>OY740811.1:28555724-29155724 GCA_963514005.1 Raja brachyura
ACATCCTACCCTCATGAAACCCAGTGTTCCCCAAATGCGATCGGGCCATACCTTGCGCGATGACACCGAAACCTTCCTTGCATTCAAAGTGTTTCTGGCATTGGTGACATGTGCCAGTAGAAGCATCAATGCAATGGAAGCCCTGGCGGCAGCGGCACACCCTCATTGTGGTCCGTGTGCAGGGCTGTATCTCGTCCTGATCTGCAGTAGAGGGGTGGGGAGGAAGACATTAGGATGCGAAGGGATGCGATTTGTACAACTTCCATGGAACGATGCATCTTGTATCTCACACAATGCTGATTCCCAGCGGCAGATCCAAAATCAAACCCTCCATTGGACTAGCTGCCACAAGTTGAACAACTAATGTACCTTCACAGGTGCTAAGATATACTCAAGCAAACAACTTCCATTCATACAGCACCAAGTCGGGGTGGAAGATTGCAACCTTCACGTGGTCCGCCCCGTTTCGACTAATGCAATCAACCCGACGTGCACAAACAAATAGAACAAGTTGACTTGCAACTTTAGACTGTGCACGCCATACGCAAGAAGAAGATGTACCGAGTCCTCAGCAACGTTCAACACCCATTTACACACATCTATTCTGCCATGCCAACCTCAAGCACAGTAAAACATCCCAAGGTAGTATCAAACAAAAGACAATTCCAAGCGCATTATTGCAGCAGATGACTAAAGGTTTGGTTAAGGAGGTATGTTCGAAGGGGAACCCTAATGGGGGAAAGAGGGGTGGAGGGGTGGACAGAGTCAGGTAGAAAATGTTGGAACTTAGGCTCCAGGCATTGATGGCAAGATGGGATGATTCCCGAATCGAGGGCCCAGGATTATGGAGGAGAGCAGAACAAGAATGATTATTGGGTGAGGCCAGGAGCTGGTCAGAAAGATACTGGGCAGACAAAAAATGCTGGAGAAACTCAGCGGGTGAGGCAGCATCTATGGAGCGAAGGAAATAGGTGACGTTTTTGGGTCGAGACCCGGAACGTCACCTATTCCTTCGCTCCATAGATGCTGCCTCACCCGCTGAGTTTATCCAGCATTTTTGTCTACCTTCGATTCTTCCAGCATCTGCAGTTCCTTATAAAACAAAAAGATACTGGGGCTCTAGTCCATAGAAAAGAAAAAGCAAAGGCCGTGACCAAACGTTTTTTTTCAAAGTCCAGAACGATTTATTAGAATAGTGAGCAACACATGCTTCCATTTGTACAGAGGCTGAGACCAAGGGCCCTAATGGAAGTCATAACCAATACAATTGGGAATTCAGACTTTACCCAAAGAATGGTCAGAATGTGCCATTTGCCATCATACATGGCAGATCAAAAAGACAATGTTGCATTTGGCAAAACCTAACAGCGCATTTGGAAGAAAGTGAGTAAAGGAAATGCTAAAGGGTTTTTTTTCTAAGAGAGGGAGGAACAGACTAACTCAGCGTAACTCAGATGGCCAAATGGCCAGTTTCTATGCTGTAGGGTCATGCAATTTTGTATGGAGAAAACTGAATCTAAGGGCACTTTGAAATCAGAGCAATCGCATCAGAGAAACCAATTGATTCTGGACAAGAATGCGATGGAGTAGTGTGACTTAGAGGAGGGATGTGGATGTCAATCACACCCCACTCATCTGTATCCACCCATCACTCTGCCTCAGAGGGCAGTGGAGGCCGGTTCTCTGGATGCTTTCAAGAGAGAGGTAGATAGGGCTCAAAGATAGCGGAGTCAGGGGATATGGGGAGAAGGCAGGAACGGGGTACTGATTGGGGATGATCAGCCGTGATCACATTGAATGGTGGTGCTGGCTCGAAGGGCCGAATGGCCTACTCCTGCACCTATTGTCTACTTGCCAGACTTTGCCCCACCCCCACCTCACTTTTCCGTCAGCTTTCTCCCCCTGCTCCCGTTAGACTGAAGAAGGGTCGCTACCCGAAAAGGTCACTTATCCATTCCCTCCACAGATGCTGCCCGACCCGCTGAGTTCCTCCACCACACTGTCAGATTGGTTCAGATGTTCTTGGGGTTTGTCCAAGTTACTCTCTGTGGGAAAGTGCAAATCATTGTTCATTTGGGAGCACAATTTGGCTGAACACATGGCAATTGTCGCCTGCATTCACAGACGGGCAAAGGAAGGAACCCTTCATGTTTAACAGCGGTATCACCGGGTCAGTACGGTTCTGAAAGCGCTGAGAGTGTGCAGCACAGCTCGGGGGTTGGGGAGAGAAGCACGGGAGGTTGTTCCTCGCTGAACACCCAGATTAGCATTAAATTTCACAATTACAAGACACTCCGGGTAAAGTCTGGAGAAATCCTTGGGATTCCTAAAGTGGGGGGTGAAAGCCTGGAATATCCTCTTCACATTTCTGTGATGCCACCCCAAGTGAGAACCAGCCACTTGCTGCATCAAGCAGCCATTCTCAAGGTATTGGCACACAGTATTCTCTGACTCACTCCCTGAGCTAAAGGCAGAGGGTCAGGTGATGATGCATGGACCAACCAACGTATGATAGGGATGCAAGGGCGAAGTTCGTGCTAATTCCACGGATTGTGGCGTACAGTAGTGAAGATGTGTCACCCCACCTTCCTGTCAATAGACAATAGACAATAAGTGCAGGAGTAGGCCATTCGGCCCTTCAAGCCAGCACCGCCATTCAATGTGATCATGGCTGATCATCCCCAATCAGTACCCCGTTTCTGCCTTCTCCCCATAGCCCCTGACTCCGCTGTTTTTAAGAGCCCTATCTAGCTCTCGTTTGAAAGCATCCGGAGAACCTGCCTCCACCGCCCTCTGAGGCAGACAATTCCACAGACTCACCACTCTCTGTAAGGAAAAGTGTTTCCTCGTCTCCGTTCTAAATGGCTTACTCCTGATTCTTAAACTGTGGCCCCTGGTTCTGGACTCCTCCAACATCGGGAACATGTTTCCTGCCTCTAGTGTGTCCAAGCCCTTAACAATCTTATATGTTTCAATGAGATCCCCTCTCATACTTCTAAACTCCAGAGTGTACAAGCCCAGTTGCTCCATTCTCTCAGCATTTGACAGTCCCGCCATCCCGGGAATTAACCTTGTAAACCTATGCTGCACTCCCTCAATAGCAAGAATGTCCTTCCTCAAATTAGGGGACCAAAACTGCACACAATACTCCAGGTGTGGTCTCACTAGGGCTCTGTACAACTGCAGAAGGACCTCTTTGCTCCTATATTTGATTCCTCTTGTTATGAAGGCCAACCAATATGCCATTGGCTTTCTTCACTGCCTGCTGTACCTGCATGTTATATACTTTGGCAACCTCATCCCTGCTGAGTAAGTAGATCCCCCCCCCCCCCCCCCTCCTCACGTACCATCCGAGCACTGAGCTTCACATCCCCTGCACTTCTTCAGCGTGTTCCAATATTCCGTGAACTGCTTATCACCGCAGGGCTTGCATTGTGTGTCCACCTCCTTCGTGCAAGCCTGGACCATGTGGGTACCTGCAACACAGACAAGATCGCGTAAACCAGTGGCACGCTGCCGTCCAATACCAGGAACTCTGGGCCAGAGGCAGCAAATCCCAGCGTGTGCATCAGCCCAGGGTAAATTGACTTTAAACCCTAGTCCGCAGGAGGAACCTGAAGTAAGGATGCTGATGAGGTGGGGGGGTGGTGGAGGCAGATGAGATAGTGGTGCTGAAGAGGCATTTGGATAAGTACATGGATGTTCAGGGTACGGATCACGTCCAAGCAGAGGGGTTTAGTGAAGACGGGTCCCGACCCGAAACGTCACACTTTTTCTCCAGAGATGCTGCCTGACCCACTGCGTTACTCCAGCATTTTGTGCCGATCTTCAGTCTATCTAAGCATCATGTTTGGCGTGGACATTGTGGGCCGAAAGTTCCTTTGCCGCACTGTTCTTCTATACGTCTTTGTGACCTTTCATCTTAGACTCAACAAAAGTAAGGGCCCAGGTTAGACCAGCAGTTGGTGTAAAGTTGTGCCGAACCCCTTGCATTCCTGAAAGTGTTAATGATTTGTGCTAAATCGGATTTGGATGATTCAGTTTCCTGAAGACAAGGACAAGGAGTTTCTCATTAATCCCGGTATCGCTCTCTCTCAGACGCTCGCTCTGCCTCCGGTTCCTCAATTATCATTTCCTGAATGTTTTGCAACCATTTCCTATTCTCTGCACTGGAACTGAACACAGATCTCTCGGAGCCAGAGAGAGGGGGGAGGGGGCGGGGGTGGAGAGGGTGCCAATAGAAGGGTCAGGGAAAGCAGTGACTGGAGTGGGAGTGAGTGGTAGAGGAGGTGTAGGTCAGAGAGCAGCTTTGTAGCCTGACCTCCTGCTGCTCAGTCTTAGAAATTTGGCCGCAGGGGTCTCACAGAAGAGGAATTTATACAGACAGAAGGTGGCGAATCCGTGGAATTCAAAGGTTCAAAGCTATTTTATGGTCACGTGTAACAATGAAGGTACATTGAAACAGGTACGGAAATCACTATCAAAATAGGGGGGGTGGGGGCCGGGAGATGGGGGGGGGGGGGGGGGGACACAATTACCGTTCCGTGGGCCCTGTGAACGGTAATTACAGCTCAATACAGAGCTAAATGCAGCTCAACTCTGCCTGTCTCGCCGGGTTAACCTGCAGACCTGCCTGGACTGACGGGACACTGGCCTGGAGTCATGGAGCTAGTGCTGCTTCTCTGCGCTGGCTGCAAACCTGGGCCATATTTCCCATCAGTCCAGGCAGGGCTGTAGGTTAACCCGGCGGGAGAGGCAGAGTTGAGCTGGGTTTAGCACTGCTTCTCTGCGCTGGCTGTGGGCCTGGGGGCACCGCTCCCATCTGACTCCCGACCTCTCTGGCCACCCCCAGGCGTGGGGGGGGGGGGGGGGGGATGGTCCAGTGGCAGTTCGGCAGCAATTACAGCGCCGGAGACCGGGATGGGCGGAGATTGATAGATTCTTGATTAGTAAAGGTGTCAGGGGTTTGGGGGGGAAGGCAGGAGAATGCGATTGAGAGGTAAAGATGGATCAGCGACGATTGAATGGCAGAGTAGACTTGATGGGCCGAATGGCCCATTTCTTCTCCTAGAACTTATGAGAGTGGAACTACGCCTGGCGTGTCCTCTGGGTTGGGACAGCTGAGGTATGAGGGGGACAACGAGGCTTTGTGTGGTCACGCTGCACCTGGATGTGTATCTGACCAATCAGGCACTGAGATACAACAGACTCAGTATCTCACTCATCAGTGCGAAGCTAGCTAGAGAGTTCTAACCTAAAGGGGAGCCTGCACAGACCTGGTGCTTCTCACGGGTAAGAGTCCAGCACAAGGACCTACTGCCCATCATTGTCTCAGAAGCAGCAGAACGAGGGTTCAACAGCGAGACGGGAACAAGCGAGAGTCAGTGTGAGATGGAGGTGAAGACGTCAACACTCACGGAGAGAGGGAAACAAGGAGGAGCGAGAGAGAAACAGAGAGGGCAAGAGAGAGGGAGGGGGGGTGTGAGAGGGAGAAAGAGGGCAAGGCAGACTGCGAGGGGATACAAGAGAGACAGTGAGGACGGGGCGAGGGAGAGGAGGTGAGACAGCAAAGAGGAGCGAGGAGTGGTAAAGAAGATGGGGCATGAAAAGGAACATTAGAGCTAAAAAGAGAGAGAGAGAGAGAGAGAGAGAGAGAATGAACGAGATAGGGGGGGAGAAAGAGAGAGAGGGAAAAGGGCAAGAGAAAGAGGGGAGACGGGAGAGTGAGGGAGAGAGAGGGGCAGAGCCCCACCTTGACCATGTTTATAGAGGCTCCTGCTCGATTGGATTGCCCGCCCCTGCGGTCACATGTCCCTGCCTCATTACAGGCAGCAGAGCTCTTACAGGAAGTGTAAGACACAAAAAAAAAGTCCTGCAAGCGATTTCTGCTAAAGCTCCACCAAGAGTTTCATTTGCAAGCTTGGGTTTCTCAGGGCATATGTGTGTAGCTGCTGAGCTTCCTCCCTGACTCACTCCCTCTGACTCACAATCATAGCTTCTGAAGATTATACTGGTGCCTAAGGCCAGACGTGGCCCTGTGCCACAAGGCCCCAGAAATATCCTGGGTCTCGGGATAATCCTCCCAATTACAAACTGAGTCAGAATACTTTTTCACACACTCATCAGCCATTCCTGGAAGCGGACTACACGCCATCTCCAATCTGAGTCACCCTTCTATCTACCTGTTCAATACCCGGGCAATGCAGTGTCAGAGCCAGAGGGAGCACGACTCCACAGTTCACCTGCACCAATGAATCATGTTGGCATTACTCCACCCGTGGGAACTTCTGCATTTTTGATTCATTTATATCGAGTACATTGTCCCACAGACCAAACGTCAACAGCTACGCACAAACCCGTTCCTCTTAAAATGATGACGTATGCAGATTAGATGCAGCGAACCCTTGGCCTGGTTTAGCTAAGGTATGTGAAATAGAGGAGGGAAGTCATTACAGGAGCCAGCCATGAGGCTCGATATCTGTGCGTTTGACCAGGCTCTTGGTTCTTCTGAAGATAGACGAAAATGCTGGGGAAATTGAGCGAAGGAATAGGCAACATTTCGGCCGAAAGCCTTCTTCTTGGTTCTTCTGCCGCTCTGTGTCCAAGACCCTCTCAAAACTCCATCTTGTTCCCTGCTGCCCCCCAGTCGCAAGCCCCCCCCCCCCCCCCCCCCCCCCGGCTTCAGGTGAAAGGGACACCATGGGTAATGTGGAGGAAGCAGTGGGACCTGCCTGGTTATGCTGGCTGTTTGGATTTGCCTCTAAGACCGTAATGGAAGGGTGCAGGTTGGGATCATGGATGGAGACAGTGTAGGTGACCAGGCATATTTGTCGTTGGATCACTGCCAACAGTTTAAAAATTAGCTGGGTAACCTGGTCTCCAAGATCCGATTGAGGGTATTGGATTTTTCTCTGAGTGGGATTTTTGTGCCTTCATTGGAGAGTTAAGGATTGACCAGAAGATGTTTTCTCCAAGGTGCAAACAAGACAGTGTTAATCAAGGTCATAATAAATGTTTCCTTTACAATTTGGACGGAATGAACAGACTAATCCCATGCCTGTTATTTTATTTGCTTAATCTCAAGGGAAAATTAAATCCGAGTATTGTCTACAAATGCTTGCATGCACGAGATTACAGTTATTACACAAAGCTTCCAAACTATAACCCTTCACTTCCTGGAGGTCACCCACATTCCCACAGCGTGTACTGACTTCAAAGACGATAAAATGGTTTGGTTTTCTCGATAATGAGAGGTGACAATTTATTTCAGGGTATCGGAGTACGTTAGAACGAGCAAAGCCTCACATCGGTCTGATGTGTGTGCGTATGCAATGCTGCGCAATCAGACTTCCTATCTCTCGACCACTTCCCAATGCAAAAGTCTGTAGTTTCCAGGCTTTTATTTTTTCATCACATACTGTGGTTCAAATCAAATATGCTCATTTAACATGAAAACATTGAATTACTAAGATAAAGTGTAATAAAATCTGCAAAACACCAACTATATATTTTTAAATGTTAATAACAGATGTATTTCTATGGCGTCACAAGAAATGGCGGACGCCAAATGAAGGTAACAATATCAAAATAGGAGAGACACAACTTCACACCGAGGAGTCTGAATTTATACCATGTTTCAGGAAAAGCCTGTGAATATTGAGATCGATTCATGCTTTTCAGACTAAGGTTGATACATGTAATTTGGTCTGCGGTATCAAGGTAAGTAAATATGATAGACACAAGGAACTGCAGATGCTGGTTTACAAAATAAGACACAAAGCGCTGGAGTAATTCAGTGGGTCAGGCAACATCTCCGCTGCCTAATCCCCCCCCCCGAGTTACTCCAGCATTTTGTGCCTTTTAAAAAAATATATAAGTCCATAAAGTTTAGGTTGCAGACCAAGCATGGTTTGAGTGCATGGGTGGACTCCTCCAGGCTTGCTTCCTCTTTTTCCTAAACTCCTCTCGATCCTGGAGCCTCTTGTGCTCCTGTCACGTCTCCCCCCCCCCCCCCCCCCCCCCCCTCCCCCAACACACACCTCCCTCACATTAACTCTCTATATAATCCCAGGCCACAGTCTATTTCTCCTCCTCATACCCTGACTTCACTCTTCCACAACTTGCTATTAGATGTTCTGTGCAGTGGGACCCATCGTAGCAATACATCTGGTGAAGTAGCATCAGTGCAGGTAATGATAGATCATGTTTCAGCTCTGGATCCTTCATCTGACTGTTTGTAGTGGGCCACTGGGGTGGGTAAGACAAAGAGAAAACTAGAAAAGAATCCAACATCTGTCGTTCCTGGTGTCTTCTTTATTGAAAATAGTTTCTATTAACCCCACCATTATTTCCAACGTCTGACTGAGGTTAAATCTACCACCATTAAAATAAATCAAGGGAGTACTGTGCAGTCCTACCTGGTTTGCATTTGCTGCAGCACACATTCATATTTTTATGGACATATTTTGTCGTATCACTCTGGCAGTCAGATGTACTTTCTCTTGGGGGAGGATAATCCTGCACAAACACAAACACAGGTACAAATACAGACACGGTGATTAAATGTGTATACACAGGGCATAGCAGAAACACAATCCCATATATGTATACACCCACCATATATATTCACCCTTCTCCCTTTGTGTTTCCGAGCCTTTATGTTTAAATGCCTTTTAAGCTGCCGGAAGAGAGAATATACTTGTTCTGTAGCTAGTAAGTATGAACACTCCAGACTCTTGTTTTCTCCAATCCCAGGAAAATGCCCTTTTACTTCCCAACTGGCCTTTTACTTGGGGGCTGACTTGTTGATATTTCTCCGCAGCCTCCTCTGTCCCAGAAAGAGAAGTTACATTACATGAATCAATGTTCCCCTGAAATAAAACTGCCCCAGCTCTGACAACATCCTCACAAACAGGGGTGTGGAGTTGGAGTCAGAGTCGGGCGTTTTGGGGACCGACTCCACAGCCCTGCACACAAACACTATCAATGTTCTGCCTCCCATCCCATCCGCTGCTCACCTGCTCAGCTCCATGTTCCAACGTTGCCCAGAGACACCCACCTCGACTCTGCAGCCTCTGTACCCTTCACATCTTTGCTAAATAGGATGAGGGGCTGAGCGGATGTCTTCTAACGGTGTATAAAATCATGACCACAACTGATAAGAGTGAATGCACAGAATCTTTTCACCCGAAGGTATGGGGAATCATTAACTGGAGGGGATTGGTTAAAGTGAGGAGAAAGATTGAATGACTCGAGGGAATCCGTTTTCACACAGTCGGTGGTTGGTCTACGGAAAGAGCTACCGGAGTAAGTATGGATAAGAAGGAACTGCAGATGCTGGTTTAAACCGAAGATAGACACAAAATGCTGGAGTAACTCAGCGGGACAGGCAGCATCTGTGGAGAGAAGGAATTGGTTACGTTTCGGGAAGTAGTTGAGTCCGGTTCAGTAACAGTATTTAAAAGATATTTGGATAGGTACATGAAGAAGAAAGATTTAGAGGTGTCTGGGCCAAACATGGACAAATGGAACTAGCTTTAGAAGGAGCATCTTGGTTGGCGTGAACGATTTGAGCCAAAGGGTTTATTTCTGTTCTTTATGACTCGATATAATACAAGGAGAGGTTATTTTAAAAAATAATTACTGCCCACCTCGAAAATATGCCTGAATACTTACATTTCCAATTCACTGAATGGTTAAAATTTACTCCTATTTGTCCAATTACCACTTTTTTATTCCTCAGTTCAAACAACCTGGCCTCAGTTATTGACTCCACCAATCTAGCGTTAATCCTCACACCTGTAACCATTGAATAAATAATACAACGGTTCCCGTCATTCTGGAGGTCAAAACGCCAATATGATGCCAAATGGCAAACGACAAGGTCTGCTGCAACTTTAAAACTTGTTGCAACCTCAACCCACAACCTAATCCCAACATCTAGGAAGAGAACGGGTCAGGGACCTCAGAGGTGCCATAACCATGACCACCTTCAAGAAAGGAGTCAGATCAGAGTGCAATAGCGATTGGCCTCCACACTCAGGGTAGTCTTCCTACCGAGTGCCACAGGGAAACCCATCGCATGGCTCCTCCTCAACTACCTCCACCCAGGGGCCAAAGAGTTACCTCTGGATTGCAGTTTGGAGGCTAATCATCCCGGGAGCCACGATTAACATAACTATCATCTCAACAGAAATGTAGGAAGTAGTACTAATCATTGTACAAGGCCAATTTGCCAAAAATCCTTTGACTTCATCAACTGAGATTGGGGAGTTCAATTTTGCTTGTCCACAGATATTCATTTCCAAGTAAACAATTATCTTAACAATCCGGTAGACAAAATTGCTGGAGAACCTCAGCGGGTGCGGCAGCATCTATGAAGCGAATCAAAGAGGCAACGTTTCGGGCTGAAACCCTTCTAAAAGTTTGAAGAACTTGAAGAGTTTGACGAAGTTCTCCTCCTCCCTCCGATAGATCCTCTTAACAATCCGGTCCATAGGGGACCCAGCCTCGGTGTGGACGTACGTTAAACATTGCCCCAATATATTTTCTTAATCTTTCTTGCCATAATGCTACACTTTATCTTCAATCATTGCCTTTTCTGTTGACAAAACGGTGCAGGTATGCATATCGTTCCTTGTTCCCAATTGATGTTTTTGGCTGATCATCGTCTCATAAGTTGCTTAAGAAGGGTATCGACCTGAAGGCGTCACCAGTTCCTGTCCTCCAGAGATGCTGCCTGACCCGCTGAGTTACTCCAGCCTTTTGTGTCTGATTTTGGTTTAAACCAGCACCTGCGTTCCTCCCTACCTACACAAGCCATTTAAGGGCCTGGCTGTCTAATTTAATGAATACATTTTATTTTAAAACCCGTTAGTCATCTTTTTGTAATATTAAAAATTCAAACATTTGAAAATCTAATTTTTAAACTTTTTCGATATACCCCCACAAAAATTACTGCTTCCAATAAGTTCAACACGAGAGTGAAGCTGATCTGCAGAACAAATAGGAAATTACTCAACATTTCTTGCCTCCAAAAAAATCACCTTATATTTAACCATCAAGCTGTGGTAAGCATTTCATATCTGCAATGCACAAGTTCAGATGCTGAGCTCCAAATCACTTGACTTATTCAATGAAGCACAAGAGGATGTGCCTCTTACTCCAATGAACAAAACCAGGACTAGACTCCCATATCAGACATTCCATTCCAAACTGGAGATGACCAATTTGTCAGTACGTCGCTGACAAAGTGTAACATCCCCACTGACACGTGGGTATACGTGACAAACTAAACTCAAGAACCACTCAAGATGGAAAAGAAGCCCGCAGAATGGCATTGAGACCCTCAAATCCTCTCATCTGGAGCGCAAAGCAGCCCTGCAAGGATAAGTCGGTACACCACTTCACAACCTAACCCGTGGCCATCTGTTCAGCACTCCTTTTCCCACCCGTGATTGACTCAATGACTCCCAGATTGGCCTATTTGGATACTTCGTAACAGGGATGAAAACCTAATTTGAGGAAGGACATTTGTGCTATTGAGAGAATGCGGCGAAGGTTTACAAGGTTAATTCCGGGGATGACGGGACTGTCATATGCTGAGAGAATGGAGCAGCTGGGCTTGTACACTCTGGAGTTTAGAAGGATGAGAGGGGATCTTATTGAAACATATAAGATTGTTGAAGGTTTGGACTCGCTAGAGGCAGGAAACATGTTCCCGATGTTGGGGGAGTCCAGAACCAGGGGCCACAGTTTAAGAATAAGGAGTAAGCCATTTAGAATGGAGACGAGGAAAACACTTTTCTCACAGAGAGTGGTGAGTCTATGGAATTCTCTGCCTCAGAGGGCGGTGGAGGCCGGTTCTCTGGATGCTTTCAAGAGAGAGCTAGATAGGGCTCTTAAAAATAGCAGAGTCATGGGGATATGGGGAGAAGGCAGGAACGGGGTACTGATTGGGGATGATCAGCCATGATCACATTGAATGGCGGTGGCGGCTCGAAGGGCCGAATGGCCTACTCCTGCACCTATTGCGTATAAAACGTGTCATTGCAAACTCCAAAGGAGAGAAGACTTGTGTAGTGCTTTGGATGAAGGAATTGTTTAACACCAAAGATAAATTATGAGACATAACACATTGTATCAACGGTGGCAGAAGTTACAGACAAGTGGCGAGGGAAGGAAAAACTATAGCAAATGGAATTCAATATTAGGAAGCAGATCATCTGCTTTAGATCCTCGCAAACTTTCTTAATTTGTGTTTTAGAGATCCAGCATTGAAACAGACACTTCAGCCGACCGACCAGCAATCACCCACATGCTGGTTGTATCCGACACGCTAGGGACAATTTTACAGAAGCTACACTCTCACATCATACACGTCATATGAATAGGTGACGCTTAGGAGGTGACGAATAGGAGACTGTCACATGAGGAAAGATTGAAAAGACTAGACTTGTATTCACTGGAGATTAGAAGGATGAGGGGATATCTTATAGAAACATATAAAATTATATAAGGACTGGACAGGCTAGATGCAGGAAAAATGTTCCCAATGTTGGGCGAGTCCAGAACCAGGGGTCACACAGTCTTAAAATAAAGGGGAGACCATTTAAGACTGAGGCGAGAAAAAACGTTTTCACCCAAAGAGTTGTGAATTTATGGAATTCCCTGCCACAGAGGGCAGTGGAGGCCAAGTCACTGGATGGATTGAAGAGAGAGTTAGATAGAGCTCTCGGGGCTAGTGGAGTCAAGGGATATGGGGAGAAGGCAGGCACGGGTTATTGATTGGGGACGATCTGCCGTGATCACAATGAATGGCGGTGCTGGCTCGAAGGGCCGAATGGCCTCCTCCTGCACCTATGTCGATGTCTATGTAAAGCACAATTTACAGAAGTCAACTACAAACCAGCACGTCGGAATGTGGGAGGAAACCGGAGCACCCGGAGAAAACCCACGCGGTCACAGGGAGAAGGTGCAAACTCCACACAGGCAGCACTTGCAGTCAGGATCAAGCCCAGCCTCTGGTGTTGTAAGGCAGCAAGCTTACCGCTGCACCAATGGAAAGGGACTTTTGAGGAGCAAAAGCATTTGGATGAAACTGTATAAAATCTCTGACAAACAAGACAACAATGTGCTGGAGTATCTCAGCGGGTCAGACAGCGTCTCCGGAGAACATATCATGATTTTCCGTAATGCAAAGCCCTGTCACCAGCGCATGTGTTCAGAACCGGAAATTGAAAAAAGTATAGTGTTTATTTATTTACTTTGTCAGATAAATTCTGTACCTGCCTCCACCACCACACCCGGTAGGATGTTCCAGGTATCCACCACCTTCTTTGTCAAAAAACTTGCCCTGCACATCTCCTTTAAACTTTGCCTCTCTCACCTTAAAGCTATGCTAGTCTTTGATATTTCCACCCTAAGGAAAAGGTTCTGGCTGTCTACACTATCGATGCTGCCCATCATTTTCTATACTTTAACGGGTCTCCCTTCAACCTCCACTGTTCCAGAGCAAATAATCCAAGTTTGTCCAACCTCTCCATATAGCTAATATCCTCTAGTCCAGATAGTATTCTGGTAAATCTTTCTGCACCCACTTCGAGGTTTCCACATCCTTCCTGTAATGGGACAACCAGAAATGCACAAAATACTTAAATCGTGGTCTAACCAAAGTTTTATAAAGCTGCATCATGGCTTCCTGACCCCAAGTGCTCAATGCCCCGACTGAAGAAGGCATTTTACCACTCAATCTACGTGTGTTGCCATTTTCAGGAAGCAATGGACTTGGACCCCAAGATCCCTCTGTACATCTCTGAAAAAAGGATCACAACCCAAAACGTCACCTATTCATTTTCTCCAGAGATGCTGCCTGACCCGTTGAGTTATTCCAGCTTTGTATAACCCGTTGAGTTATACCCCTGGATACATCAATATTTTTAAGAGTCTTGCCATTAACTGTATATTGTCCTCTTTCACTTGGCTTCCCAAAGTGCCAACGTTACACATGCTTGGATTAAATCCATCTGCCATTTTACCACTGTCATCTGCAACTGATCTATATCTGCCTGGATTCATTGACAGCCTTCCTCACAGTCTACAACACGACCAATGTTGGTGTAATCTGCAAACTTAAATCCCTGTCCCACCGTACGAGTTCATTCCAAGAGCCCTCCCGAGTTAAAAAAAAATCAAACTCGTGGTAAGCACGGAGAATGAACGTAGCGGGTACGTCGGAGCTCGGGGACGTCTCTTAGCGGCTCGCAACGCTAGCGGCAGGTACTGGGGAAGACTCGCTAACAACAGGTAAGCACGGGAAGATTTTTCAACTTGTTGAAAAATGTCCACGAGAGCCCCGAGTACCGACGAGTGGCCATTACCGTAAATCTCCGAGTTTGAATCAGGGCAATGGAATGAACTCGTAGGACAGGGCTATTACTAACTAACCCATATACATTTATGTCCAAGTCATCAGATAAAGTACACACACACACACACACACACACACACACACACACACACAGGCAAAGAGAAAGGAATGAACAGAGAGAGAGGCACACACACACAACACAGAAAACAAAGGGACAGAAAAGGGAGAGACACACAGAGACAGGGAGAATGAGAAAAATGAGAGGGATTCTCGTCCTTGCCCTCAAAGCTTTGATTCTAACTGGTGTTCGGGTCAATGTTTGAAAATGTTTTGCACAGCAGAAGAAAGGAAAACGCAAACATAAATCCAGGAACGTTGGTTCATAACCTTCATCTGGTTAAGGAACTCTGTGCAGGGACCTGGTGCAAATAAGCAAGTCTAAAAGCAAGGGTTGGATCATTAACAAACATAAATCAGCCGGCAGATCACAACTAAAAATTGAGCTTGGAACAATTCCCAGCACAAGTAAACAGGAAATTTAGCACAGAGAAAAGAGGCACCGACAGGGCGCCGCAGTGATTACCAAGGCAGGCCAGAACATGAGAGAGATTAAAACGCATCACCAATTTCCTTCTTGTGTGCAGTGCTATCCCTCTATGTGGCTTCCACAAGGATAGAAATGCCTGTTACACCCAACAGCAAGAATCTGAGCAGAACATTCCCCAGTCCCGATCGCTTGGTTAAAGACCCTCCCACAATCCTGGGTGCTGCTGATATTTCATTGATCCGTGTCTAGTTCCCACCGGTGCAGTCATTTAATTACAAATCAAACCTTACTAGCATGTGGCCAAACACTCTGTAAATATTGCATTCAACCGGAGAGGAATTATACGCAAAGATGGGGGGGGGTAAATCTAATACGAACCTAAGGGTAATTTGTTCACACCCAGGGTGGTGTGTGTATGTATGGAACGAGTTGCCCGAGGAGGCAGTTGCGGCAAGTACTAACTCAATGTTTAAGAAACGTTTGGACAGGTACATTGATAGTACGGGTTTAAAAGGGCATGGGCCAAACCCAGGCAGGTGGAACGAGTGTAGATGGGACCTGGTTTTTTGTTTTTTTTTATATCAAAAAAAGTATTCAATTAATAAAAAATAATATTTACACTACAATAAAACAAGGCAGAACCCACCACCATAATACAATACAAACATATATCCTGAATTAACTACTATACAACTATGTTACAATCCTTATTGAGGATACATTCAACACCCTGCAGAGCCCAGCGGTCCCGGAACTCCCTCAGGGTGCCTGTGGACAGGGCGTATTCCCTTTCTAACCGCACCCGGGCACGGACGTAAACCCGGAAAAGGGGCAGGCAGCCGGCTCGGGTAGTGGCCTCCACCGCCTGGCACCTTGACCCGCGGATGGCCAGCTTGGCCAGGCCCAGGGGCAACCCAACCAGGACATCTTCAGGGGTACACAAAATGCTGGAGAAACTCAGCGGGTGCAGCAGCATCTATGGAGCGAAGGAGATAGGCAACGTTTCGGGCCAAAACCCTTCTTCAGACATCTTCAGCCCTACCTAGATGAGACCTGTTGGCCGGTGTGAGCACATTGGTCTGAAGTGCCTGTTTCCACGCTGCATATGACTCTATAACTCTCAGACCTCAAATGTCATCGCTATGTAATAAATCAGAAACCATTCCTTCACAATCCTCCCCCGGGTAATTCCGTCTTAAACCATTATATTTTCTCAAAATAAACAAGAGAAATCCAGATGCTAGAAATGTATAAGAAAAACAGATCAAGCAGTATTTGTAACAACATATTTGGAATCAATGGCCTTTCACAGGAACTACATACTGCAACAGTAAAGATTCTGCATCTATCAACAGCGGATAACTGCAGTGAGCTGCTGACTCCACCTTGTGAATGTGCTAATTCCATCAGAGTCCAGCTCCTTTCTTACCCTGAGGGTTCAGGCTTTTTTTTTTTAAGTGTCAGGTATGAACTTTATTCAGAAATAATAAATGCATACAAAACAATAACCGTGCAAAAATTCTTCATACATTATTAGCGTCTATACATTCAATCATGTCATACTCAGTCGTGTTAGCATCTGCCTGTGCACAAAACACCCTTATCACTCATGTGGCCCCGACTGGGGTGATATCCATTCCCTTGTTTGAGGGGTGTCCCCACTAGACTTAGCCCCTCAATGTCCAGCACAAGGTTTCCTGCTCCTCCTCCCCTGAAGAGGGTGATGCTTGCTGGAGGACAAGGCAGTGATGCTGCTCCCAGTATCACAGTACAGAGACAGTGATTAGGATATTCAACTGTGAACCACTGTCCAATGTTGTCCTGATCCAAATTTCCAATGAGTTCTCATTGGCCAAGGATGTAGAAGAGGAATCGAGGATGTTTCGCCCCTTTTGCTGCAACCTGGTTGAGGAACCAGCTTACAGACACAGTCTAGTGCAGATAGATCGCCACCGTAAGCCATAGCAGCTATAAATAGAAGCCCTTTTCTTACAGACCGTGGGTGTCATTAATAAGGCCAGCTCTTTTCTGCCATCTCACACTGTATCAATATAACCACAAAGAGAATATTTGCATAAGAAAAATTCCAGTGTTGTGCGGAGCGTCTGAAAGTATCCTTCAATATTCTGTCCTCATCCACTCCCCCTCAGGACCGGAAGGCATGGAGATGATCGGCTATGATCCTGGACAGAAACCATTTCCACATCTGGAGGCTTCTTACAGAACAGCAGCAGCCAGCACGAGTGATATCTGGCACAACTAAACACCAGATATCTCTGCCAATGTAACACAGGTCCAGAAATGTAATAGAACTCCAGCACACTGTAGCTAATGTTGGTCAGGATGTACTACTGTAGGACTGTAGTAGATCAGGATGGTGGATAGACACAAAATGGTGGAGCAACTCAGCGGGACAGGCAGCATCTCTGGGTAGAATGAATGGGTGACATTTCGGGTCTAGACCCTTCTTCAGGCTGAGGAATGCTGCCTGTCCCGCTGAGTTACAGTACTCCAGCATTTTGTGTCTATCTTCGGTTTCAACCAGCATCTGTAGTTCCTCCCTACACAGATCAGGTCGGTAGTTCAACACCACCATCCAAAGAAGAATTAGCAATTAGAAGTAAGTGGTAGTCTTGCTGGTGAAACTCACACCCAGAATAAATGTCAAATAAGTAGGCAAATAAGTAAGTACGTTTATTGGCCAAGTATTCACATACAAGGAATAAACCCCCCAAATAAAACCAGCAAACAGCCTACTGGTTGTTGTACTTGGGATAGGGGACAGTGCAGGCGGTGGATGGGACAAGGAACAGCATGGTCAGTGTGTGGGAGGGAACAGCAATGGTGCATGCAGCATACACAAGGTACAGAGCAAATGGTCTACAAATCAAGGACTGCACTTTCGGCAATAGAGGATATGGTACACAAGTAATTGTATATGGAATTGGTCACAGGAGAGATGGGTAGTATACAGGACAGGGTACAGGACAGGTGCAGCACAGTTACAACCAAAGATCCTATAGTGAGTAAGATAGATCACTCGACGAAAAAGACGTAGTACGGTCATGGGCAGATTCATGGGTAATTCAAGGCCCCATTTCCGTAACCGGCTTCCGTCTCCGCACCAAATATCCCGTTATAGCGGAGCAAAGATCACTAGTGCGGAGACGGAAGCCGGTTACGGAAACATCCTTGTAAAAAGAAAAGGTCTTTGGTAAAAATCTTCTCCTCATTTTATGAATTTTAATTTATTAACACAAACTGTTCCCCCGCAACGTTGATTACACTGCGGGTTGGGTCGGGTTACGGAAATGGATGAAAAAAAGGCCGTTGCGTACTACACGTCAGCCCGTTGCATTTAGTAGGAGTGGTCTATCTTGCTCCGCTATAGGATCTTTGGATGCAACAAGGTACAGTCCAAATAGTGGACAGAACAGGATAACATTCAAACAGTGTAAAGGAAAGGGTACATCAAAAACAGTGTACACAACAGTATAGAGTGCAAACAGTGTACAACACAGTATACAGGATAGTGCCGTGTTCCATGTGTATATGGAGTGTGAGAGGCTGCAGTCCCCTGTACGAGCACCTGAAGGGGCTGCTCTTCAAGTTCTGGTTGCATTTTAGTCCCACGATTCTGGTGTTTGGGCACAAGGCAGGAAGTAGGGAGGGTCGATGGGGTGGGCGGGATCTCCGTGTCGGTTTGCTCCTGGGCCTGGCCAAGAGGGCCATTTGCGGGTCCAGGCAGCGGGTAGTCGATGGTCACACCAGAGTCGGCTGCCTGCCCCTCTTCCGGGCCTATGTCCGTGCTCGCTTGCCCCTGGAGAGGGAACACACGGTATCCACGGGGCATTGTAGATAAAGATGCCGCTATTGTATTATAATGATTGCCTGATGCATTGTGACTATTGAACGATGCTGTGCCTTCTGGTACACTGTAATGTGCAATTATTGAATAAAGCCCTTGGAAGAGGCGAAAAAAAAAGTATACTGGCATTCCTCAGCACTTCAACTCCCTCTCCCATTCCCAATCTGACCTTTCTGTCCTGGGCCTCCTCCATTGTCAGGCCCAGCGCAAATTGGAGGAACAGATCATCATACTTCACTTGGGTAGCTTACACCCCAGCAGTATGAACATTGACTCTAACTTCAGATAGCCCTTGCTTTAGAAACATAGAAAATAGGTGCAGGAGGAGGCCATTCGGTCTTCGAGCCAGTACCGCCATTCATTGTGATCATGGCTGATCGTCCCCAATCAATAACCCGTGCCTGGCTTCTCCCCATATCCCTTGACTCCACTAGCCCCTAGAGCTCTATCTAACGCTCTCTTAAATCCATCCAGTGACTTGGCCTCCACTGCCCTCTGTGGCAGGGAATTCCATAAATTCACAACTCTCTGGGTGAAAAAGTATTTTTCTCACCTCAGTCTTAAATGACCTCCCCTTTATTCTAAGACTGTGGCCCCTGGTTCTGGACTCGCCCAACATTGGGAACATTTTCTCTCTCCACCCCCTCCCCCTTCCCAGTTCTCCCACTAGTCTCACAGTCTACATTCCAGCCCTGTCCCCCCCCCCCCAACCCTCCCCTGACATCAGTCTGAAGGAGGGTCTCGACCCGAAACGTCGCCCATTCCTTCTCTCCTGAGATGCTGCCTGTCCCGCTGAGTTGCTCCAGCATCTTCGATTTAAACCAGCATCTGCAGTTCCTCCCTACACAGTGAGTGCAGGAGGCTGCACAACGCAACCAGTGCATTGCACCAGATCCTGGCTGAACGCGTACCGTATTGTCAACACGAGAAACTGCAGATGCTGGAATCTGGAGTCAAAACACAAAGTGCTGGAGGAACTCAGCGGGCCAGACAGCCCGGACCCCAGCACTTTGGTCAAGACAGTGAGAATATGACGCAGCGCAGGCACATCCCGGCCAACAGTACAGTTTGGTTTGGCCCCCAGTGACCTATTGTGCTTCAAACATTCCTTGCACCAACATCCTGCACGGAAAAGCAGATCTAATCTGATCTCAGCCCTTCCTTCAAACCCCAGTCGCTCGCCTTCAGCCTCGACCTCTCACCGATTCCCTACATTTGAGGAACAATCCGATTAAATGGGGTTTTTTTTCAAAAACATTTTCAAGGGACTCTCCTTAACCGAATCAGAAACGGAATCCGCTCTCAGTCGCCCAGAGTTCAGAGGAAATATTAATTCTTTAATTTGTTTTCTCTCTCGGCTCTTTATTTAAATGTTCTCTGCTACTCAATTCTCCGTTACTCTCCACTCCTCCTCGGCACTTCTCTAATGATCTGATTCCACCTTCTTAATTTCTTGCCTGTACCTGGATCCTCTACTTCAGAATCTCTGCCGACCTCTGTGGAGAACACTCACTCACCTGTTGAGCCGCGACCCCGGGCACCGCCATCAGGAACAGGTACAGAATGCGTTGGGACATCATTTCACACCGCGGGGCAGAAGGGCAGCAGACGCCGGACAGAGTGCTAGCAGGCGCAGGGAAACTGGCTGCCAGAGCCGCTGGAAGCGCGGAAATATTAACCGTGCTCGGAAACTCGACGTCAAATGACTCACCGGGGGGGTGTTGCCGACCATTGCACAACTTAAAAGGGCCCTGCATCAACGGGAACTTCAAACCCAACATAACTATTCACTGGAGTTTAGAAGGACGAGGGGATATCTTATAGAAACATGTACAATTATAAAAGGACTGGACAAGCTAGATGCATGAAAAATGTTCCCAATGTTGGGCGAGTCCAGAACCAGGGGCCACAGTCTTAGAATAAAGGGGAGGTCATTTAAGACTGAGGTGAGAAAAAAAAACGTTTTCACCCAGAGAGTTGTGAATTTGTGGAATTCCCTGCCACAGAGGGCAGTGGAGGCCATCACTGGATGGATTTAAGAGAGAGTTAGATAGAGCTCTAGGGGCTAGTGGAGTCGAGGGATATGAGGAGAAGGCAGGCACGGGTTATTGATAGGGGACGATCAGCCATGATATTAATGATCTGGATGAGGGAATTGAATGCAACATCTCCAAGTTTGCGGATGACACGAAGCTGGGGGGACAGTGTTAGCTGTGCGGAGGATGCTAGGAGGCTGCAAGGTGACTTGGATAGGCTGGGTGAGTGGGCAAATGCATGGCAGATGCAGTATAATGTGGATAAATGTGAGGTTATCCACTTTGGTGGCAAAAACAGGAAAGTAGACTATTATCTGAATGGTGGCCGATTAGGAAAAGGGGAGATGCAACGAGACCTGGGTGTCATGGTACACCAGTCATTGAAAGTAGGCATGCAGGTGCAGCAGGCAGTGAAGAAAGCGAATGGTATGTTGCCATTCATAGCAAAAGGATTTGAATACAAGAGCAGGGAGGTTCTACTGCAGTTGTACAGGGTCTTGGTGAGGCCACACCTGGAGTATTGCGTACAGTTTTGGTCTCCTAATCTGAGCAAAGACATTCTTGCCATAGAGGGAGTACAGAGAAGTTTTACCAGACTGATTCCTGGGATGGCAGGACTTCCATATGAAGAAAGACTGGATAGACTCGGCTTGTACTCGCTGGAATTTAGAAGATTGAGGGGGGATCTTATAGAGACTTACAAAATTCTTAAGGGGTTGGACAGGCTAGATGCAGGAAGATTCTTCCCAATGTTGGGGAAGTCCAGAACAAGGGGTCACAGTTTAAGGATAAGGGGGAAGTCTTTTAGGACAGTGATGAGAAAATCATTTTTCACACAGAGAGTGGTGAGTCTGTGGAATTCTCTGCCACAGAAGGTAGTTGAGGCCAGTTCATTGGCAATATTTAAGAGGGAGTTAGATGTGGCCCTTGTGGATAAAGGGATCGAGGGGGTATGGAGAGAAGGCAGGTACAGGATACCGAGTTGGATGATCAGCCATGATCATATTGAGTGGCGGTGCAGGCTCGAAAGGCCGAATGGCCTACTACTGCACCTATTTTCTATGTTTCTATGATCACAATGAATGGCGGTGCGGGCTCCAAAGGCCGAATGGCCTCCTCATGCACCTATTTTCTATGTTTCTATGTTTTTGTGTCTAACTTGGAATCCGCCAGAGACATGCAATTGAACCCAGCCACATTCACATGGTTCACCCAGTTCAACCCAGGGTCTCCCAGTGGTGCTGCTGGTAGAATTCACAAGTTATAGGAGGAGTAGAATTAGGCCATTCGGCCCATCGAGTATACTCCGCCATTCAATCATAGCTGATCTAACTCTCCCCCTCCACCCCATTCTCCTGCCTTCTCTCCATAACCTTTGTCACCCGTTCTGGTCAAGAATTTGTCTATCTCTGCTTTACAAAAAATCTACTGATGGCCTCCACAGCCCTCTGTGGCAATGAGTTCCACAGATTAACTACCGTCTGACTAAAGAAGTTCCTCCCCACCTCCTTCCTAAAAGAGCGCCCGTTAATTCTAAGACCTCTGGTCCTAGACTCTCCCACCAGTGAAAACATCCACTCCACATCTGCTCTATCTGTGCCTTTCATTATTCTGTAAGTTTCAATGAGGTCCCCCCTCAACCTTCTAAACTCCAGTAAGTAGAGGCCCAGTGCAGTTAATCCCTCATCATATGCTAACCCACTCATTCCTGGAAAATTAGAGTACATGGTATTGCAGGGTAGGGTATTGACATGGATAGAGAACTGGTTGGCATGGCAGACAGGAAGCAAACAGTAGGAATTAACGGGTCCTTTTCAGAATGGCAGGCAGTGACTAGTGGGATGCCACCAGGCTCAGTGCTGGGACCCCAGTTATTTACAATATATATTAACGATTTAGACAAAGGAATTAAATGTAACATCTCCAAGTTTGCAGATGACACAAAGCAGGATGGCAGTATGAACTGCGAGGAGGATGCTATGAGGCTGCAGGGCGATTTGGATAGGTTGGGTGCGTGGGCAATTGCATGGCAGATGCAGTATAATGTGGATAAATGTGAGGTTATCCACTGTGGTGGCAAGAACAAGAAGCAAGATTATTATCTGATGACAGATTATGAGAAGGGGAGGTGCAACAAGACCTGGGTGTGCTTGTACATCAGTCACTGAAAGGAAGCATGCAGGTACAGAAGGCAGTGAAGAAAGCAAACGGGATGTTGGCCTTCATAGCGAGAGGATTTGAGTATAGGAGCAAGGAGGTCCTACTGCTGTTGTACAGGGCCCTGGTGAGACTGCACCTGGAGTATTGTGTGCAGTTTTGGTCTCCTAGTTTGAGGAAGGACATTCTTGCTATTGAGGGAGTGTAGCGTAGCCAGGTTAATTCCCGGGATGACAGGACTGTCATATGATGAAAGAATGGATCGACTGGGCTTATATTCATTGCCATTTACAAGGATGAGAGGGTATCTTATAGAAACATATAAAATTATTAAGGGATTGGACTGGGACTTTTTCATCCAGGGAGTTGTGAATCTGTGGAAATCTGTGGAATTCTCTGCCACAGAAGGCAGTGGAGGCCAATTCACTTGATGCTTTCAAGAGAGAGTTAGATATAGCTCTTATGGCTAACGGAATCAAGGGATATGGAGAAAAAGCAGGAACGGGGTATTGATTCTGGATGATCAGCCATGATCATATTGAACAACAGTGCTGGCTCGAAGGGCCGAATGGCCTACCCCTGCAGCTACTTTCTATGTTTCTACTGCAGTCCACTAGATCCTGACACGGTTTAACACAAACGGAACCACATTGACAAAGGGAATTTGAACACACTCAGCAGATGCTAACTGTTGATGGGCATTTCACCCTGACTCAGGCAGATGTACCTGAGAAACAGAGCAGAAAACAGCCAATTATCAGCCCCCAATCTTGTACGGTTTCTCAAATCGCTAGCATAAGCTTTTGTTAATTACTAGTCTTGACATTTGATGGCATCAGATCAGGACAGGTCTCGAGTGAGGTGTAAGTGTGGCAGGAAACCACTCAACCCCAATGACTGTAGATATATTAAAATGCTGAGGAAAACATTAGTTAAACATAGAACATATGTTCCTGCAGCACAGGAACAGGCATATCTTAAACACGACTATAGTATCTGCCTCCACCGCCACCCATGGCAGTGTGTTCCAGGCACCTACCATCCTCTGTGTTAAAACCTGCCCTGCACACCTCCTTTAAACTTTGGCCCACTCACCTTAAAGCTAGGCCCTCTTTTCTTTAACATCTCCACCATGGGGTAAAAGGTTCTGTCTACCTACCCCACCTATTCCTCACATAATCTTACATATTTTTTTATCAGGTCTCCCCTTATCCTCCGACATTCTACAGAAAACAATCCAAGTTTGTTCAATTTCACGTAGCTAATTATCTTCTACACCAGGCATCAATCTGGACTCTCTCCAAAACCTTCATATCCTTCCTGTAATGGGGCAACCAGAACCGCACACAATACTCCAAAGTCCTACAAAGCTGCAACATGGCTTCCTCACCCATGTACTCAATGCCCCGACCAATGAAAGCAAGTACATCGTACAACCTCTTTCTCTGTCTACTTAGTTTAGTTTAGAAATACAGCGCGGAAACAGGCCGTTCAGCCCACCAGGTTCGTGTCGACTAGCGATCCCCGTACATTAACACACCATCCTGCACACACTAATGACAATTTTTACATTTACCAAGCCAATTAGCCTACAAACCTGTAGGTCTTTGGAGTGTGGGAGGAAACCGAAGATCTCGGAGAAAACGCACGCAAGTCACGGGGAGAACGTACAAACTCCGTACAGACAGCACCCGTAGTCGGGATCGAACCCGGGTCTCCGGCGCTACAAGCACTGTAAGGCAACAACTTTACCGCTGCGCCACCGGGTTGCTTTCAGGGAGCTATGGAC
The DNA here is from genome assembly GCA_963514005.1 of Raja brachyura. The sequence continues at coordinate 28,580,490 of OY740811.1, forward strand.
ATGGACTCCAATGTACATTCATGCTACTAAAGGTCTTGCTATTAACAGCAGTAATGTTGTCTACTTTGACAAACGGTCGGCTAAATAAAAGATTGCGGACTCTCCACCACCCATGTGTTGGAATCACTCGTTAGTCACAAGTGATGGCACGACTGGACTGAATAGGCTATTGCAGAATGGAGTCAAGGATGCTCATGTCATGAACAACATGGCAACTGTGGAGGTCTTCAAAGTGGTCCTTCCAATGGGCATGGATTTCCACACTTTGACAACTTCTCCTTTGTTCTCAGGTCTCAGTGGGCTGGAGTCATGAGTACATGTTTTCGATGGCCATGTCAGCTCTGCTGATTCAGCACATGCTCCAAGTTGCTGGGACCTCTTGCACTCTTTCCTCCCATCATCTGTTCTCTGGGATTCCTATTGATGCACTCGTCAGCTTCTTCTCACTTACTACAACCACCTGAACTTAGAAAAATAGGTGCAGAAGTAGGCCATTTGGCCCTTCCAGCCAGCACCACCATTCAATATGATCATGGCTGATCATCTACAATTAGTCCCCTTTTTTCCTATTTTTCCCCACATTCCTTTAGCCCTAAGAGCTAACGCAATCTTTAAATTCTCACGTAAAAAAAAACAGGCCCAACCCCCACCCCTGCCCACTAAACCCCCTTCAATTCTCCCCCTCTCTTTCTGCAGCTTCCTCGAACTCTGAAGCCATTCAACATTTCTGCGTCTGACCTCCTGTTGATGATTGTCTACTTTAATCTTTCAACCCTAGTCACAAATGCCTTCAGTCATTTGGAATTCCCCTCATAAAATATTCTGCTTCTATCTCTCTCTCTTTCTCTTTGAAGACATCCATCCCTACCTATCTGTTTCTCTAACAAAGCAATGGTGCACCTGACCTAATATCTTATGTAACTCTGTGTCAAGTTTAGTTTGCGAAGCTATTTGGGACATTTTGGTACATTAAAGGCATAATATAAAAACAAGTTTTTTTTTGCTGCTGACGATAATGATGAGGAGGAGATTTAGCGTTTACCTCACTCAGAACATCGGATATTCAAACTGGTGTTGTGTGCCCCCTACTGGCTTTCTTTACTGTTTCAACCGTGCAGAAACCAATAAATTTGAATATTTCCATTTACACATGCTGAGGTCTGAAGAATCCATTTCACCATAAGCAGAATTAGGCCATTTGGCCCATCAAGTCTATTCTGCCATGTCATGGCTGTTTGCCACAGGAGGCTGTGGAGGCCCAGTCAATGGATAGTTTAATGGCAGGAAAAAAAAAGATTCTGTAGGTCTAGTCAATGGATATTTTAACGGCAGAAAAAAAAAAGATTCTTGATTAGTGTCAAGGGTTACAGGGAGAATGCAGGAACACGGAGTTAGGAGGGTGAGATAGATCAGCCGTGATTGAATGGCGGAGTACACTTAATGGGCTGATTGGCTTAGTTCTGCTCCTATCACTTATGAACTATCTCTCCCTCTCAACCCCATTCTCCTGTCATCTCCCCATAATCCCTGACACCCGTACTAATCAAGAATCTTTCAATCTCCACTTAAAAATATCCATTGACTTGAATATCCACCAACCATCAGTCGCGAGAGTCACTAAAAATGAACACAAGGCCAGTGGAGGACTCCAGAAACACTTCAACAAAAGCGATGAACATTCAGACAAAAATGTCAGTGAAACATTTGTGATCTTCATAATCCAGCAGCAGCGAAAACAACCAATCACTTGAGATAGACAGGGTGAATGCACGCAGACCTTTCCCTAGAGTAGGGGAGTCAAAAATTAGAGGGCATAGTTTTAAGGTGAGAGGGGAAAAGATTTAATAGAAACCCAAAGGGCAACTTCTTCACACAGAGGGCGGTGGGTATACGGCACGAGCTACCAGAGGAAGTTGAGGCAGGTACAATGTCAACATTTAAAAGGCATTTGGACAGGTACATGGACAGGAACGATTAGGGGGATAAAGACCAAATCTGAATAACTGGAGCAAGCTAAAGTGGGGTACCTTGGTCAGCATGGAAGAGTTGGCCTGAAGAGCCTGTTTCCATACTGTATAACTCTATGAATCTATAATACGAAGATAGGTTATTTACCTACCTTAGTCCCATGTCCCTCCAACCTTCCTATGCATAAGCTTTTAGAATCATACAAGACAGAAACTGGCACTTCAGCCCGACTTGTCCATGTCAACCAAGGGGACAGGTTGTTTGAATTCAGGAATGAGAAAAGAGCTAATGGAAGTAAACCGTAGAGTTTTAAACATTCATAGAATTGGAAGCGTAAGTATTCAGGCATATTTCCGATGTACAACAATAATTGGGCTGTAATTAAGCTTTGGGGAGCTTACCATCACCAAAGATCCTAGAGCGAGCAAGATAGATCACTCGACAAAAAATACCTAGTACGGTCATGGGCAGATTCATGGGTAATCTTCGGCCCCATTTCCGTAACTGGCTTCCGTCTTCCGTCTCCGCATCAAAGATCCCATAGGATACTAGTGCGGAGACGGAAGCCGGTTACGGAAACATCCTCGTAAAAATAAGAGTTATTTGGGAAAAATCTTCTCATTTTCAGAATTATAATTTATTAACACAAACTGTTCCCCCACAACGTTGATTACACTGCGGGTCGGGTCGGGTCGGGTTACTGAAATGGATGAAAAAAAGGCCCACGTTCCGCTCCGTTGCGTACTACACATCTAGCCCATTGCATTTAGAACGAGTGGTGTATCTTGCTCGCTATAGGATCTTTGACCATAAGTACTTAATTCAATGTAATGTAAATAGAGAGTAAAAACAAGACTAAAGATTTAATAGTTAAGACATGTAACTATGTAAAAATATGCTATTTTTATTATGTTCTCATCCAGAGGGTGTTACTAACCATAGGGACCCAACAGACGGGTAGTTCTGCAATGATTCGATGTTAACCTTCCTATGAAACCTCGTGTTGTAAAAAAGTGCGTTACAAAAAGCAATTGTGTCAGTGGCAAAAAGGGATTAGGGGCTAGAGACTTCCAGACTCACAACAACAAAGTTATTTTCGCCACAGGATTTTCAAAAGCAAAGGTCTTTTTAATAGTTGTAAGCTTATGTTTGTCATTGCAAGCTAAAAATATTCAAGGTTACCAACCGAGTAAATCTTGAGTTTAAGAAATGGGTGACGTTTCGGGTCAAGACACAGTTTGCACGTTTTTTCTGTGGCCGCGTGGGCATTCTCCAGGCGTTCCGTTTTCTTCCCAAAGACATACAGATTTGTGGTTTAAATGGTTTTGATAAATTGTAAAAATTGTCCCTAGTGTGTGGGATAGTGTTAGTGTACGGGATGATCGCTGGTTTGAATGGATTCGGTGGGCCAAACAGCCTGTTTCCGTGCTGAGAAGTCTCCAAAGTCTAGAAAAGTAAGGTCTAAAGGTCTGATTCATAAAGGTCAAAAACATTGTGATTTGTCTCTTTTATTACCACTATATTTACAATCGTGCATGAGCACCGTTTGTGACTTTATTCCCTCTTTGGCAGTTGTCCATCATTTGGAGTCTGCAATGGAGAAAATGTGGAGGAGATGCCTGGATTCGAGCATTACAGTTAGAAGGAGAGTGGGTTTTCTTTCCCTGGAGCAGCGGAGGTTGGGGGGTGAACTGATAGAGGTATATAAAATGATGAGTTGCTATCAGAAATGAAGGTATAAGTTTAAGGTGACGGATAAAAGGATTTTGGGAGACCTGACGGAATTCCTTTCATATGGAATGTGATTGGAGACAGATAGTCTTATGATATTCAAACATCTAGACAAGTACTTGAATCACCAACGCATGCATGGTAAGCTACAGATCTGACAGTAAATGGAATTAGTGAGAGTAGGTCCAAGGAACAGCATGGACTTGATGGGCCACAGGGCCTGTATTAGTGCTGAACTTGTGACTCTAAATTGAATGAAGGTATTGACAACAGTGCTATCAAGTATACTCACCGATAAATCTTTCACAAAGCTCAGGTTGCATTTTGCCACGATGATTCGGCTCCTGACATCATTACAGCCTTGGTGCAAACAGGGAGCAAACAGCTGGATTCCAGAGGCGATGATTGATGCCACAACCATGCTATTGGGAGATTATTTTTCTCTGCACTCGTTAACTCATTTTGGATCCTACGCAATAATAGTCTGTCCTCTTCAGGACGTTCGCTTTCTTTACTTTCACAGAAGATTGAAGTTAGCACCCCGAGTCGTGTTATGAAGCCTGTGTTCGCCAGTATCCGGGCAGTAATGAATGACTGCTTGCAATGACTTCTTCTCATTGAGGTGCTTCCTCTATCTATGACAGATTGCACTATCTATGCAATCCCGTAACGTGACTAACGTCCTCCTCAGTTTACGAGTGTACCCTTGAGTGAGTGGTAATCGTACTCAATCTGTGACATCGATCACAACAATTTTTCTGGATTGTGATTAATCATTAAATTTAATCCACTGAACTATAGGAATGAGAACGGGGAACTTCGCCAATTAATTTAACAATCTCCTCAAATGTTTTTTGTTTTTTTTTTAAATCATCTGTCTTAGCGCCTACTTATGTGAAAGTATTTACTCTTTCTTCTGCAATTTCTGGAGCAAAAGAATATCCAATGTTGTTTACAAATTCAACCCAGCAGAACAATTATAAGAATTTAAAGTAACAATTGTGGTCCGCTTTATTTGACGATTTCATGAGAACATTTACAAGTATAAAGGAATGAAATCTCAACAATCAAAGCTTTTTCACATTTCCAAAGAACATCTTTCGAAAGAAAATCATGTTACTTCTGAAAATAGTCTGGTTTGCCTTCACTCATTCTTGTCACCAGTTGTGACAACAGCACCGTTCAGGATTATGTTCAGACATTCAGCAAAAGAAAACTCATGATTAAGCAGTTAAACATTTGCTGCCAGAAACAAGACATTTTTTATTTGTGTGGGACAGCTCTAGCATTTTGTCTTTATCTTCGATGTAAACCAGCATCTGCAGGTCCTTCCTACACATTTTTTATTTGTGCACTCGTCCACTAGGTGGCGTTGACAACAATAGAATCACAACCGGGTCTGAAGAAGGGTTTCGGCCCGAAACGTTGCCCATTTCCTTCGCTCCATAGATGCTGCCGCACCCGCTGAGTTTCTCCAGCATTTTAGTCTACCACCGGTTCTGTACACGCAGCTTTGTTCCTTGCAGGTTGACCATGCTGCTTTGCACATTGATACAAGCCCCTACTAGCTGTTAGCGAGTCAACACTCACATTGCAGGTGTATCACGCCTCATACTTTACAAGCAGTTCGATCGAAACAAATTTCTCAAAGCTCCCCTTAAATCCAGTGTTCAAACGATCAGACACACAGCTGTAAAAGTCAGTCTGCGATATATAAAGAATGTCTGTAAAAGATGCTTTTAAAATCTAACTAGAGAAACAATTATAAAACAGCCTCAGTGGCTGTGCACCCAAAGCCAGCAGCTCACCACCAAAATGTAGATGGTTCAGTGCTGATACCAGAGGTTCAGCATGAGTACCAAGAGGGGGGTCTCACTCACCGTGCCAAGAGGCTTGGTGTGTATCAGGGGAGGGGGATGCTCACAAGTGGACTGACGATGGGGGCTCACAGCAGATACTGGGGCAAGCCACTGTAAAGGCTGTCGATCTCAGCACAAGAATCAAAAGGCGTTCACGTCCAGAGGTGGCAGGGACGGTGTCTCATCTCCAGTACCAGGATCTCACAGCCAGCAATAAATGTCACCGTCTGCATGAAGACCCACGTAGGCAGCTGCGGAGGTCCAATACTCAGACACACGCCCGAGATCCTTCACTCTTTACGTGACGATGTTTACATTTAGTCTGATCAAATTGAGACGTTGGATTCTCCGCCTTGCGCTCCACAATAAGCACTGCAACCCAGATACCTCATCAGCTGCCATTGTCCACCAGTGGTTTTTCAGTCAGTGGCCGTTGAACTTACTCCAGCTGTTTGTCCGCTGCAGGTACTGGGTCGTGGAAAACCTTCCCCGATTCCTCCACTGGGAAGGTATGGGTCTCTGCTGTACTCTGAGACTTCATTGACTCCTGCTGAGGGAAGTGAATGTGGGAGTCCGGAGGTTTGGCAACGGGGTCTTTTTGATCGGGGCTGACACAGTCGCCCGTTTCCACTCCGACGTACACAGTGCGTGGGCTCATGATGTAGATGGAACCTGACGTTCAAACAGAAAAACAGATCAGATTAGATCTGGTTAGAACAGATGAGGGAGAGCTCACTTTGATTCTGGAGATCCATTCCCAACAGAAACATCTATCATACAACTTCCAGGCTTTGGACAAAAGCAATGTTTGAGGCATTTAGATCTTCACAAACAGGCAGGGACTAGAGGGAGTAAAACACTAGTAAAGTGCTGGAGAAGCTCAGCAGGTCAGGCAACATCTGTGGAGGGAATGGACAGACGGCATTTCGGGTCAGGTCCCTTTTTCAAACTAGGGGGAATAGAGGAATATGGACCATGTCCACACAGGTGGAGATTAGTTTGGATTTGCATCATGGTTTTTACAGACTGGGTGGGCTGAAGGGCCTGTTCCTTTGCTGTATTGCTCTATATTCTATGTGAGAGGAGATAAAAGCAACTGGAAAAGAAGTTGTGAAAAGATATTCCAGATGGGAAAGAAGAAGTAAAATCCATGTTAAATGTAAGAAGTGAGTGATGACGGGGAAAAATACTGTCTCAGGATTTGATGAGCAGGCTAGGTTGAAGTATGTGGAGAAGGTGGGGGGGGGGGGTGAGAGTTGAGGGATTCTCTTCAATAAAAAGAGATGAGGTGAAGAGGGAAAAGGAATGGTCGGCACAGACTGAAAGGGCCGAGAAGGCCTGTTTCCGTGCTGTAATTGTTATATGGTTATATGGAATGTAGAAGGATGTGAGCGGATCTTATAGAAAATTATTAAGGGATTGGACAGGCTAGATGCAGGAAACATGTTCCCTATGTTGGGGGAGTCCAGAACCAGGGGCGCAGTTTTAGAATAAGGGGGAGGACATTTAGAACTGAGATGAGGAAAAACTTTTTCACACAGAGTTGTGAATTGGTGGAATTCTCTGCCTCAGAAGGCAGTGGAGGCCAACTCACTGATGCATTCAAAAGAGAATTAGATAGAGCTCTTAGGGCTAGCAGGATCAAGGGGTATGGGGAGAAGGCTGGAACGGGGTACTGATTGTGGTTGATCAGCCATGATCACATTGAATGGCGGTGCTGGCACGAAGGGCCGAATGGCCTACTCCTGCACTTATTATCTATGTATCTATGTATCTATGAAATGACCGATAGGGCTGCGATATCCTCACCTTTAGTTCTGTTGGATAAGAGCAGACTTTTGAAATAATCCTTACGGCTGAACAGCAAACTGGAGACGACCAGAATCAGTAGGAAGGCCAGGACCAATCCAACTATCCAGAGTAAGTTGACCACCTGTTCTGTAAGAAACCAAACAACTAAAATCAGATCAAAGTGTATGAGAGCTGGACAGAAACTGAGAGAAAGACTTCCAGGGGTGTAAAGGGCATTGACAAAGTTGGAGTATATATCAGAGATAGGCACATACATAAACGGTGGGTGCAGAGAGTGAAAGAGAGCACCTGTAAGAAAGAGACAGATAGAGAAATGCGTGAGGGAGAGACACTGGCCCAGGAGTGGCAGAGTAGGTGGGTAGAAACTGAGAAAGACAAAGCACACAAGTGAAAGACAGAATGAGAAAGTGACTGGTGTCAAATGAGAGGCAGAGCGAGGTACGGGTGGACGGATGCAGATTGACGCAGTTGGAGAACAAGTGTAGAAGACAGAAATGGGAAGAGACAGATGGAAACGGAGAAAGTAAAAAATAACAAACAGAAAGAGCGATAAAAACAGGAAAATAGAGAGACAGTAACAAATGGACCGTCAGATAAGTCAGTCCCACCCAGTAGCAGACTGGGTCTACAAATATTGGTTGCCAGGAGACAAACGGGGCCCACTTCATCAGGGGCCCACTTGCCATCGGGCAAGCCGACACCCTGGCCAGTCCGCCACTGCTCACACCCCTCTCGAGAGCCCATTTATGAGTCAGTTTGCACTGTACTGAGTCCACTCCTCTGCCAAATGTCATGATTGTCCGAGTCTCACACCTTTGCTCCTTATCTTGCAGCATCCGTGAATCAAACGGCATTCAAGCCCCAGTATCTATTCACTTTGAACCTTGTTTCAAGCTTCTATTTCGGTTACTCAGAAATGCTTGGTTTGAGGGCGTTTTTCCTTTGCGAACTGTGAAAGTTTATTCAGAATATTGATTGTTTTATTTGCAGATCATGTCTTTCAATCCCCTTTTGCACATTTGCTTCCACCGATCGAACTCTTCTTGCTGTAACTCTGGAGGAAGATTTCACGTTGATCCTGGAATGCACGCTATCTCCGTGTCTCTCTGCACCTCTCCCGAGGGCAGCATGTCCTTTATCTCAACTCCTTGTCTTTTTGATGTTAGCTGACAGCAAACAGGCCGACAAGGAATTGGAATTGGCTTCAGTATGTGCGCGCACACACGTGTGTGTGTGTGTGTGTGTGTATATATGTGTGTGTGTATGTATATATACACACACATATATATATATGCACACATATATATATATATATATATATATATACACATACATATATATATACACATATACACATACACATATACATACACATATACATATATATATATACACATATACATACACACACACATATACATATACATACATATATATATACATATAGATATATATACATATACATATATATACATACATATATACATACACATACACATATACATATACATACATATATATATACATATAGATATATATACATATACATATATATACATACATATATACATACACATACACATATACATACACACAACTTTTTGTATACACATACTGAACTATTGTTTACGATGTACTATGTTTACAATATTCTGTTGTGCTACTGCAAGTAAGAACTTCATTGTTCTATCTGGGACATATAACTATAAAACACTCTTGACAGTTCCCCAGTGCCCCGAACTCGAATAGTCAGTAGACAGAATAAGGAGTGGGGGGGGGGGGGGGGGGATGGGGCTGAGGAGTGCATTTGGGGGAGGGGGTTGCAGGTTAGTCGAGGGGAATAACATTCTAGTTTGGGGAGAAGTCCTAAATCGACTTACTGTTTCCTTTGGGTGCAGTGACTGCAATGGACAACGTTGTCAGGTGATCTAGCCTTGGGGTGGTGGAATGGGGGTACGGTCTGACTGGTGTTGGCGTGGATGCGTTGGACCGGTTGGTGCTGGGCCGGAGGATGTTGGTTATCGAGCTGACAGTTTTGTCACACTCAGCATCTTCGGTTGCTGTACCTTCTTTTAACAATCTGGCACATCTTAAGAAAGAATAGACAAAGAGAAAAGTCATGGATGGCAAATGGAACTGTGATGTGAACCTAACCCTCACACACAAGACACAGTTGATTTATCTTTCCCTCTCAGCCCCATTCTCCTGCCATCTCCCCATAACCTTTGACACCCTGACTAATCAAGAACCTGTCAATCTCCGCTTTAAAGATACCCAATGATTTGGCCTCCACAGCCGCCTGTGCAATGAATTCCATAGATATACCGCCCTCTGACTAGAGAAATTCCTCCTCATCTCCTTCCTAATGGTACCTGACCAAATTCTGAGACTGTGCCCCCTGGTCCTAGACTCTCCCACTAGTGGAAACATCCTCTCCACATCCACTATCCACGCATTTCACTATTCTGTACGTTTCATAGAAACATAGAAAATAGGTGCAGGAGGAGGTCATTCGGCCCTTCGAGCCAGCACCGCCATTCATTGTGATCATGGCTGATCGTCCGCTATCAATAACCCGTGCCTGCCATCTCCCCCCATATCCCTTGACTCCACTAGCCCTAGGCTCTGTTCCAACTCTCTCTTAAATCCATCCGGTGATTTGGCCTCCACTGCCCTCTGAGGCAGGGTATTTCAATGAGATCCCCCTCATCCTTCTATACTCCAGCGCATACAGGCCCAGAGCCGTCAAACGCTCAACATACGTTAACCCAATCATCCCAGGATCAATCTCATAAACCTCTTCTGGACCCTCTCCAATGCCAGTAAATCCCTCCTCATAATATGGGGCCCAGAACTGCTCACGATACTCCAAACATGGTCTGACCAGTGCCTTAAAGCCTCAACATCACATCCCTGCTTTTACATTCTCGTTCTCTGAAAATCAATACATTGCATTTGATGTTGATGCAGAAAAACCCAGAACCTGTAGAAGGGCTGAGGTGATGATTTGACTAAGTGGATCTGCAGAATAGTGTCTGACTCATGGGAAGGTCAAGGATGGTGTACAGGAGGGTGAATGGGCAGTTGGTTGCTGGCACTTTCACACCCCCATGCACAGACCAGCCACGGTACCAGGCATTGTGTGCCTCCTCCCTCAACTCTGTGTCTTCTCCAAAACAGTGCACATTTACATGCTGGACAAAAATGCTGGAGAAACTCAGCGGGTGAGGCAGCCTCCATGGAGCAAAGGAAATAGGCAACGTTTCGGGCCGAAACCCTTGGGTTTCGGCCCGAAACGTTGCCTATTTCCTTCGTTCCATAGATGCTGCCTCACCCGCTGAGTGTCTCCGGCATTTTCGTCTACCTTCGATTTTCCAGCATCTGCAGTTCCTTCTTAAATATCTTCCACATTTACATGATGCCTTTTATACTCTTCAGTATTTCACAATGAGTTAAATATTTGAGAACGGTGTAATATTTGTAAATGTCAGACAAGTAATTTAGCCAAATCACCAGATAATCCATTTGAGCGGCACTGCTAAGCATCTGCTCCTCCCAGCCCTCAGGAAATTTGCGAAGCAGGTTTATATTTTACCGAGAGAGAGGCAGGCAATGTGCTGCCTGGAGAGATGGCAGATATAACACAGTGCACGTCACACAATGGAAAGTCTGTGGAATTCTCTGCCTCAGAGGGCGGTGGAGGCAGGTTCTCTGGATGCTTTCAAGAGAGAGCTAGATAGGGCTCTTAAAAATAGCGGAGTCAGGGGATATGGGGAGAAGGCAGGAACGGGGTACTGATTGGGGATGATCAGCCATGGTCACATTGAATGGCGGTGCTGGCTCGAAGTGCCAAATGGCCTACTCCTGCACCTATTGTCTGCAATGTTCACGAGTCATTAAGGCAGACACAAAGACAGGCAGGGGATGGGGGGGGATATGGACCACGTGCAGGCAGATAGGACTAGTTTAGATTAGCATCATGGTCAGCTCAGACATAGTGAGCTTAAGGGTCTGTTACTGCGCTGTACTGCTCTAAGTAGTTGTACATTTTGCTGCACTGAATCACAGTGCACGCCACACAATGGAAAGGATGCAGCAGTTATTGAGAGGACAGAGAACATGCCTGACAGGATGGAGGGACTCCATCAAAATGATCAATGATCAATCACCAGGAAAGCGACAGTGAGATATAACGTCATAGAAAGGAACAGCAGAAGCTGATTTATACCAAAGACAGACACAAAAAACTGGAGTAACTCAGCTGGTCATCAGGCAGCATCTCTGGAGAAAATGGATAGGTGATGTTTCGGGTTAGGATCCTTCTTCAGACTGAGCACCATGTGTTCTTTATGCAATCAAGCGCTCCCTTAGAACAAATCTTTTATTAACTCTTTCCATTTGGGTTTCTAGAATGGTGATACTGCTGCTTCAAGTCGACGGAACATACCGCTGCTTCAAGTCGACGGAAACTAAGCTTGTCATAGACCAGAGGGCAAAACTTTAAGTGAGCGGGGCAAAGGTTAAAGAAGATGCACGGGGCAAGTTTTTTTTTATATACAGAGGATGGTGGCGTCAGGAACTTGTTGCCAGGGGTGGTGGTGGAGGCAGATATGATAGTGGTGTTTAAGAGGCTTTTAGAAAGGCGCATGGATGTGCAGGGAATCAGGGGAAATGGTTCATGACCAAGTAGAGGAGATTCCTTTATCTTGGCATCATGTTCGGAGTGGGAGTTGTGGTCCAAAGGACCTGCCTCCGTGCTGTACTGTTCCACGTTTTATACAGGAGGTTCTATCAATTACAGGAGGAAAGTAGCATTTCAGCAAAGAGCCATAGCAAACCCGCAGCATGATGTGTTATTCTCTCCCCCTCTGCCCTCATCACCACGAGCTGTGATCTCAAGTGGAATCAGGGGACTAATCCAATGAGTCATTCGGGGGTAGACACAAAATGCTGGAGTAGCTCAGCGGGTGAGGCAGCATCTCTGGAGACAAGGAATGGGCAGCGTTTCTGGTCGAGACCCTTCTTCAGGCTGATGTCAGGGGAGGGGGCGGGACAAAGATAGAATGTAGGCAGAGACAGTAAGACTAGTGGGGGGACTGGGAAGGGAGAGGGGATGGAGAGAGAAAGCAAGGGCTTTCTGAAGTTAGAGAAGTCAATGTTCATACCGCTGGGGTGTAAACTACCCAGTTATTCGGGCTACTGATCCGTGCTACTCGAGGGACTATCATTAACTCGTACTCACTTGGTATGCGGCCAGCACTTGGTGGAAAGAGACGTCACATCAGAGAATGTGCCCGGACGGCAGGACTCGCAGACATTGTCTGCTGTGGAAGTTCCTGGTGATAAAAGATGAAAGCCAATTAGCGCATTCGCTGCCTGAAACAAATTAGCTCAGTTAACATTAAACTCAACCAAAAATTCGCAAAAAAATCTGCACTAAACCTGCTGATAAAAAGAGCATACTATCAATGTTTTTCCCTTTAAGTAAAGGGCCTGTCCCACTTAGGAGACCTAAACAGCAAACTCTGGTGACCTTGTTCGCCACCCAACAAAAAATCAAGGTCGAGGTGACCTGCAACCTCCTCCCACCTCGCACGCATACGTTGAAAACCTTCCTTGACAATGAAGAAAACCGGCTTCGATTAGGCCTGCGGCTAAAAAATTATCGATTTTTAAAACGGCAACCTATTTATAGTCGAGGCCAGTTTTAATCATGTTGAAAAAATAGCAGCAACCTAGGTGAAGCCTCGAAACCACTCTCGACCATTAGGGAGAGTGACCAAAACCTCCCGTGACCTCATGGAATCCTTGGGTGGTGGGCAAGGTCACCAGAGGTTGCTGTTTAGGTCTCCTCAGTGGGACTGGGGCTTAAGGGAATGCCTGGCAGGGTGGGCAATGGGAGAATCTAAGTGAGAATGACGTGTAAGATTGTTAATAGAATAAGTCAAGCAACAAAAAGATGGACCGAGAGAGGTGCAACTGGGAATAGCAGAATGATTATCAGCCCGCTTCTCTTGAATAAATTGGGAGTTAAAATAACAAAAGAAATTGTGGAAATGAATCCCATGTCCAGAAATCTGAATACCAGTGACAGAAGAAGGATGCGTTCTTGCATCAGCTTGAACCGATATAAGTATTTCTCAAATATTCAATAATTCTGAACAGTGCATCGAGGGTTATCTGACAGGGACATTTTGGCCACCACACCACAGGACCAGGACATCAGTGTCACCACATGAACTGAGCCAGGACATCACTGTCCACCACAGGGTCTGACCCAGGACATAAATATCCACCACATACACTGATCCAAGTAATTAAGTGTACACCACGTTGAACTGATCCAGGACTCTCAGGATATCAGCGTCTCCACATTCTAACATCAGCCCAACTCACCAAGTATTTCCAGTTCTATTCTCTCCCAGGAATAAAGAATCCAAGATATTGGTTCAGTCTGAGTTTATATTGTGGATGGAAAGCCCAGAAACTGAATTATGCTTTAATGTCATCATCTACCAATGACTTCCCAATGGAGCATCAACAACCCAGTTTTCCACCGGAATTCCTTCCCCATTGGGTGTGCGCTCCACACGCTGGGACCAAGTCGTACTCACCTGCTTTAGCCAGGAATTTTCCTGCGTCACAACGGCTGTGTTCAACACATTGCACGCAGGAGTTAAGGGTCTTAGTTTTGCAGAACATTCCAGGTTTGCACTCACAGATCTGCCCTGTCCTTGGGGTACAGCTTTGAACTTGTTGTAGAGCTAAACATGGGAAGATATCGGGGGGAAAATAATAACAGGTTAATCACATTTGTGGAACGATGCGACACGATACGATACGATAGAACTTTATTTGTCCCAGATGAGAGCATGGCCAGGGTGGTGTGGACCTTAGTCGCTGGCTGTCTTTTTGAATCATTGTCTCTAATAGATCCCATCTGTGATGAAAAAGTCAATCCCCGTGATGGACCGAGCAGCAATTTGTGTAAACCTCTTCGTTGCTGGGAATTTGAGTTGCCAAACCAGGCCGTGATGCAACCAGTCAGTATACTCTCTACCAGTGCACTCTGATCCCAAACCAATGACACATACAGAGAGCCTGGCTAACTCTTCTAACCAAAGATCCTATAGCAGAGCAAGATAGACCACTCCTGCTAAATGCAATGGGCTGACGTGTAGTACGCAATGGAGCGGAACGTGGGCCTTTTTTTCATCCATTTTAGTAACCCAACCCGACCCACAGTGTAATCAACGTTGCGGGGGAACAGTTTGTGTTAATAAATTAAATTTCTAAAAATGAGAAGATTTTTACCAAATAACTTTAATTTTTAAGAGGATGTTTCCGTATCCGGCTTCTGTTTCCGCACTAGTATCCTACGGGATCTTTGGTGCGGAGACGGAAGCCGGTTACAGAAATGGGGCCTTAAATTACCCATGAATCTGCCCATGACCATACTACGCCCTTTTCGTCGAGTGGACTATCTTGCTCGCTATAGGATCTTTGCTTCCAACCCTAACCTGAGTTATTGAGGCAATTTGAAGACCCTATTACATTAAAGTTAAATCTCTAGATATTCTAGTCTGCGTGATAATTACCATGTAAGAGGCAGGGGGCAGTGGTGAACGGGCATTAATGGTTAGTAAAGTAGGCATGTTTCAAAATTTAGGTTAAGATTATTTTAAACCGATGATTTCCCCGTAACATTATCAGCTTATCAGTTGTCATAACACTTCTGCTGAAATTGATTCACTGGATTTAAACTGTCGTGTGGTCATAAATTTAAGAAACTTACAATCTTCGCATGTCCCAACACACAGGGTGCAGTCGAATGAATCATTCCATTCCTCCTCGTACTTGTTGGGTGGACAGGGTTTACAGACAGTGTCAAGTTCAGAGGTGCAAGATTGTTTTCGATGTTCTCCTGAAATCAAGATCAGCAAAAAATATATCACTTTACAGTCTATGTGAAGAAGAGCCGAATTCGAATTTGATTTTGGGAATCAGGCCTAGCGTGACTGGAATCAAAGACTGGATAATTACAGCACAATCGTTCACAAACTGATCAGACAAATTCTAGTGAGAAAAGGAAGGACACCTTCACAGCAGCACAGTTGGCAGCAACACAGACCAGAGTTCAATCCTGACCTAGGGCGGTGTCTGTGTGGAGTTTGCACATTCTCTCCGAGACTACATCGGTTTCCTCTGAGTGCTCCGGTTTCTTCCCATATCCCAAAGACATGCGGTTTTGTAGGTTAATTGACTTCTATAAAATTGCCCCAGGTGTGTAGGAAGTGGACACGACAGGGGGATAACATGGAACTATACCCTCCCAGTCAGGCAAACCCAACAAGATGATCATCCCCTTCTTATTTCCCTGCTCCACTCATAAAGCCGCAATGGATGATCCCTCCAGGTCTGGTTTCCAAATCGTTTTTCTAACTCCCTACATTCACTCTGCAGAACCTCATCCCTTTCTCTACCTCTGTTATTCGTGTCAAAATGCATAACTACCTCTGGCTGCTCACCCTTCCCCTTGAGAATATTCTGCGCCCGCTTAGAGGCATTCTCGACCCATCAGAGAGCCAACACGTTATCGGGGAGGACCGTTTGCAGCCACAGAATCTCCTGACTGTCCCCTATCACTATGGCCCCGTATGACTTTACACTACGCCCCTGAGCCACAGAGCCACAGACCTGGTTGCTGTTGAACAGTCCTCCCCCTCTACCCCACAACAGTATCAAAAAAGGAATACATGTTTTTGAGGAGAAAGTTCACAGGGGATTCCTGCGCTCTCTGTCCACTCGTTTTAACCCCCTTTGTGATCACCGACCTTGTTACAATCTGAAATGCTCGGCCTGAGGAAGTGGTGGGACAGGACTTAATATTATCTTAAAAAGGAACAGGGCCAATACAGGGTCATGGTTGTGTATCTCCATCTGCCACAGGCAATGATGGTCCAGTTTTATACTGCCATCATAGAGTCTGTCCTCACCTTCTCCATCATGGTCTTGTTCGGCTCAGCCTCCAAGCTTGATATCCGGAGGCTGCAGCGCCTCGTTCGATCCGGCGAGAAGGTCGGTGGCTGCAACCTTCGCCCCCCCTCCCCATTGATGCACTGTATACTGCAAGGGCCAGGAAGCGAGTGGGTAAGGTCGTCTCAGACCCCTCTCACCCTGGCCACAAACTCTGAAGTACTTCCCTCTGGGAGGCAACTCTGGACTGTCAAAGCCGCCACAGCCAGACATAAAAACAGCTTTATTTTCCACGAGCCAAAAGTCTGTAGCCTCCTTTAGCTCTGGTATTTTATTTTATTCTTCACATGTTTAAATTATAATGTTTTATTTTTAATTGTCTACTGTATATCGTGTTGTTACGCCTGCGAGCAAAGCACCAAGGCAAATTCCTTGTATGTATACATATTTGGCTAATAAAATGTATTCAATTCAATTCAATATCTATAGGGGAGGTATGATGGAGTGAGTGCTTTTGGATAGTTCTTTCAAAGCGGACGGAAGGGCTATCTTCAATATATATCTTTTTACCATTCTATCCTCACCACTCGTATTCCAGGAAATTACCCAGTATTCTTCTGAATCTGAATCAACGGTACTGAATTTATAGAGGACACTGTTTCTGTTTTAATGGGTACTGGTATTCAGATCGTCTTCTGGGAACCTGGAGATGTGGTATGAGGTCCACTTACTGATATTCTACTAACACAGTACATTCACTCCAGCTTTGACTGCTGCTCCCCGTACATTGGCCTCATTGCTGCAACTGTTGATGGTTGGAGATTAATAATGAAAATAAGATACTGATGGAGTGAGCATGCGTGGGAGTTTGCATCACGATTGCTGATTCCAATCTGCCCAGTCAGAAAGAAAACTCAGATAACAATTGAGAGAAAGACAATGAGAATTTGATGCAATCTACATGCCTGTCCACTTCGTAAAAATCTAAACCATTTAGCTGAAATCATAAAGTTGGTAGCTGATGTCACACAAAAGCACCGTGTGCTATCATTTCCAAAACTCCACAGTCAGCCTATAAATGAGACAACTGAGGGCTGTGGTACTTGAACGAGATACATAAATTATTATTCGGGGCAGACAAGGGGAAAATACTGCTTTATTCAAAGCAGATCAACAAATGAGCCAGACGCCACAGTGGAAATTAGAACAGAATAAATGAGATCAGATGGTGGAAAGCAAAACTTTACCAAAGAAAATGAGTTTGTGTATAAAATATTGAGTGATAGTCTGAAGAAGGGTCTCGACCCGAAACGTCACCTATTCCTTCGCTCCATACTGCCTCACCCACTGAATTTCTCCAGCATTTTTTGACTACCGGGGTGATAGATCGGGTCTTTTACCCAGGCGAATTAAAAAAAAGAGACAAGTGTTTAAGATACGTGGAGCGAGATTTAATACGATCCTGAGGGACAACTTTTTCATTCAGAGGGTGGTGGGTATATGAAATGAGTTGGCTCAGGAGGAGGTTGAGGCAGATACTATAACAGCATTTATAAGATATTTGAACAGGTACATGGATATGAAGGATTTATCGGGATATGGACCAAATGGGACTAGTTTAGATGGGGTATCTTGATCGCCATGGACAGGTTGGGCCAAGGCCTGTTTCTGTGCTGTTTGACTGATAAATATTTCAAAATAATTTACCCAGCAAAGTGATGGCCACAAATTCTAAGTGCTGTACAGAGCTTTTCTCTGGATTAAGCCTTCCCTTGTTCTAGTTCTAGAACCATTCTTGTTCTAATGCGTCTGATAGAATAGTGTAGAAGGCACTTTACTCTGCAGCTAGCTTGTGTGTGCGTGTGTATGTGCATGTGTGTGTCAGGGAGTTTTATTCTTACTCAGAGCTGGTGCTGCTGATGATAGATTGCCTTTCAGTCATGACACAAGCTGCTGCCTCCCTGAGGAATGTAACGTTCACCCAAAACATTTCCTACGGTCTGAAGAAGGGTCTCGACCCAAAACGTCGCCTATCTCCTTCGCTCCTTAGATGCTGCTGCACCCGCTGAGTTTCTCCAGCCTTTTGTGTACCCTCGATTCTCCAGCATCTGCAGTTCCTTCTTTAACACATTTCCCACTGTGTCGGATGCTGCAGTCGGGTCATATTGCAGGAAATGACATTACCCAAATCATTCAAAACGTCAAAACGTCCCAGTCAAAACGTTACCCAAATCATAGGTAGACAGAAATGCTGGAGAAACTCAGCGGGTGAGGCAGCATCTATGGAGCGAAGGAATAGGTGACGTTTTGGGTCGAGACCCTTCTTCAGACTGATGTGGGAGTGGGGGTACAGGAAGAAGAAAGGAAGAGGCTGAGACAGTGGGCTGTGGGAGAGCTGGGTAGGGGAGGGGAAGCAGGGTAAAAGCAAGGACTACCTGAAATTGGAGAAGTCAATGTTCATACCGCTGGGCGTAAACTACCCAAGCGAAATACGAGGTGCTGCTCCTCCAATTTGCGGAGGGACTCACTCTGGCCATGGAGGAGGCCCAGGACAGAAAGGTCAGATACGGAATGGGAGGGGGAGTTGAAGTGCTGAGCCACCGGGAGATTGGTTGGTTAATGCGGACTGAGCGGAGGTGTTGTTATTACCCAATCATGAGCACTCGAGGGGCACAGAATCACAGCGTTAAAGGAGAACGTCTGTCCCATTAAATTCACACCAGTTCCATGTAAAAGCAATACAGCACTCCAGTTAATTATTTTCTATTGAATGCTATAAATGAATCTGCCTCCACACATACACCCAACAGGGTGCAATCTGGACATAAAGAGAGGACACCAGGAACTGCAGATGCTGGAATCTTGAGCAAAACACAGAGTGCTGGAGTAACTCGGCGGGTCAGGCAGAATCTGTGGAGGGAATGGACGGCTAACGTTTCTGGTCAGGACCCTTCATCAGACCGCAGATGCTGCCTGATCTGCTGAGTTACTCCAGTACTTTGTGTTTAGCTGAAGAGTGGACAAGCTTTGGCAGTGTGAGTATAAATTGTGTTTGGAGGATCTCGAGAAGGGATGAAGCCCTTGTGTGTTGGGGGATGAGGACAAGCAATAATCGCTTCTCTCTCTCCCTCTCTTAGAAATCGGTGTCTTTAAAAATGTGCCTGCTGGTCTGGCACTTTATGCTATCAGGTTTTTAATCTATGAGTCACGCCAGATATGAGTCAGAGATCAAATACAGACTGATCAAGAAATGGTTACAGTGCTCTTTCACTCGATGACAAAAGGCCGTTGAGGCCCTGTGCAGAAGCACAAGTGGAGGGTGGGGGGAATGTTGATGTGGACAGAGACTGCTGATTGTTAAAGAAGGAACTGCAGATGCTGGAAAATCGAGGGTACACAAAATGCTGGAGAAACTCAGCGGGTGCGGCAGCATCTATGGAGCGTAGGAGAGAGGCAACGTTTCGGGACGAAACCCTTCTTCCTGCTTCTCATTGATAGTTGAATTACCAGTTGTAGCCACGGTCCTGAAATGTATCGGAACCGCCACATAAAATACAGCCATAGAAAATCAGAACACTTACAACACACGAGGAGTCCATTCTGTCCATCAAGTAGGTGCAGGCTGTTTGGCTGGAGTAGTCTGAACTTGTCCCCTGTGCCACCTCTGCGTCTGTTTATGTTTTACTATTTATGAGTTATACAATAGAATGATCTCAGTCTCTGCCTCAACACTTTCTGTGCGGAAACTCCCCCACCCTAGTTCTCAGACTAGTTTCATTGTCCCTCTGATTGATTTTACTGATTGCATGCCTCCTTGTCACGTTCCCCTCAGTAAAAAATGTACCATTCCACATTTCCTTACCATCGTCTGCTTTGATCTGTCATTTTCACACCTTACCCTTCCATATCTCTAGACCCCACTCCTCTGACTTTCCGTCTGAAGTTCATAAGCGATAGGAGCAGAATTAGGCCATTCGGCCCATCGAGTCTATTCTGCCATTCAATTTTGGTTGATCTACCTCCTCCTGTAAACCTCATTCTCCTGCCTTCTCTCTATAACTCCTGACACCCTACTAGTCAAGAATCTATCTAGCTCTGCATTTAAAATATCCATCGACTTGGCCTCCACAGCCTTCAGTGGGAGAAGGGTCTCGACCTGAAACGTCACCCATTCCTTCTCTCCAGAGATATTGCCTGTCCTGCTGAGTTACTCCAGCATTTTGTGTCTATATTTGAACTGAATGACTTGCCAGCTAAACTTCAACCCCATTGGACTCACTGACAGTCAGACCAGGGGAAATGGCAGATTTCCTTTCCTGAGGAAACTATTTAGTGGACTCATGGTCCCATTACTGAAAGCAGCTTTTAATTACAAATGTATTTAATTATTTAAATTTTAAATTCCTCAAACGCTTATCACTGACTCCATGATCCACAGCTTGGATATTATCCCGGTGTGGGAATGTGTGATGGATTGGTAGCTAAGACACTACCCAAGTAGCCAGTGCTCTGGGGTACTCATCTACAGAAACAAGTTCATATCCTAGCGTGGCAAATGGGGACTTTAAATTCGGGGAAATTCAGATAAATCTGGAATGATAAAGCTAGTGTCAGGGCAGTAATCATATATTTACTGGGTTGTTGTAAACACATACTTTGTCTTCCAACATTAGGAAGGGAAGGAAATCTGCCATCCTCACCTTGTGTGGCCCATTTATGACCCCATCAATGTGTTTAACACTTCACAACATCCTCATTTAATGGGGTATAAGGACGGGCAAGGTGGCTAATATTTATAGCGATACCCACAGCCTGCAAATAAATTAAAAATAATAACTTTGCCTCTATGGTGAGTTAGCACATCTGTGATGGGATTGAGCAGAGGGAGGTTTTCCCCAGTAGTTCAGTTGCTGATGTTATTCCAGTGCTTCATGCGCTGCTCTAGATGAATCAGTTAGTTGACACAAACCTCGTTCAATTATGCGGATGAGAGTTGGTATTGATATAAGCAAGCCAGTGCCTGTGACACAGAAGAGTCATATGTTACACGGAAAGTGATCAGAGAGTGGAGGATGACGCATACCTGGAGGACAAAGGGAGCAGCAACGCTTTGCGTCTGAGTTGTAGAATTCATTCTTCTTACAGTTATTATCATTCTGCTGCCAATGATTCAAGCTCTGAAAAGAGAGAGAGATAGAGATACTGTTACTGTCATTCAGGAATTTCCCTTCGACTGGAGTAAAGATACTGCTTCTCAAACCATTAATGATACCATCTATTATTAATTCCTGGGTGAAGGAAGAGCAGAGTGGGAAGGAAGGACAGTGATGAACACTGCATGGCCATTAATGCCACCCCATATGGTCTTCTTCTTCACAGCCCCGTACGATACGCAGAACAAATTATACTTTCCACCTCATTTGTTCCTTTTGAAAAGAGTCCAGTGGAAAATGTCTCATTTGGAAACTAAATGAAATGAGCTTAAGAATAGAGAGTTTGTAAAACTTATTACAGTTTCACCCTTGGCTGTTTCTCATCACAATAAGTACACTCACAAATATATTGTATGCAAATTGCAGACGGGAAGATTTTCCATCAAGTTATAGATCATGTACTTCATTAAAACTAAACGATAGGGAAGTTGACAATACTGAGTCGGGTTGCAGCTGAGACAGGTGCGAGGCAGCAGTATGAATTGGCTGCTGATAGGGGGCAGTGCAGAGCGAGGGAATTTGCGTCCAAATCAGACCCATCTGGAAATAACCCACGGAGATAATAAAAAGATGTCTAACCATAGCTTCTCCTACTGTGGGGAGCTGAACACCAGCACCTTGAGAAGAACAGACAGGGGTGGGAGATTGCAACCTTCACATGGACTACCCTGTTTCGGCGAATGCAATCAACCTGGCGTGCACAATCAAGTAAGATCAAATAGAACAAGTTGTCCTACAACTTTAGGCTGCGCACGCCACACGCAAGAAGAAGAACAGACGTTGTACTGCTCAGTCACGCCACATATTGCCATTAACGAGATCTGCCTGTTTCACAGTTTCATATCGTTTGCAATTTCAGTACTAATCTCTCTGTTCAGATGAGGGGCTCTCCCCTAATTTCAAACTGTCTCACTCAGGCCGCATGTTGTCCAGCAAGAACACGATGTTCTGCACAGACATTGTGGGCTGAAGGGCCTGTTCCTGTGCCGTACCGTTCTATTATACTTGCTGGACAGAAAGGCAAGCCAGTCACAGTAACATGAAGTATAGTTGATGCAGGAAAATAATGGCGATGTATAAGTAAGGATAACGCCAGCAAAGAGGTTAATGAAGGGGCTGATGTTAAAATCGTTAAAGCCCAAAGGAACCAACTGGCAAATTGCATCTGAAATTCGCTCAGTGTAAGCAAGCAAAGAGGAATGGTTGATGTGTGTTTTTGCCTCCTCTGGGGTTCCAAAGGCTCTGCATTTGATCACTTGCATTTTTCACATGTACTAATGATGTAGATTTAGATGTCCAGGGAATAATGAAGAGATTTGCAGCGGTTGTAATAATTGGGTGAATGTCGAGGAGGGTTGAGGCTGATGTCTGGGTGAAGTGGGGCAAGTGGAACATTGAGGATGGAGGCGAAGATGGGATTAAGTGTGAAGTTGGCCTCAGCTTTTCACTGTACCTCAGTACACGTGACAATAAACTAAACTGAACTGAGGTGGAGTGGGCATGAGAATGATGCTGGGATAATATGAATGGCAGAGGAGTGAAAGCTACATCAGGTGTAATGATTTGTGGAAAAGGTGGAGCGGATGGTGAGGGCGACGTGAAAAGTGATCTTCATTTGGAGCTGAAGGTTGTCTGAGGGTGAGGGTTTGCAGGTGGGCAAGGATAATGCTGTGTGTGTGTGTGTGTGTGTGTGTGTGTGTGTGTGTGTGTGTGTGTGTGTGTGTGTGTGTGTGTGTGTGTGTGTGTGTGTGTGTGTGTGTGTGTGTGTGTGTGTGTGTGTGTGTGTGTGTGTGTGTGATTGGGCTGAGGTGTGTCACAAGAGGGTGAAAGCAATAGCATTGGGGAAGGGGGCTGGGGGAGGGGGGTTCCTGTCTGAAACATGAAAGGCCTTGTCATGGACAAGATACTGGCCTTCTGGGAACAAGGGCGGCGTGTGCCTGGAATAGAGGGTAGTGTCCGTCTGGGATCTAGGTGGTGTCCGTCTAGGATTGAGGGAGGTCCCTGCAGTGTGGGAAGCCAGGGCTGCGATACATTTAAAAGATCTGTGATTCCAGCCCGAGAGGTGATGGGGCCAAGTGCCATTCATACCGTGATGGTGCTTGGAGAAGTATCGGTATCACTCTAGTTCCCTGATGACTACCCTCTGCAGTGTGAGCCGCAGATTTAAACCCATCCATCAGCACTCCGAGCTCCAAGATTCACAGCCATGGCACGCATCCCAACCACCAGGAGAGGGGACCTCTCAATTCTACTAAATGAAATTGATTTTAAATTATTTTCCTCGTTGCTTCAACCCGATCTCTCCCAATTTGCACAAATGAGCCCAACACCCCACACGGCAGGACACAACTTGCACTCTATCCTTGACTCAGGGTGAGGATCTACTCCTTACACATCCCCAGGGACCCCCCTCCACACACACCCAGTTGCTGCTCGGATGCACACTCAGGGACAGTCTTGTATTACATATGATTCATTACAGTAATGGCAAAATACAGCCTGGTGCCAAGTCCAGCCTGAAATAATCACCATAGTATCTTACATGACGGAGCATGTTAGTGCCGTGCGTTCCACAGCAGTTGCTTTGTCTGCCCTTGACTCATTCAGCATTGTGTGAGGGACCCTTGTTCCATTTGCACACCTGGTTGTTATGTAGATGTGATACCCAAGGTATCAAGGTCAGTTTAATGTCACATGTGCCAATTAAGGTACAGTGAAATTTGAGTTACCGTACAGCCATAGTAAGTGAAAAGCAACATAAAATAAAAGCTAACATAAACATCCACCACAGCAGCTCTCCACATTCCTCACTGTGATGGAAGGTAATAAAGTGCAATCTTCCCACTCTTTGGTCTACTATGGTCGGGGCTGTCGAACCATCTGCAGACGGGGTGATCAAAGCTCCCGCAGCCAGACATCCAAAGCCCTCGCGTCGGGGTGATGGAAACTCCCACATCGGGACGGTTGAAACGCTCCGCGGCCTGGAGTTCCCGAATCGGTCTCTAATCAGGGACCGCGGGCTCCACGATGTTAAAGTCCACAGGCCCGCGGTTGGAGCTCTCCACTGTCGATCCCCGGCAAAGGGATCACAAGCTTCACAGTGGTAAGTCCAAGCCGTGCCCGCAGTTGAAGCGCCGTGTCGGTCTCTAGGAAAGGTCGCGCCGCTGCACGATGTTAGGCCGCAGTAGGGACGGAGATCCGACTCGTAAAAAAAAAAAAAAATCGCATCTCCGTCGAGGTAAGATTTGAAAAAAGTTTCCCCCAACCCCCCACATAAAACAAACCAAGGAAGACTAAAACATACTCTTTAACACATACTGAAAAAAGGACAGACAGACTGTGGGCGAGGCAGCCACTTGCTACCTCAACATTATCAGCAAACTCATAATTACTGGGCGGGAATCAAGATTATTATTATTTTTTAAACCTGTAACTTTGGTTTACTTTTGCAAAAGAATTCTCTCTCGAGCCGTGTTGCAGGACAAATCCAGGCGGACAGTTCAGCGTGCCAATGAGGGAGTGCAGCATTGTCAGCAGAGCTTTCTTCTGGTTGCGAATATGGACCAAGATCCCATGTGCTCCTTCAGGTTATAGAGTCATACAGCACGGAAACAGTCACTTCGGCTCAAATCTTCTATGCCGATCAAGATGCCCCATCTAAGCTAGGCCCTTTTGCTTGTGTTAGAAGGAACTGCAGATGCAGGTTTACACCCAAGACAGACACAAAATGCTGGAGTAAGTCTGCTGGTCAGGCAGCATCTCTGGATAGACCCTTCTTCAGACGGCCTATAATTGGTCCACATCCCTCTGAACCTTTCCTATCCATGTACCTGTCCAAATGTCTTTAAAATGCCGTTATCATACCTGCCTCAACTACATTCTCCAGCAGCTTTTTCCATATACCCACCACTCTTTGATGCAGAAGATCCATCATCTCTCAAGCAAGGCAACTGTTACCAGATCAGACAATAAATATGGAGACTTTCCCAGTCTTAAAAGGAAACGGTGCCTCCAGAATTTCTCCTCCTGATCCCCAGCCAGACATTCCTTGCCTTCAGTCTGCTAAATATTGAGAAATAAAATCTGAAAATGCTGTAAACACTCAACAGGCCAGGTTGCATATGTACAAAGAGAAACAAACTTGACATTTCAGTCAAATACACTTCAGCAGTTGCCTGGGCCATTTCCAACATTTTCTACTTTTATTAAAGATCTTCAGCATTTGTAGTTTTCTGATTTACTTCTGGTGAATATCAAGAGCAACTTTAAAGATTGTGCACTGTTCTGTTTAGTTTATTGTCACGTGTAATGAGATACAGAAAAGCTTTTGTTGCATGGTATCAAGTCAGTGGAAAGACAATACATGATTACAGTCGAGCCATCTACAGTGGATAGATACATGTTAAGGGAATAACGTTTAGTGCAAGATAAAGCCAGCAAGGTCTGATCAAGGATACTCCATTCATTTCTCGAATTGGAAATGAATAGGAGTGAACTCCCTGACTTGTGAATGAACATACGTCAGGTATAAACTCACAATTCCAATTATCCTATCCGACCTTATCAGTAGGTCATGAATGAAGAAATACAGTACAACCCAACCACAGCTGATTGCATCTCACCAGTAAGGAGCCATTCAAAGAACTGCAGCATCACTCCCACCGTTTCCTCTCTTTATGAAGTGTATTCATAAAGAGAGGAAACTTCAGTGCTTACCACATCGAACATCTCTCAGAACACCGTTTATCTTCTGCTCCAAGCATTCACAATGGCGTGATTGTATCATTGAGGGTAGGTGACAGGGAGGGGGTGGGGGGGGGTGGGGGGGGGGGGATTGTTGCGGATCTACTCCAGATACAAAAACTTGTTTCCTGTCATGATGAGGATCGCTTGCGCAACTAACAGCAAGTTCTTCCTCAATCAGCCATTGATGATTAGATTACTGAGAAAGACCAGGGCCTGTTTTTATGTACTTTTAAGCCAGTAAACATCCCCTTCAAACAATGACAAGCAAAGGGTCAACAAAGAGGATACAATTTGGAAATCACCATTGCTATTCAGGTCGGGTTGACACTGGGTCGAAATGTTACGCGAGGCATTTCACTCAGAAGGTGCTCCTTGCACTGCCCTGACCCAGGGACAAGCAGCTAGCCTGTGACCCACAGTGCAAGGAGATCTATACGGAATATCTATGGTGTGCAATTTGTTCCTCTTTCCATTGATGCTGTCGGACCTATTGAATTTTGTCAGCATTTTTGGCTTTTATCTTATTTCAGATTTCCAGCATCTCCGTTTTTTTCTATATTAAACATTTGCTTCAATTAAATAAAACGTGCCCCTTTTTTCAGTGATTATGTGTCAGGCTGGTGCGTCTCTTCCGTGCAATATCTACTGCCCTTTCACTCTGATAAATATATGTTGCTCAGAAAATTAATGATTCAGATTCAGAAAGGTTAATCATCTTGAAATTTCATTTGGCTGCATTTGCTAAGTCTGATCTTGCACGTTCTAACCACATGAACTACACGGCTCTTGCCCAACTCCTGCTCCCCCCATATGGAACATCTAGCAGTGAAGTGTCGTCCCTTCTACCTGCCAAGGAAATTCACCTCCACTCTCATGACTGCAGTCTGCATCCTGTTCCAGGCTAACGTTCGGCTAGCGTTTGAGGAACTATAAGTCGCGGTGGCGCAGCGGTAGAGTTGCTGCCTTACAGCAAAATGCACCGCCAGAGATCCGGGTTCGATCCCTACTACGGGTGCTGTCTGTATGGAGTTTGTACGTTCTCCCCGTGACCTGCATGGGTTTTCTCCGAGATCTTCGGTTTCCTCCCACACTCCAAAGACGTACAGGTTTGTAGGGTAATTGGATTGATTAATTGGCTTGATAAAATGTAAAAATTGTACAAGTTGGCGATATGCAGAGTACGGCCCTGCCGACTATAAAATTCAGACGGTTCAGAAGGTTATAAGCCACTGCCAACAAACACCAGGCAGTGTCCAATGATGCCTTCTCTATCATTGCCCGAGACTTCAACAAAGCTATCTTGAAGAAGGCACTACCAAACCACCATAATCACATTTCTAGCAGCACCAGAGAATCACTCTCAGCCACCGCTACTCCAATGACATACCCATTGCTTTATTGCTTGGACCATCTGACTGTGCTACGTCTTCCTGTGTATATGCAGCGACTGTAGAGTGCAGGTCCAGTGAAGGGAATTATACAGAACAATGATGTCGCAACTTCTTGGCGTCAGTAGACTGGATGATGTTAAAGGCCTCTGCACCCAACCTAAATGAATGTGCATGGTTGTGACGAACTTCATAAGGAAATGTATGCAAGAGTGCATCCGAGTGCTCCCTAACCAGAAGCCTTGGATGAACCAGTAGATCTGCAACCTACTGAGGACCAGATCTGCAGCCTTCGTCAATCAATCTGGAGTCATATAAGAAGTCCAGGTCTGACCTCCAGAAGGCCATCACTAATATAAGGAGACATTTTCATACTAAACTGGAGGCTCACACAGATATTTGGCAAATGTGGCAGGGTTTGCACGCCATCACTTCCTACTTTGTAGCTCAAGTGACAGCGATGCATCACTCCCGATGACATGAATGTTTTCCATGCTCACTTTGAATGGGAGACGAGTACCTTCACAAGATCCTGCAGGGTCTGATGGCATGTAAAATGCAAATCAACTCCACTGCAATTTGCCTACTGCCATCGCAGGTCAACGTCCTGGAGGCCACTATTGATCGCAAATATCATGTGCAATGTCAAACTCAGGGAAATGTCTCTGCTCCTCCCTATGCAACTAAATCTTGACTTGCTTATCAGTTAACCTTGATAAGTACAAATTGGCAACACCGCTTCCTCACTGACCATCAACTGTGACACCTCAGGGCTGTGTACTCAGTCTCTGCTCTCCCTATAAACGTGACTGTAGAGCCAGATAAAGCTCCAAAGCCGATGATATCACCATTGTTGGACAAATAACCAGTAACAGTGAGATACAGGAGAGAGATCGATAATCCAGTTGAGTGGTGCAGAACAACAATCTTGCTCCCAATGTTAGCAAGGAGCTGATTATTGACTTTAGGAAGAGAAAGCCAAGGGATCATGCACCCGTCTTCATTTTCAGGATGGCAGTGTAATCAACAGCTTCAAGCTCTTGGACCTATACATTAGTTTAGTTTAGTTTTGAGATACAGCGTGGAAACAGGCCCTTCAGCCCACCAAGTCCACGCCAACCAGTGATCCCCGCACACTAACACTATCCTACACATACTAGGGAACATTTGCAATTATACCAAGCCAATTAACCAACACACCTGTCTTTGGGGTGTGGGAGAAAACCGGAGACACCGGAGAAAACCCACGCAGGTCATGGGGAGAACGTACAGTCCTGACTACAGACAGCACCCATAGTCAGGATCGATCCCAGGTCTCTCGGCTGTGAGGCAGCAACTCTACCGCTGCGCCACCGTGCTTCCCACCCTCCATAAATGGAATTGTCACCATCCTTCTCTGATAACCTGGTTTATTGAAACCATCACAGAGAAAACTTACCAATGCCTCTACTTCCTCAGAAGCATGTCACAAAATACCATATCAAACTTCTACAAGTGTACGATGGACTGGTTGCAGTAGGGCCTGGTTCGGTAACACCCAACACCTGACAACTGCAGAAAGTGGTGGTCCATTGCCCAGTCCATTACAGGGCATTAGCATTAACCTCCTGAACATTCAATGGACGTACAGGATACACTGCCTCCAGAAGGCAGCTAATATCATCAATGACCCACACCAGCCTGGCCAAGCCCTCTTCTCCTGTTACAGAAGCTCCAGAAACCATTACTTCTACCTTCAAGAACAGATTCTTCACATCAACTGGCAGGTTCTTGAACCACCCAGCACAATCCTACCTCAATCCCAAACATATACAGACTTTGCAACACTGTGGCTGCTCTACATCAAGGGTTCCCAACCTGGGGCAAATTTACCCCCAGGTGGGTAAATGTCACCTATCCAAGGGGTAAATTTGTTGATTCTGGATTTGTACATTTTTTTTCCCCCAATGACGGACTGTGTTTGGTTCTGGTATATCTGTTCATCATTAGTTGTTCAGAAATAAGTGAAATAACATTGCTATGTGCTATTAAAGTAGCCAGGGGTAAACGGAACAAAAAACGTTGGGGACCCCTGCTCTATATACTTTGGGGGGGGGGGGGGGGTATCCTGTTCAGTTTTAGAGTAACTGCGGAGTAAGAGTAAGAGTAGAGTAAGAGTAACCCAGTCTTAGAAAAAAGTGGAGGTCATTTAAGACTGAGGTGAGAAAAAACGTTTTCACCCAGAGTGGAGGCCAAGTCACTGGATGGATTGAAGAGAGTGTTAGATAGAGCTCTAGGGGCTAGTGGAGTCAAGGGATATGGGGACAAGGCAGGCACGGGTTATTGATAGGGGACGATCAGCCATGATCACAATCAATGGCGGTGCTGGCTCGAAGGGCCGAATGGCCTCCTCCTGCACCTATTTTCTATGTTTCTAACGGTCAATTCTTGTATTTTGTTTTGTTCAAGATTCCAGCTGCTGCAGCACCATGTGCCTCCAGTATAGTATACAGTATAGCAAGCGATAGGATCTTTGGTTACAGCGGCGGCGTCTGCTGCTCCAGTTCATATCGGTGCACATAACACATAGAGACCCTTGCAACACGACCAACGCTTTCGGCCATTCCAAGAAAACTGAAACAGCACAACAGTCAGCAGCACTAAGAAAGGTTCTGTTAATCAAGTCCAATAAAGAACAAACAAAAACCCTGTCCGCAGGTCCCGCCTCGATGTAAGACGTATACCCCACCCCCATCCCACAAACCCACGTTGTCTCTCTCTCTCTCACACACACACACACACACACAGTGGCTCAGTGAGTCATCTTCAGTTCCAGGCAATTATTGATCTTCTTCGCTAATGTTTTACGGGACAAGATATTTTTCCCACAAATATTTTAAATATTCAGCCGTTCCCCCAGCAGTAGAATTTCTAATATTGCTTCCTTTAAAGTCACATGCACATTTTTTGTTTTCATTGAAACAATCGAACTTTAGACAGACCCGAAATGCTGGAGTAGCTCAGCGTCTCCGCATGGAGGGAATGGGCGGCGTTTCGGGACGAGGCACGTTGGCTTCATTCTTCTCAATCACAAATAATCGGAAGGACCTCGACGCGAAACATCGCCTATCTGCTCCCTCCATGGCCCTGCCTGACCCGCGGAGTTACTCCAGCACTTTGTGCTTCACTAAATACTCCCGCCGCTCATTATTAAGTTACCAATACTAACCCGCCGTGGTGGCTGGGGTGAGCTTCCAGACCAGAGATAGACGTAAGATGCTGGGGTAACTCAGCGGGTCAGGGCAGGCAGCATCCCTGGAGAGAAGGAGCAGGTGACGTTTCTGGTCAGACCTGTCCTTCAGACCAGAGATCAGGTCCCGAAGACTTTCTGGTGTTTGAGCAAAAACACAAACTGGCGGGGGAACCCAGCGGGTCAGGCAGGTTCTGTGGAGGGAATGGACAAGGCGGCGTTTCGGGTCTTCAGGTTGAAGTCGAGACCCTTCTGCATTTCCTCCACAGATATTGCCTGACCCGCTGAGCTCCTCAAGATTCTGCAGTTCCCCGCGTCTTGCATTTTTCCCCGGCGCTTTTTCAGTAAGAGGTCTAGATCTGGAGCCGTTTCAGAGTGTGGAGTGGGGTTGGAGAGAGGCTGCGAGGTGATGAGGTTGAGACGGAGCCTGGTTACCCGACTATCGACACCTACTAAATCCTCGCGCTGCGGTCGGATCTTACTCTGGGAGATCTCCACTCGATAACGAGGACAAGACACAAAACGCTGGAGTGACTCAGCGGGACAGGCAGTAATTTCTGCAGAGAAGGAATGGGCGACGTTTCGGGTCGAGGCCCTTCTTCTTCTTCTTCTTCAGATCCGAAACATCACCCATTCATTCCTTCTCTCCAGAGATGCTGCCCGACCCGGTGATTTACTCCACCGTTTAAGAAGGAACTGCAGATGCTGGAAAATCGAAGGTAGACAAAAATGCTGGAGAAACTCAGCGGGTGCAGCAGCATCTGTGGAGCGAGGGAAATAGGCAACGTTTCGGGCCGAAAAGGAATAGATCCCGAAATTCCTATCCAGCACTTTAATCTTGAACGATGGTGGGCGAACATCGTACACATGCAAACGTGGATTTAAATGCCCTTCGTCCCGTTTGCAGAGAATGATTCAGAGTTCAGTCTGCAGAAGGGTTTCGACCCGAAATGTTGCCTTATTTCCTTTGCTCCATAGATAGATGCCGCTGCACCCGCTGAGTTTCTCCAGCATTTGTGTCTATCTTCGATTTTCCAGCGTCTGAAGTTCCGTCTTAAACACATGAATGGGACAAGACCACTGACTGTAGTAGCTAAGATGGGATTGAGCACTATGGACTTACTTACCTCTGCGCATGCCGCCGTGGCCATCAGCCAGAGCCACAAACCGGTGGCTAAACCCGGGCGTCTCATCCTCGGATCCTCGCTTGTCCAGTCTCTGGGGAACGTGCGCCGGAGAACACTGAGCTCAAATCAAGGCAGCGGGGACAGGCGCCTTTGAATTTTGCCGGTAAAGGTGGCCACGTGTTGCCCGGGATGGGTGGGAGGAGCCCCAGTGCCGACTGTTGCGTTAAAACTAGAAGCTGAAATTACTCAGCGGTTCAACCAGGCAGCGCTTTGCTGAGTCTCTCGGCAAATGGAATTCAGCTCCGAGCCCGGGGAGTTGTATCTGAGTGATACCGGGGATCCGACACTCAGTGGGTGGGTGGGTCGGCCGGCCGGCGGACACAGAGTGCTGGAGTCAGCACTCAGCGCCAGGCAGCATCTCTGGATAGAAAGGGTTCGGCTCGGAAACCTTCTCCACCACTTTGTGTCTATATTCGGTGCAAACCGGCATCTGCAGTTCCTTCCTACACACGTGGTCGGTGGGGTTCGGAACGGCAACATAGACAAAAGGTGCAGGAGGAGGCCATTCTGCCCTTCGAGCCAGCACCGCAATTCTCTGTGATCATGGCTGATCATCCACAACCAATGAACGATGGTGGGCGAACATCGTACAAATGCAAACGTGGATTTAAATGCCCTTCGTCCCGTTTGCAGAGAATGAATCAGACTTCAGTCTGAAGAAGGGTTTCGGCCCGAAATGTTGCCTTATTTCCTTTGCTCCATAGATAGATGCTGCCGCACCCGCTGAGTTTCTCCAGCAATTTTGTCTATCTTCGATTTTCCAGCGTCTGAAGTTCCGTCTTAAACACATGAATGGGACAAGACTTCTGCCTTCTCCCCATATCCCTTCACTCCTCTATAAGAGATTTATCTAACTCTTCTCTTGAAAACCTCCAGGGAATTGGCCTCCACTGCCTTCTGAGGCAGAGAATTCCACAGATTCACAACTCTTAAACTATTAAACAGATTCACTATTCTTAAACTGTGGCTCCTGGTTCTGGACTCTCCCAACATCGGGAACATGTTTCCTGCCTCTAGCGTGTCCAAACCCTTAATAATCTTATATGTTTCATTAAGATCCCATAGCCCAGCCGCTCCATTCTATCAAACATCCATTTTATCCATGTCTATCCTTCTGTTAATTTATCGTGTTGCACAGGGAGCCAAATGCAACGTAATTTCGTTTGGAACTGCATATATCAATGTATTTCTAAATGACAATAAAGTTTGTTTGACTTGACTTGACTTTTGAACATATGACAGTCCCGCCATCCCAGGAAATCACAAAGACACAAGGAACTGCAGGTGCTGCAATCTTGTGCAGAACACAAAGTGCTGGAGTCACTCAGTGGGGTCAGGCAGCATCTGTGGAGAACATGGACAGGTGACCTTTTGAGTCGGGATCCTTTTTTCAGGCTGACCCACTGAGCTACTCCAATACATCAAACACAGCGTCGCTGTTAGTCCCGCCACTGCCTCGCCCCGTACTCTCTCCGAGACCGCTCCAGCCCCAGTAATAGTCAGTCAGAGTGGGAACAGGCCCTTCGGCCCACACTGGCCGACATGTCCAAGCTACACTAGTCCCACCTGCCCGCGTACCTCCATGCATGCTACGACCCCGGAATGAGTGAGTTGTCACCCAAACCCTGTGGAATAGTCATCGTCCAGACACAAAGTCAGAATCCTGATGAAAGCCTAAAGTAGTTCTGTAAATAAATAATGAATACTTCTCAATACATGTTCTTGAGGGATCACACTGGAAAAGTTCACCAGCTGTGGCTAACTCGAAAAATTAAGATTATTATTAAATTAAATGATGTCACAAGATGTTGAGAGACTTTGAAAAAAATCATCAAATAATTACCAATAAAGCTATAGAGTGAGAAATAAGACAGGAGACGAAATATGCAAAAAGATAACAACAGATTCTTGATGAGTAAGGGTGTCAGGGTTATGGGAAGAAGGCAGGAGAATGGGATTGAGAGGAAAAGATAGATCAGCTGTGATTGAATAGCGGAGCAGACTTGATGGGCCGAGTAGCCTAATTCTACTAGACTACAGACTAATATCGGTAGTGGGGAAAATGCTAGAGTCAGTTATTAAAGATGGGATAGCAGCACATTTGGAAAGCGGTGAAATCATTGGACAAAGTCGGCATGGATTTATGAAAGGTAAATCATGTCTGATGAATCTTATAGAATTTTTTGAGGATGTAACTAGTAGAGTGGATAAGGGAGAACCTGTGGATGTGTTATATCCGGACTTTCAGAAGGCTTTCGACAAGGTCCCACATAAGAGATTAGCATACAAACTTAAAGCGCACGGTATTGGGGGTTCAATATTGATGTGGATAGAGAACTGGCTGGCAGACAGGAAGCAAAGAGTAGGAGTAAACAGGTCATTTTCAGAATGGCAGGTAGTGACTAGTGGGGTACCGCAAGGCTCAGTGCTGGGACCCCAGCTATTTACAATATATATTAATGATCTGGATGAGGGAATTAAATGCAACATCTCCAAGTTTGCGGATGACACGAAGCTGGGGGGCAGTGTTAGCTGTGAGGAGGATGCTAGGAGGCTGCAAGGTGACTTGGATAGGTTGGGTGAGTGGGCAAATGCATGGCACTTGCAGTATAATGTGGATAAATGTGAGGTTATCCACTTTGGCGGCAAAAACAGGAGGGTAGATTATTATCTGAATGGTGGTCGATTAGGAAAAGGGGAGATGCAACGAGACCTGGGTGTCATGGTACACCAGTCATTGAAAGTAGGCATGCAGGTGCAGCAGGCTGTGAAGAAAGCGAATGGTATGTTGGCATTCATAGCAAAAGGATTTGAGTACAAGAGCAGGGAGGTTCTATTGCTGTTGTACAGGGTCTTGGTGAGGCCACACCTGGAGTATTGCGTACAGTTTTGGTCTCCTAATCTGAGGAAAGCCATAGAGGGAGTACAGAGAAGGTTCACCAGACTGATTCATGGGATGGCAGGACTTCCATATGAAGAAAGACTGGATAGACTCGGCTTGTACTCGCTGGAATTTAGGAGATTGAGGGGGGATCTTATAGAGGCTTACAAAATTCTTAAGGGGTTGGACAGGCTAAATGCGGGAAGATTGTTCCCAATGTTGGTGAACTCCAGAACAAGGGGTCACAGTTTAAGGATAAGGGAGAAGTCTTTTAGGACCGAGATGAGAAGATCTTTTTTCACACAGAGAGTGGTGAGTCTGTGGAATTCTCTGCCACAGAAGGTAGTTGAGGCCAATTCATTGGCCATATTTAAGAGGGAGCTAGATGTGGCCCTTGTGGCTAAAGGGATCAGGGGGTATGGAGAGAAGGCAGGTACAGGATACTGAGTTGGATGATCAGCCATGATCATATTTAATGGCGGTGCAGGCTCGAAGGGCCAAATGGCCTACTCCTGCACCTATTTTCTATGATTCTATGATACTCCTGAAACTCATGAACAAATTGCAAGTGGTTTTACATCAATGGGCAAAGAAGATTTGTAAAGGCAAACCTTGTGTCAACCAGAGGAATAGACGGGAGAAAATAAAATGAAGAATGAAATGGGAAAGATGTCAAATGTTGTGCCTAACATCTAAACTGGGGTCATAAAGAACATTTGAACATGACAAAATACTTTGGATTTGCAGACAGAAGATGGTTGTGAAACATTGCAGCAGGATCTTGATCGATTGGCCAGCTGGGCTGAGAAATAGTTGATGGAATTTAATACAGGAAAATGTGAGGTTTTGCATTTTGGGAAGTCTAACTTGGGCAGGACCTACACAGTGAGTGATAGGGCACTGGAGAGTGGTGTAGAGCAGAGGGATCGAGGAGTGTAGGTGCATGGTTCCTGGAAGGTCGAGTCGCAGATAGATAAGTTGGTTAAAAAGGTATTTGGCACATTGGCCTTCATCAGTCAGAGTATTGAGTATAGAAGTTGGGAGGTCATGTTGCAATTGGATAAGACGTTGGTGAGGCCGAATTATTGTTTCCAGTTCTGGGCACTGTGTTATAGAAATATGTCGTCAAGCTGGAAAGTGTGCAGAGAAGATTTACTAGAATGTTGCCTGGGCTAGAAGGTCTGAGCTACAGGGAGGTTGAGTATGCTGGGACTCTATTTCTTGGAGCGCAGGAGGATAGACAATAGGTGCAGGAATAGGCCATTTGGCCCTTCGAGCCAGCACCGCCATTCAATGTGATCATGGCTGATCATCCCCAATCAGTTACCCATTCCTGCCTTCTCCCCATATCCCCTGACTCCTCTATCTTTAAGAGCCCTATCTAGCTCTCTCTTGAAAGTATCCAGAAAACCAGCCTCCGCTGCCCTCTGAGACAGAGAATTCCATAGACTCACAATTCTCTGTGTGAAAAGGTGTTTCCTCGTCTCTGTTCTAAATGGCTTACCCCTTATTCATAATGTGGGATGATCTTATTGAGGTGTATTAAATCATGGGCGGAATAGAGTCTCTTGCCCAGAGTGGGTGAATCAAGGACCAGAGGACATAGGTTTAAGGTGAAGATAAAAAGATTTAATAGGAATCTGATGGGTAACTTTTTCACACAAAGGGTGGTGGGTGAATGGAGCAAGCTGCCAGAGGAGGTAGTTGAGGCTGGGACTATCCCAACATTTAACAGTTAGACAGGTACGCGAATAGGACAGGTTTGAAGGGATATGGAACAAACGTGAGCAGGTGGGACTAGTATAGCTGGGGCATGTTGGCCGGTGTGGGCAAGTTGGGCTGAAGAGCCTGTTCCCACACTGTATCACTTCCATGTACCTAGCCAAATGTATTTTATTGTCATAGCCATTATGGCCAAATGTATAATGTGTAGAAACACTCATAGTGGGGGATTTAATTACCCAAATGTTAATGTTACCCTGATGTTAACTCAAATTGAGTCCGCTTAAAAAGCATGGGGTATACAGACTTCCTAAAATGCAATACAGATAATATCTTTAACCAGCTGACCCGGGTGATTCTGGATTTTCTTTCAGGGAATATCGCTGGGCAGGTGTAAGGAGAGTAGGGAAACATTCAGTGGTAATTAAAATAACAATGTCATTTTTGGCATAGTAATGTAGAAGGGCAAAGATAAAATCAAATAAAAATTTAACATTGGGGAAACCCCAACTTTCCGAGAGAGAAAAGTGATTTAGCAAAAGTGGACTGGAAACAATTACTAAAGGTAAATCCGTTTGAAAGCAGAGATCAAGTAGGCGTGGAAGACAATTCACTGGATGTTTTCAAGAGAGAGTTAGATATAGCGCTTCGGGCTAACAGAATCAAGGGATATGGGGAGAAAGTAGGAACGTGGTACTGATTTTGGATGATCGGCCATGATCACATTGAATGGCGGTGCTGGATCGAAGATACTCCTGTACCTATATTCTATGATTCTGTGTTTCTAAGTAGAAGTTTCAGGGTGTTCATGGTCAACATATTCCCACAAAAAGAAAATTGCTGGGACAAATCAAAACCTCCTGGTTGACAAAATGCATAGAGATTAAAAGGAGGCCAATAAACTGAAGCTTATGAAAGATACTAATAGTTTAACATTGCAAGGAGCCAGGAAGAGTATAGAATGTATTGGAGTGGAATGAAAAGGGAAATTAGGAAAACAGAGATTGTATGAAGAAATATGATCAAAATGCTTTTATGCACATGAAGAGCACGAGGATAACTAGGAGATGAAGAGCCTATTTAGGATCAAGAGGATAACCTACACGTGGAGTGGATAAGTGTGGTAGAGTTTGTTTCATTTGCCATGTAGCGGGTAAAGCGGATACTTTACAGTAACCAATTAACCAGAACATCTTTGGAATGCTGGGGGCAAACGGGTGCATTCAACTGAAACCTACTTCATAACAGGAATAACTACACATAGATTAAGATTGAACTTGGGACAATGGAACTGTGAGACAACAGCACCTCCTGAATAGATAGAAAGATTAGAGCATTGACAAAAATGAATGTTATTTGACCCAGGCTGTGGTAAATGGTGTGAACCTGACTATGTGGTAGGGTGTAAAGATAGTTATTTGGAAAATGTGTCGACATGTACTTCTAGAAGTTTGGCTTGCAAATCTATGGCCCTAATAATGTAGGAAGGTAAAATTAGTGAGTTTTTCTTTATTAACCAGCAGAGATGTGTCACAAATGCAACTTAAAGTGTCCACGTTTGGCGATGATACAAATCTACATGAGAATGTAAGTTGCAGGGACATGTAAAGAGGCTGAAAAATGGACAAATTGATGGACAAGAAGGTGCCAAATAAATTGTATTGTGGGATATGAAAGATTATTATCTACCAAGATGCAAAGGATGGAAAAGCAGATGTTTATTTTGAAAGGTAACATTAGTAAATGATAGTGAACAAACTTTGGATGATATATGTCAGTATGTTCATCTTTCTGCAATAAGAACTGTCTGTGGGAAGACATCACATGCATAGGAAATATGTCAACAAAATAGAGAGAGTACAGAGGAGATTTACTAGAATGTTGCCTGGGTTTCTGCACCTCAGTTACAGAGAAAGGTTGGACAAGATAGGTCTTTATTCTTTGGAGTGCAGAAGGTTAAGGGAGGACTTGATAGAGGTCTTTAAAATTATGAGAGGGATAGACAGAGTTGACATGGATAAGCTTTTTCCATTGCGAGTAGGGAAGATTCAAACAAGAGGACATGATTTGAGAATTAAGGGACAAAAGTTTAGGGGTAACATGAGGGGGAACTTCTTTACTCAGAGAGTGGTAGCTGTGTGGAATGAGCTTCCAGTGGAAGTGGTGGAGGCAGGTTCGATTTTATCATTTAAAAATAAATTGGATAGGTATATGGACGGGAAAGGAATGGAGGGTTATGGTCTGAGAGCAGGTAGATGGAACTAGATGAGCGTCAGTGTTCGGCATGGACTAGAAGGGCCGAGATGGCCTGTTTCCGTTCTGTAATTGTATATGGACATATGGTTATATATATGTTGAATATAGGTAGAGAAAAATGCTGGAGAAACTCAGTGGGTGAGGTAGCATCTATGGAGCGAAGGAATTAGGCAACCATGTTGAATGCATCCCAGATGGGCTATTTAACTGATGAAGGAGATACTTGTCTTCAGGGGGCTACAATGAAGATTCACTGCATTGAATCCTGGAAGGAAAGAATTTCTCTGTGAGGTGTGATTTAGTGAAATAACCCTCTATTCTCTGTGTTTTCTGAAGGCGGAGTAGATACAGGGAAGTTGTTTCCTCTTGCTGTAGTGTCGTGAACCAGGGTCCATTGACTAGTGTTAAGAGGCCAGGCAGTCAGGACTGGGATGAGGAGAACATTCAGAGCTTGTAAAATGTTGGAATGTTCCAGTCCAGAGTCTTGGCCAACCTTTAAAGCTAAGTTGTTACAATTTTTTAGCATCAAAGGAATAAAAAGATAGAGATGGAAAAGTATAAATCAATGTGAAAGATTGGCCATGTTCTTACGCTTAATAGTTTTTATTATGATGCAAGGAACATCAGAGCCTTAATCAAAGAACTTTACTTGACTCCACTTCAATCAAAATGAACTGCCACCACTTTCAGCTAGTCAGCTTGTACTTCAAACAGAAAG
The DNA here is from genome assembly GCA_963514005.1 of Raja brachyura. The sequence goes on from OY740811.1 coordinate 28,620,176, forward strand.
CCTCAAATGCAAGAAATGAGCCATAGTTTCAAACTTCAATTTGACTTGCTTGTTAAATGTTCTACAGAAGAATTGTTAATCACCTTCTTAAATTTGACCCTTAGCCTTGTAATTTCTGTTACTTTATTGAGATGACAAAGCAAACTTTCAGATTTGAGGCAACTGGTCCAATAAGTAACAGTTTCAGTCAGCAATTCCCAGCAACACAAATGCTGAGACATTTCTGAGTGGCTGAAACCTCCCCACCCTGATCACTTGCTCATTTCGAGGGCTTCAACGCACGTCTGCGAGGAACTAGTTCAGATTCTTTCTGTGCAGAAAGGGTTCGGGAGTCTCAATGACTGTCTCACATCTTGAGCCTATGTACATATTGGCATGCATTGGATGAGTTCAACAGAATTCTAACTTTGCAGGGTGTTGACTGTTGCTGTGAACAGTCCCGTTTCAGGAGATTGTCGAGAAACACAGGATACTAAAACAGCTTTTTAAAACTAACAGCAGAAGCCAACGTATTACGTAATATTGGTTGAGAGTTGAGCTTCCAATTCAGTATCTACTCCTTCCCGAGGACTGGCTGCTTCCACTGCCATTGTCCCTGTCTGGGGTCAGACATTTGTTAACCTTAGATTGGACAACTCTATGCATCCCTGGTTAGTTATCTTCCATCTTCCATGTATTCACCAAAACAATCTGCTAGAATGTTGTAATTTCCACCAACTCTTGTTCACCAATCACTCTGTGCTTGCTAACCCTCATTGCCGGCCTGGTTGTGCTCCGATTATAAAATTCTCAACCTTGAATTCAAATCTCTCGATTAACTTGTCCCCATCCTACCTCTGAAACCCACTCAATGAATTGTTTATTTAATTGGGACCACTTCTGCATCACCATTTTCATCATTCTACCTTGAGGTATCAAGGCCCTAAGCTCCCTTAACGTCTTGTATCTCTATTCTTCAAGCCAACCCGTTAGACCTTGGAAAAGGTTTTGGTTACTTGCCCCAACATAGTTCAAATTCTCCTTAGTGCAGTTAAACCCATGCATGACTGGGAATTGGTTCATTTTTGCAGGTGTCCTTTCGTCACTTTTTAAAAATCTGCCCACCACAGTGGTGTCAAATGCAAACTTGTATATCGAGTTGTATCCAAATTTGGCTGTACTGTCGTGAGTGTATAGGGAGTATTTTTGTAAGGCTGAATGCATCCTTGCAGGGCACAAGTCTTCATAATTATTGTGGAGGAGGTGTTGTCACCTGTACTCACTGATTGTGGTCTGCGGGTCAGAAAGTTCACAATTCAGTGGCAGAGAGGGGAACTAATTCCGAGGTCCAGGAGTTTGATGATGAGTTTGGATGTGAATATGGTGTTGGACATCGATAAATAGGAGTCTAATGTAGACATCCACATCAGACATGTGAGAGTCTTTTAAAAGCCAGCTGACTCCAGTTCAGAACGACTAAGTTCCCAGGTGAATGAAAGATAAAGATGGCATGGTCCAAAAACATTGGATGACAAGAGATATTGTAAAATTTTGGCAAAAAGGAAAAGGAGACATATTTACCATTTGGAGAGCCCAAGTTGAATACAGCTCTTGGAGAAAAAAAGGAAGCAGGAAAGAATTTAAGGAAGGAATTAGAAGGGCTAACAAGGGTCATTAAATGTCTTTGGCAAGCTAGATTAAGTAGAATCCTTGGGCATTTTATACATATATTAAGACCAAGAGGATAGCTGGAGAAAGGGAAAGTCCACTCCAAAGCAGAGGTAGAAATTTATCTGTGGAGACAGTGGAAGTGGGAAAGGTCCTAAGTGAGTACTTCATGTTGCACTCATCAAGGAGAAAAACACAGACAACGGTGAGATCAGTGAGGGATGTGGTGATATTCTAAGGCATGTCAATATTAAGGTGGTGGTGAGTAGGAAGGAAATGCAGATGCTGGTTTACACCGAAGAGAGACACCAATTGCTAGAATAACTCATCGGGTCTGGCAGCATCTCTGGAGAAAAGGAATAGGTGACGTTTCGGGTCGAGACCCTTCTTCAGACTGAAGACCAGAAATGCTACCTGACCCAGCTGAGTTACTCCAGAATTTTAGGACTATCTTTAAGGAGGTGGTGTTGGATGTCTTGAAAGTATATGGGGGCTTTGGAGAGGAGAAGAGGTTTGCCGGAATGTTGTCAGATTGTAATGTGTTAGCTATACAGAGAGGTTGGATAAACTTGGATTGTTTTCTCTGGAATATTGGAGGCTGCAACCTGCAACCTATGAAGGCATAGTTTCAAGCTAACATGGGGGAAAGTTTAAAGGAAATGGAAGAGATATGCAAGGCATTTTGTTTTAAAATGAGTTATAGGTGCCTGAAACAAGCTGCCTGGGGAGATAGTAGAGGCAGATACATTAGCAAAATGTAAGGCACGTTTAGTTAGACACATGTACAGATAGGGTAGATAGGAGGTATGAACAATTTGCAGGAGGATGGGATGGGTTAGATTGGCATCATAGTTGGCAGACATGGTGAGCTGAAGGATCTGTTCCTGCACTGCACTATTCTATGTTCTCAGTTGCTCCAGTTCAGAACAGCCCCCGCTGCCGGTTTGATCGCGTTCATCGCATAGAGTTGCATGCTGGTGGGACAGGCCCTTAACTGTGTGTTTATTGCAGGCTCCAGTGGGAGCTGTATACAGCACTCCATGTAGCAAGGTAGGATGCATAGATAAGCACACAGGGAAGTCACATTTTGGCAGTAATTCATTTTCATATAGATTGGGATCAGTGCCCTAACTCTCAAAATGATGGAGAACTTCTTGAGCATGTTCAAGAGAATATCACAGAACCAGTTGTAGGTCTGTCCATATTGGATTCTGTACAGAGTAACAATGTAGATTTCGTTAATAGCTTAACCATGCATGAATATTGATCAGTTAGTGACCATGATATGGTTTAATTCAATTAAGTATCTTAAACGTGGGAACCATTGTGAAATTCTAGAATTTCATAATGAGTCGAGCTATGATAAACTGGACCAATCTGATTATAGGCAAAATAATGAAGAGAAGCTGTAAAAACAAAACTTGCTGTGACACAGAATTAGTATACAGCACAAAATGTGCAACTAAGAGATAAGGAACAATCTAAAAGCAAAATAAAAAAACAGAAAATCCAGTGCAGATCTTACAAGAGAAAACAAAATATGACAAAAAACAGATAGTAAAATGGAGCCATAACAGAATTTGCTGAAACCAACAAAAAATTACATGTCTGCACTATGATTCTATTCTATAAACATTAAAGCAAATTTTATCTTTAGCCAGTTTAGATCTTCAACTCATTCATTTCTCGAAGGCTGAGCTTTTGCCTCCGTGTCAAAATTGGTTTCAAATTAAAATATTGGCTCATCAATTTCAGGAGGCAATCATGAAGGAGTTTCAGGAGCTAATTCCCAAAGGTCTGCCTCTGTGCTCCAGATCAATCCCATAGCCTTACATGGTCTCAGATCCACATCAGTCATAATGACATTCATCAACACCCAGCATTGTTCATATCTGCACATTCATAATGTGAAGCACATCAGTCATATCCCTTACACATCCACTCATCTATAAACTGCAGGACACCAGAAATGGCTGGGTCTCAGTTAAACCAAGATAGAACAGAGTGCTTCAAGCAGGTTTCGTGTTGCTGCATGGCCTCCATGGGTGCTGAATCTACAGGAAATACAACTGCTGCATCTACAGGAAATACAAAAATAAAATTTGACCAGAAATAATGTTGAGATGAGGAGTTTTAGACATAATTGAATGTAAGAAATTTAAAACAACGGTTAAGAAAAACTTCTTGCACATCTGCAAGGCCATGGAACTTAAGGTTTATTGACTAAATCATTAATGGCAGCAATTAGGATTAGATTGGATATATAGATAAAGGAGAATAAATAACATGAGGAAAGTAAAGTCTGCATGGGCTGCTTGGGCTAAGTGGCCAGTTTTGTGCCGCACCTTGTCTATTGCTAATTTCAATTCCGTTTTTACACACAAGAACAACCACGGTTAGAGTTTGAAGACAAAAGAAACTGCAGGTACTGGAATCTAGAACAAAAAACAGAATTCTGGAATAACTTAGTGGGTCAAGCAGCATTTGTGGAGGCAGAAGGTGCAAGTCAACACCTCCTTCCACAGATGCTGCTTGACCCAGAGTTCTTCCAGCGTTATTTTTTTGTTTGATGTTGCAAAACTAGCTTTGTGTACAAGGGTCTTATCGGCCCAACCTTGACTGGTCCAGTATGATTGATTGTCCAAGAACCTCCTTACGTCCCTCGAGAGAACAAATGTGGGTTTCGATAAGGGGTCACATCTGGTGCCAGGCCATTTGGATGTCAATGGAAGTTGTGTTTCATGGTGAGTCTCACGGGGATATTAGGACATTAAAACATAAAATTAAACAGATTCTTTATATTACGATTTATTTCCGATGACTGATTAGAGCTGTGATGCAGGTGTATGCAGTTGGCCGTTCTTCCTATCCAACATCGTCGATCACCGGGAGACTGTCGTAGGAATCTGCTGCGGCAGGTTTGGTGTTGTACGTACGCAGGTTGTCAGGAGCTGGCCGAGAGAACCGGTGGCCAAATCGTGGAGATGATGCAACTCCGCCTGCCACCATTGGGCACTCATTGGGCTGACAGTTCATACAGTCGATGTGGGAACATGGTTTGAGCTGCCAGAAATCATCCAGGCTCACGTTGCTGTTTTCAGCATTCGTTGACACCACGAAATATCGGATGCGGCCTTGCTTGCCAATGTCGCACATACATACCCAGGGTTCCCACTCAATCCACTGGAAATCTGCACCATCTGGGAACACAGGAGGCAGAGACTGTCACACCAAACTCCACCCTACAACATATTTAGTGCTCCCAGATGGTGATTAATATCTGGGATTCCCCAAGAATTTGAAAATAAAACACATAGCAAACATTTCAAATAAATTGCTTCACCCAACAAAACAAGTTCTGTTTAATTTACTTTCAGAACTTGCTGCTTTGTTTGTCATAACACCTCCCCCACCCTCATTTAGATACTCTGAAATCAATAGAAATGTTCTGATCACAAATCTCTGCAGCCAGACATGGATCCATGCAGCACAAGAGGTAACCAGATTATTCCCAATGTCCTGTTTTCCCTCCAAACTCATTCTTTCATATCTTCACAAACCAAGTGACTAATGGACACTGCTGTGACAATGCTCTTGGAAAAAACAGTTCCGACCATCTTGTGTGAAATTTGCAATCTATTGTCAAATCAGCTAGTGAAATGAATCACAAAATGCTGTGTGCAGAAGAAGGCCATTGAGTCCATGGCAGCTTTTTGTAAGAGCAAAATAGTCCCTGGCTTTTTCTCCACAGCCCTACAAACCATCCATCTGTCTGCAGGTTCCCATCCTCAACAGAAACATCTACACAAATCACGGAACATCCTCCGCCTCACCTACCCACTGCCCCGGGAGCTACGTTTACATAAATGCATTTTTTAAAATGTGACTGAAGTCAATTCTTTCCCTCCGACAGTGAATCATCATGTCTCCTTGAGATATTCCACTACACAACACTAACCTCAACCATGAAGGTCTTTAGTTACATTAAGTACTTTGGGGTTGATTTTGAACTAGTGTCAGCAGTTACTAATTTATTGATTTTTTGTTTATTATCTATCATCTCTGTGCACTATATCCACAGGCCTGTTATGTCGCTGCAAGTAAGAATATTGTTTGGCTGACAGTATATATGACAATTAAATACTTTGACACTTTATAGAATAACTCCATTCTGTAAATAAATGTGAAAATGAGCTCCCGGCTACCCTTCAATTTATTTCTCTATCTCAGTGTGACTCCGGTTTCTCTGTCGTCAGCATCCAAAAGCATTCCAATGAAAGTCAACATTCAACTAAAATCAAATACCATAGAAATCTGAAATAAATATACTTTCTTTTTCCACAGATGCTGCCAACCCTGCTGGGTATTTCTGGTACTTCCTCGTTACATTTCACAAAATCAACATAAGCCTGAGGAGCATACCTCATCTGTTAACTTGGCACATTCTGGACCAACACTTGTGTTTCAGATTACCGGCATTCTTTCTTTTACATTACTTTCTATAAGACGTTCATTGTTTCTCTCATGTCTCAAGGTTTTTCACGTCTTTGATCCTAACTAGCAATATTGTAAACCTCCCTAGCACTTTCGCAACCACTGACATGCTTCCTAAAATGGATCATGCAAAATTGTGGTCTAAACAATGTTTTATAAAATCTAGCACAATTCTTTTATTTTCTTTTCTATTTCTATCCCAGTAAACCCAAATAGTCTAATGTTTTCTCAAAAAGGATCCTCCAAAGTCTTTGTCATGTTCAAGGATTTGCACGCTACATCCTTGGTTTCTCTATTGATACATGGCTTCAGAACACAAGAAACTAGAAACATGAATAGGCCACTCAAACCTGCCTCACCATTCAACATGATCCTGTCTGATTTATGCTGGCTTCACCTCCTGTGGTTGTTTGTCATCTATATCAATAAGTTGGATGAGAAGCTACAAGGCATGGTTGGTCAATTTGCAGATTACACTAAAATATGTGATAATGAAGGTTATCATGTAAATACAGCTGAGTTAGTTGGTCAAGGAGAGGCAAAAGGTGTTTAATTCAGATAAGTGCGAGGTGTTGCATTTTAGGAAGTCCAATCAGTATACAACTTTATATTGAATGTTAAGGCCCTACGAGGACTGTACTACTCAGGAGCCTAGGATGTACATGGTTTCCTGAAAGTGACATCAAAGGTAGGCAGGCTTTTGCACACTGGCCTTCATCACTCAGGGCACTGGGTACAGAAGTTAGGATGGGATGTTGCAGTTGGTAAGGCCACACCTGGGATATTGTGGAGACCTAATATTTGGAGTATTGCGTTCAGATTTGGTCCAGTGCTACAGGAAAGATGCCATCAATCAGGAAAGAGTGCAGAAAATATTTAAAAGGATGTTGTCAGGAGAGATTGTACAGGCTGGGACTTTATTAATTGGAGTGTAGGAGATTGAGGGGTGATCTTGCAGAGATATATAACATAATGAGAGACATAGATAGGGTGAATGCACCCAGTATTTTCCTCAGGGTTGAGGAAATCAAGAACTAGAAGGCACTGGTTTAAGGTGAGAGGGGAAAGGATGAATAGGAATCTGACTGGCAACTTTTTCACACACACACACACACAATGGTACGTATATGGACCAAGGTGCCAGAGGAAGAGGTGAAACAGGTAGACAAATAACATTTAGAAGATTGGTACACTGATAGGAAATGTTTAGAGGGATTTGGGTCAAATGCTGGCAAATGTATCTAGCTTAGATAGGCATCTTGGGCAACATGGATAAATTGGACCGAAGAATCTGTTTCCATGCTTTCTCTTACGTGCTTATGTAATTTTTCCGGCTGACTATATCTTCCTACGGTCTATTCTTCTTACATTTCTGGGTTCCAATTTTGAAATTAAGCCCCACTGTCCTAAGCTATAGTATTTCAAAGAGAGCAGTGGTCCACACAAATAAATGGAAACTTCCCTCCAGTCAGGAAAACAACTATTCACCAGTTATCCTCTGCTTTTTAATTCCCCTACTTAGTTTTGCGTGCATATTCCCTAGAATTTGAGATCTTTATTATCTTAAATGGAAATCCCCAAACCTTTGCCATTATAATCCACCAGACCTCAAGTCTCAATGACATATCAACTTAACATTTGTTTCTGGGTTCTGCTTCAACGCTTCAGCAAATCTGTGATTTTTCTGTCACATTGACAAAGCTTCTGGTATTCCCCAAGGACAAGCCCACTCCTCACTCTGTTTGACACCTACCCCATGGCTGTCGATTTTAGTCCTAGAGGGGAATAAAAGCATGGGGCCAAACTCATACCCATGTTATTCAAAGGAAGGCAATGGGAGGTAAAGGGAAGCGAGGGCGTTTGAAAAAGGCGCAGCAGTGTTTGACACAGTGGACCATGAGTGTCCAGCTGCTGACTATGTGATCATCAGGGTAGACACAAAATGCTGGAGTAACTCAGCAGGACACGCAGCATCCCTGAGGACAAGGAATGGGTGACCTTTCAGGTCGACAGAGATAAAATGTATTCGGAAACAGTAAGACTGGTAGGAGAACTGGGAAGGAAGAGGGGATGGAGTGAGATGCAACTATATTTAAGGTAGCTCTTTCCTCCCAAAAACCCTTTCTGGCTTAAGTCCTCCCTCCACCACCTCCAGTTTAATTTTCCATTTGGAATATTTTGGAGGACCAGGAAACCAAGAACCAGAAAAAAGAAACAAGAGGGAAAGTGAAGGCTACTTGAAGTAATCATCAGGCCTTGTGATGTGATCTCGTTTGTCACATGGGCCGATTTCTCCAAACTCTACTTACATAGATACATAGAAATTAGGTGCAGGAGTAGGCCATTCGGCCCTTCGAGCCTGCACCGCCATTCAATATGATCATGGCAGATCATCCAACTCAGTATCCTGTACCTGCCTTCTCTCCATACCCTCTGATCCCCTTAGCCACAAGGGCCACATCTAACTCCCTCTTAAATATAGCAGAGTAATCCCTCCTATATCCATGTATCGGTAGAAAGCGATTTAACTACTGATTTAACTGGTGGTGGATCAACTCCACCCCAGGATTAAAAGGGTCGCTCCTTCCAGCCAGCCAGTCAACATGTCCCGGGGTTTAAGAGTCTTTCTCTTGGACCTGGCCTTGCTTCTCAGAGACCAGTGCCGCCCAACCCTGGATCTCCCATCGTCTCTGATTACCTCCTGCCCCGGGCCAGGCCCCCACCTCCTGCTCCTGTGCGGCACCTCCCACCAAAAGCGCCACCACCACCAACAGCGACGACATCTTTCAATGTCAGGACGCTGTAACCAGGCAACCCAACCCAACCCAACCCAACCCGTGCCCTCGGTGCGCGCGTGTGTGTGTGGCCGGCAAAACAAATACTTTACAACGCAGAGAAACATTAAGCTTGAGGATCACAACCCGTGGTTCTGGCAATGTCTCGCTGCACCATGCACGGAGAACTCGTACAGGCTTCGGCGCAGCTGAATATGGATATCGGGAGGTAGACACAAAAAGTTGGGGTAACTCAGCGAGTTGCTCCACTGACCCGCTGGGTTACTCCAGCTTTTTGCGTCTATCTTCGGTTCAAGCCAGCATCTGCGCTTTCTACCGATACATGGGTATAGGAGGGATTACTCTGCTTCAACAGTGGCTGGAAAATCATCCAAATAGAAGTGCTCTATCCAGTGCGTTCATTTTGTAGCAAGAGCTCATCACTAACTCGTCAGTTAGGATTCAGCCTCCAAGGTCAAATCTTATCTCTAGAAACTCCAAATTCTTGACGCGAAGTATGGCGAGAATCTGAACAGCTTCGTGACTCGAATGGCCTCCTCCTGCACCTATTTTCTATCTATGTGCAGAGTGATCTTAGAATCCAAGTTCATCCCTCACTTAAGGTGGCAGCACATATCGATAGGGTGGTTAAAAAAAAGGCGAATTGGTTGCTTGCCTTCATTGCACGATGCAACTGTATAGGACATTAGTTTGTCACTTTCTAAAGTCTTTATCCTTTATACTGTGTAATCTGGTCCCCGTCATTGCACCTGGAAATTCTGCTGGAGTATGCTAACTTCAGCTTTCAAATGGTCAACTTCCTGTCTAACCATGGCTGTTTCAGACCTTACTTCATTCAACTCCACAGGTGATCATGGGCCTCAATGTTAGCTATTCAAACATTGGAATATTACGTTTGCCTGTTGACTACTGCAATGAAAAGCTCATCTTTTTAATGCCCTTTAACAACCAGCAAGTGCATTACATTCCCCCCAACTTCCCTAGACTACCTAGGGACAGAAGTTTAGGGGTAACATGAGGGGGAAATTCTTTACTCAGAGAGTGGTGGCTGTGTGGAATGATCTTCCTGCAGAAGTGGTGGAGGCAGGATCGATTTTAACATTTAAAAGTAAAGTGGATAGGTATATGGACGGGAAGGGAATGGAGGGGTATGGTCTGAGTGCAGGTAGATGGACTAGGGGAAAATAAATGGTCGGCACGGACTGGAAGGGCCGAGAAGGCCTGTTTCCGTGCTGTAATTGTTATATGGTTACCTTATTATTTTATCTGCTGCACATATGTCAAGACATAAAAACAGCCTTTTTCCACGAGCGGTGGCTTTACTCAACAGCCAAAAGTCTGTAGCCTCCTTTTGCTCTGGTATTTTATTCTTCACATGTTTAAATTATAATGGTTAATTTTTAATTGTCTACTGTGTATCGTGTTGTTACTTGCGAGTTGTTAATTCCTTGTAATGTTTACATACTTGGCTAATAAAATGTATTCAATTCAATATCGACAGCTAAATTGGCAGAGCATTAACACACCCACACTGGAGAATAATACACCAGTGTGCTTAAAATGGTTAATTCACCATCAGACCTGCTGATGCATGTTTATGAACTGACTGATCAAAGGCTTATTATATGTGTGGTGCACAGTTTAAATGTTCCAACAACATAATACAGAATGCATCTGACCCAAAGGTACAAATAATCTATATTCACTTGAATATTTTTAATCCAAATCGTTCTAAGTGCCAATACTTCTGTGTACAGGTAGAACAGATTAGAATTGTGCAATTCAATTGAATTTAAATATTAAGTTTATTTGCAGAAAATATTACCACACACGTTACTGTACATATACACGTCAGAGGTGAAGTGATTGTGGGTGACGTCCATACAAGATATGAAAGAGGGGAAAATCAACATGTTCACAAAACCCTTGCAAAAGAAGCTCAAGTGTGGCTCATGGCCCAGTTCTCACACTATTACATTCAATATACCTGCACATTCGGACACATTTAGCCTTCTAGTACACCCATGCATGATAGTATGTGGACTGTTCTCAGATTCCCAGGAAACCTTACCAATCACACCATGATGGTCACAATTTATGAGCAAAAATGAACACCATTTGATTAATCTATTGCCATCCTTGGTATTTGCGATGCTTATCCCTTAGCTTTATAACGTGTAAGCAGTTTTACAAAGTTACTCAGTTTTTTGCTGATTCAGAAGGGGACTCCCAATGTAAATTGTGTCTCATTTTAGTGTCTGTAGAAAAAAAACAGGCTTAGCAGAAAGCAACTGCTTTTAGTGAATTCTTAACAGCTCAGTTTAAGAATCTTGTCGCCACCACAAATTTAAGGAATAGTCATGTGCTCAAGTATTTGAACTAAATCATGGATCATGGAAACTTTATTGTCATTCAGACCTTTCAGTCTGAACGAAATTTTGTTCCTTGCAGTCATACATATAGTAAATAGCAAAACACACAATAAATACAAATTTAACATCCACCAGAGTGAGTTCACCAGACACCTCCTCACTGTGATGGAAGGCAAAATCTTAAGTCTTTGTCTCTTCCCTTCTTGTTCTTCCTCTTCCTCTGCGCTGAGGCAATCCAGGCCTCCGATGTTATGACCCCCCCCGGGTGATGTAAGTAAGTCCCGCGGCTGAACCGTGCTCCGTGAACGGGCCGGTCCAACTCCGCGGCTCGGGGTGGTCGAAGCTGCCGCCCTCCAAGTTCAGCGGACGCAGCTGTTGCTGCGGGAGCTCCGGAAAAACAGGTCACCAACCTGTGACCTCCGAAGTCGCTGCTGCCGCCACCGCCACCGGAAAGCCGCCACAGCTCGGAGTCGGGCCGCCGGAACGCCTGAACCCGCCACAGCCCCGAAGTCGGCCAGCCTTGCGCTGGTAAGTCCTGGTTGGCTCTGCCTCCGGAGCCTCGAGGTCGGTCGTAGTTGGAGGCTGCCAGCTCCGCCATTAGGCCTCAGCGGAGACGGAGACGGGGTATACGACAAGAAAAGTCGCGTCCCCCCCGAAGGAAGAGACTAAAACGTTTCTCCCACCCTCCCACACACATACACAACATAATAACTCAAATTAACACGCCATACAAGACAAGAAAACAGCAAAAAAAAGAAAAAAACAGACGGACTGCAGGCGAGCCACAGCTGCCAAGGCAGCGCTGCCACTCCACTTTCAATCAGGACAAATGATTGTCCTGTGACCTTTGTAAATTCAGTGAATTGTGATTTCAAGAATCTTGTCGCCACCACAAACCCTACTATTTGTTGAAATCACAATTCACGGAATTTACAAAGGTCACAGGACAATCATTTAGTTCAAATACTTGAGCACATGACTATTCCTACAATTCAGTTGCAGAACTGAGAAGGCACTCAAACTTTGCAATTATCCTTATAATGTTAAACCAACCCTCTGCTTCCCTGAGATGGACATAAAATATATCTTATAGTATAGGAAGGAGTTCTCTCTAATCCTGGCCAATATTCATCGTTAACCAAAACATTCTCTCTTCTTTATCTAATTATTTTTGGAACTTTTGTGAGTAAATTGAGAGCCATGGTGACAAAACTTTGAGTATTTCATGCACACCAAGAGGCACTGAATATTGCGAATAAGGCAACAGGCACACCATGGTAATATTGAGTTAGGGAGCACAGGTGTGAAAATATTAGACAAAGACAATTCCAAAGTGAGAAACTGATTGCAATAGACGAATGATAAAGGAGACGGACCCGCACCAGCTGCCAGAACCACACATTGTAAGCAATAATCCGTGTTTACAATATCATATAAATACAGTGAGATCAGGCTGAAGACACACAACAAGGACAATCAAAAGCTGCGCATCTACCCAGGTGAAGCCATTTCAACAATATCACAGTCAGAAATGTAATGAATGGCTCTATTAATTAATAAATTATTAGTGATCTTATGGTTTATCATTATGATATATTCCCCATAACTCAAGAACATTGCCACACTGCACTTGTAGAAATACCATTCACACCAACTCATTGTTGATTTTTAATAATTAGATCAGCATTTTTTCAATGAATAAAAACAAACAATAAAACCATATTAAAAGCCCAAAATTATAAAAGCAAAAACCCTGCACGACTCTCCTCTGCAGTTTGCTACACATCTTCTACAGATGACAGGCATTATCAACCCAGAAAGAAATAACATCTACCAGCAGCAAATGACAACTCACTGCAGGAGAAGCAACCATCAATTAAGGCAACTAATTGGAATATGCATAAATAGTCTCACCCCTAGCACGTAGACACACGGCAATGAATGTCCACACACGTGGATGTACAAAACAACCCGCTCATCAAATGCAGAGAGTAATGCTGTTACTTGTGCATATCAGCTGTAATTTTCTCTCCAAGAAAGACTGCTAAATCAGAAATGAATAACAATTTACTGGGGTTCCCTTCAGCAGACATCCTATCTTACTGAAAATACTGCACTTGAGGTAGTTTTACATCAGATAAGAAACTTGCACACCTGGAGTGAGAAGCTCAGATTCAGAGACAAGATACGTCCCAGTATTATGAAGGGAAACCGTACCTATGAATACAATGAGTTCTTGATATGTGCGTGTGTGTGTGGGTGCGCGCACCCAAAGGCTAGGAAGGTGAATGAGACCTGATTTTTATCTCAATTTCAAGCTTTGCTCCAGTTTCTGAAATTGGTACCGTGTTGAGCGTGAGAAGTCCAGCAACTCATCTGTTCTGGTGCCTCCAGCCACTCGAGACACTGCAGCAGCACTCTAAAACAAAAGCACAATGTTGTTACCAGTCAGCTCTTTCTTCACAAAAATTACAGAAAAGAGTGCACCACTAATGAACCTTTACACTCTTTTCTGTATATTATGCCTCCACTTTAAGCGTCCCTAACTTTTCTCCCCCAAATTGAGGACAGCCTTGGGTTCAGGCAGTTGTGGAATGCCATTTTTATTCTTCCATAATAGGACACAATGTAATTCATAGAGGTCTTGGTTACACCTTGGGCTGATTCCACCTTTATTTTAAGTTTATGAAAAAGCTGAATATTGACCTGAGCAAATTGTCCACGGTGAAAATAATTTAAATGTGAAGTTAAGGCAGGAAGGCGCCAACATTCAAAATGTGGATTTCAAATATGTCAGAAATGCTACATCTTGAAGAAATGAGATTCCTCCTACTAGGCAAAGTAGACCAATTCTTAAAGACTTGGTCTCCTTTTATCAACTTTTTACAAGCATATGGTGCAACATAACCTTAGAAATTAAATGGTTTAGAACCGGGTGACGGATGGGCCAAATACGAAATAGGCAAGTCTCTCCTAATCTCTCTTGCTCTACTTTCTCCTTTTCTTTCAATCTTTTTAGCTTCTCATTTCTGTCCTTTATTTCTTTTGCTATCTGTTTCTACTCGCTTGTCTATCTATTCCGACACTCTTTATTTCTTTTTTCTCTCACTGTTCTTTTATTATTAAATTAAAAATACGAAGTTGTACAAGAATGGAAATATGTATGTATGTATTAGGTACTCAAGTGCCACACTATTGTACTTACTTCTAACAAAAATAAACCCAAAAAAAAGGCAGGAAGGAATTTGATTAACGTTGTCACAAGTTGTGAAGTGAGAAAAAATATTATTTGGAGAATCAGATAATAATTTTCTGTATAATATAACAAGTAGTCAATTAGATCGTTCATCTCAAATAAAAGTTAACCCACTACTGCAGAGGTTGTATCTTAAACCGATTCTGTTTACAAAGAGTTATGCATGGAGACTAAATCCCATAGATGCCTTTCAATGAGGCTGAGAACCATTCAACATTTTGTGCCATTTGATATTGAGTGATTCACATTCAGACCAGAGGTGTTTCATTAACTATTGGATATTAAATAACAGTATTAGCATCTTACCATATTGGAGCGATTAGGACTCAATGGTACAGAGGTTTTTTTGTCTTCCAATGCACTGTGCAAATCCAAGGTACTTGCTACGGGAGTTGTAGAAGGCATGGAATTTTCCCAGCCCAATAGACAGTGCTACATGGTAAAACAGGGCAAGATCAGACACTTTAAAAATATATACATTCACAATACTTTGACAGTGTAAAACCCATAACCAAGCCTAAGCCTACCCTCACCTGCGGTCTGTTACTATGCCTTCCTCAGCACAAAGTGCTGATTGTTGATTAGCTACATTAGCACAAAACAAAGATGGAAATAAACAAATTTGGCTCCTTTAACTTGTCCTCTCAAGTTCAGGATCATAGCTAAACCAGACTTCTGAAGAGGGTCTCAACCCGAAACGTCACCTATTCCTTTTCTCCATAGATGCTGCCTGTTCCGCTGAGTTACTATGGCTTTTTGTGTCTGTCTTTTTCTATTTCCCTGTCCAATCTAATATCCGAATTCCCTGAGCGATCGATGCTTATTGATCTTAACATGAAATGGCGAAACATGCACAGCCTTGTTGGCAGAAAACTCCAAAGATTTACAATCACCTACACAAAGACATTTCTCATCAGCTCAAAAACATCACCATTTCCTTAAAACTATGACACTTATCTTTAAACTGTCCAACAGAGAGAAGCGGATTTTTGGTATCTATCCTCTCAATCCCTGTTATCTCTTGAACATTTCAATCGCTCATTCTTCTAAACTCTCAGGAACACAAGCTAACTTCATGTTCAAGATGCCCCATTAGCCCACGTTTGACCCATATACCTCTTAACATTTCCTATAGACTCCAGCCAAATATAGAGCCACATTTTGAATTTTCCATTTGAAGACTGTATACCTAGGTTTAATTGCATGAAGATGACTGACACAACAATTCCATTTCAAGCATGCAAATACATCAAAACTTACAGAAGGTAGTGACAGACTATCAGTAGGATTGAAGCTCTTCCTACGATGAGGCTTGTATGTGTGCGGAGGGAGCAGTGTTGATCTGGGGATACTGACCCTGAAAGTATTATAAACATTGAATTTGTCCGATTAATTCAGATTGTTTTTAAGAACACCAACATTTGCTAATCCTTCTGAAACAGTGACTGAAAAATCTGTCATTTAAAGAGCAATGAATAACGAAACAGAATTGTCACTGATAATTGTAGTGAGGAAATGACGAGGCAGTCACCCGTTTTCCCAGAGATAAGCATGTACAGTAAATCTCTACTCAAACTTCACACAAGGATAGAACAAATATAAAGGGCTGACGAAGGGTCTCGACCCGAAACATCACCCATTCCTTCTCTCCAGAGATGCTGCCTGACTCGCTGAGTTACTCCAGCATTTTGTCTACCTTGACTTAAACCAGCATCTGCACTTATTTCCTACAAAAATAAAGGGCTAGTGGGAAATAGTGTAACCGAGGCAAAAGATCGGCCAAGATTGTACTGAGTAGTGGAACAGGCACAAGGAGTCCAATAGCCTTCTCCGGTATCTACTTTTTTCATGTTCTTATGAACCACAACATCAAGGTTGTGTGCAATCTATTCCATTCAGTCTGCAAGAGATGCGAATGGACATGAATACATTTCATGGCAGAAACAAAAGATAATGGGTTCAGTAATCTTAAATTTATCTGGAAGAGAACAATCCTCTTTTTATTTTACACCCCCCATGTAGCTGAAATATTGTTTCCTTAAAGTCTAAGGGTTTAATCTACCTGTTGAAATGACGTAGGCATGTAGTATGTGCAGTAATGGGCAGGATCTCACCTGATATAAGCAGGCTCCTCCATGGTGTGCGGTCGCTTTGACTTGGGAGTTTTACAAACAGCACATGGTGCTGCTGGTTCCAATGGAACTGCAAACAGGCGACTGTTAACACGGTAAGAATGTGTGCCTGAAAGACAGAATCACACCTATCCCTATTGTCAGCTGCCAACAACGTTCTTAATGTAGCACAGCCCTCCAGCTTTCCAAAGGGCCTAGTAATAAATACTACCCATCAACTGGAGTCATGGGAACGCAACATTAAGGGGTTGTTGACTACTTTGTTCCTCAAGCCTGCCAAGCCATTCAATAAGGTCATGGATGATTTGATCTTTGGCCTCAACACTCTTTGCTACCAAATTTCCATAAATCTTCTTTCTCCTGTAGTCTAAAAACATTTTTCAGCTCAATGCCTATTCTTAATGGATTATGGAATAATGCATTATTACACACCGAGCCATCACTGGATCAAACTATAACTTCAGTTTATAGAAAAGGACCGGAAAAGTATAATGGGATATGGCTCAAACGCGGGGGGATGGGAAGAGCTTAGACGGGCATCTTGATCGACAAAGATGGGATGGACCAATGGGCTTTTTCCCCTGCTGAACAACTATATTAAAAACACCATTGCCCCACAAAACAACGCTCACATTGATGACTTTGACTGTTGTAGTTGAGTTCCTCTTGATCCGCGACCGTATCATTTTGCTCTCCATCTCTAAAAGTAGAAGACATCAGATGATTAAAGATTGACAGATCTACTGAACATTGCAGCTTTCTACCAGCTCCTAGTTTCCTTTGGCCATGGATTAAACATCTGACCATTCACCAATTGTAATCCCCAGAAAAAGGAAATTTGCCAAGTGCTCCTATTCTTTACAGCTGGCTTATCATACCGAGCCGCAGAGCCCCCTCGTGCACATTCAAGAGTTCAAGCGTGTTTATTGATCATATTCACTGGATATGAATCTGAACAATTAAATTCTCACTTGCTGCATTCTGCCATTCCACACCATTCAGTCTGAACAATATTCAATGACTAAGCCTCCACGAATTACAGGATAACTCCAATCATTCAACGCAAGTTAAGGAATTCCTTTTGATCCCAGCCTTCAGTATTGGATTTGTTAACCTGCGAAGACATATCTCCTTATTCTGGACATGCACACACTCCCCCACCCAATTCCAATATCTCAAGATCACTCTTGCACTCTCTGGAAACCCCAAACACATACTTACTCCATGTACTCTTGGTGAATGCATTCTTCTTTGTTCACCCGTCGGAAATTCTGCAGTTCCAAGAAATACTGTTCAGATTTTTCTGACAGCCGTGAGTCCACATCTATCAGACCTGATGAGAACCAACCAGAAAATAAAAATCAATCAACTTGCCCAAAAGAGATCTCACAGTGGAGAGGTGCAACAGGTGGGATCAACAAGCACAGTTACTGGAAAATGCTCCAAGCTACATACAGTGGTACATAGATCAACAATACATACATAGATACAAACATACAGCGCTCCCTCAGAGGACCTCAAGAAAGGCTTGAGAGTAGAAATAAGTTTTAAGTCTAGACTTAAAAGAGTCGATGGAGGGGGCAGTTCTGATGGGAAGAGGTATGCTGTTCTATAGTCTATAGCCCAGGTGAACAGTTGAAATTCCAGAACAAATATAACACAACCCAGCTTTATTACCTGCTATCCAATCATAGCCCAGGAGGGGTTGCACAGACTGAACCTCGGTGTTGAAGCTGGATTCCTCATCTGGGGACAGGAATGTCACATGACCTATATCTGCCTGTAAATGAAACAGTAAAGGTTTAATAGACTGAACTACATTGACAACAGATAAATCTGGCTTACCTAGGGACAGCTGTTGCAAATCTCACTATCCACTCCACGCATCACAGTGACAGGCGGTTGATACAGTACATCATTAAGTTTTAGAACTCACTCTGACCATTTTACCCATTTATACCATGACACGGTTCTTATACCCCTGTGCCAGTTTTCTTTGGCACACTCATAGCGCCTGTTATCACTCACACTACTCTGGCCATAATGCTCAGATCCATCTATTCCGCACCCTTCATTTCCTGTGGCCTCTACTCAGACATGTTCATATTTCCTATACCCCTCCTCTCTGGCCAGTCACTTTAGACTTATCACAGATCCCCATACATGTCCATCTCAGCCAGCAGCTCGCCTTGCAGGAACAAATTACCCTTTAACTCAACAAAACAAAAAAACAGAAGCTGGATATTCAGACCTCCTGGACTTTGAAATACCAAACGTAGAAAAAGCTTGCAGCAACAACAGTAATGGAAATAAGAGTAGACCTACCTTCACCATCTTGTTATGTGGTTCCAAGAGGATAGATTTTGGTTTTTGAGTATTTCTGATGAAATGCTTGCCGTGTCGATCATTGCCCGCATCCAACAGCAGGTCCACATATAACGGTGAATCTAGCTTGGATCTTGGGTTTGGGTTCTCATTGAGGGACTGAAGGAAGTGGGAATAGTGTTGGGAACTGCTTCGCTTGCAGTCAGCTCCCATTGTACTTGATGTTGGGATAGGGAGCTCTGGTTGATCTGTTAACATTGGGTTAGGAGGTTTGGTAAAAGGAGTTGAGCTTTGAAAACATTCAGTCACATGGTTACTTTTTGGATCGAGCTTTTGCGTGTTCCATTTCTGGCCCAGTGGTACTGCTGTAATAAAACTTTCTCCGGGTGACATATCTGCTGACGTGGAACAGTTTTTCTCTACACTGGAAACAGCTTTGGCCTTATCGACGGGAAGTCTGTCTGCCAGCTCCATGCCAGCTCCATCCCCTGAGCCAAGGCCCCAACCTTGCTTCTTGGGTCTGTGCATTGAGGGAGTGCAAAGTGCTGCTCGAGATTCTTCTCTTTTCTGCAGGGATTCAGATATTACCACCTCGGTGGGCCGTTGGAAGACATCATTCTTCGTCTGTTGTCCAAGCAATTCACAACAAGTTTTGTATTTCAAACTGGGATTCTTCCAAAAACAGCCATCTCCCTGGTAAAAGGGAATATAATTCTGTCATTAGGGCACAAGAAAAAAATAAACAGAAGCAAGTCTAGGCCATTGAGTCCATTGGAGCTGCCTTACTGTTCCAATTCTTTTACTTAAGTTCTGTTACCTCGCATTAACTCCATATCCCTATTCGTTTAATGTCTAAAAATGTACCAAACACTTTATTAAGTACACTATGCAACTGAACTCCACAGCTCTTGTTGGAAAATTCCAAAGATTTATTACACTCACTTTTCATCCTTGCCTCGATTGTCAGAGCCTTTATTCTGAGATTGTGAAATCCTTGTTCACAATTCACAGGAGAAAAATCAACGCACTGTCTCAGGAGCCAAATGCAAACCCATAGAACACAAACGCACAGAATACAGAACTGATCACAACAGATCTAAAAACTGAGAAAAATATATGCTCAACATTTAACTCAATTAGCAATATTGTAAGAAACAAAAGGTGACTGGTGAGAGTCACCACTAGGTAACATCACACTTGCTGGTACTAAAGGTGTCTGATTTACTCTACATTTCCCATTGTTGAAATGGTAATTTGGGGGGCGGGGGTGGAGGGGGGCTGTTACTCTAATCTGGAAATAAATCTGCCAAGGTGCGAGTAATGGGAATTACAGTACTCCCATTTTAATCCTTTTTGATCCTCAGCAGCTTGTGCTGTGATTAATTGTCGAACTAATGATACATTTAAGAGAGGGTTACACAAAAATCTGGAGAAACTCAGCGGGTGCAGCAGCATCTAAGGAGCGAAGGAGATAGGCGACGTTTCGCGTCGAGACCCTTCTTCAGACTGAAGAAGTCTGAAGAAGGGTCTCGACCCGAAACGTCGCCTATCTCCTTCGCTCCTTAGATGCTGCTGCACCCGCTGAGTTTCTCCAGCTTTTTGTGTAACGCTCGATTCTCCAGCATCTGCAGTTCCTTCTTTAACACAATACATTTAAGAGAATTGTGTACCTGATAAATGTTTTGAAGCCACTGGTAGAACAATGTCATGCAGATGCATTTTACACTAGATCTAATATGTGTATTCGGCCAACTGAAAGGTGCCCAAGAACTGTGCTTGGGGCTCCAAGGCATCCCCATTTTTATAGCTTCTCTTGCAACTTAAACAATACATATGAGATATGCATTTCATCACTTTAGTGAATAATAATGTCTACAACTACCTCTAGTCTGTTGGCCCTGTAGCTGTTCTCTTCGGAATCTGCAGCTTTTCCGATCTCCGCTGAGTTGACTCCATTACGGCTCTCTGGGGGCTGAAGCGTGCTGCTCGGGGCCCCAAACTGTTGTCGCTCCTCTCGCAGCCTTTGTAATAGATGTTTGTTTTGATGCCGAAGGGACTGAAGACAGTCGGAATATGACATCTCTCACCAGGCATCAACAACAACTGCTGAGAAAATAAGCAGACAGGTCAGTGGTGGGAGAACCAGGCCAGGACTAAAATTAGGCATGCAGCAAATGGCATATTGGCCTTTATTGCAAAGGGGTTGCAGTTTAGAAATAGGGACGTTTTTTCACAATTGAGTATAATGTTGGAGGCCACAGTAGAAGTTCTACAGACAGCATTGGTCCCCTAACTGTCTGCCAGATGTCAAGCAATAATCAAAGTGTTGAAGGAATCCAGCAGTTCTGGCAACATCTGTGGAGGGAAAAGAACAGACAACGTTCTGAGAGAGTGAAGAAGGATCCCAAGCATTCAGGTTCTGAAGGAGGGACCCGACCTGAAACATGGTCTGTCCTTTTCCCACAGTGCTACCTGACCCACTGAGTTTCTACGGCACTTTGGTTTTTGCTCAAGATTCCAGCATCTGCAGTCTCTTGTGTCTCCAGGCTAGATGTCAAGATGTTTTCATTAGTGGAGAGTCTTGAATGAGGAGATTTGGGTTCAAGATAAGGGGCTGGTCATTTAAGTTTCTTCTCGAAGATGCTGCATCTCTGGAATTCTCTACCCCAAAGAATTAAGAGCCTGTCGCACTTTAACGAGGTAACTAACGAATTTCCCTGAGCTTTCCCCTTGATTCAAACTCGCAGAATGTTCGTAATGAGTCTGTAGGAGATCATAGGAGTTCGTAGATCTATCGTAGCGGCTCATTATGCTAGCCGTAGGTACTCGTGGCATCAGGTAAGTCGGGACGTTTTTTCCAGCCTGATAAAAAATGTCCACGAGTAAAAGAAAAATGGTCGGGATGAAAGAAATTGCAACATTTTACTCGGAAAGGCCCTGTCCCACTTTCCCGAGTTACTCACAAACTCTCCCGAGCTTTCCCCTTGATTCGAACTCGGGGAATGTCGGGGAATGTCGGTAGCGAAGCTTTAGGAGTCCGTAGATGTTTCGTAGCAGCTCGTAATGCCAGCCGTAGGAACTCGGGGCACCAGGTAAGTCGGGACGTTTTTTCAACATGTTGAAAAATGTCCACAAGTTAAAAAAATAGCCCCGAGTACCTACGAACGGCTTTTACCGTAATTCTCCGAGTTCGAATCAAGGGGAAAAATCAGGAGAGTTCGTGAGTAACTTGGGAAAGTGGGACAGGGCCTTAAGGAGGGCATCAAAATACTCAAGTCAAGTCGCATTTATTTATATAGCACATTTAAAAAACAACTCTCGTTGACCAAAGTACTTTACATTTGTTATAAGAGTAGTATACACAAGCATGCTACATACATATATACAAATAGCCCTCGCTCAGAGGACGTCAGGAAAGGCTTGGGAGAACAGATACATTTTTAGACTAGACTTAAAGGAGTCGATGGAGGGAGCAGTTTTAATGGGGAGGGGGATGCTGTTCCACAGTCTAGGAGCTGCGACCGTAAAGGCGCGGTCGCCCCTGAGCTTATGCCTAGACTGCGGGACATTCAGCAACCCCAAGTCGGCCGATCTGAGGAACCTGGAGGTGGTGTAGTGGGTGAGAAGACTTTTAATGTAGGTGGGTGCAAGCCCATTGAGGGCTTTGTAGACAAAGAGGAGGGTCTGAAATTTATTCGGAACTGCACAGGGAGAGAGGCCAGGATCGGGGTGATGTGGTCCCTTTTTCGGGTGCCCGTCAGATGTCTCGCTGCGGCCTTTTGGATCAGTTGCAGGCAGGACAGGGACGATTGGCTGATGCCAGTGTCAAGGGAGTTGCAGTAATCTAGGCGGGAGGAGATAAATGTTTGATGATCTTTTCTAGGTCATCAAACTGGAGGAATTGTTTTATTTTAGCTATCATCCGAAGCTGAAAGAAGCTAGCTTTTACCACGGCATTGACTTTGTCAAACTTCAGTGCTGAGTCAAATATCACGCCAAGGTTTTTGACGCGAGTCGTGGGAACTCATAAACATACTCGTAGTTGTTCGTGAACATAGTCGTGGAAGGTCGTAAGAGTTCATAGATTACCACAATCTTGATTTTTTTAGGTCCTTTAAACTCGGCAGAAGTTTTGAATTAAATCGTGAAAGTGGGACAGGCCCTTTAAACAGGCTAGCTAGATAGAAGGATTTAAAGTAAAAGTTGTTACGTTTTCAAAGACAGGGCGGTTGAGAGTTATGAGCAGGAATCATAAATCCCAGGCCAGGTTAAATCAGCCGTAATCATATAAGTCAGGGGTGGGTAGGTTGGTTTATCTCTCCTCCTGTCCTTTCCCCCCGCAGCTGCTGCCAGTGCCTGACCCGCAAACTTACTCCAGCACTTGGTGTTTTGCTCGAGGTTCCAGCATCTGCACTTCCTGGTGTCTGTCTCCCTTCTCCTATTTACTGTGTTTCAAGGTACCAAGATGGGAAGCAGGAGCGGCTGAGGTGGTTGAGTCAGGGCCCAGGTCGCTGGCCTACAAACCGGGGTTACCATAGCGACCGCTCCCGCCCGGCGGGCTGCAGCTCACACCCCGGCCCTTCCCTCACTCCCACTCCCCGCGTCCATCCCCTCCCTCCCTCTTCCTCAGTGTCTACCTCAGTCCATCACTCCAGGAGCCCCCTTTTCCCCGCTGCATTCACCCCGGTTGTCCGGTCCAAGCGATGCCGCCAGCTCCTCTCCAGTTAGTCTTTACCCCCTAACGGTCGCGCCAGTGATGGGTCAATATGTCTGTCTATCTTTAAACACTGACAATGCATTGGCCCAAAGTCCTGAGGCGGGCTCACCTACTTGCGTGACAGTTGAATACAGGGCGGGACAATGCACGAAGCTCAGGCGAGTTTTACATCATTGTGGTTTCCCTCAAAATTTAAATGCAGGGTTTGATATGCCGAACATTTCAGGCTATCAGTATGCTACTCTCTCTCTCTCTCTATGAAAAGCGCCTGAACAGGTTCTTTGGACCGTAATATGGGATTCAAGATTGTATCCTTAGGTCCCTATCAATCAACAAAAGACATAAAGTTTGACACAAAATGCTGGAGTAACTCAGCGGGGCAGCCAGCATCTCTGGAGGGAAGGGATGGGTGATGTTTCAGGTCAAGACCTTGCTTCAGACTGAGTCAGAGGAGAGGGAGACTAGAGATATGGAAGGAAAGGAGAAAGTGTGAAAACGAGATCAAAGCAGACGATGGTCAAGGAAAGGTAGAATGGATTATTGCTAGGGAAGATGACAACGAGGCATACAATCAGTTAAATGAATCAGGAGGACAGTGAAACTAGTCAGAGAACTAGGGTGGGGGCGGGACAGAGAGACACAAAGTGTTGGAGTAACAGTGGGTCAGGCATCATCTCTGGAGAACATGGATAGGCAACGTTTCCAGTTGGGATCTTTCTTCATCCCTGTTCTCCAGAAATGCTGTCTGACCCACTGAGTTACCCCAGCACTACGTGTTTTTTTGTAAAGCAGCATCTGAAGTTCCTAGTGTCTACTTACCAATCAGGTTCCGTCTCCTCCAGTGAGAGGGACGAGGTTTAAAGATGTGCAGGGCAACGTTTTTTTCAAACACAAAAGTAGTGGGTGCCCAGGATATGTTGCCAGGAGTGGTGATTGAGGCAGATATGATACTGCATTTCAGAGGTCTTTCGATAGGCACATGATATGCAGGGAATGGAGGGATATGGATCATGTGCAGGCAGTTGACATTCATTTAACTTGGCATCCTGTTTGATAGACATTGTGAGCCAAAGGGCTGTGCTGTGCAGTTCTATGTTCCTCTCTGACCAGAGATTCATCTAGAATAGATCCATGGTGTATACACAGGAAAGAACTCCAACAGTTTCTCAGGATACCTTCTCCTTCACAAGAGGTCAAGTTGATGGCTGTGTTTATTAGTTCGGACAATGAGAAGGCCTTTGACTGAATATCACAGATATACTTGTGTGGATATGTGCTTAAAAATAGAATACAGGTAGGGAATCTGTAATTGGGTGTAACTGATCTATATTGGCATCTGTGGCAGAGATGAAACCCAGATCAAATCAAATCTCTCTCTTCTGCCGTTTGTGTGTTGTGTCAAGCTCTTTGCCCAGTCCATCTGAAAGTATGCAGATGGAATCCCAGGTAATCCCATTTGTATGTCCAAATCTCCCTGTACATAAACAATGTCATCAGCTGTTGCTCAGAACCACTGTTGGCTGACAGACTCCGTCTCCAACCAGGCTCAGCTGATCTTCCGAGTCAGGGTGAATCACTGAAAAACGGAGGTCATCTTCTTTTAAGCAACTGAACCTTCACCTTTAGAACCTTTGCTGGGAATATGATCCTGAGAAGCCAGATAAAGAACTGAGATTATGGCTACAACACTTCCTCTTGCTTGTGGGAGCAACCTTGACCAGTATAGTGATGTGCTCTCTGGTTTGCTGTGTGCGAGATAGGTGTGGCATATACCCAGTAGTGGACAAGCTATTTTCTCGTATGTAATTTTGCTATTGGTTTTTACATACTAAATTGCTGTCAGTGCACAAGATTAGCGTCCTTACCAATGTACTAACATCTTTGTGAAATGAATCTATTTTTTTGAATAATGACCACCTCCCAGTATATCATCCGAGTACCAGGTATCAATTTTTTTTTTCCAAATTAATTTATTTTAAACAAGCCTGGTACTGATTATCAGACTGCGAAGACAACAGTACAGCAGTACATAAATTTTGACTATTAAATTAAAGATATAGCCTTGAGCAGCAATAAACATAAAGTGCATTTTAACCAAAACAATTTGCTCAAAATCCAATAGTGGTGGTCAAAAGTGCAGATTTAGAACAAACATAAAATACTGCAGATGCGGGATATTTGAATATAAAACAAAAAATGCTGGAAATACTCAGAACACAATACCCCACGAGGAGACAAAGAGTTAAAGTTTCAGATCAATTATCTCGAATCAAAACTATTCAACATGAGCAGAGATTTAAACCCATCTCGCAACTTCGGTGCAGCAAGAAGTTTGGGTTATTTTATGTTCATTGTTTACAGCTATGCAGTGCAATGATTCAAACCCAAATGAAGCAGAATCCTATCTCTCACAGAACACCCATCATTCTTATGAACAAAACTGGACAGAAAATTGGCTTCCATCTATAAAACTAAGCAGGGTAATGTCTCAGACATATTAATCAGCCTTTTCTCCAAGATACTCATTAGTGTATTTGCAATATTGTGAAAGTTTGAATCCATAAAACAGAAAATCTCACCCAAGGTAGTGTTTAAACACAACAATGGTAATCTTTAAAGCATGAAGGATGAGGAGGCAGATCCCGAACTGTGTTCCTGGGATACAGTAAAAGCTGCGAATCCCAACACAAGTAAAATGTTTCATCTATGATCAGCCACATTACTGCAATAGAACTGAGTGCTGTTTGTGACAAGTTAAAACACAAGATTCATGGTCAATTATTTTGGCTTTTTCTTCACTATGACAACATAGCAGGGCTTCATCAGGCCTTGTACCTTATACCTTTGTCAGTGGAGGTGATGCCCCATGCACACTGTACTGTGATGCCAACAGAAAACATCCAACTGTATTTATAATCAAGCCATTCAGATTCAGAGCATGTTCTTTCCATTTACACTGATAGGGAAATTACCAATTTTTTAACAAATGAAACTAATTAACAAGAAAAAACTACTTTTCACTTGTTTTAACATATCATACCCTGTCAGATACTCACTGGTTTTGGTAAAGTGGGATGATCAGACAAAGCAGCAATAGGGACAGGGCAAAAATAGACATGGAAGAGGAGGGCAAGATCAGAGTTTGCCTTCAATTTCAGAAACTCCAAAATAATCCACACAAAATTATAATTATAATATCTGTACTGGTGTCTCACTTGAACACTTCGACATCCACATCTATTATTAAATCACAGGCATTCTTTTCACATACGGCATTATCCTTCTATTTTGATATTACCCCGTCCATTCAGATTTGAACTTCATTCCTATTTTTATTATTAGCTGGCTAATCCTTTTATTATTAGCTGGCAATTGAGGTACAGGGCACATTATCACATATTCAGTTGAATATAATGTCAACCTCTGGCCAATTCAAGAGTGTTTATAACTGCTTGTTTTAAGGAAATGAACAATAATAAATGGAACACCGGGTATGAAATAACAGATAACTTTAAACGTTACAGCTTAGGATCTAAATGAGAGATTCCGGATATTAATGCCCCAATGGCTGAAATATAATCAGCAGATGGTATACAATGGATCAAAGATTGAATCCTCCTTAATCATTCTTTGAAACCCAATAGCAAAGAGCAACTCAGATTCACCAATTCATGAGCATCAGCCAGTTATCAAGTGCATGGGCAGTTAAAGTAGAGCGAGAATCTCTCAGGATTATTAAATAAATATTCTCAGCCTCTTTATTCCACTCCAAGATAAAGAAGGAAATAGCAAAAATTACCCTGTGCAGATTCAGTCAACTTTCCTACCATGGTGATAGGTCTGTATAACATGATGAGATTATCTGTGTAAGCTGGAGGGAAGAGAAGGCAGCGTTAAGAGGGTCAAAATTCAAATGTACTCCAACCTTCAATTTGTGCAGGGTGAATGCTATTTTCATGCTAGGGGAGCACGATTTGGATCATAAGTCTCCCATAGGTGAAACAGTAGGCACTGGGCCAGCTAGTTACTGTTGTTAACTCAGCCCAACAGCTTTAAATCAGTTCCAAAGTGTTTATATATTATTCTGAGCAAGAAATTAAGATCCCAGTGATGTCCTCACCACCCTCCCCCACCATCCTTCTCTGTTGCAGCAGCTGGACTCTGCCTGCTCACAAAGTGAAGACATCTTGCAATCTTGAACCTGCCAGTCCTCTCAACTGCTCTGCTGCAGGTACTGCTGAGTAAACATGTTCAGCTCACTGTCCAACCAGCCAGCCTTGTTCCTGAAAAGAAAGATGTTGAGAAACAGATTAGTAAAGACAAATGTGGGTACCTTGAATGCAGAAACACGTGAAATTATTATGCACTCAGTAATTTAATTGCATTCAGTAATTTATATGACCACCGTTCCAGGTCTTTATTCTAAAATCAAGCACATTAGGTGTTTGAAACAGCTTTGCACTGAGCAGGGAGTTTCTGCAAGCTAATTTGTGATACCAAATCTGCTCATCTTTGCAAAACAGGTACCAACCTGAGTAACTTGGCTTTACTCTGGAGCGAGTCCAGCTGTTCAATCTTCTTATTCAGGTCTTTAATTTCCACATCCAGGTTCTGCCGTGTTACATCCACCTGCTGACACAGCTGGGCAAATGTCCCTGCCAGCTCTCTGCAAGAGAACAAGGAGTACAGCAAAATTATGGAATGCAGGACAATAAACTGGATATTGACGGAAAAATTGCACAAATTAAGAAGTGGAGGTCGGTACAAAATAATGAGAGGCTTAGGAAAGAAGATCAAGGGAAACCATTCCCCACGGCAGAATTGCCCAAGATCAATTTAAACTGAGCAGCAGAAGCTTTTGAAAGGATCTGATGAAGAGTTTTCTCACCAAGAGTTTGGTTGGACTTTGGAACACACTGCCTGAGAGGGTGGTGGAGACAGGAACGCATACAACATTTAAGTACGTTGGAGAGCACTTGAATCCCCAAGACATAGAAGGCTATGAGCCAAGTGCTAGTAAATGGGTTTAATGCTGATGGGTACGTGATGGTCAGCATGAATATGATGGGCCCAAAGGGCCTGTTTCTGTACAAGGAAAGACACACAGTGCTGAAGTAACTCAGCGGGTCAGGCAGCAGCCCTGGAGAACATGGATAGGTAGAACTGTGGTATCATTTCTGGGCCCTGCCACTGATTACTGCAAATGCAGATGCGAGGTGAATTTAGGTTAGACTTTGCTGTGACAGCCTCAGTAGTGGGATTTACGTTCCGAGTCACACACGTTGTGGTAAAGTGCTGAGGGATAAATGATAGTTGAGTGGTGGCACACCTGCAGCTGTCTGTCCTTTCATTCTTTTTGTTATTTTTAAGTCTGTTTTAAAGTTTGTTTTAGGAGGTCTTTTAGTCTTTTTTATGTGGGGAGAGGGCGGGGGGGGAGGAGGGGGAAACTTTTTTCTTAGTCACTTCCTGGTCGAGGATGCGACTATTCTCCGAGCCACATCTTCGCCCCCCCACCACCTGGATTGGTGTGGCATCTCCTGCCAAAGACCGGCCAGAGCCTCAGCTTCAGCAAGTGCGGCGCAGCACTGGATTCCACCGCAGAGCGAGCGGTGCCTTGCCGGGGTTGCCGTGTTGGAGCTCTGGAATGCTGGGACTGCCGAATTTGACACCGTGGAGCTGTGGTCTGCGGACTTTAACATCGCAGAGCCCTGGGATCTCTCGCCGAGGTCGCCACCATTGAATCTCCACCCAGCTCGGCTTGTGGACTTCGGAAGCCGCGGTCTCCGGTAGGAAGCTCTGGGCCGCTGAGAGGGTTCTTCCATTCGAAGGCTTGTAGCGGCGAGTGCGGAGGCCCCAATAGGCCCCGACCAGGGGTGAACTGAGGAAGAGGACTAAACTTTGGTGCCTTCCCTCACAGTGGGAAACGTTGATTCTGCTGTGGGGGGATGTTTTTTATGTTAAATTCTAAAGTGTTGTGTTTATCTTATTTGTGTGCTGCATGGTAACTCAAATTTCACTGCACCAATTGGTGTATGTGACAATAAATGTCCTTTGTCATTGTCCTTGATACTGGGATATTGAGCTGAGCTGACACCAGCTCTAGGATATGCTAAGGTCAGGTGACATTGAACCCCAGCAAAAGTTATTAACCTCATGACTAGTTGGGTAGGAAATCATGAATCTAGAAGGGAGCAATATATATTTGGGAAAAGAAGTATGTGTATAAAATAGACAGGGAGGAATGGCTCCCTCTGTATCAACCAGGCATAGTTGCATCCCTCTCGCTCCACCAATCTTCCATACTCAAAAAGCTGGAGTAACTCAGCGGGACAGGCATCTTCTTTGGAGAGAAGGAATGGGTGACGTTTCAGGTCGAGACCCTTCTTACTCCAGCTTTTTGTGTCTATCTTCGGTTTATACCAGCATCTGCAGTTCTTCCTTACACAATCTTCCATACTTACTGTTGCACCTGATGACTGCAGTTGGAACCTGTGTAGCTGACTATGAGCTGTAGTTTCTCAGCAGCATAGTCCACAAACTGCCGCTTGAAGGTTCGTTCCTTTGCTCTGTTTGTCCACGTCAGACGCTCATACACATACAGGAGACCATACATTCCAACTGTCAGTGCAATCAGCCGCCAGCCCACTGCCTTCCACACCTGGGAGAAAAATAAGACGTGGGATCACATTTCTTCAAATTTACCCCTGTATCAATCCACAGGTTAATATTCGAGGAATTAAATTATTGTCTTTTGTGCATAGAGTGCCCAAATCTGACTAATAAGAGGCCATCACAGACTGATTTGTGTGTCCTTGTTTAACAACATACAAATTCAGAGTAGGATCTGGCTCCTCAAACCTGTCCTGCCATTCAACAAGATTTTAGCTGATCTGAATAAACTCTGCTCCACATTCCCGTCCACTCAATAACCTTTCACCCCCGTCTTGAAAATGTGCAAAATTCTATATTAATTGGTCTTCAAAACAAGGAGTTCAAAGATTTACAATGCTTGGAGAAAGAAAAAAAATTCCAGTTGGATTGCCAGCACCCAAGCCTCTTTCTCCGATTCCCATTGTTACCATTAATAGCATATTTTTGTGTTCTGTGCATGACCACTAGATACCGCAGAGGAATTACACAGATGCTTTTCAAACTTAGAGAGATGGCAATCACCTTCTGATCTCGACTTGATGCTGACTGGGAAACTGTCACTTACCACACCACCAACTACGATTATTCCCATTGATGTCCGTGAAGTTAAAGATGCTAATCCAGTTACCATGGACACCATAAGTTCTTCCTGGGTCATCGACCCTTGGGGCAACGGTGGCAAGCTGGTGCTGACAGGGGTAATAGGCATTTGCCTTGACACCTGAAGACACAGGAAACCAAACATCAGGTGAGAGATTGCACACACCAGCTGTTAATCTGTGATATTTAAAAAAGGAGCAAGGAGTTCTTGCTAGTATCTAGGCCTCTTTATCCCTCAACCAGTATTATGTAAAGATGACATGATCATTGCCACATTGCTGGATGTGGGAGCTTATAATGCATTTCCTTCTTTGCCTCTTACCTGGTCACTGCATCCCACTAATGCCCTGCGGCCATTTTTTGGTCCAAGGAAACGACTGACAAGCATCGTCCATCCGAGTGAGAAGTGAAATCCAACATCCTCCTGGAAATCTGTGCAGAGCCGATCACAGTTCAGATCATAACTGAGACTGAAGCATTGACGAGGGATTGGAAGATCGACACGGCCTCTCTCCGCAGGTGGCAGTAGAGGCTGGAGGCTGTCTGGATAAAATTTGAAGGGATATCATCACTAAACAATAGCGCACTCCGGACTGACTCCCAAGAGGACTGACCAGGGAATTCAATATGAATAGAGAAATTGTGGGCAAAATCAGGCTCCATCTAATTTATATCCTATCATCCTGGTGGTATATGATACAATTAATGGTAGTGCAGGCCAACTGCAGGAATAAATTTCCATCAATCTGTTCACAGCAGACCCAAGTACAAGACAAGAAAAATCCCCAGTGGTGGTGTATTGAGAACTAAGTTATCTGCTCTTCCTAACATTGTATTCTTACCACTTCAATACACATATTTGAATAGATTGCACTATCACCAGATAACCTTCAGATTGCTCATTCTGGGCAATCCCCAACCTACTCCCTTTCACCTCACCATTAAATTTACAGCCTTCCCCTCTCTCAACATTTGTTTATCTCACTTGTCTGTTTGAAAGTGTTTAGTCTCCAATTTCTGATCCCTCCTGTGTCAATTGGCAAGCTGTGTTTGGATCGTAGTGAAACAAACACACATGGTGTTGGTGCTAGATTGAAAACTGGGATTTCAGAGTTGTCCTTTCAAGAGAGGCCATACAGTTTTGGTCTGCATTCCTTAGAGATTAGAAAAACATACAAGATCCTAATGGGACTTGACAGAATTGATACCGAGATGTTGTCACCAGTATTATGCACTCTGTATCTTTCCCTTCTCTCTACCCGATTGGATAGCATGCAAAACAGGTTTTCACTGTACCACGGTACACATGACAATAATAAACCTAAACGTGGGGAAGTCATGAACAAGGGACATAGTTACAAGAGGTGATCGTCTAAAACCGAGGTGCGCAAATATTTTTACTTCCACAGGGCAAGGAATCCCTGAAATTCTCTTCCCCAGAGGGTGGCGGATGCTAGATCATTATAAATATACAACATGGATGTAGATTATTTGAAAGATCAAGGAATTGAAGGGTATGGGGAACAGGCAATGAAGAGGAATAGAGGCCAGCAAATATATAATTTGTGGCCAATTTGGATATTCTTTGTTCATATATAACGGAAGCTCTGTTAGAGTGAGAAAGAATTGTCTGTCTAGCAATTACCAATCATTTCTTGCTGGGTTTTCTGGAGGCTGGATGTAATGGTGACAGAGCAACGCTCAGACATGTTGCGTCCAAGACCTTCCTCAAGGTGTTTATGAAGCTCCTGCAGAAGGGGGAAAGATTGACATTTAAGTAATGGAACAGGTTGAGGTCAAAGACACCTGCAGCAACCCCAAACTGAAGAAACACTTTCACAATCAGAAGCATCATCTCAGATTTATCTCATCACCTGTGCATGGAGGCCGAATGCAAGTATCGGTCTAGCTCATTCAATCTTTTATATTTCCCTTCCCTTATAGTCTGACATGCACGTTGGCTTACAAATCTGTCTATGATTGATAGTTCTCCAACCTTTTCTCTTGTTCCTCCTAAGCTTTAGATGACTTACCCTACAGAAATTCATTGATTCTGTACTTTCGTCATGATCAAATCAAGGTCCCATGGAGACATTCTGCAGTTCTGGTCATCACACTATTGGAAGGGTGTGGTTGCACTGGACAGAGTGCAGGGAGGATGCAGTAGGATGTTTTTCTGAAATGAAGGGCTTTAATTACGGGGTGAAATAGGATAAACTTTGTTATCCCTCAAGCAAAGAAAGCTGAAGGGTGAAGTGATAGATATGTATAAAATTATAAGCAGTGGAAATAGAGCAGAATCTTTTTCCCCCATGATAGAGGTATCAAAAACAACACACCATAGGTTTAAGGTGAAAAGGAGGTTTTAAAGGGCATCTCAGGGGATTTTTAATTAAAAAATACACAGAATGATTGATATCTGAAACTCATCACCAGCGGTGAGGCTAGAGTCAGATAAAATCACTACATTTAATACATTATTAGACAAGCAGTTAAATAGGTACGGTGCAGGATACAGATCTAATGCAACCATAGGGGATAAGTGTAGATCAGCCGAAAGGTTGCACGGACCTGGTGGGCTGAAGGGCTTATTTCTGTGCTGTACAATTATGACTCTCTACCACTTTATGATCACTGTATGATCTTCTGGACGCAGCCTCCCTAGGTCGCTATATAATTGGAACAAAACATCTTTACTTTTGTACTCAAATTCTTGCAATTCTTTATTGGCATTCTTGCCAATAAATAGTTTGCCTTCCTAGTTGCCTGTTTAACCTGCATTGTAACTTTCAGTAATTCATGTACAAAGAATAGCAGGTAATTGTGTACTCTAGGACGCTGAGTCATTCAACATTCAAAAAATATTCCACCATTCTATTTTTTCCACCTAACTGGCTGTCTATATATCCTGAAGTCTCTGTACATTCTCATCACAGCCCAAATTTCATACTTATTCCCCTCATCCAAATCATAAATGTTGTCACGGCCCTCAACACAAAATAACATGTTTATTCAATTTTGGTTAATAATCTGTTAGTAACTAATTAATCTTGGTTAATTAATTTTGGTTAATAATCTGTTAGTTAATAATAAAGGCCTTATGATACTCAAAATACAACAGTGAATTAAATTCCCCTGAATGTTGTTGGTTTAGATGTCTAAAAGGTTTGTCAAACATGATTTTAATTTCATAAACCACGTTGACTGCCCAACATTATTATTATTTGCCAAGTGCATTTCCATTACAACAGATTCCACCATTTTCCCTACTCCTCTCTCATTAATGAAAACTCTCAGGGGCTCCAAGGGGACACAATTTCCTCACTCTAACACCTCGATACTCACACTTTTATAGACTTTGAGCACAACCTGGGAGGGGTGAAAATCCAAGTGGAAATCATCCACCAACATGGAAAGGTGTCGTATTTCTTCTGCCATTGCATTAGAGACCTGCGACAAAGGAAATGGCATCAAACAACAGCAGATAATATGCCACAGCCTAGGTTTTGTCTCATATAACGAGTACATGGAAAACCAAACAGATCAGATTTACATACATAAATATAACCGTCAAACTCAAATACAATTGGTAGTGCAAAAGGGAAGATACATAGTGTATCAGTTCCATAAACAAAGTACAATGGCCCCAATAGGGTGAAGGTGAATCGGATAGTGTTTTGGCTTATGGAAGCCTGATAACAGAGAGAAGAAGCTTTTCACAAAGTCTGGTGGTGCGCACTTTCAAGCTTCTGTACTTTCTGCCAACAAAATCAGGGGGTAGAAGGAAAGAACAGGGTGGGAAAAACTCTGCTTATGTTTGCTGCTTTTCTGATGCAGCATGGTATGGTTGAAGTCTGTGGTGGGGTCTGTGTGAAGGGCTGGTCCACATCTACAACTCTGAAATTTCTTGCGGTCTTTGTCAGAGCTGATCCCATACCAAGCTGTGATGCAGTATGCCAGTGTGATGCATTTGTAAAAGTTTGGAAGAATCACTGGAGACACACCAAATGTCTGGTAAACAGCTGAACATGAAAACATACACCCAACACTGTGCTCAGATGATCCAAAAACTCACACTCTCACCTGTCGCTCCACCTCCTCAGTAATTTGTTTGATCTTGCTTTTACAATCCTGAGTTAACAAATCCAGCTGATTCTCAATAAACTCCAATCGATCCATTCTCTCCTCTCTCTGATTCAGGCAATGCACCCTGAAAGAAAATCAAAGTTGTTTTATTTTCATTTTTTCTTCCTTACAATCTGGTATTCCTTATATCCCCAAATTAACGTCACCATCCGATCACGGCAGGTTGGCTAAATTGGGGATGCAAGAGCACCATCACACATTGAGCTCCATTTGACACACGCAACAAACCCACAGAATACGTACC
Source organism: Raja brachyura (assembly GCA_963514005.1). The sequence goes on from OY740811.1 coordinate 28,655,555, forward strand.
TCTGTTCAGTGGCAGAAACATGCACAGCACCCATAATTCGCCGCAGGGTCTCTGAAATCTCCTTGGCTCGAACGGTGTGTTGCTCAAACTTGGTTTTAACTGCTGACTGCGAAATACATTCCTGTGTGGTGAAGTTTAGCAAACAAATGACTGGATTGAATGATTGATGGAAACAAGCTCAGATTCAGATTCAGATTCAATTTTAATTGTCATTGTCAGTGTACAGTACAGAGACAACGAAATGCATTGTAAGGGGATCGTCGCTGTATTTTTCATTCCAGGGAGACACAGGGCGTCGCGGTGTGCCCGCGCCGCCGCCATTTTGGAATGAGCGGAATGTGCATCTGGAATGTGCATTTTGGAATGTGCATCTTCGACACACTGAGTCCACGCCAACCATCGATCACCCATTCACACTGGTTTTATGTTATTCCACTTTCCCACCCACTCCCGGTACACTGGGTGCAATTTACAGAGGCCAATTAATCTGCAAACCTGCACGTCTTTGGGATGGGAGGGGAAACCGGAGCACCCAGAACAAACCCATGCAGGGAGAACATGCAAACTGTATCCCGAGGTTCTCTGCTGCTGTGAGTGCAACTCTACCAGCTGTGTCATTGTGCCACCCTGGGGGCGTCTTAAAAGCCACAATGACAATAACTCACTGTTTGATCTGAAAGATCTTTATCAGAACAGACTATCAAGCAGCATTCTTAGAACTTTCAAAACGGATTTACAAAGTAGACGGGCCCCGAAAGAAAGCTGTATATCAGCAGCCATTTATCAACAAACGCTCACCTCAAACCGACGCTCAAAGTTTTGAAATTCAAACATTCTTGCCTGGAATCCCTCAGCCAGCGCTCCACCTGTTTATAACATGCACAGCATATTTGTAGCAATGTCACAACATTTTGAGATGTTAAAAATTAAGTCAGCAATTTATTCCATCAGATAAAGCATAAAAAGAAGTTTAATTTGACACCTAATTCACTTTCATATCTTCAGTATTAAAACAGTTATGGCCATTTTCATACTCGGAAATTATAGCTAATTACCCAATTGTAGCTAATTACAAAATTCAATTACTAGATCTAAACATCTATCCATTTCTTAAGAAAAGATTAACATTTTTAAATAGCCTGTGTCCAAATAACATTCATACAAGAATTCACAATATAACGTGATTTTTAAATCTCATTGTCATGAATTTATAGGCCAAATGGAAGGAATTTAGTGTTTAATTCCTGTAAATTAATGGCCATTTAAATCATCTTGCGAGTGGGATTTTGTGGAACACGATCGATTGGAACGTTGCGGTTGCGGTGAATTTAAACTCCATTTCGGCAGGAGAAACACTGCCGGTTCGTATGGGGCCTAAATCACCTTTTCGCAACGTAAAATGTGGATTAAGCTAATCCTAAGAAGCACGTTTATATGTAAAATAAACGGCTTTCCTTTAGCTGTCCAATACCTGAAATCTATCCCGGTTATCGGCATTGACGGCATTAGAAGCGGCTTTTTATTTTACTCCAGTGCTGAAATTGTCCAGCGATTAAAAAAGAAAAAATTCACAGAACGGCCGTCGGAACAATTCTTCGGAATTGCTAGCTACCCGAGAAAATATATCCAGGACAGGCAGTAGAAAACCGCATTTTAGCCCCGCCCCACCCCACCAAAGTCGCGCACACGGCCAGTGGCAGAACTGTAGCGCCGCTGAAGGTAAGTTTTGTAACATACCTAATATTTGTTTAGTTTATTATTGTCCACTGTACTGAGGTACAGTGAAAAGCCTTTGTTTGCATGCTATCCAGTCAGAGGAAAGACTATACATGAATACAATCAAGCTGACCACAGATAAAGGATAAAGGGAATGACATTCAGTGCAAGATATTTTACATTGAAATCCAAGACAGTCCAATTAAAGATAGTTCTAAGGTCTCCAATGAGGTAGGTGAACTATTACTTAAACTAGCAGAGACAGGGAAGGGGAAAATAAGACTGCTGTTTTTATTTCATTGTTGTCAATTTAATAATTTGAACTTTTAATTTTGAATATTCTAGTGGTTTCATGTTTAATCTAAGTTAATAATAGTCTCATCATTAACAGAATGATCTGGCCCCTTATGTTCATCCTGGAGTCTTTGGTGTGAAATAAGTCCATCAGAGGATGGTTTGTTCACCAGTGCAGGAGTCCCAGTGAATGGACAGGCTGACAACAGCTGCATATAGGTTTTCATATTGTGATACAAGGCAACCCTGTCCTGCATTCAACTATTCTATATTTAATCTATATTAAAAATCAGTTGCTCTCTACAATGTTAAAGGTGATTTACTGAACAAATGTGAGCAGATACATGAAGAGGAGAGATTAACAAACAAGAATGGAACTAATTGGATAGCTCTTTCAAAGAGATGGTGCAGTCATAATGGTCAAATGCTCTCCCTTTGCATTTCTCAAGACAGAGGAAAGCAGCTTGCACTGTTTATGCCATTGCCAAGAATTAGAGCAGCATTCAATATTTTCCTTGTACCTCCTTCAGGCATCCCTTGAGCTTTTTGGATCCGAGCATTCAAAACTTCCTTTGCTGATACAAAGAAAATGCGATCAGTGGCCCGAGCCCTGTCCACAACTCCGAGCTCATCCACCAGGAAACTGGTGCAGCGGTCCATGTGCTGGCGCCGAACCTGCCAATGCGGAAAGAAATTCCACTTAAATTGCACTGTGTTTACAGAACATGCAGTTGGTGATGAAAGTATGAAAACACATTACCCTCTCTACAGGCATTTTACTACAAAGTGTGGCATTCCCCCTCTCTCTATCTCTCCCACACCCAGGTCGCATTAGCTTCCCATTTTCTCCCTGCAAACAGCTTACAATGGCCTGTTTCCTTTATCATCGTTACTTTTTTGCATATCTTTCATTCATTGTTCTTTATCTCTCTACATCACCGTCTATATCTCTCGTTTCCCTTATCCCTAACCAGTCTGAAGAAGGGTCTCGACCTGAAATGTCACCCTATCCTTCTCTCCAGAGATGCTGCCTGTCCCGCTGAGTTGCTCCATCTTTTTGTCTCTATCATCGGTTTAAACCAGCAGTTCCTTCTTGCACATAATAGTATGTATCCTGTATCCTGTATGTATGTACACATCGTATCCTGCTTCGCATCTCCCTGCTTACCTCGTCCATGTATTCAGGTTCCGATGCGGATGCATCCCAGCGGTTATTGAGGATAAAGATATTGGGTTGAGACAACCGCTCATTGACTTTATGAAAAAACTGCTTTTCCTGTAACAGAAATCAAAGGGTTCAACTCTAGCTCACCTGGGGCCCCAGAGATCGTTAGCTGCAAACAGTGGCATCTCACTCGCTCACTCACTCACCGTCTGCATTAATGTTGACTCAGAGTTCGCGACCAACACAAACACATCAGCATCCAGGCAGAACTTATCAATCCAGCTATCAAGCTCAGTGGTTACATCAATTCCAGGACTGAGAGAAACAGAACAAGTGAATAAAAGTAACTGAACACGTCAGAATCCCAACATTTACAGCGAGTTCAGGTTGAACCCTTCAGTACCGTGTCATACCTGTCCACAAGCACCAGGTCATCTCGCAGTAGGGCACACTTCATCTTGGGCCACATGACAGAAACGAGACTGCCAGCAGTGAGCTGGTCATCCTGGTGCAGGGCATGAGCCAAGTGATTCACCGTCTGCAGAAAGTACAAGAAACCTTTAAACCAAACAAGTCTCTGGCTTCTCTGTGCTACATTTACCACAACAGAGTTCAGCCTTGATACCAGGATAGGCCCCGTCTCTGATAGAGTGGCAAAGTTTGAGCTTGGAGGAATGCTACTGGTGCGGGAGATGCTGATAATTAGCTCCAATTCAGCTGGGCAGAGAGACGCCCAAGACAGCTCCAGCAACTCTACAACTTCACTGGGCCAGACAAGATCAAAACCTCAGTAAATTAAGAGGGTTGGTAAGTTCCTCATTGCACCCCCACAGAGAGGATATAACAACTAAAGCAGTAAGGCAAACCAATAGCTGCACATATAACTATGTGACTAAAACCTTTGTCTCCCAGCCTTCCTCAGCCAACATGGTATTGTGTTGGTTTACTGTCATGGGTACCCAGGTACAGTGAGAAGCATTTGCTTGCGTACTAATCAATAAATCAGATCATACTATACACACGTTATACACAAGTACAACTGGTAGTGCAAGCAGAAAAATACCGGAGTGAAGAATATAATTCCACCCATCACATGATGCTAACCCCTCCCATCACATTTCCATCATTTTTTGACTCACTGATTTTAAAAGGAAAACACATCCCAGACTCTCTCCCACCAGGTGCTGGTCCACCACACCACCAAGCTCTATAGAAAATTGGCCGAAACCCTCTGGCTACTTCAAGTTGCCTGCTGGGTTTTAAGGTGTCGTCTCACCTTGATATTCCGTTTTTCCTCCGATCCTTCTGTGAGCAGATAGGCTTCATTTCCATCTGATCCTTCCACACGGAGGAAGCAGTTGGTGGTGTGGCCAATTCCCGAGGGTAGGACTTTGTCCCGCAGCATGGCGTTGATCACAGTGCTTTTCCCGTTGCTTGTCCTGTGAAAATATTACAGTAAACTCTCTGCACTTCCCACTCCCCCCCCCCCCATTTCTTTGCACATCCCCCAAGCCTTTCCACTCGTCACTTTAATTTCATGTTTCATGCATTTTGTGTTTTTTTATCTGTTGGCAGATCAGTTTCCCTCCTGCGATAAATAAAATTCTATCGTGTCGTATTGTGACAGTAAACACTGAACCAGCAGCAATATGAGTGAGTCTCACTGCACTTCAGAAATACCAACCACACTCAACCCTAACCAGGAAGGTGCAGATCAGTAACTGAATGCTGCCGTCTATCATTATTCACATTGACATCAGCAACCTACAGAGGAGATCAGCAAAAGAGCAGACCTGGGATTAGAGGTAGTAACTGGGATGGAATATACACACCTGCCAAAAAATGCCACCTTCATGTGTCGCCGTGCCAGCACTTCACTGATTCCTCCAACCTTTGATAGGTAACCAGTCACCTCCAGTACCTGCTCTTCTGTCGTGATTGGATCCAGTTCTCCATCCTGGTACGTTTCTGAAGAATGAAAATATTGATTCAAAATCAAGTTTTAAATTTGGACAAGAGCCCAGGTTTGCCAATGGTAGTGAATGCAGTTCCCTGCGATATCATTGGAGAAGCCAATGTGTAAGAATGTATTCGGGTTAATTTTTGGGACTTACAGTGCTGAACAATCAGGTTGTTATGTTGTCACAATATAGCATCATTGCCAAATAATGAATTTGAACAAAAGCTATCAACGTAAAACCCCGCTGCATTAGGATTTTTGGATGGCATTCAACAAGGCACCACAGAAATTTAAACCATGAGTTTAGAGCTAATACGCGACTGAATATCAATGATTGGTTCCACAACGGAAAATAGTTGGAACAAATGGGCAATTTTCAGGTCGTGACTAGAGTGGTGCTGCAGGGATCAGTGCAAGGACCCACTGTTTAATATCTGCAACAATGAAATAAAACAGATTAAATGTGATACAGTGTGGGCTTGCAACAAATGTGGGATTCAAGGATATAGAGAGACTAGGTGAATGAGATAACATAGCAAATGGAACATAATGTGGGAAAATATGAATTTGTACACTTTGTTAGGAAAACTTGATTCCTTTATTGTAGGTTGTCTGTGGTGGCAATAAGACAGAATTTATATACTCAAGTTTAGAAAAATTAGGTGATCTCATTGGTACTAAATTCTTGAAGATCTCAGCACAGATGTTTTCACTGACTGTGATGCTCATATCACAACGGGATCACAACTCGGAAGTACAACGGGATCTGGGGGTCCTTGTGCATCAGTCAATGAAAGTAAGCATGCAGGTTTAGCAGGCAGTGAAAAAAGCCAATGGCATGTTGGCCATCATAACAAGAGGAGTTGAGTATAGGAGCAAAGAGGTCCTTCTGCAGTTGTACAGGGCCCTAGTGAGACCACACCTGGGGTATTGTGTGCAGTTTTGGTCCCCTAATTTGAAGAAGGACATTCTTACTATTGAGGGAGTGCAGCGTAGGTTTACAAGGTTAATTCCCGGGATGGCGGGACTGTCATATATTGAGAGAATGGAGCGGCTGGGTTTGTATAGGAAACATATTCCCAATGTTGGGGGAGTCCAGAACCAGGGGCCACAGTTTGAGAATAAGGGGTAAGCCATTTAAAACGGAGATGAGCAAACACATTTTCGCACAGAGAGTTGTGAGTCTGTGGAATTCTCTGCCTCAGAGATTGGTGGAGGCCGGTTCTCTCGATACTTTCAAGAGAGAGCCAGAAAGGGCTCTTAAAGATAGCCGAGTCAGGGGCTATGGGGAGAAGGCAGGAACGGGGTACTGATTGTGCATGATCAGCCATGATCACATTGAATGGCGGTGCTGGCTCGAAGGGCTGAATGGCCTACTCCTGTACCTATTGTCTATTGTCAGATCAAGGGTTCAACAAGTCAATATTGAGAAAAAAAACTTTATCGTGCCGATAATGAATCTTAGCTATTCGTTATCTCAGAGAGTGCGAATAATAGACTTTTAGATGTTAATGAAATCAAGGGAAACAAATTTAGTACAGGAAAGAGGTGCTGAGGTATAAGATTAGAATTTATTTTGTTATTCTTACGGAGGCCAATTAGACAACTTCCACTTTTACTTCCCTACTATTGGATACTTGCAACCCTCTGCCTTTTGTTTTTTGTAGATTTATTAAAAACCGGTTAGTTCACCGGCAAACATTAAAATGCTGGTGCATTACCGCCCAGAGGTAATAAGACATTACGCCTAGCAAAGAGCAACCCAGCAAATAATAATTACCTCCCCAAAATGCATGGACTCTGCATTCCACTCAATCCAGGATTGGCAGACGACAGCATTTGCAAGAGTCCACACACTCACACCTGTGCCACAACCCACCTTTGAGGAATGTAGCACTCTCCTTGATGTAGGATGCAAGCTGGTCAAAGATTCCATTGATCTTCTTTTTAGCAGTGACAAAGTGTTTGAGCGGTGAAGCGTTAATCTCAGCCATCAGGCGCTTGTCTTTTTTACCAATTACAACTGGGTGTGAGCGGGAGAACATCAGAGACATGGCACTGAAAGACAGAGAGGTCCATGAGCATAGAGCAGAATATCCATTGCCCATTCATACACCCAACAGTATTACAAAACGGATTATTTGCACAAACATTGATAACGGTCCTAGTCAAAGGTTTATTTAACATTGGAGTAGAGGACATGGTTGGCAGTGCATGTTGGTTCAAGGACATTGCCCGGAGGCAGTAAGTTGAGAGGCAAAGGGATAGATGGGGTGAAATGTGGGGCAGTGCCTGGAGTGCCAGTGGCCAGTATATGATTGGGGGGGGGGGGGGGGGGGAAAGGAGACGACACAAGAGACTGCAGATGGTGGAATCTTGAGAGCAAAACACAAAGTGCTGTCGTGAGTGGGGAGGGGTGTGAGTGGGGAGAGGGGAGGGGAGTGAGTGGGGAGGAGAGTGGAGTGGGGAGGGGAGGAGAGTCAGTGGAGTGGGGAGGGGTGTGAGTGGGGAGGGGGGAGTGAGTGGGGAGGGGGGAGTGAGTGGGGAGGGGGGTTGAGTGAGTGGGGAGGGGAGAGAGGGAATGAGTGGGGAGTGGCGGGGGGAGTGAGTGGGGAGAGGGGTTGGGGTGGAGTAAGTGGGGAGAGGGGGGGTGTGAGTGGGGAGGGGGGGTGTGAGTGGGGAGGGGGGGTGTGAGTGGGGAGGGGGGGCGTGAGTGGGGAGGGGGGGCGTGAGTGGGGAGGGGGGGCGTGAGTGGGGAGGGGGGGTGTGAGTGGGGAGGGGGGGTGTGAGTGGGGAGGGGGGTGTGAGTGGGGAGGGGGGGTGTGAGTGGGGAGGGGGGGCGTGAGTGGGGAGGGGGGGTGTGAGTGGGGAGGGGGGGTGTGAGTGGGGAGGGGGGTGTGAGTGGGGAGGGGGGGTGTGAGTGGGGAGGGGGGGTGTGAGTGGGGAGGGGGGTGTGAGTGGGGAGGGGGGGTGTGAGTGGGGAGCGGGAGTGGCCGACACCGGGTTACAGGCTCCGGGCTGAGGCGAGGCCCGTGACCTTGCCCGAGGGTCGGACCCGAGCTGAGCCGCGGGGGGGGGGAGGGGGTTCAGGCTTGTGCTATGGACGCCGCCGCTTGCCCAGCTGGTGCAGCAGCTCGGCCGCCGGGGCCTGACCTGGTCTTGTCCCGCCCGCCGCCGCCGCTCTCCTCCTCCTCCCGCAGCCCGAGCGGCGTCTCCTCACGCCGGGCCTAGCAGTGGCGTCATCCACCGGCGACGCGAGCACGTCATCACACCGCGACACGGGGAATGCGATGGAGGAACAGAGTAGGTCGGGCAGCCCCTGTGGACAATATACAGGCAACCCCTGTGGGCAATATACAGGCAACCCCTGTGGGCAATATACAGGCAACCCCTGTGGGCAATATACAGGCAACCCCTGTGGGCAATATACAGGCAGCCCCTGTGGGCAATATACAGGCAACCCCTGTGGGCAATATACAGGCAGCCCCTGTGGGCAATATACAGGCAGCCCCTGTGGGCAATATACAGGCAACCCCTGTGGGCAATATACAGGCAGCCCCTGTGGGCAATATACAGGCAGCCTCTGTGGGCAATATACAGGCAACCCCTGTGGGCAATATACAGGCAGCCCCTGTGGGCAATATACAGGCAACCCCTGTGGGCAATATACAGGCAGCCCCTGTGGGCAATATACAGGCAGCCCCTGTGGGCAATATACAGGCAGCCCCTGTGGGCAATATACAGGCAGCCCCTGTGGGCAATATACAGGCAGCCCCTGTGGGCAATATACAGGCAACCCCTGTGGGCAATATACAGGCAGCCCCTGTGGGCAATATACAGGCAACCCCTGTGGGCAATATACAGGCAGCCTCTGTGGGCAATATACAGGCAACCCCTGTGGACAATATACAGGCAACCCCTGTGGACAATATACAGGCAGCCTCTGTGGGCAATATACAGGCAACTCCTGTGGACAATATACAGGCAGCCCCTGTGGGCAATATACAGGCAACCCCTGTGGACAATATACAGGCAGCCCCTGTGGGCAATATACAGGCAACCCCTGTGGGCAATATACAGGCAACCCCTGTGGACAATATACAGGCAACCCCTGTGGACAATAAACAGGCAGCCCCTGTGGACAATATACAGGCAACCACTGTGGACAATATACAGGCAGCCTCTATGGACAAGGGACATTAGTGCTGAGTGATGCTCTATCTAGAGTTTTTCCAGCGTTTTAAATCCAGATCCAGATCAATGGTCAGGCAGCCTCTGTGAACAATAGGCACCAATGCTGAGCGATGCTCTATCTAGAGCTTTTCAGCGTTTTACATCCAGATTCAGGACAATGGTTAGGCAGCCTCTGTGGACAATGGACAGGCAGCCTCTGTGGGGGATGTTCAAGTACATTGAGATATAGATACAATTAAAAATCTCGCTTGAATCAGCATCCCCGGCACAGACTCATACAAAACATAAATTATGCATAAAATTCTGCACGGCAGTAAAGAGAAAAATGACTCTGCAAGAAAAAAACACAACACATATCTGCAAGGTACAATTCGAAACAAAACAAGCCCATGGTGGCACAAGTGGTGGTCCATTGTCAAGGTAGGGTTTGGGTTGCATTGGTCGGTTTGAGAAGCTGATAGTTGAAGCAATTGAACCTGGAAATTAAGCCAAACATATCATACACTTCTTTACCACCCTATCTACTTGTGTTGCCACCCTCGGTGAGCAATGAACTTGGACTCCAAGATCCCTCTGCACATCAATGCTGTTAAGGATCTTGTCATTAACTGTATACTCTCCCCTTACATTCAACCTTCAAAGTGCAACACCTGATACTTGCTCAGATTAAACTCCATCTGCCATTTCTCTGCCCATTTCTGCAGCTTATCTATATCCCGCTGTATCTTCTGACTGACTTCCTCGCTGTTTGCAACTCCTCCAATTTTGGTATTGCCAGGTTTCGATAGGTAGAAGGTTGGACAAAATTCAGAAATGAAAACACAAAAGGTGAGATTAAGGTAGAAGACACCTTTTGTCTTTTTACTTCTGGCCTTTGTCCAACCATTTACCAGTCACCCCTGCCCCCTCACATGTATCCACCTATCTCTCACCAAGCTTTGTCCTACCCTTCCTCTCTTTCTCCTCCACCTCTGCAATCACTCTGAAAATGGGTCCTGACCTGAAACGTCACCTAGTCATGTTGTCCAGAGATGCACTCCAGCATTTGCTGTAGATCAGCATCTGTAGTTCCTTGTGTCTATGTTTACACAACAGGCTGAAAATGTAGTGCATGCAGATTCAATTGTGGCTTTCAAAAGGGAATTGGATAAATATTTGAAGGTAAAATTGTTTACAAGGCAATGGGGAACAAATGGATAGCTCTATAAAAATCTAACATAGTCTGGGCGAAATGAGCTCCTGTGCTGTAACAATTCTATGATCCTAACAAAGTAGTTATATTGTGTACAAAGGAACTGCAGATGCTGGTTTATACTGAAGATAGTCACAAAGTTCAGGAGTGGGTCAGGCAGCATGTCTGGAGACAAAGGACAGGTGACATTTCGGGTCAGAGCCCTTCTTCAGGCTGAAAACCAAGGTGGGTATATTCATTGTGGAAATTGTGCGTGCCGGCACTTGTGTGGCATGAATGCTTCTGGTCCCTGTTGTACTTAAAAGCGCAGCAAATGAAGTTTGCAAAATAAAGTCTGGCAAAGAAAGTCTGGCAAGCAGAATGAAACAGCTGCAAATGATTAAGTAATTGAGTCATTAAACCTTTAACTTAGCTTTATCTTGGTGATTTGGTAAGATTCATTTTAATTTTGAAAACATGAAACACTCAAAGTTGCTTCCAAGTTTACTCTCAGATGAGGAAGATGTCTATGATCTTGCTGGGTTGAAATGTAATATGAAGGTCACTGCAGACAAATGTGAGGTGGTACATTTTGGTAGTACTAATTAGGCTAGGACATAACACGAATGGAAGGCCTCATGGGGTATTGAGGAAAAGCTGGACCTTAGGGTCTGTGGACCCTAGTAGAGGTTGATTGATTCCCGAGGGTGGCAACACAGGTAGATAACATGGTTAGGAAGAAAAAGGATCCTGGCCTTCAATGTTCACTGAATATAGAAGTAGGAAGGTTATGTTCCAGCCTTGGTCAGACATCTGCCGGAGCACTGCATAGAGTTCTGGTCAACATGCAAGAGGAAAGTTCTGGAGAGAGTGCAGAGGAGATTTATCAGGATGGTGCCTTCTTCTTCTTTCGTGTGGCATGCACAGCCTAAAGTTGTATGACAACTTGTTCTATTTGATCTTCTGTTTGTGCACGTCGACTTGATTGCATTTGTCGAAACAGGGCGTACCACGTGAAGGTTGCAATCTTCCAGCCCAGGATGGTGCCTCAGAGGATGCCATTCAGTTATAACGAGGGACTGAAGAATCTATGTTTAGGAAGGAACTGGAGAATCTAGGTCTCTTCTCCTTGGAGCGGAGGATGTTTAGAGGGGACATGATTGAAGCTTATACAATTATTAAGGCAATAGATATAGGAAATTTCAGGAAACTTTCCGCCATAGCAGAGATAGATAAAATTATAAAAGGTGGATTTAGGGTTAAGGGAAAATGGTTCATTGGGGATATGAGAAAGACCATCTTCACCCAGAGAGTGATAAGAACCTGGAATGCACTGTCTAAGAGAGTGTTTGCAGTTGAGTTGCTGACATTTAAGTGTCTGGATGAGCTAGACACTTGAATCACTTCAGGCATAGAGGTCTGGGCCAAATGCCAGGACATGGAATTAACTTGCAAGGATGCCCACTGGTCAGCATGAATGAGTTGTGCCGAATGGCATCTTTCCATATCATTCGATTTTGCGACTGATCTTAATTGAGTTAGTAGGAAGGCTGATGAAATGAGCTTAAAGCTGAAAAGCTGACTTAGAAATGTGAAATGGCTTCGTCGGATAAATGGAAGCCAATTATTACAGGTATCTTCTTGTAACCAGTTTGTGGCAGATGCTGAATGTATGGCTAATGCCATTAAACCAAGCTACACACTTTAAAAAATATTTATCAAATGGGAACTGACAGTTTCTCCCATTTATGTTTTACACAGCAGTTTCTCATTTTAAGTTCTTCCGAACACAAAACTGGTGGGCAGTCCGTCGACAATATTAACATGCACATAAAGCTTAAATAACTCATTGCCAATCATTCCATTCAATTGCAGACATAAAAGATAAAACACTTAAAAAAAAAAAAATTCTAACAGCCAATTTGTTAAAGTATAAAAGTTTTTATTTTGACATTATATGGGAACCACATTTTCTCAAAATGTCTTTCTGTTCATCCTGTAGAGAACCTTCCATCTCTGACTGGAATGTAGGAGATTCTATACTTGCAAGGTTTAGAGTGCAAGGTTTCCCCATCTGCTTGTACCGTCCACCCCCATTTATTTATAATTTTCTTAATGGAGTTACAATTCTCACCAATTCCCATTAAACGCATTCCTAGCACAGCTAATAATTCCCAGTCAGACTGGATGTTTACTGCATGAATACTGGAGCTGTAAACGCAACAAGTAGATGGCACTAGCAATTCAGTGCCAAGTTGGGAGCCTGGTACTAAATGTTTAAATACGTCTGTTCAGATCTATGACAACTGATTTCTGTGATGGGAAAACACTTGAAATACAAGTAAAAAATGAATTAATTGTGATGAATTTGACAGTAATAAGTGGAGCAAAGCTAGAGAGCAACTGGCAAAAACAATATGGTGCAATGTTCGACTGGGTATGCAAAATGCTTGACATATTCTCAAACTGTATTAATGCAGAACAATCGTTCAGAGTGTCTATAGGCAGTGAACACAAAGTTTCTACTGAAGGATAGTTAGCAGAGTGCTTGGCAGTTCAATCCAACACAGAGAAAATCAAATTCCCCACATACATCTAACCATTTCACAAGCAACTCTTCCTTTTACACACTCTGCAGTAGTGGCCCATGAGACAGTGTGTTGTCATTCTTACATCATTTGTGTGAAGAGGTAGTTCATCCTTTCCTTTACTGCTAGTTTTGGTCAAGCATTAAAATCCCAACTACCAGTTAATTGTAGAGTAGGTACAACGTGAAGTCAGATCCATTGGCCATCCTTTGCTACAAACCGCACTAATCAAATCTTTTTGTTTGCCGTCCTTACTTTTTTTCCTCACCATCTATTCTACTCCACAGATGTTCAGAGCATAAAGGTCAGTGAAAAAAACTGAAACGTTACAACGGATTCTAACCTGTTAAACCATTGGCCCCACATGTGCATGTTGTGTGGGCACATGGTCAGTCATTGCAGTCACTCCCTTCTCACCCCTGACTGTAATAGTTCAGTAGCACAGACCTGGGACTGAAATCCAGGACTGATGCAGAGCTGGAACCTGCCAACTCCAAAACTACCGATTCCACCCAACTCAAACCACAGTGGGATGCCATAGAGTTAAACCTCCAGCATCCATGGGTTACAAACTCTCCAGTTACTATGGAAAGCGTAGCCTCTAGCTTGAGAATTCTAGGTAACCCTGTCTGATTAATATGAGATGGGGCAATTGTATCTCCAGAATCCCTGAGTTAGAAACACACTGTCTATTATGTGATAGGATAGATCTCTACTTCCAAGATGGAGTAGCCCTGTGCCTCCAGGATTTCCTCGTTAGTACCCGTGTGGGATGTGGTGAGCTCCAGGATCTTGGGACAGTCAGGTTTCTATGGAACATGGTATTGCTGTATCGGCTGGACTTCTGTCATTTGAAATGGGATTTGATTATTCCAATATTAACTTTCACAACTGACAAATACACCGGCTGCAACTATCCATTAGAACTTAGCACCTAAAGAAATTTATTAACCATTATGTACAGGGCAGGGACGCGAGCTTCCCCTGCGGTAATATCTTAAGGAAGATTAGGCTGAAGTTTGTTGCAAAATGACATCTGTAAAAACTTCCGCTGCATGATCTCAGATGTAAGCTCTTTAAGGGTCAACGAAAGAGACAACGATATATCGAGTTCCGCTGGTGGTTGGAAGACCCTCGTGGTAATGAGTCAGTCGTCCTGGGTGCAGGAGGGCCCAGCCCTTCCGAGGAGCTTGAATGGAACAGTTATACCTGATGAACCTACAGCCGCCACCCTGCAAAAGACAGAACGACCATCAGCTTAATTAGCAATATTACCACATCAGAACAAGTCACACTTGGACTAGGTATCTGTTACGCTAACGTGGCATTGATAGGGTAAGGATATAAATCAGGAAATATGCCTGCATTTACTGCTGTCATACATTGTCAGGGCAATCAGTGCTACCATACACATTGAACACAGAGTAAAATTCAAGACACAGTTACATACTAAATCATGTCGATGCCGGGATCTTGCGTAGATTACAAAGTGCTGGAGTCATTCAGCGCGTGAGGCAGCATCTCTAGGGATGTGGATAGGTGACATTTCGCGTTACTCCAGCACTTTGTGCTCAAGGCGCTGTCAGTTCTGTTGGCTAACACCATACGGGCAAAGTAAAATCTGGATGCAGTATTCCTGCAACTGACTGGATAGAGTCAAATGTGAAGAGAAAACCTTGGGAAATGTTTATATGTGCCCTCAACACTGAATAGAACGATAAGGAAGCAGTAAATTAACATTCACCATGAACGGAGGTCCAAAGGTAAAAAGGTTATTATTAAGTCCTGTCTACAGAATATTGCGTTGGGAATAGACTTGGCTGAAAGGAGGCGGGATCTTCAGCTGCACTGTTCTAAACCAGAGGTGGAGTCGGAATTTAAACGTGTGAGTCAAATTTCCCTTTAATTGTGAATAATTGTTTAGCCTAGCCCTCGACATATGAATAAACAGGCACTGTCAGCATTCATTCTTCACCTGTGGTGAAAACAACTCATAAAATTGAGCACAAGACAAATGTCAACCTTTACAAACTTCCCTAACACAGAAACATCTAATCAGATGAACACAACTCATTCCCTCTTCAAATACAGATACTATACCGGCAACTTTCAATAGCAATAAATGAATTTTCTCCTTGAGAAATTTCTCTTCCACTTATAGGTAAATTATTCATCTGATCAGCAATTTGCAAAGCAAAGTGTAGTAGTTATCGTTCAAACTTAGAATGCCTTGTACTCCGGTTCACAAACTGCACCTTTATTAAAAAGTGAATTTCAACAATTTCTTCAAGCTCAGATTTATATTCCATTTGAGATGTTCACTGTTTGTGCAGGGGTCTCTACACTATTTTCCCACAATAATCCCTCAGTTAACCTGGAAAAATAAACTGAGAAACACGTCAGATATACAAAGTGAGACACTGAGGGGTCAGATACACAGAGACGCACACAAAGGGTCAGATGTATAGAGGTGAACCAAGGATCAGATGGACAGGTGAATGGCTGAAGTATTTTGTGACCCTCTCTGAAAGACATAAGTTAGATCCCTAACTATTCCACATCAACAGGATGAAGTCCAAGAATACTTTATTGTTTTTCTCCTCAAAATCCTTGGGAAGAGGAGTAGGGAAGGTTAATCTGATCAACTTCAATGTCTGAATTATGGTAGGAAATGTGAGTACAACGTACAGGGTTGGTTGGAAAAGGAAGACCAGCAAATAAGTTAAACATTACATGTAAAAATATCCAGACATTAAAGTCATTTTCTATTGATAACTTTGTGTTTCTAGACCCCTTCTGGGGTTACAACCCAATGTTAATATCACAATTGAAACCATGAGCATGATTCAGATTTCCCTGGTAGTAAAAATTATTACAAATAAATATATAAGCATTTGCTTATGATAAATCAGCTGTATGCATTATCTATAACTAACAGTTTGGTCCCTCTGATGAGCTAAGCCAGAATCTTGACACATCCTTACCTTCCCCAGAGTATTAAAGGTAAGCATTAGTTGAATAATCAAATGGCAATCTTCACTGATCATTAATGATTAGATCACCCATGCACCCGCTGAATCTGGAACATTCCACAGCTCGAACACATCTTCAGAAAGTCATAAACATGCAAGATCAGAACAAAGAGGAAGAATCAATTTACCACACTCATAAGGACTTTGCAGGGAGCCACTCAGTAAATGTCAGTGTAAATCTCAGAGCCATGCTTGACATCTCAGTGCAGGATCCTGTGGAACAGCCCATGACACATGCTCCGTACTTGTGTCTGGAGTGAATCAAATTGGCCCGTCCCACGCAGCCAACTTACAACTTACCTGATAGTCAACTCCAACCTTGTTGAGTGCAATGTTTACAGTAAAAGTGGAAGCATCGTGATGTGGCATTAAAGATGGCTGTTCATCAGGTTTATATCTAACTACAAAGGCCAGGTCAAACAATGCCTGCAAGAAAGAAGAGGGGTGTGAAGCAATACCATGCAGCATCCATTAAAGAGCAGGGACTGGGTATAGAGCTCAAAACCCCATCTTACAAAGCCCTGTGTTCCCAGGGAGTGTTTGCACTTGGGCCTCAGCTATCTCCATTGTCATGAAAGTTCAGACCTTGCACCTCTCCTGCACCTGGGCCTTAGGCTCCTCCATCATCACAGGCAATTCCTCCAGTGGGACTGAACTGGTTTTACCTCATAATCAACTCCTGCCTTGTTTAGAGCTACGTTAAGAGTGAAAGTTGAGGCATCGTGGTGGGGTTCAAGCGAGGGCTGCTCCTCAGGTTTGTATCTCACTACAAAGTTCAGAAACGAGTAGGCCTGAGAGCAAACGTTTAACATGGAAGAAATAAAACCAACATTAGTAACCATGGCGATAACAATAATCAGTTATAACAGTTTGTAATTAATTTATAATAGACTTTTAATGGGTGTGTTAAACTCTTTTTTGGACTTTTTAATTCGCCTAAACATTCATTTATTAATATAAACTAATGTTCACTTGTCATTTGTCATTTTAATTTCATGTTTCATGTATTTTGTGTTTTTGTTTTTTATGACTGTTGGCAGATCAATCTCCCTCTTGGGATAAATAAAGTTCTATCGTATGGTATCGTAATTACGTGCGATACTGGACTGGATTAGTTTAACAATGAGTTCCTTTCTTATTTTCACAACTACCCACTCCTCACTTTTCTGCTGTGGATCCACATATGTTCTCTCCTCTGCTCCTTATTCTAAATGCAGAGCTTGTTGACTTCAGTGGAGGCTTCAGAACAGTGGAGTCCAGTCCAGATAGGCGGTAATTGTTCACATACACCTCATGGGAAAGGTCAGAAGATTACCACCTCTTAATCACAAAGGAGAAAAATATCCCCGTGTGTGTGAGTGGAGGTGAGGGATAGTGGTTATTCTCTAATTAATTAGGCATCACAAATGATGAGATACGAACCTCCTAATTTGTGGTGGAAAACTAGAATAAAAAGCCACACAGTATTAAAATGTTTGTCCTATTTCTTTAGAACATTTGTTCATTAGTTCATTCGTCATTCTTTGGACAATTGCTGGGGTAGGGCAGCTAAGACTTCAGTTACGGACCCTAATTTTAAAAATTGTGCCTCAACATCCAGTGTATAAGCAAACGGCCGAGTCTGGAGAAGTCTGGTCACGGTCAGGCTGAAAATGATTTAAGAGTTGAGACCTTAGAAACTGCAGAAATGAGCTAGAAATTTGGTGAGGAGAGGTCGAGGTTTCACGAGGGAAGGGCAGAATGAAAGCTATGTATGGGAACAACTGACAAGAGGTGTGTCACTTCAGTAAATAAACACCATGGAAGGTTAGGAACTTTAAACAGATTTGATCTTTTCTGTCTCTATTCTTCAGTTCATTCTCTCAAATGCAAAAACGGGCATAATAACCGCAGGCTGTGCTGGAGCCAGCGCCTGCCTCATCAATCACTGCAGTCGCCACGCCTGAAGCTCGTGGCAAGCTGCTTCTTGAGGATGATGTTATGTCACCTGTCAAGGCCCCACATTGATGTGCTTCGAGAGGTGTTATTCCTGTACCTGTCCTAACATGCTTTCCCTTCAGTAGAACATAAACACACCTGCCCAGAAATTCAATCGCTTAACGCTGTGTTTTCCAGATGAAACATGATTACCAGGTCATTTCATGTCTCCAGGGTATTTCTGTGTGAGTATCACTGTTCTGGCCCCAATATAAATTCCATCTCAGCTATGTATGGGATGTGTCATTCCCTGGGTTGTGCTCCTTTTGAAGCATTGGGAAGAGGGCAGGGGGAGCATAGACTGTGTTATCCTAAGAGCAACCATGGTTGGGTACATCTGTGACAACCAGGATCCCTTCAAATGGGACCTCTTGTCAGTTGTTCCCATACATAGCTTTCATTCTGCCCTTCCCTCGTGAAACCACAACCTCTCCTCACCAAATCTCTAGCCCATTTCTGCAGTTTCTAAGGTCTCAACTCTTAAATCCAATAACCTGCCTCCATAATCCTCAGAGAGTTTAACAGAGCGCTCAGTCACCCCAATTCTGGCCAGGTAACTAATCCTGGCTGCAATCCCCTTTTGTCCCAACAAGGCAATAGTCAGATGTCTTCCCCAATCTGCAGAACTGCACAGCCAAGCCTCTAGTGTCTCCCCCCCCCCCCCCCACCATGGTGCTTTGACACGAAAGACTGCAGTGACTTCTCACGTAACACCCCCCCCCCCCCCCCCTCCCTCCACCCCAGCTATCGCCATGTCAGGAGAGGCTTTGATCTCAACTGTTGCATCTCACACAGTCACAATAGGACTGTTGGTCTCCGTGACCACCCAAATCTCGCATCAAAGCCACCAACCAAACAACAGCTTTTGGATTAAGTTCACTGAGAAGACCGAAGCCACTGCCCCACAGTTGCTGCCACAACACCTTTGCCCTGGTGCAGACTCCAACCCTCCATCAGGCTGCAGCAGAGACATGGCAACCAAGAAGGGATAACGTTTGAACCCCTTCACTACCCCTGCCCTGGCCTCGCCAACAGCACTTGACTGTCTCTGCCTCAACTCTCCTGTTGATACAAGCCATGTCCACATAGTCTTACTTCTAAAATATTCCAAATGTTCTGCTGATCAGCTTAACCTGTCAGCTCATCCACTGCACTAAGTCCATTAGTCATTCACACTGAACTACATCGGTTGCTGGTTCAACGAATAAATCAGTTTAAAATTTTCCAATAGAGCTTTCACACCCAAATGTGAATCTTGTTGCTCCTAATCTCTGTGACCTTCTTCCTGCTGATTCCCCCTTCTGCAGTTCTAACCTTCTGTCCATCCCTCATTTTTGTGGCAAATCTCACTTGGCCATTGGTATACAGTGACAGTCCGGGTGTACGCGTTTGATGGGCCGATACACTGATGGCTCTGATCAGCCCAGTGTTGCAGAAGGAAACAGGCACTCAGCCACAAAATGGACCGCAACAGAGCAATGAAACTGACCTTGGTGTAGTAACCTGGGTAGACTTTCTCTGTTAAAGGTGCAATGTATTCCTTTAAAAACTTCTGCCATTGTTTCTCATATCCGACCTGATTCATGTGGATGTCGATTGTCGGCACGTTCTCATATCCACCCTGAATACGTACATCCTGGGACAGAGTGGAAGGAAACAACAGGTGAAATATGTGGGGGGTGCAGATCAATTGGACACTGTCACCTCAGCATTGATGTGTAGTAAAGAACTGCAGATGCTGGTTTAAATCGAAGGTAGACGCAAAATGCTGGAGTAACTCAGCGTGACAGGCAGCGTCTCATTCCTTCGCTCCGGAGACGCTGACTGTCACGCTGAGTTGCTCCAGCATTTTGTGTCGATCTTATTCTTCTTGCGTATGGAGTGCACAGCCTAAAGTTGTAGGACAACTTGTTCTATTTGATCTTATTTGATTGTGATTGCATTCGTCGATCAGGGCTGACCACATGAAGGGTGCAATCTCCCACCCCTGTGTCTACCTCAGCCTTGATCACTGGTTCACTCACCTTATTGCCTCCACTTGACCATTGGCCAAAATGTTCCATTTCCTCAACAATGTCATCGCAGCCTCGCTCAGTAAAAATAGGGAACCAGTAAACATCTGGACATGGCTGTAAAAAAAAACATGAAACAAATGTAGGGGATTGAATTCTCTTGAACACCAGCAGTTGAGGGGAGACCTGATATGAAATGATGAGAGGCATAGATAGGGTAAACAGTCAGAACCTGTTTCTCAGGATGGAAACATCAAATACTAGAGGGCAAAGTATAAAGGCCCACTCTCTGGAAAGTGAACCAAAATGTCACACACGTGACCACAAAATAATACATAAAAAAATTATTGTAAGAGATACATCTTATTCATTGCTATTTTCCTACCCACATAACTATAATGCACAAGATATGCTAAAGATATGAACATATCTAGCTTTTCAATCTTCACAGAGTTTGTAAAATGCCTCCGTGCGATGTCACACACGTGACCAGTCCTATTTGATCCCTGACCCTAAACAAACATTGTCAGCATAACATATAAACATTTCAATAGATAAACCTAGGGGAAAAAAAGAATCATATATACAGCACAAAACAATATACCTGTAATGCTTTCAGAATCAGAAGCGATGTATTCCACAACTTTTCATCTTTTTGGTCACACACGTGACTAAGAATGGATATGCAGGGAATGGAGGGATATGGGTTATGTGCAGGCTGCAGGCAAGTGTTGGTCTTGGCATCATGTTTGACACAGACATTGTCGGCCAAGGGACCTATTACTGTGCTGCACTTTCTATGTTCTATGAATCTGTGCCATGCAGCTGATTGCACCTTCACCCTTGACCACCCATTCTGCCACCCCTTAACCCATCCTCTCTCCACCCAATGGTGCTCCGGTGGATCTGATGAGAGTTCTTTGTCCATGAAATATTTTCAATCTGTGCTGCCATGTGCAATGATTCGGAACTATGTGGAGTACCATGGCTCATCAGCACTTCAAGAGTATTTTATTGCCAGGTCCCGGATGGGACAATGACATTCTTGTAGGTCACATAAAGGTCACTTGTAGGTCACATAAAGTCTCCTTTGCCAGGGCAACAGTTCACTGTAAACCCAGCGCTGCACAAGCTTTACCATCACATACTGTTGTAAGCCACTATTGCAACAAGAGCAGTGCACACTATTACAGCATGGAAACGGGCCCTTCGACCAGCTAAGTCCACGCCGACCATCGATCGCTCGTTCACACTAGTTTTATGTTATCCCACTTTTGCATCCACTCTATACACACTAGAGGCAATTTATAGACTCTGATTAACATACAAAGCTGCACGTCTTTGGGATGTGGGAGGAGTCAGGAACACTTGGAGGAAACCCACGCAGTCACAGGGAGAACGTGCAAACTCCACACATCTGGGGTCAGGATTGAACCAGGGTGTCTCGCGCTGAGAGGCAGCAGCTCTACCAGGTGTATTGAATTTTTAGAAGACCAGGATGCTGACATGTTTATAGACTACCTCAAAAGGACCCAAAGTGCTGGAGTCACTCAGCAGCAAAGATCCTATAGCGGAGCAAGATAGACCACTCCTGCTAAATGCAATGGGCTGACCTGGGCCTTTCTTTCATCCATTTCAGTAACCCGACCCGACCCGGCTCGCAGTGTAATCAACGTTGCGGGGGAACGAAGGCCCACGTGTTAATAAATTATAATTCTGAAAATGAGGAGAAGATTTTTACCAAAGAACTTTTATTTTTCCGACGATGTTTCCGTAACCGGCTTCCGTCTCCGCACCAGTATCTTTGCTCCGCAATGGGATCTTTGGTGCGGAGACGGAAGCCGGTTATGGAAATGGGGCCGAAAATTACCCATGAATCTGCCCATGACCGTACGATGTATTTTTCGTGGAGTGATCTATCTTGCTTACTTTAGGTTCTTTGCTCAGCAGGTCAGGCAGCATCTCTGGAGAACATGGATAGGTGACCTTTCAGGTGAAGACCCTTCTTATCTTAGTGCTGATATCAAAGTGCATGAGTGAAGACAAGTTTCTCCACGGAACACCACATTTTATAATTATTGATCAGCTTCTATTGATGACTGAAACAGGAAGAGTACCTAGTCTAAACTCCTTGCATCACACTGTACAAAAACTTTAGTTGCAAGGTGGATTCTTACCTCCAAAAGGATTTTATCTTCAATTATTCGGCTCCAGTTTGGATGAATGTACTTCTCCTCCCAATCCTACAACATAACAGAGGGGAATGAATGGGCTGCCTTGGCTTCCTGTGTCCTGCTCACTGCTCCTTCTCCTGATACTGGTCCATGTCAGTGAGCATCTGGACTGTGGGCACATCTGGCCTGCACTAATGTTACATCTTCAGGAGGGGCCTGTTGCTGACCATTATATTTTATTATGCTTTGATGAAATTAATTTTAAATTTGTTTCTTTAAAAATTGCAATTATTATAGCACAGGTAAATAAATAATACGCCAAAATATATGGTTGCTCTCTGTAGGCTCAGTTTTCCCAGTTATCATGAGTTAGATCCAGGATTGTTCCATATACCTGTGTCCCATTTCTCTCAACACTGGGCTCTAGTGAACCGCAGCCACCCAGGCGAAGTTACAAGCCTAAAGGGGCTGTGCCACGGCGGCAACCTAATCCGCGAGTTCTGACGGGTTTGCCCTCGACTCATACTCGCAGCATGGTCGACACAAGGTCCTAGGAGGTCTTCGTAACTCTCCTTCATGCTCGAGAGTAGTCCCCGCATACTAGAGGCCTCAGCTAGGTCATGGCGTATTTTTCAACATGCCTACGTGTTAAAAAAAGGTCGCTATGGAAAAAATCGCTACTTTTTTTAACTCGTAGGTTTAGTCGAAGTAGGTTGTAGTTGGTCGGCATGTTATTCGTAGGTAATCGAGGGTAGTCGAAGGTAGTCGTAGATAATTTTCAACATAGCCTAAGGGAGGTCGAAGGAGATCGTCTTCACTCTCCACTATTCGGTGTCTAATTTACACGAAGCTAGTCTTCAACATAGTCGAAGGAGGTCGAAGGAGGTCTTCTACATAGTTGAAGGAGGTCTTCAACATGACATTTTTTCAAACTCTCCTAACTCTTCTAAACTCACCAATTAAGTCGCCGCAGTAGGACAGCCCCTTAAAGGGTTGTCCCACTTACGAGATTTTTTCGGCAACTTGCTGGCACCCGTCATAGTCGCAGCAGGTCGCCGAATATTTTCAAAATGTTGAAAATCCAGCGGCGACCAGAAAAAGGTACGACTCTCTGGGCAACTACTCATGACAAAACACGTGGGGCGGCGCCTGTATGGTTGTGAGTAGTCTTTGGGACTGATTGTGAGTCTATGGTTGTGTGTAATCTGTGGGACTGTGGTTGTGTGGTTGTGAATCTATGGTTGTGTGGTTGTGAGTAATCTTTGGGACTGATTCCTTAAAAGGGCCTGTCCCACTTACCTTTGGGTTTTCATCAATCTGCCAGAGGTCATTGTGAAGGTTACCAGTGTGACAGTTTTCTACAGAAAGAATGTGTCCAAACACGTGCCTGTTGGTGACGTACATGAAGATTCCCTGCAGAAACAGAGTGGATCAGTAACAAACATTATGGTTAAGAGGTAACTAATAGACATCTTCCACCTGCCCAGCAGACAGAGGGTCAGTTCTCGATTCCCACACTCCTTCATTCTCTCAGTTCCGGACAAGAGCAAATGCTCCCTGGAGTTGCTTCACCGCAGGAAAACTCCCGACACTGGGGTCAGCCGGGCTCTCACCTGCTCTCTGATGTTCTGACAGAAGGCCATGTCTGCGTCCAGCTTGTTGCTGTGATAGAGATCTCTCTTAGTCAGGTCTGACCGCAGCAAGGAGCCATGGATCAGGTACACACTGGAGATATACGGGACATTCCACACACCTCTGCAGAGAGAAGAGCACAAAGAACGGACAATTTAATCTCCCGCTCAAGAATCAAACATGTTTCATTGTCCTGTGTACTGACGGCAGAAAAATATGTGTGTGTGTGTGTGTGTGTGTGTATACAATTCATAAGTTCATATGATACATAATAAATTAAAAAAGATAAATTAAAAGCCACAATACTAGTGTAAAAAAGTCCAGTCCTTAATGCAACCAAAGACAGTCCATCCAAGTTTGTGTTTGCGGAGGTTAGTGTGATGCAATGTTCAAGAGTCTGATGGCCGTTGGGAAGGAGCTGTTCTTGAACCTGATGCTCATGGTTTTCAGGTTTCTGTACCTTCTTCCCAATGGCAGAAGTGAAAAGGAGAGATGCATGAGCAAAGATTTCAAACGCCCGCTTAGGTTTGACGCCCAGCATGCCTGGAACCATTGCGATCATCATCGCTGCATTTGATGGGTTCATTGTTGTCCCACTGGGAAACAGATCCATTTCCTCTGTACAGAGCATCAGTGATGACCAGACCAAAGTCACCCAAACATTTCCATCCTTCCCTGGGACCTGGGTTAAATCCAGCTCAGAATCATGAGAGTTGAGGGGAATGTGGCACAGTGGCGCAGCAGTAGAGTTGCTGCCTTACAGCGCCAGAGACCCGGGTTTAATCCTTACTACAGGTGCTGTCTGAACGGAGTTTGTATGTTCCTGTGACCATGTGGGTTTTCTCCGGGTGCTCTGGTTTCCTCCTACACTCCAAAGATGCACAGGTTTGCTGGTTGATTGGCTTCGGTAAGTTGTAAAATAATAGTGTTAGTGTACGGGGTGATTGCGGACCCGGTGTGCCGAAGGATCTGTTTTCTCACTGTATCTCTAAAGCCTAAGATAATCTTCCTCTGCCAGATGCAAGGACTGCTCAGAGTGGATTCAAACCAGCTCACATATTCAAGGATTATACAAAACCATTTGAACCAGTTAAATATCAGAACACCTATTAAACCTGAGACCATGGCTAATCTGTGGCGTAAATCTATATTCTTGTACTGAGAACACTGAAGACCAGAACCTATTGCACATCAAACTCTACTCGCTCTCACAGACTCAGTAGCAGGACAACTTTCTCTTTACTCAGTCCAAGACAGAAATCTTTATCAAACCAAGGACAGAGCAAAATGTTATTAGAATGACCCTGTTTTTAGACTTTTCATGGACAAATTTCTCACGGTAACTTTTTTGTGGATCAATTTATGGCTGGATTGATTTCCTCCACATTCCTTCCTCATTGGGCCAACATAATTGGATTTGATACATATTGCACTCATTCATCATTGGAAAACAAAATATTATATTATTTACAATTAGATGAACCAGATACTGCAACCATCAAACAGTCGAGTGCAGAGAAGGGATATAACTGCTAGTATAGTAGCAGTTATATCCAGCTACTATCGACCTCATTGGAAAAGCTCGGACAATCACTATCATTGATCAGACCTTGCAGGCTTTATCTTGCACTAAATGTTATTCACATTATTCATTTTATTATGTATCTGTGGACGGCTGATTGTAATCATGTATTCTTTCCGCTGAATGGTTAGCACGCAACAAAAGCTTTTCACTGTACCTCGGTACATGTGACAATAAACTAAACTCAAACTTTGGACCATTCACAAGTTAGCTAGCAAAAGGCACGATGTCTGTAAAGGAACAGATTCTGAGTCTAAGTTGAAAAGATGATGCTCACGTTCTCCGTCGATCAACAATATCCACATAATCTTCTGACCGGGCGTAATATCCATCGACACTCATCGCCCCCCAGAAGTTTGACCACAACTTCTTGTGGCGACCGACCAGTGGAGCCAGTATCGATCTGCAAAGACCAAAACCATCAATGATAATTATAGGCCGTCCCCAGAGTCCAACAGGCTTCCTCTCCCGAGAAGCCAAACTCTTCTGAAGTCGGAAATGAACTAAACAGTGTGTGTGGGGGAGGATCACTGAGACGCTGAGAGAGCAGGCACGGGAAGAGTGACCATCAGCCGGCCTCACTGACTCGAAGAGTGAGTCCGCTCTGCTCGGCTCCAGCCAGTCCCAGATTGTTGTGCTCAGTGAGGGAGGGGCTGGGGAGAAGTGGCACACATATGCTCTATTCCCATCCCACAGGAAGATGCCTGTAAACCCACAGCAGCTGGCAAATCCCTCATGCCAGTCTCACCAACGCTCCTTCGCGTGGGTGGGCTGTCCATAAGTTGGGAGTTGTTACCTCGGGAGGACCTGTTTGGAGGACCATTTCTGTCCACAGAACAACCTTCAGAATTCCACAGCATTTGCTTTAAATAAATTCCTGCATCTGAAGGAATGAATTTTATAATGTTTTTCCACTTTGAACTGAATGTGCCATATATTTCCATCCATTCTTACTAGGTCCAAGTTGACAGACTCCAGACTATCCATTGCTATTCAAGCAATTCCACACCCAATTCCACACCTAACTGTGGTTTATCATTATCTCCCATTCACCTGGTTGTTAAAAGATAATTATTCTCTATGACCAACACTAGAAAAGAAAGGAGGGTTACACAAAAAGCTGGAGAAACTCAGCGGGTGCAGCAGCATCTAAGGAGCGAAGGAGATAGGCGACGTTTGAGGATTTGGATTCCTGAACAGATTATTCTGGGATAAGATACACTGCTTGGAACTGACGTTTAAGGGCTTCTTCATTCAAAGCATGGTGCCAGATCCAACTCCTGAGCTTAATACCACAAAAACATATTTTGAATCAATTTACATTTAAATTAAATTAAATTATTTATTTTCGAACAGAATAAAAAATAAAAAGCAAGTATGAAACAGCATACAAAAAACAAAAAAAACAAGAATATTTATAGTGTCATAAATAATATTTATAAATAAACGAATCGTATGTGTCCGAAGAAGCCAAAGCTTATTAATTCCCGCCCCTTATTCAACTGCTTATAATTATCTTATACAAATTTAGCAGCTATAAACACCTATTTCCATATTTACAAAGTATTTATATTTATACACTAATCCAAATATTTACAAAGCCACACATAAAAAGGAGAGAAAAAAAAAAGAAAAAGAAAAACCCTTGTGTACTAGACAGTGTCTATACAGTCCTATATACAACCCATCACTCTATAATCACCCTATAATTTTGAGAGTCAATAAAAACCATTTCAAGTTCTGGGCCACATTCAGATTTCTGAAGCGGAAGTTTTTGACACAAACTTTGGGCTCACTAGTGTGTTACAGCAGAGTTATGTTGAAATATTGTCGGAGAATAGAAATGACAAATATGATAATGAGGCTTCAGTAAATTCAGGTTCTAGAGGTTGGTGGAATATGTTCATCCTTATAACTTGGAGGGTGGAATCAAAATGTAATGCGGGGCACATCATCATGGAAATGATATGTGGTTTGTGGAAATAATACAACATGGATGTACCAGAATGTTACCAGCGCTCTCAGAGCTGAATTGTTAGCGGGACTGGTTAAAGGGTGGAGAATACTTGAAAGGAATTGATAAAAAAAGTTAAGAAATTGTCCTTCAACAAAAGATAGTGGAAGTCTCACAAAAAAAAGTCATTGTTTATGACTGTAAATAATTAAAAACCTGACACTGGTAGATTTGTTGCCAGATTGCCATCATAAAAGAGATGGAACAAATGTAGTGGTGATATTAAGGTCAGGAGGTGGATCTGGCACGACGCTTTGAACAAAAAAGCTCTTAAACGTCAGTTACAGTAAAACAATAAAATTGGAATGTGTTTAAACCTGAAACATATGTCTCTTTAGTTTGCAACATTTATGCAAGAGATAAAGCGTGTGAAGAGTTTGTTCTGACCTGTTCTGGTCAATAAGGAGCTTGAGGGCGTCACGATTCTGAAGCACAACTTGAATATCAACATTGAAGTAATAATCACACGCCACATCCTGGCGGCACATGTCCCTGTGGGAGACAGTGAGATGGTCACAGACTGTTGCAACAAATTCCTGTGCACACAAACGAACGATCATGTTCAATCACAATGACAAGAGAAACATTATATGTAGCGATCAGCAGATGTGGCTTTTCATTTACCTTAATACCTTATTGATTCTCCCCCCTGCCCAGGCTCTTCCCGACCATGTTTGTGATCACTGACACTCTCTACCTCTGACAGTCACCTGCTCACAACCTACACATTTTCACCGTGGACATTCAATCCCTCTACATCTCCATCCCAACCCAGAATGGCCTGAAGGCTGTGTGTTTCTTCGCCAGGCAGTTCACCCCTCCACACCCAGCTTCTCCCGGCTGGACTCATTCTCAGGTTGAAAAACCTCTCCTCTACCTGCAGCCACATCCTACAAACTGCAGCACAGTGGCGCAGCGGTAGAGGTCCTTAGGATCTATTACATCTGCTGAACACGGTGAACAGAGTCTGAGTTCAACATCTCATTCAAAAATCGACACCTGCGTTCTGTGCTTCACTCACGCAGAATGGATGCCAAGTGTCAAAGAGTCAAAAGACAGAATTGGATTTGATACATATTGCACTCATTCATCATTGGAAAACAAAAATATTATATTATCTACAATTAGATGGACCAGATACTGCAACCATCAAACAGTCGAGTGCAGAGAAGGGAAAGGACACTGAAATTCTTTCTTTGCATAGCACAACAGAACATAGTAGGCATTGACTACAATTATATACATAAATACACCCATGAATTAATAAATTAATCAAGTGCAAATAACAGATGGAGACCAGACTGTAGTTCTGCCTGTGGCAGCCTCAAGATTGGGTTTGAGTTTCTGGGCTTAAGCAAACCATCTTCAAATTTAGAGGCAAATGTACCATCCACTGGGTCAGAGTAGATGTACAGAAACCATAAGACACGGTCTCCCGCCCTGTTTGCTACTCACAGTCCCATGTTGCGAGCATCTGTGTTGAGCATCTCCTCCTCTGGACCGATCACTTTCACGTTCTGGTACTTGTCACCGTGTTGCTCTACGAACTTCCGCACATCCTGCTCATGGTCTGATTGCTGTTGGCGCAGGAGTAGCATCTCAAGGCACAGTTTCAAACCAAGTCAGGCTGCCCTACTCTCACCAACAATGTTTCCCCGTTTGATTCAGCATCAATCAGTATATCCCTCACATTCACTGGCCACCATTTCAAACTTTAAATAGGGGCGGCATGGTGGCGTAGCGGTAGAGTTACTGCCTTACAGCGCCAGGGACCCAGGTTCGATCCCGACCACGGGTGCTGTCTGTACAGAGCTTGTACCTTCTCCCTGTGACCATGAGGGCTTTCTCCGGGTGCTCCGGTTTCACCCCTCACTCCAAAAACGTACAGGTTTATAGGTTAATTGTCTCCGATAAAAATTGTAAATGGCCCCTAATGTGTAAAACCGGTGTTAGTGTATATGGGTGATCGCTGGTTGGCGCAGATTTATTGAGCGGAACGGCCTGGTTCCACGATGTATCTCTAAAACAAAGACTAATCCTCCTCTGGCAGATGATAGACCCAACAGTAGAGAAAATAATCAGAAAATAAGTCAGCATATCATCATGCTGTCACTCTCATCTCCCCCCTGCCCACCCCCTGTCCACCTCCCTTTATCCCCATCTCTCCCTCACTCACTGTGTTGTGGATGAAGATTTGGAGATGTTCCTTTGGGTAATTCATATTCACTAAACGTTCAAAGAAATCCTCGACAAAAGGCGTCAGCTGCTCGATAAAGATACCAATGAGGACAGTTGGAAATTTGTTGTCCTAAATAAAAGAAACATTAAAAAATGTAATAAAATGACGCACAAAATAGTTCGCAAACCGGTATTCAGATCCCTAAAGAGAGTGTGTAGGAAGGAACTGCAGGTGCTGATTTAAACTGAAGGTGGACACAAAGTGCTGGAGTAACTCTGCGGGACAGGTGGCATCTCTGGAGAGAAGGAATGGGTGACGTTTCGGGTCGAGACCCTTCTTCAAATCTGAGTTACTCCAGTAGTTGTGTCTATCCCAAAAGAGAGTAATTCACAGTCAGATATCTCTCCAAATGTTCTGCCCTAGATTTACCCATCAGGTGTCGGGTCCAAGGCTAGTTGAAGGGTCTCGACCAGAAACATCACCTGTCCATTCCCTCCACAGATGCTACCTGACTGACCCGCTGAGTTACTCTTGTGTTTTTCAATCAAGATTCCAGGATCGGCAGTTCTTTGTGGCTCCAAGGGTGTTTCTTGCTGTCACTCTGAGAAGGACGAATAATTTCCTGCCCCAGCTGCACTTTTGCTGCTGATAAAATTCATCCCCTCCAGTGTTACCACTCCCTTGAACCTCCCCAGAACTACATCCATGTTATTAACGTGAAACGCAGGTGTTGCTCAAAGACTGGTGGGACCATTATTACCGTAAGGTACTGTGTCACTTGATTAACTATTTAGACACCACATACACCCTGCTGCTGGAGGTTTAGTATTATTGTCTGTTGTCGTAAACTGATGCTCTTGGTTAAGTCCAACCAAGTGGCTTTTACCAATTACAACATCAACATGCCCAGCTTGAATTTCACCAGGTCCACTCACTTCCAGACCTGATCCAGACATTGACCAAAAAGCTAAATTTTAGAGGTAAAATAAGAGTAGTTGCCCTCGACATCAAGGCAACATTTGACTGAGTGTGAATTCAAGGGGGTCCTGGTCAAAACGGAAATCAATGAACATCAACAGGGGAAACACTCCAGTGGTTGGATTCAACCCCTGCATAAAGGAAGCTGGTGTTGGATCCCTGAGATAGACCAGCGCTGCCCAAGGGCGTCACTGTAGGTGTTTCTCAGGCTCAATCATCTTCAGCCGCTTCGTCAATGACCACTGAAACCCTCTGGAAGCTCAGCCCCATCCAAGACAAATGGCCTCTTAACTAGCACCATGTCCTCAACACTGCGTCCCTTCACTCCCAGTGCACGGAGGCCTGCAATATGTGTTATGTACAAAATGCACAACAGTTACTAGATACTTGGCCGGTTACAGCACCTTCCAGATTCATAACCTCTCCTACCAAAATAACTCTCCTATATAAGATGCTCACCATTCTTACTTGGGAATATATTTCCAGTCCTTCTTCATATCTTGGCTTAAATCTAGGAATAACCCCCCCCCCCCCCCTCCCTCCCCAACAATACCATGGAAGTACCTTCACCAGAAGGACTGCAGCGAAAAGCAGCCCACCACACCCTCTTCTGGGGCAATTACAGACAAGCGGTAAATAAGTAAGTAAGTAAGTTTATTGGCCAAGTATTCACATACAAGGAATTTGCCTTGGTGCTCCGCCCACAAGTAACAACATGACATACAGTGACAATTACGAATGACTGAGAAAACACTAAACATTAATAATAATAAGACATTAATGATAAAACACCATTGCCGACCTTATAGCCAAAGTGCATTAAAAGATTGTGGGATATGTAATATTCTGCAGTACCGCCGCAAGAACAGCACGATGCACTGCATCCCCCACCTCGCTCCCCAATTCCCAAAAGAATTCTCACCTTTTCTGGCAAACTTATGGTGTCTTTTTCACACTCTGTGCAGCCAGTTTCAAAGGTCCACACCTTTGGAATGTAGTTTCCCAAATAGTTGAGCTGCATCTTAAATATAAAAGAATTCAAATAATTCTAATAGTCTGAGGTAATACAGCAAAGTAAGTGAGGGGGGTGTAGTGAGTGTCGGGATGATGACGGAAACGGACAGTAACAGGGACACAGAAAGTGAGTTGGTAACAAAGGGACAGGAACGTACGCAAAGTGCGAGTGGTAAATACTGCGACCTCAGTCGCGTCCCTACCTTGGTGGGTCCGTTGCCATGGATCATGACTGGCAGCGTATCATAGGCCAGGTTCCGGGCCCTCACTCGCGCTTCCTCAAATTTCAAAACCACTTCATCTGTTAATCAGAGAGAAAGAGTGAGGGGAGAGGTGGAGGGGAGAGGTGGAGGGGAGAGGTGGAGGGGAGAGAGGTGGAGGGGAGAGAGGTGATGGGGAGACAGGTGGAGGGGAGAGAGGTGGAGGGGAGAGAGGTGGAGGGGAGAGAGGTGGAGGGGAGAGATGGAGGGGAGAGATGGAGGGGAGAGATGGAGGGGAGAGAGGTGGAGGGGAGAGAGGTGGAGGGGGAGAGAGGTGGTGGGGAGAGAGGTGGAAGGGAGAGAGGTGATGGGGAGAGAGGTGGAGGGGAGAGGTGGAGGGGAGAGAGGTGGAGGGAGAGAGAGGTGATGGGGAGAGAGGTGGAGGGGAGAGGTGGAGGGGAGAGAGGTGGAGGGGGAGAGAGGTGGAGGGGAGAGAGGTGGAGGGGGAGAGAGGTGGAGGGGGAGAGAGGTGATGGGGAGAGAGGTGGTGGGGAGAGGTGGAGGGGAGAGAGGTGATGGGGAGAGAGGTGGAGGGGAGAGAGGTGGAGGGGAGAGAGGTGGAGGGGAGAGAGGTGGAGGGGGAGAGAGGTGGAGGGGGAGAGAGGTGGAGGGGGAGAGAGGTGGAGGGGGAGAGAGGTGATGGGGGAGAGAGGTGATGGGGGAGAGAGGTGATGGGGGAGAGAGGTGATGGGGGAGAGAGGTGATGGGGGAGAGAGGTGATGGGGGAGAGAGGTGATGGGGGAGAGGTGGTGAGAGGAAAGGGGGAAACAAAAGAATGAACTGGGTCGGAATCCCAACCCTCGCCTACCCAAAGCTCCATTCAGATTCTGGAAGATCCGACACCTGTGGTCCAGGGTAATATTCAAACTTGCCTGGAGAAAAATCAGAAAGATGGCAGCTGAGCATAAGTCAAGTTAGCGCCAGTTCCTACACATTTCCACAATTGCCCATTGAATTCAATCTTGTTTCATCAGTCCCCTTGGTTCTTACCCTCTTCTCTGCATCGAGGTAGATGTTTGTGTAGAAGAGCTGATCATCATCTTTATCCTGCAGATCCCAGGGCTCCATGAGTTGGTAAACATTAGGAGCAAAGCCAATAAATCCTGAAATTCCAGAAAAGTAATGTCTGTACATTGTCATCACATTATCATTCTCTGCCTGCCACAGGGAATTTAGAGAATATAGTACGATGGCAGCAGCTACAAACACTCAGATTACAAATGAAGACACATACACATGCAGATATAAATACACTTGCCTTCATTGATCAGGGCATTGAATATAAGAGTCAGGAAGTCATGTTGCAGCTTTATAGGATTTTGGTTAGGCTGTAATGTGTGCAGTTCTGGTTCTCTGCATTACAGGAAGGATGTGGCGGCTTTGGAGAGGGTGCAGTAGAGGTTTACTAGAGTACTGGCCAGGAGTGAAAGATATTAGCTCTAAGGAGAGTTTGGACAAATGTGGATTGTTTTCTTTGGAGCATCATGTATTGTCTTTTTGCTGACTGGTTAGCACGCAACAAAACCTTTTCACTGTAGCTCGGTAACATAGAAACATAGAAAATAGGTGCAGGAGTAGGCCATTCGGCCCTTCGAGCCTGCACCGCCATTCAATATGATCATGGCTGATCATCCAACTCAGAATCCCGTACCTGCCTTCTTTCCATACCCCCTGATCCGCTTGATCCAATGAACTGGCCTCAACTACCTTCTGTGGCAGAGAATTCCATAGATTCACCACTCCCTGTGTGAAAAATGTTTTTCTCATCTCGGTCCTGAAAGACTTCCCCCTTATCCTTAAACTGTGACCCCTTGTTCGGGACTTCCCCAACATCGGGAACAATCTTCCTGCATCTAGCCTGTCTAACCCCTTAAGAATTTTGTAAGTTTCTATGAGATCCCCTCCTCAATCTTCTAAATTCTAGCGAGTTCAAGCCGAGTCTATCCAGTCTTTCTTCATATGGAAGTCCTGTCATCCCAGGAATCAGTCTGGTGAACCTTCTCTGTACACCATCTATGTCTTTCCTCAGATTAGGAGACCAAAACTGTACGCAATACTCCAGGTGTGGTTTCACCAAGACCCTGTACAACTGCAGTAGGGCCTTCCTACTCCTATACTCAAACCCCTTTGCTATGAACATACCATTCGCTTTCTTCACTGCCTGCTGCACCTGCATGCCTACTTTTAGTGACTGGTGTACCATGACACCCAGGTCTCGTTGCATCTCCCTTTTCCTTATCGACCACCATTCAGATAATAGTCTACTTTCCTGTTTTTGCCGCCAAAGTGGATAACCTCACATTATGCTGCATCTGCCATGCATTTTCCCACTAACCCAACATATCCAAGTCACCTTGCAGCCTCCTAGCATCCTCCTCACAGCTAACACTGCCCCCCAGCTTCGTGTCATCCGCAAATTTGGAGATGTTGCATTCAATTCCCTCGTACAAATCATTAATATATGTTGTAAATAGCTGGGGTCCCAGCACCGAGCTTTGCGGTACCCCACTAGTCACTGCCTGCCATCCTGAAAATGACCTGTTTACTCCTACTCTTTGCTTCCTGTCGGCCAGCCAGTTCTCCATCAACATCAATACTGAACCACCATTACCGTGTGCTTTATGTTTGCCTCCTAATCTCTTATGTGGGACCTTGTCAAAAGCCTTCTGAAAGTCCAGATATAACACATCCACTGGTTCTCCCTTATCAACTATACTAGTTACATCCTCGAAATATTCTATAAGATTCGTCAGACCTTTCATAAATCCATGCCGACTTTGTCCAATGATTTCACCACTTTCCAAATGTGCTGCTATCCCATCTTTAATAACTGACTCTAGCAGTTTCCCCACTACCGATGTTAGACTAACTGGTCTGTAATTCCCCGCTTTCTCTCTCCCTCCCTTTTTAAAAAGTGGGGTTACATTAGCTACCCTCCAATCCTCAAGAACTACTCCAGAATCTAAAGAATTTTGAAAAATTATCACCAATGCTTCCACTATTTCTGGGGCTACTTACTTAAGTACTCTGGGATGCAGCCTATCTGGCCCTGGGGATTTATCGGCCTTTAATCCATTCAAATTACCTAACACCACTTCCCGGCTAACCTGGATTTCACTCAGTTCCTCCATCACATTTGACCCCGGGTCCCCTGGTATTTCTGGCTATTTCCGGTATTTTTCACTGTACCTCGATACAATAAACTAAACTGAACTGAGACCATTAAAATCTTCCGCTTTTCCTGTTAACCCATAGACAGAATGCTGCACAGCACAAACAGTGAAACCCACCTCCAGAATTGAGGAATCGTTTCCCGTCGCGAACATGGGGATACTTGACCTCAAGGTGGCGATTGGGCCATATAAAGACTTCGGCAGAAAAGACCACGCTGTGCTTAGTCTGCTGAAACTTCTTCAGTAATTCTTCAGGTCCTGAAGCAAATATCACGTCATAGCTGCAAGAGATCACAAGAGCAAACAATGAAAGAAGGCTTTGTAAAGCTATAGCATCCAACACATGACCAGCACATCATAAATACCTTTACAACAAGGACTTTTAACGTATTCAAATCATGAAACCGGAGCCAATTTGCACAAAGCAACATTTCACAAACAAATATGTCAATGATGATAGACTATGCTCCAGTGGTGATATCAGTTGAGAGGATAGTGTCAAGGCAACTTTATTTGTCACATACACATACAAGATGTGCAGTGAAATGAAAGTGGCAAAGCCTGCAGATTGTGCAACAACTACAGAACAGAAAGAACTGAACCAGTATTCACGTTAGAAAATAAATATTTTTTTAAGTCACAACGCAACAGTAAATTAGTACAGTAAGTTAGTCCCTGGTGAGATAGGAGTTTACAGTCCTGATGGCCTGTGGGCAGAAACTCCGTCTCATCCTCTCTGTTTTCACAGCGTGACAGCGGAGGCGTTTGCCTGGCCGTAGCAGCTGGAACAGTCCGTTGCTGGGGTGGTAGGGGTCTCCCATAATGGTGCTGGCTCTGGATCTGCACCTCCTGGTGTATAGGTCCTGCAGGGGGGCGAGTATAGTTCCCATAGAGCGTTTGGACAAACGCACAACTCTCTGCAGAGCCATCCTGTCCTGGGAAGAGCTGTTCCCAAACCAGATTGTGATGTTGCCAGACAAGATGCTTTCTGCAGCCCCAGAGTAGAAGCACTGGAGGATCCTCAGAGAGACTCAACCTGTATTATCCAGGAGACGAAGGATAGCTCCATGTTCATCTTAGGAATAGTGGTATGGGAACTTTATCTCAGCCTGAAGGAGTGAAAGGATGCACCTTACACAGAATGAAACCCACACTGGCTGGCTGTACCTGTCCACAAACAGAATGACAAGGTCCTTTGCACTGGCGTACGGTTTCATGGCTTCCTTCAGGATCCGAACCTTCTGCCCCCCTCCTGCAGTTTGAGCCACATCTCCACCAGTCCAGTCTTCGCCCATACCCAGCACCTGGAATTAGAAGAGATACAATCTGAGGCAACAAATTACCCACCCAGAGGAAGCTTCCTTGGGAGCAGGGACAGGCCACTCTGCTGAGGTTGGCTGAAGAATTGCTACACTGACTTCGTGTCTGCCTGTTATCTATCAACCCTCAGGATATCTGAGCAATTGCTCTAAATGTCTTTATGAGCAATAGTTATTTGTGATTCACAGTTGGGGGAGGGAGGTTGCAAGAGCTGATTTTTAGAGAGTTGTATTCAGTTCCAAAAAGTTCCACAATCTGTGTGGAGTTGAGGCAGGGACTATCACAATGTTTAAGAAACATTTAGACAGCTACATGGATAGGGTAGGTTTAGACAGATACGGTGGGACTAGTGTAGATAGGGCATGTTGGTCGGCACAGGCAAATTGGGCCAAAGGTCCTGTTTCCGTGCTGTATGACTCTATGACTTGCTCCTGGGCTTGGCCAAAGCAGCCATTCACAGGTCCAGGCAGCAGCTCATGGAGAGAGTCTTCAGCCTGATTGCCTGCACCTCCGCTGAGGTTATGATTGAGTCCAAGTGGCCTGAAAGAGTCAATGCACAGTATTCAATATTTCTGCAGCCACTAACTAGGGTGCATCATAGTTGTCGAAGACAATGTCTTCATGACACTTCACATGACATAGAATTTTTTTTTTTCAATGTAAAAACGGGGCCAATTGGAAACAAATTCACCAGGAATGTCCTGCAGTCCATCTGTGGTTTCCCAACAACCTGGCAACCAGCGGTAGTTACTGCTTTGTAACGCTGGGCTTACACGAGGGTATAAGAGGCATTAAGGGAGCTGTTTTTTTTATTGGAAGAGAATTTAACACCAAGAATAAAGATACCTTACTATAGATATGTACAGCCATAGTGGCTGGTGTACAGCGAATGGCTTTAGTCTCCTTATCTAAAAAAAGGGCATTTTGCTACAGGGATCGTGTTGCAAAGATTCACAAGACTACATCCTGAGGGAGTAGGTTGGTCGTTTAAGGAGAGACTGAGTAGGGCTGGCCTCTGCTCTCTAGGGTTCCAAATTACGAGATGACCTAATAGAAGCATACACAATCTCAGAGAGGTCCACAAGGTAGATTAGGTAAACATTTCCCTTGAGAGAGGAGTCTAAAACTCAGGTGTCACAGTCTCAAAATAAGGGATAGGCTTATTGAGGAGAAAAATCTTTCACAAAAAGGGTGGCTAATCATCGCAATTCTCTGTCCTGGAGAGGTGTAGAATCTCAGTCACGGATTGCATTCAAAGCTGAGATCTGCAGATTTCTGGATATTGGAGACTCATATGAAATTGGGAAAAGGTAGGCAATTTCTTTGGATATAGTGGATTATCCATAATCCAGTGGAATGGAACAGCAGGCTCGAGAGGCTTAAGGGCCAACTTCTATCAGTTAGTTCTCCAATGTTCTTATAAGGTTAAATCTCTCCTGGCAATGTGAAACCATCGGAGCCTAATGTTCAGAGCCAGGATTGAAGGGGCACGACTGAGAACATTGCATTGCCGCCAGACAACCCCAGACACTCACACACAGCAAATCAGCACAATCAGGACCTCAGGCACCGAACAACAGGGTAGGTTGGTGCATTAGTATGAGCTTTAGATCAGAAATGTATACAAGCAACAGTGCTGGGTTAAAAGAGCAGCAACCACAGCGGTTAGTTTTTAGGGAAAAGCAGAGCAGTAATATTAGACAAGCTTCTGACACCAGATAAGTTATTTTCATCAGAATTTAGTGTTAGGCGTTAAATCTTCAGTTACAAATTGCATCATCACCTTAACTGTGTAATTGAAGAAGTTTGCAGATCTAATAAAACGTTTGAATCCATCTGTTTCTTTCGTGGCAACAGTGAAAACCAAGAGATTTTCTGCATAAACAATGAAAAGTGACCGATTAAGCAAGAGACGCCACTCATAATCCCATTCCCAGTTCCTACTTCCCAAATCACAGCCTGCCCTTACACCCTTCCATACAGCATATAATCCTCCAACATTTTCACCACCTCCAATGGGATCCCACTACTGGCCACATCTTCCCATCTCCACCCCTTTCCGCAGAGACAGTTCCCTCCGAAACTCCCTGGTCAACTCGTCCCTTCCCACCCAAACCACCCCCTCCCCAGGTACTTTCCCCTGCAACCGCAGGAGATGCAACACGTGTCCCTTTACCTCCCCCCTCGACTCCATCCAAGGACCCAAACAGTCTTTCCAGGTGAGGCAGAGGTTTGCCTCCTCCAACCTCACCTACTGTATCCGCTGTCAACTTCTCAACATCGGTGAGACCAAGCACGGGCTCGGCGATCGTTTCACTGAACACCTCCGCTCAGTTCATCTTAAACTACCTGATCTCCCAGTGGCTCAGCACTTCAACTCCCCCTCCCATTCCCAATCTGACCTTTCTGTCCTGGGCCTCCTCCATTGTCAGAGTGGGCCCAGTGCAAATTGGTGGAACATCACCTCATATTTCGCTTGGGAAGTTTACACCCCAGAGGTATGAACATTGACTAACTTCAGATAGCTTTCTCTCTCCATCCCCTTCCCAGTTCCTCCACTAGACTTACTGTCTCCCACTACATTCGATCTTTGTCCCACCCCCTTCCCTGACATCAGTCTGAAGAAGGGTCTCCACCCGAAATGTCGCCCATCCCTTCTCTCCAGAGATGCTGCCTCACCCGCTGAATTACTCCAGCATTTTGTGTCTACTTACACCCTTCGTGTTCCAACTCAGATTCAAATTACCAATCCGGCCTTTCCACCATGGCCAACATCTCAGCACATACAAGGCTTGGCAGTGCCCTCATCCTGTAACCACATTCCTCGCGCCACTCCCAATGTAACCCAACCAAAACCCCGTCTTGACCCACACACTCCTCATTACATCCCACACCCTAACACGCTGCCGGTGGACTCCCCACTGCGGTTCCCAGCTTGAATCATTCCTTATTATTGCCTCAACAAACAATGGACCACAACACTTTCAATCAGTGAGCAGCCCCCATCACACACCTGAAGACCAATGGGCAGGTCCTGTCACATTGCCAGAGGCCAGTTGCCCTGCTGAGACAGAGCAGGCCGGCCCCCTCAAGACATAAGTCAGGATCGTGAAGATACACATTTAGGGCAGCACAGTGGCACAGCTGGTAGAGCTGCTGCCTCACAGCCCCAAAGACCCAGATGCAATCCTGACCATGGCGCTGTCTGTGTGGAGTTTGCACATTCTCTCTGTGACCAAGCGGGTTTTCTACAGATTCTCCGGTTTCTTTCCACATACCAAACG
Organism: Raja brachyura; assembly: GCA_963514005.1. The sequence goes on from OY740811.1 coordinate 28,695,274, forward strand.
ACGTGTGAAGTTGTTGGTTTATTGGCCTCTATAAATTTCCTCTGGTGTGTAGGGAGTGGATGCAAAAGTGGGATAACATAAAAATAGTGTGGGTACACAAAATGCTGGAGAAACTCAGCGGGTGCAGCAGCATCTATGGAGCGAAGGAGATAGGCAACGTTTCGGGCCGAAACCCTTCTTCAGACTGAATAGTGTGAATGGGTGATTGATGGTTGATGTGGACTTGGTGGGCCAAACGGCCTGTTTCCTTGCTGTTTCTTTCAATCAATAAAAAAAACCCATTCAACTTGCCTGACTGAATGAATGCAGCTGCAACAACACTCAGGAACATTGATACCATCCCGGACAAATCAATCCGTTTCATTTCATCTTCATCGGCATGTAAAAGATTTGCTCTCTCCACTGCCAGCACACGGTGACTGCAGGGGTCCCCCCCTACACTGCGCGCTCCCCACCAGTCAATGTCCTCCACCATCAAGAAGGGCCCCATAGCGGAAGCGTCCACGTCACGGGGCTGGAAACTGGAAGTAGCCCGAGCTAATTCTGCTACCACCATCATCCGTTACGACAAGTGATGGCTTCCAATGATTGTCGCCGGAAGCTCGCGCCCTTTTCAGGACGGACGGTGACAGCGAGGTCAACATTTGTCACAAGATGGACACGAAAAGAATAAGACCATCAAGAAGGACAAGAGGGACCAAACTCCTGCAGCCTCCCCATGAAGACAAGACGCAACCCCCCCCCCCCCCCCGACCTGGGAATACAGTATAATGCCATGATCACATGGAATGGTGGTGCTGGCTCGAAGGGCCGAATGGCCTACTCCTGCACCTATTGTCTATTGTCTATTGAACAGTTATGCAGGCAAGGCCAGTGGACCATGGAACTTAATCCTGGTTGATCATCCTCTGGTCAGTCAAGGTCACTCGTGCTTCCACCTGAAGTCAGGGCCCTGGATCTCCTGCCTTTCTCTGGTGGAATGAGACGTTTGCAGTCAACTCGTCCCCAACCCAGACTCCAGCACAGCGACAGGGGAGCTCAGAAACCAGGAGACACAAGGAACTGCAGATACAGCAAAGCACAAGTGCTGACGAACTCAGCCAGTCTGTGGAGGGTATGGACTGGTGATGCTCCGGGCAATTTGAACAATCTTCGCACCAAGGATGGTGGGTGTATGGAACGAGCTGCTGGAGGGGGCAGGTACTATCGCAACGTTTAAGAAGCATTTAGACAGGTACATGGATAGGACAGGTTTAGAGGGATATGGGCCAAGCGCAGGCAATAGACAATAGACAATAGGTGCAGGAGTAGGCCATTCGGCCCATCGAGCCAGCACCGCCATTCAATATGATCATGGCTGATCATTCCCAATCAGTACCCCAGGCCGGTGGGACTAGTGTAGATAGGACATGTTGGCCGGTGTGGGCATGTTGGGCCGAGGGGCCTGTTTGCACGCTGTATGACTATGACTTGACCCAAAAAGTCATTTGTCCATTCCCTCCATAGATGCTGCCTGACCCGCTGAGTTCCTCCAGTACTTTGCTCAGGACCCAGTCGTCCATTTCCACAGCATGTAGGTATGTTACAAAACTTACCTTCAGCGGCGCTGCAGTTCTGCCACTGGCCGTGTGCGCGACTTTGGCGCCTTTGAGGGGGGGGCGGGTTTAAAATGCTGTTTTCTCTAGCCTGTTCAAATCGATCTTTGTCAGGCTGTTTAGTTGCTGAAGAAAAATCGCTCCAACATTTGTTTTATGAATTTTTTTAAAACTATGCTGGATAATTTAATAGGAGTAAATTAAAAAGCGTCTTCGAAAGCCGTCAATGCCGACAACGGAACGGATCTCACATACGGGACAAAGCAAGGCACTCCGTTTATTTTTACATATAAACGTGCTTCTTAGGATGCCTTTAATCAAAATCAAAAAGGTGACTTAGAAAAGATACGAACCGGCATTATTTTTCCTGCCGATATGGGGTTTAAATTCACCGCAACCTCGACGTTCCAAACGATCGCGTTCCACAAAATCCCACTCGCAAGATGATTTAAATGGCCATTAATTTATGGGAATTAAACACTAAATTCCTTCCATTTGGCCTATAAATTCATGACAATGAGATTTAAAAATCATGTTATATTGTGAATTCCTGTGTGAATGTTATTTGGACACTTAGGCTATTTAAAAATGTTAACCTTTTCTTAAGAAATGGATAGATGTTTAGATCTAGTAATTGAATTTTGTAATTAACTATAATTAGGTAACTAACTAATTATATGCTTTAATTTCAGGTAATCCAAGTAAGATGGTTTCATATTTGTTTCAGAATGCTTCAATCTATAATAACTGAAATTTTCATTCAGTTCTCTTAATTTTTAAGAAGGTTATGGGCTTTTGACTGTCCTTGATCACAGCTTTTGAGTTAAGTCAATGGAAAAGCAATAGTGAACAAGATGCTAATAAAAGGGTCTGAAGAAGGGTCTCGACCCGAAACGTCGCCTATCTCCTTCGCTCCTTAGATGCTGCTGCACTGAGTTTCTCCAGCTTTTTGTGTAACCCTCGATTCTCCAGCATCTGCAGTTCGTTCTTTAACAAGATGCTAATTTCCGAGGGTTACACAAAAAGCTGGAGAAACTCAGTGCAGCAGCATCTAAGGGGCGAAGGAGATAGGCGACGTTTCGGGTCGAGACCCGCATGGAAATGGCTATACCTTTTTTAATACTGAAGATATGAAAGTGAATTAGGTGTCAAATTAAACTTATTTTTATGCTTTATCTGATGGGATAAATTGCAGACTTGATTTTTAAATTTTCAAAATTTTGTAACATTGCATGGTTTGGTTTATTTCCCGTCCTCTTCCACCTCTTTTCAAGCGACCGCTGTTACATTTTTTGTTAATAGCATCTGAGCAAATGTCTGGTTGCCCGGACACTGCGGTGCAAGCTGGCAGAAAAGAAATTGTAATTTTCTTCATAAATAATTCCATCACTTGAGATGGGTCATGAGAGAGAGAGAGTGGAATCTCGGCTCCGCTGTGAAATCGGAGACGAGGGAGGAATGTGGAGAGTCTCCGCCTTCAGACCCGAGGCTTGGGACTCTGCCCCCGGAGTTGGGGCGGTCGGGTTGGGTGAGGGGTGGGATCCCTTGAGTCGGCTGGCGGCTGCAGGGCTTGCTGGAGGTCGGGTCGACCCACCCCCTTCCACGTCAGCACCTCCACTTTCAAACAGGGGATTATTAAACCCAAAGCAGATGCAAACCCGGCGCTCAAATGTAACACCCGAAATCTGTTCTCCTCTCACCGCGTCCCCAGCAAGCCCACCCCCCCCCCCCCCCAACGACTCTCTCACTGTTTCCAAACCACAGGTTTGCATTCACCCCTCCTGGGAAGAAAGTAAACCAAACCCCCCCCCCTCACTCCTCGCGGACTCCACATTCCTCCCCGACCCCCCCCCCCCCCTCACTACCTCAATTTCCATATTCCTCTCTGATCCTCCTCAACCCTAATCAAATCCCCTCCCTCATTCCCGATGCCCCTCACACTTCGCCCATCCCTCCCTCAACCTGTCCTCAGACCCTACCAGACCCCCCCCCCCCATTCAGCCCTGATCCCGTTTATTCCTCCCTGAATCCCTCTTGTTCTTCCCTCAACCCCCCCTCCCCTCGCTCCTACCCTCCCCCCCTCCCCCCCACAAAAATACCTACCCCCCCCCCCCAAATCCTCCCACCCACACCCCAACCTCCCCCCATTCCCTGCTCCCTCCCTTCTCTTTTCCTTGCCCTCCCCTCCTTTCCCCAATTACCTTTCGGGATCGGCCTTCCCCTGCTTTCACCCTCGCAACCGGGGAGTTGGGAGAGTAAAACCAGGCTGAGAATCGGCCAACAGACTCTGTGATCCATCGCTGCTCCCGCCCGTGTCCTGCCTTTCTGCTGCTCCTCGCTCTGGACTACGAGGAGGCCGAGGATACAGCGACCACCCCTTTTCCCATCGCATCATCGCGCTGTGCGAGGCAGCGCTTCGCTTTCAACAGGCCCGCCCCTCCTCTTCTCGGGGGGAACCGGGCGGCTGACCCGGCTCACGTACACACAGTCAGTGAACAGCAAGAACCATCCCCACACACACACAGACCCTCACACGAATGCCCCTGTCCCACCTGGGAAACCTGAACGGAAACCTCTGGAGACTTTGCGCCCCACCCAAGGTTTCTGTGCGGCCAGTCACGACTTTGATTATAAGAAAGACACAAAGTACTAGAGTAACTCGGTGGGTCAGGGCAGCATCCACGTTCCCCTATCCTGCTGCCTGTTCCGCAGAGTTACTCCAGCACTTTTTTTTGTAAATCAGCGACTGCAATTCCTTGTACACACACACGCCTTTACTTAATCTAGAGAACGCTACTTCTCCAATTCCAACGGGAAATTTTCTAGCTGCTGCCCATAGTTTTTTTTTAACAGCAGGGTCAATGGGACACAGTGGAATCTTGGAAGTTGAGACCATGTAAGTGGTTATTCCAGCCTAACATACCTACAATGAAATCACGACTGATCTATGCTCCCATTTATTGGACGACGTCAGCGGGAACTCTCGCCCGTCCATTCCCTCCACAGATGTTGCCTGACACGCTGACTTCCTCCAGCACTTTGTGTTTTGCTCAAGATTCCTGCATCTGCAGTTCCTTGTCTCTCCTGAGTTCCAATTTCCCTGTGCCGGAGTCTGAGGCTCCTCTATAATCTTTGGTCTGAGGTGAGACAAGTCTGACTGAAAGAAGGTCTGAAGAAGGGTTTCGGCCCGAAACGTTGCCTATTTCCTTCGCTCCATAGATGCTGCTGCACCCGCTGAGTTTCTCCAGCATTTTTGTGTACATTCGATTTTTACCAGCATCTGCAGTTCCTTGTTAAACAACTGACTGAAAGAATAACCTTTTGCCCCTGGAGAAAGTCAGGAGATCCGCGGAAACAAATTGCTGAAGGTCAGGCCAGGCAGCATCCCTGGAGAACATGCACTGGTGACGTTTTGGGTCGGGATTCTTCTTCAATCCAGACCCCAAACGTCATCTTTCCGTGTTCTCCAGAGATGCTGCCTGACTTGCTGAGTTACTTCAGCACTTTATTTCTCAACTAGTATCTGCAGTTCCTTGTTTCTACAGGATATCTGCGATTCCTTGTGTCTCTATGCTCCAGCTTTCTTGGCCTGCACACTTTACTGCAACTCACCAGCAATTAGTCCTCGACCAGCCTCATCGAAGCCAAGAAAACATATCAATGCCTCTACTTCCTTAGAAGGCTTAGAAAGTTTGGCATGTCCCCAACAACCCTCACCAACCTCCACAGATGCGCCAGAGACAGCATTTTATCAGGATGCATCACAGCATGGTTTGGGAAGAGCTCCAGCCAAGACCGCAGAGTTGTGGACGTAGCCCAGACCATACGCAAACCAACTTCCCTTCCATGGACTCCATCTACACTCCATACTGCCTCGGCAAGGCCAGGAGAATAGTCAAGGAGCAGTCACGTCCTGGTCACTCCCTCCTCTCCCCTCTCCCATCAGGCAAGAGGTACAGAAGTTTGAAAACGCACGCCTCCAGATTTAGGAACAGTTTCTTCCCAACTGTTATCAGGCAACTGAACGATCCTATCACCAACTGGAGTGCAGTCCTGATTTCCCAACTACCTCACTGGAGATTGGTAAACATTCTTTAATTGGATTTCAATGTTATATCTTGTACTCTTTATCCGTGCACTGTGGACAGCTGGATTGTATTGATGTATACTTTCCTCTGATTGGACAGCACGGAAACAAAAACCTTCCATTGTACCTCTGAACACGTGTCAATAATAAACTGGGAAAGGTGTGACAGCGTGGTGCTGAGCAACACTCTTTCCTCACCTTATCAAGATTCAAGAGATTCAAGAGAGTTTATTGTCATGTGTCCCAGATAGGACTGCAACAACCCGGTTTAGGAATAGCTACATCCCCACAGCCATCAGGCTATTAAACTTGGCTCGGACAAAACTCTGAACATTAATATCCCTCCATCTGTTATTTGCACTTTATTAATTTATTAATTCATGTGTGTATTTACATATATAATTGTAGTCAATGCCTACTATGTTCTGCTGTGCTATGCAAAGAAAGAATTTCAGTGTCCTGTCAGGGACACATGACAATAAACTCTTTTGACTTTGACTTTGACTTTTGACTAGGACAATGATATTCTTGCTTTGCTTCAGCACAACAAAATACTGAAGGCATAAATAATACGGAACAGATCAGTGTGTCCATATACCATTGAAAATATATATATATACACACACATAAATAAGCATATAAAGTGCAGTATGCTAATTAAAGTGCAGATTTTGTTTTGGGTTGAGTTTAATAGTCTGATGGCTGTGCGGAAGTAAAGGGCCTGTCCTACAAGCATGCAACTCTATGCGATTAGCGCGACCTAACGTGGTCACTTGAGCCGTCCGGCGTCGCGGGGCCGGTCCCACTTCGATCGCCGGAGCCGTGCGGAATTGTGCGGAGTTCATCCCGAGTTCGTCCCGACACCGCGCGGGGCTCCGAAAAACTGACTGTCCAAAAATTCCACGCGGCAACGGCTTGTCAGCTCGCAGTCGCCTCGACGCATTACACACCACCCCGACATTGTGCCTCCGTGAACCTATCTGTAGGTGCCTCCGTGACCCTCTATGTATGTGGCTCCGTGGCCCTCTGTGTGTGTGTGCCTCTGTGCCCCTCTCTGTCCTGGCGAACTTACCTTAGACTTTCCTCCAAGTTCGCCTCACTTTGCGCCGCGTTGCGCCACTCACCAGACCTCCGCGCGACCCCTACTGCCGGTTTGGTTGCGTTTGCCGCATGCAGGCGCATGCTGGTGGGAACAGCCCTGTACAGGGGATCACCCGACCTCCGCGCGGCCCCCGCTTCTAGTTTGATCGCGTTCATCGCATAGAGTTGCATGCTTGTAGGACAGGCGCTCAACTATTTCTGAATCTGGTTGTTGCAGATTTCAGGCTCCTGTATCTTCTAACTGAAGGCAGTGGAGAGATGAGTGTGTGGCCAGGATGGTGTGGGTCCTTGATGATGCTGCCAGCCTTTTTGAGGCAGTAACTGTGGTAGATCCCCTCGATGGTAGGGAGGTCAGAGTCGATGATGGACTGGGCAGTTTTACAACTTTTTGCAGTCTTTTCCGCTCCTGGGCGCACAAGTTGCCGAACCAAGCCACAATGCAACTTGTCAGCATGCTCCCTACTGTGCACCTGTAGAAGTTTGAGAGAGTCATCCTCGACATACCAACTCTCCGTAATCTTTTCAGGAAGTAGAGGCGCCGATGTGCTTTCTTTATAATTGCATCAGTATTCTGGGACCAGGAGAGATCTTTGGAAATATGCACGCCCAGGAATTTGAAGCTCTTGACCCTTTCCATCATCGACCCGTTGATATAAACGGGACTGTGGGTCCCCATCCTACCCCCTCTAAAGTCCACAATCAGTTCCTTGGTTTTGCTTGTGTTGAGAGCCAGGATATTGTGCAGGCACCATTTGGTCAGTCGGTCGATCTCACTTTTATACTCCGACTCGTCTCCATCAGTGATGCGTCCCCCAACAGTGGTGTCGTCGGCGAACTTGATGATGGAGTTTTCCCTATGACTGGCTAAGCAGTCATAAGTATAGAGTGCGTACAGCAGGGGCTGAGCACGCAGCATTGAGGTGCTCCCGTGCTGATTTTTATCGAGGCTGACACATTTTCACCAATATGAACAGATTCTCTCTGGGGCAGTCCCGATGAGTTTGTCCATGATTCCCTCTCCTGCTGTATCTGATATTGGAGACACAAAGAACTACAGAGAGAGAGAACTTTCACAGTAGGGCAGTAAAATGGAGACACAAGGAACCTGATATTGGATAGACACAAATTTTCATGATTTAGCCTTGCGTGTTTTCAAATTTTGGTATAAACTAGCACCTGCGGTTCCTTATTGTTACATAACCCTGACAACGGTCTATTTTTGTAAGCCAGCATCTGCAGTTCCTTGTGCAGGAAGGAACTGCAGATGCTGGTTTACACTGAAGATAGACACAAAATGCTGGAGTTACTCAGCAGGATAGGCAGATCTCTCGAGAGAAGGAATGGATGATGTGTCAGGTTGAGACCCTTCTTCAGACTGAGATGGAAACCAGAGATTGTGTGATAGGAATAGAATTAGGCCATTCGGCCCATCACGTCTACTCCGACACTCAATCATGGCTGATCTATCTCTCCCTCCTAACCCCATTCTCCTGCCTTCTCCCCATAACCTCTGACATCCGTATTAACCAGGGTGGCAGCTTCAAGAAGGCTCACTGGCGTCTCTTCTTCCTGAGGAGACTAAAGAAGGTCCATCTGTCTCCTCAGATTCTGGTGAACTTCTACCGCTGCGCCATCGAGAGCGTCCTTACTAACTGTATCAGAGTATGGTATGGCGACTGCTCTGTCTCCGACCGGAAAGCACTGCAGAGTGTGGTGAAAACTGCCCAACGCATTACCGGTTCCTCACTCCACTTCATTGAGCCTGTCCAGAGCAAGTGATGTCTGGTTAGGAGCGTGGTCACGGGGCGGGGGCCGGTGTAGGGATAGGGCCTGGTCAGGGGCGTGGCCATACAGCGGGGGCGGGGCCTGGATCAGGGCGGGGCGGGCCTTCCATGCCGCGGGGCGGGGCCATGATGCGGGGCGGGACCATGCCGTGGGGCGGGGCTAGGCGGGGCGGGGTCAAGCGGCGGGGCGGGGCTAAGTAGGGGCGGGTCCATGCCGCGGGGCGGGGTCAAGCGGCGGGGCGGGGCTAAGTAGGGGCGGGTCCACTGCGCTCGGCTTGTTCCGGGTCGGTTCGGCAATCGCTTCGGGAGCTGCTGTCGCAAAACTCTCCGACACTTCCGGGCGAATCCCACCGATGGCAGCGAATCCAACCGACGGCCGTGAGAGTGACAGAGCTGGGGAGAGAGATGGGAATAAATAGAATTAGAGGCGAAAGTAGCTGATCTCACGGTGGCATCTTCAATAACGAAGGGTGCAGAGGGAGAGGAGAGGAGAGGGTTGAGATACTGAGAAATGTTTGTGAGACGAGAGAGAGAGAGAGAGAAAAATATGCTGAGGGCAACTGAGATGCAGATGCAGTGAGAGTGAGATTGAGTCAGGAGGGAGAGAGGACAGGAGGAAAGAACCAATATAATCAGGGGAAAAACAACACTGTCTTGACAATATATTGGAAAGAAGGAAGAAGTTCAGGGCTTAAAATTACAGTCAGTATAAGAGAGCAAGAGCTTTTTCTCTTCCAGCTTCTAGTCACAGAGATCACCGAATTAGTTTAAAGGAAGAGGATAAAGGGATGGTTATGCTGAAGCTGATTAGGGTGTCCTTGAAAGTAGAAGCAAGATTATTGTTGTGTGGAGCTAAGTCTGATTCACAGTTAAAATAGGTTAACTGAAAAGTCTGTATTGATGTATTTTTTGTTCTCTCCTGAGAGCTGACAGCCAGGAAAGTATTAGAGACAGAGACACTGCTGGATAACTGATAGTTTTGATTGGAGGCTGGAAGGGATAGGACCCAGGGAAGGGAGCAGCAGCCACAAGATGTGGTTGCAGCAGCGATTGAAGGGGTTACCCATGTTACTCTCCAGCAGCTGGGCGAGGAGAATGCTGGCATGTCTTGGGATTCTGCTAATCTTTTACTGGTACCTGAGCTCGGAAGGTGGATTCAGGCTGTTCCCTGGTGCAGCAGATCCCAGGACAGTAACAGATGGTTGTCTTCAGGTAGAAACCCAGCGGTGGAAGTCAGCCATAGACCACAGCAATGCCTTGATGAGTCACATTGACGGAGGTAGTCTAGGGCAGTTATCTGGCCCAGCTGTGGTTGGCAATGGTCATTTGGTCGTGGATGCTTTCTCTAATCAGCTTTGGGTGGCATCATCTCCTGCCTCGGGCCTTGCAGCCGTCCACCTGACCGACTATGTACCACTGGTATCTCTGACGCCACTTGGTATCCGCTCAGCATCCAGAGCTGCACTCATCCACTTCCAGGAGGGAGTGGTGAGCTTGCTGCAGTGCATCCAGATCGGATCATCGCACACGACCCATGAGTGCGTCACTCTCCGTGAAGATGTGATTGTGCATCGGAGCCGTCCCCATCTGCTTCTACAGAGGATTCACATCTCCAACCCCACAGACCGAGTGACTGTCTTTGAAGTCAACAAGTTGCCCGTCATAGGAAATAAATTCTCCTCCAGCCTGGAGAAACAAAATGACCAGGAGTTCTTCCTCTTAGCAGGGAGGGCAGTGACGGAGGAAAGGACGACCATCTTGGTGGTGGTAGCCACAGAGAAAGTGGCAACCAGGCTGCAGGTGGCTGCAAAGTCTGAATTCACAGAGCATGTGGTTTCGGTGGTTTATACACTTGAGCTGAAGGACTTGACAGAGGTGGAGGAATCATTCAGTAAACTGAGGAAAGCAGCAAAAGCAGAAATGTCTGAGCTGCTGAGATTGGGAGCAGAAGAACTCTACCAAGAGCATCGGAAGGTGTGGGGCGATTTAATAAACTCAGGTAGGTCACCACGTGTGGATAGGATTTTTCTTCGCTGACAGATTCAGTAATTCCGTGTTATACTCCTACTCCTCTGCAGAACCACCATTGTGGCAGTGCGGTGGCGAAGCTGGTAGAGCTGCTGCCTCACATCACCAGAGACTCTTGTTCAATCCTGATGTCAAGTGCTGTCTGTGTGGAGTTTGCATGCTCCCCCATGTGACCACATCGTTTCCTCCCGCATCGCAAAGGCGTGTGGGTTTTGTAGGTTAATTGGCGACCATAAATTGGCCTGAGTGTGTCAGGAGTGCATGCAAAAGTGAGATAATAGAACTTGTTTGAAAGGGTGATCAATGGTCGGCATGGACTTGGTGGGCCGAAGGGCCTGGTTCCATGGTGTATCTTTCAATCGATCAATCATTATTACCCAGAGAAGAAAGACAATGTTCGTGAGAAAAGGACAAATGATGGAGTTATGTGATTCCATCTCTTCTGTGCAGTAACTGTGGACAATTTGCTTGCAGTAGTTTTAGATCTAGCTGGTTTGCCCCTGTATTTCCACTGATAGTGAATCAATCTTGCAGCCACGGGTTGGAATTGGATAATAACCCTGATGCAGGCAGGCCAATTCTTGAAGGCCCAATCACATTGGTTATGTGGGGAGGAACAATACATCGGGCTTATGGAACTGAAGCGCTACAATGCTGAGAACTTTATTCTCCACTCTGTATCTTTCCCTTTACACAACATAACATACTTGAGTTTGACTTGATTGTATTTGTATATAGTATTATCTGATCTGTTTGGATAGCATACAAAGCAAAGCTTCTTGCTGCATCTTGGTACATGTGATAATAATTAAGCCCAGTGAATGTGTAATTTGAATGTGTGACAAGGTTGGCTGATTGAGCTGAGATAGCCGTGGTGAGCTGCCTGTTTCTGTTGCAGGAGTGGAAATGAAGAAGATTATGGACGCCCACACGCCCTCCAGTGCGGTCGTCAACAAGACGCTCTTCTACGTCCTCTCCACGTCGCCTGCTCCTCTGCTGGACCCGCAGAACGGCGCGGAGGAGCGGGAGAAGCTGGAGGCCAGCCTGAACTACGCCGACCACTGCTTCACCGGCCACGCCACCATGCACGCGGAGAACCTGTGGCCGGCGCACATTGCCGACGTGGCCCACCTGCTGCAGCTGTCCAACCTGTGGCGGCTGACCCTGCAGAAGCGAGGCTGCAAGAGCCTGGTGGGAGCCGGGGCCCACGGCATGATGCAGGGCATGGTGATGAGCTTCGGAGGCCTCCAGTTCACCGAGAACCACCTGCAGTTCCAGGCCGACCCCTCCGTGCTGCACAACAGCTACCTGCTGCGGGGGATTCACTACAACAAGGATCTGATCAACCTGGCCGTCTTGCTGGACGGGGACGAGAAGCCTTTCCTCCACGTCTCGGTCAAACCTCAGGAGAAGCAGGTCAAGCTCTACGGCTGCGAGGCGGGCTGCATGAACGACCCCGTGGAGCTGACCGCCGAACTCAAGGGGCACACCTTCCCCGTCATGGTCACTCGGCCCATCACCCCCCTGCTGTACATCTCCACGGACTTAACTCACCTGCAGGCACTGAGGCACACGCTGCACCTGAAGGCCATCCTTGCCCACGAGGACCACATGGCTGAACAGTACCCTGGCCTCCCCTTCCTCTTCTGGTTCAGCGTGGCATCGCTCATCACCTTATTCCACCTCTTCCTCTTCAAACTCATCTACAACGAATACTGTGGCCCAGGAGCCAAGCCAATATTCAGGAGCAAGGTATAAATCTTCTGCGGGAGCCCTCTCTCTGCTTTTGCTACCTGGGAGCTACATTCTGACTCTTGCAACCTTTCTCTGAGATGGGATGACCGGCGTGGCTCTGGTGCTGAGAGGGACGGGGTTTGCTTCTCTGGTGTCATCTTCTACAAGTATCCTGATTCAAAATGGAACTCCTCCTTTCCTGAGTGACCTATATATCAGCTTCTTAGATTGCAGTACAGATCTTAGATTTTAAATAAGGTCAGAGCTTGCACTGCTGTAAGTAAGCACACCCACATTTAACACGCTGAGAAATAAACCCACACTGATCAGACGATGCAATAGCATTGTTCCACCTCATTGTTCTGAATGTTTGTGGTGTATGCTTTGGGTGATTATGTGTCATGGAATGGGGAAGTCAAGACTGGTATTTAATTCCTGAATTAATCTGAGACGGTGGTTGCTTTGCGTCACCAGTCTGTCCCGCTGGGTGTGACAATGTGCACGAGGTGTGGATGCAGAGTGGGAGTTCAGCAGGGGTTGTGGGTAAGGGGACAGAAATCTTGGTAGGTCCAGGGTTATACAACCAGGTCCCAGTGGGTCATAGAATGGGGAGCGGAGCCCAGTGGAACCAGGGATGCAGCGAGGGTCTCGGTGTGGTCTCATGGTGCAGGGTTAGGCATTGGTATCTCCAGAGATGTGGAGCAGAATCTCAGTGTAGTTTAGGGTTCAATATAAACTCCTTTCCATCAATGTCAACAACATTCCTTGGAGAAAATATGTTCCTTCTAATTTGAGCAAGCAAAGTTTTAGAGTTCTTGATGTTGTGCCATATTCCCTGTAGATGGGTGAACTATCCTAAATTGCAGCCTCTATTATAGGAACGCATTGAACACTGTGAAACATCCATACTTTCCATCCAGATTCACTTTACAGACTAACCTTGTTCATCATCAGCAGTTGGAAATAGACTGGCCTTTAAACCGGGGAGATTCATTTGCCAGAAAGACATTTCTCACCTTTATTGTCTTGCTCAGGTGTAGTATTTAGTGCCCAAGTGTAGTTTACCAAAATGAATGATGGACTGCCCCTGCAGTTAATCATACTTATCACACAGACCGTTGCCAGGACATAGAGTGAGGTTTGATTATAGGTCACAAGGAATACAGACTCTGTACGTAAACCTAATGCTTGAAACAAGAATCGGGCATTAGGAACTGGGAAGAAGTGTAAGTTGTGGAATGTGAAGAGTGGACAGGTTACACTGAGAGTGAAGATTGGCGGACTGGGAAGTTGGTCAAGTGAGGTTCCAAATCCATTCCTAAAACCAGAGATTCTCCTTCTGATTGCTAACACCAATGGAAAATGGCATCTGGCAGAATGTGGCTTTGTGTTGCATAGTTGCCTTTCACTACTGCCACTCGCAGTGCATGAACCTGATGTCATTTGCAATAAGCTAATAGAAGGGGACCTAAAAGGGCAGCTAATATTCTAGAGGATGTGTGGGCTGGTACTGGAGGGCACTTCAGAAGCCTTGTGGTGCAGGAAGTCAAAGGATGGGCAGTGAGTGAGTGGTTCAACAGAGTGATTCCTCTTGACTGGGCTTGTCTGCAGAATCACTGTCCCTTTCATTCTCCTCATGTTCAGTATCAGCTGGGAGACGACGTGAAGAGGTGAATGATTGGTTTGGTTGGTTTTATTTAATGATTGAGCTCATTTGTGAATGCACTGTGTGCGTGTGTGCGCTGTTCATATTTTAGGAAAATATAACCATTGCTTTGCCCGTGTGGCATTGAACATAGAACAGTACTGCACAGGAACAAGCCACAATGTCTGCCAAGTTAAACTAATCCCCTCTGCCTGCACATTCCCTCGATTCCATGCATATCCATGTACCCGTTTAAAAGACTGATTAACATCACTATGGTATCTGCTTCCACCACCACCCCTGGACAAGGCAATTTTAAAGACCCAGGTTCTTTTATGCTGCTCTTCAACCCAAAAATATTATTTGCCACCAACAGCTGGCCCTGCTATTGGAAAGGCCATGCTCCTTGAAATATCCGTACTTCAGGCCATACTTCTGCCACATTCTGACATTTAGTAGCAGCTGGCAATAGATTGGTTTCAAACCAGTCCTGAGATACATTTAGCGGAAGGATATTATTCACTTTTCTTGTGTTGCATTTAGTTCTGTGTTATTTATAAAACAGACGGTGAAGATTTTTACCCTGCAGTGTGTGAGTCTGGTCCTGACAGTCCATACCCGGCCCCGAGCTCTAGGCTCCATTCTTTCTGTTTCCCCCAGCCTGCTCTTTAGATCAATGTTGTCCAAGCAAAGTTTGTGTTCTTTTAGAGGTGATCAGAGATAGTATTTTGCTCACCTCCTGCTACTGTGGCTCGCACACTAGTTTACGAAGCAGCATCTGCAGAACCTACGACCAGTTCAGCACTCCTGCCTGTGTGGTAGAAAATATATTTTTTTAATTACTAAAGCCATCGTAAAAATAAATGCCCGTATCATTCACTATAATGTCGCGATTGTTCAAACCATACATTGCCATTCTCCCTGATCATTAACATCCTGTACTACTCCCCTAGTTATTGATACCTTTCATTATGATTGCCCTGGACATTGGTACCTGATTGATTGAACTATCTGTTGTTGATGTATTTTATTATTGTTGCTCACTGATGATTTACTGTCCTTTGTTACTCCATAGTTGTTAGTGCTGTTCACTCTTGCTCCACTTTCACTTTACTGGTGCCACAGCCAGTATAGTAGAAGTGCCCTTGTCCATTCTGATCTCTTTCCTCCAGCTTCTTTAACGACTTTTCCGCTCTGTGTGCTGGCTTCCCAAGATTTCCACGTCTGTTGGTTACAGTTTTCTCTTTGTCAATTAAACAGGATGTCGTGAGAATTCTGATGAAATGATTCTTGTCACTTTTCCTCATCCCATCATGTGTCCATATGGTTGTTAACATCTAGGTTAGAGGAAGTGACGGAGCCGTCAACATCAGCTGAGAACACATCTACAAACCAGGTCTTTTTTTTAATCAAGAACTTTGCTTTAATTTATTTTGCATATAAAAGATGTGAAACTAAACTAGACACTGGACGTTAAAGCAACTTTCAGCCCAGCTGTGGTGTGGTCTGAACTGCTCATCGTGCTGAGATTCCCCTGGCTTTCCAGCCACAAATCCATCTTTATCTGCAGTAAAAGTGGCCTCGCATTTTCCAGAGTAATATAAGCTTTGTGGTTCCTGGCATTGGGTCAGTCTGCTTCTGAATCAGTCGTGTGTCGTTTTGATTTTGGGAAAGAATTGTGGGGGAGAAAGTTTTTGATCAAAAATGGTTTGGAATGAAATTGCCGTGTGATTATTTTAATTTCTATTGATTCTGTTAACAGTTTGAAATAAACACCATCCCTGCAGCAAATGACTTCTGATTTGATCTTTGGATTGAATGAGAACTGATCAGATGTGACGTTTGCCGAAATTATCAATAATTACTATCAGTGGCAGAGTACAAGGATTATGCAGGTATTTTAGCTGTAAATTCAGCACCGATTCCATTATCTCAAAGCTGTTGTTAAATTCAAAATTTATTTCATTTTAACTCCTGTGTAAAATAATTTATTTTGCGGTATTGCTTCCTTTTATGGAAATGTGTCAAAGTTCCTGTATGTTCAGTGTTTTGTGTCGTTAGTTACAGGTGCTGCGTTCCATGCCTGGTTCAAAGCACACCTTGACCATACACTAACAGGCAAGTTTGCACTTCACACTCTCCCTGAGCAGATCACATCTAAAGGGACTGTCCTACCAGCATCCAACTCCATGCGATGAGCGCGATCAAACTAGAAGCGGGGGCTGCGCGGAGGTTGGGTGATCCCCTGTACAGGGCCGTTCCCACCAGCATGCGCCTGCATGCAGCAAGCGCGACCAAACCGGCAGCAGGGGCCGCGCAGAGGTCGGGTGAGTGGCGCAAAGTGAGGCGAACTTGGAGCGAAGTCTTAAGGTAAGTTCGCCAGGACAGAGAGGGGCACAGAGGCACACACACACAGAGGGCCACGGAGCCACACACATAGAGGGTCTCGGAGACACCTACAGAGAGGGTCACGGAGGCACGATGTCGAGGCGGTGTGTAATGCGTCGAGGCGACTGCAAGCCGACAAGTCGTTGCCGCGCGGAATTTTTGAACAGTCAGTTTTTCGGAGGCCCTCGCGATATCAGGACGAACTCCGCACAATTCCGCACGGCTCCGGCGATCGAAGTGGGACCGGCCCCGCGACGCCAGATGGCTCAAGCGACCATGTTAGGTCGGGCTAATCGCATAGAGTTGCATGCTTGTAGGACAGGCCCTTTATTCTCCCCAGAACTGCAACTGCTCATCCCAGGAAACTCCCATATAAATGTATTTGTACCTTTTGGACAGCACAAAAACAGGCCCTTCAGCCCACCATGGCCACACAGACCATCTATAGCAATTCCATTTTCCAGCATCTTGCTTGTAGCCTTCTGTAGCTTGGCAATTCAATTGTTCTATTAGATATTTCAGTGTGAGATGCTCTGCTTTCACCACTACCATCAGGCAGTGCATCTCTAATGCTCTCACGTGTAACGTGACTATGAGTTCAGCCTAGACCATTTTTTATGGTAGTATATTATTAAAGTTCAGCATGACCTCCCTAATTTTATATGTGTGCACCAAAGCATTGATAAAGCTAAAAATGGTGTATGACTTAATATCTCCCTTTCTCAATAGATTGTACATTCCAGGCCGATGACAGACACAAAAAGCTGGAGTAACTCAGCGGGACAGGCAGCATCTCTGGAGAGAAAGAATGGGTGACGTTTCGGGTCGAGACCCTTCTTCAGACATTCCAGACCCCTCTGCAATAACATCCTGTTTACTGTCCTCTTTACAGTTCACAATACTGCCAGGTCTTGTGTCATTATTAAGTTTAGGAAGATTGGTTTGAACCTTGAAGTCTCAGTCATTTACATAGATAATAATAATAATAATAATAATAATTATATATTTTATTGTCATTGCACATAGGTGCAACGAGATTTGATATGCAGCCTCCATCCGATGTCATAACTTAAACAACTAAACTTTAGATGCCCAGAGAAACATAATTTATAAAAAAGAACAGTAAAACAGTATAAAGTGCAAATAGGTCTGTGCCGGGTCGATGTGTGACGTGACCATCCGAGGGAGACAGTCCATGGGGGGGGGGGGCACTCAGCAGGGCCGATTCAGAGCCGCTGTAGCTCTGGGGATGAAGCTGTTCCTGAGTCTGGAGGTGCGGGTGTAGAAGGCCTTGTAGCATCTGCCGGAAGGTAGAAGAGTAGAACAGACTATGGCAAGAGTGTGAGGAGTCTTTGTGAATGCTGACGGCCTTCCTGAGCCACCGTGTATAGTAGATGCCCTCCAAGGCTGGTAGCTGTGTCCCAATTATCTGCTGCGCTCTGTGGACGACGCGCTGAAGAGCTCTCCTCTCTGCCTCCCTGCAGCTGAGATACCTCACAGAGATGCCATATATTAGTAAGCTCTCTGAGGTGCAGCGGTAGAAGGTTGTCAGCAGCTGTTGGGGCAGACCAGTCTTTTTCAGTATTCTCAGGAAGAACAGTGGTTGCTGTGCCTTCTTGACCAGTGCAGCGGTGTTGGTGGACCATGTGATGTCCTCTGAAATGTGTGTGCCCAGAAACCTAAAGCTGGACACTCTCTTAAGATTAAGATAAAGGCCCAACATCAATTCCCACTTTTAATTTACATCTAGTTCAGAAAATAACCATTAACTATCCCCTTTTGTTACCCATTACTTTGCAGACCGTATAGCCATGCTGCACTTCCCTTTCTTGCTGAGTACTTTATCTCTGATTATGCCCATTGCCTAGTAGTCTTAAAAAAAAAAGCCTTGTGGAAATCCATGTAGAGCACAATAATTGCATTTATTGAAGACCTTTCTCAAAGTTTCTACCTACTCATGGTCCCAACATATAGATGCACTATTTAGAACAAGAAGAAACGACTTCACTCAAGTGTTGTTGATTCTTTCCAATTATTTATCCAAGAAGAGGGTACACAAAAGGCTGGAGAAACTCAGCGGGTGCAGCAGAATCTAAGGAGAGAAGGAGATGGGCGACATTTCGGACCAAAACCCTTCTTCAGACTGATGGGAGGTGGGGGGAGGGGGGCGGGGAGAAGAAAGGAAAAAGGAGGAGCCCGAGGGCTGGGGGAGAAGTGGGGAGGAGACAGCAAGGGTTAACAGAATTGAGAAAATTCAATGTTCAAGCCCAGAGGATGCAGACTCCCCAAGCGGAATATGAGGCGGTGTTGCTCACTCTGGCCATGGAGGAGGCCCAGGACAGAGAGGTCGGATACGGAATGAGAGGGGGAGTTGAAGTGCTGAGCCACCGGGAGGTCGGGTTGGTTATTGCGGACCAAGCGGAGGTGTTCGGCGAAACGATCGCGAAGCCTCCGCTTGGTCTCACCGATATAGATCAGCTGGCATCTGGAGCAGCGGATGCAGTAGATGAGGTTGGAGGAGGTGCAGGTGAACCTCTGTCGGACCTGGAAGGACTGCTTGGGCCCCTGAAAGGAGTGGAGGGGGGGAGGTAAAAGGACAAGTGTAACATCTCTTGCGGTTGAAAGGGACAGTGCCCGGGGAATGGGTGGAGCGGGAGGGAAGGGTAGAACCTTATCCAAGAAGGTTGTGTGTGTGCTCGGTTATTGATTGCATTAAAAAAAAACACAGACTGATCTACTAACCATAAATCTACCAGAGGAAATGGGGAAAGGAGAGAAAAGGGAGGTGGTGATTATCCATCATCTTGTTGCAACAGCTGAGCCGACTCCATACCTAAATAACATGCATCTGTTCCTTATGCACGAAGATCATAAAACAGCCGAAATTAATTGGAAAGAGAAAAAAAGTAAATAAGGTTGAAGATGGCATCATTATCATTAGACAATTACATTATCATGTTTTGTCTCCCATCTCTACGTATTGAAAATTTAAAACAAAAAGTTAGAATCACAGGAAATGACAGTGAAGCCTACGATGTCAATATGTAATTGAGTGGAAACACGAGGCACATTTAAAAAAAACCGGAATAAGAATATTTTCACACGTTTCTGTAACAGAACTGGAGTCAGAACCAGGTCTGAAGAAGGGTCTCGACCAGAAACGTCACCATTCCTTCCCCCCCAGAGATGCTGCCCAAAGATCACGGTGCTCTTTGATGCTGCCTGTCCCGCTGAGTTACTCCAGCTTTTTGTGTCTATCTTTGATCAGAACCAGGCGGCCGTGAGACGCGGCAAAGCTGGTTGTCGCCACCAGGGGTCAGGGTTGCTCCAACTCAAGCGGTGCCGGTGAGTCTGGTCTCTGCTGCTCCCAAGTGCCTGGAATCCGCTCACTCAGCCCAGGACAAGCATCATCAACTCACATCTGAGCCGCGCAGTTTACAGATAATTAAAAATAACAAAGCACACAAGATGGTTGTGCTAAATATTGACTAGTTACCACTCCTGGTATTTATTTATATAATACTATTAACTATTTATATACAATAAAATATACATCAAAGAAGGCGGAACACCTTGGCAAGGTTGGGCACAGATACAATATACATTTAAATGTCACATGTGCCAGATGGCACAGTGAAATGTGATCACCATACAGCCATACACTAAAATAAAGAGTGTATCCATTGTTAAAAAATAACCAGTTCCTAATCAGTATCATGGATTAGCACAACCACACAATCTGTTCACCATTGCTGTTATGAAAAACTTCTCCCCATCATTGTAACTCAAATGGCTGACTGTACCGCAGTCTATCTAAGCCTTTGCCTTTATAACCAGAGATCAAAATAAGGGCATAATGTTTGTATTGGCTCTGTTTGCTCAAGGGATAGGGGGAGAACGCAGGAACTGGGTTCTGATTTTGAATGATCAGCCATGATCATATTGAATGGCGGTGCTGGCTCGAAGGGCCGAATGGCCTCCCCTTGCACTTATTTTATGTTTCTATGTTGCGCTGAGTTAGCATAAATAATAAGACTGCCAACTGCAGAAGTGATGGGTCTCTAGGTGCTTCCCAAGTGAGTAAATTATGTAATTGTGTGAAGGGTGATTACTAGGGAAACTCTCAGAAGTGCTCCCTGTCCTCTGCAGCATATGGACTGGTTGAGAATATGAGGAGGTCTCAGGTGGTCTGCCTATTGCCCTGTCTCTTCACCACCAAACATCAAAAGGACTGCTAATAAAATGCCATGTTGTGAAACAAACAAGCTAGTTTCCAACTCTGCAAAGCAACATGAATATTCAATTGTAGAGAGGAGCAAAGAGGTTGAGAATAATGCATTACATGTAACAGAATCACACAGAAAATAATTATTTAAATGGATATGGTTCAGTGCAATTTGTAGATGTAATCTCCAAAAGCATGGGTTCAGCACAGAATTGACAGATTATATGACAGATTTCTTACACGCCCTACACACAGGATCTATCCTGCCAAGTTGAAGACAGAAGATTTGGGAAATATTCAGCCGGTCAGACAGCAGCTGTGGGGAAAGAAATAGAATACATGTTGCAGTCACAACATTTGTCAGAACTGAGAAACATTAGAGATAAATTGGACTTCAGGCCAAGTTGCCTCCTGGCCACTCTCTCCTATCTCCTCTCCTTTCAGGTAATAGATACAGAAATGTGAAAACGCACACATCCAGATTCAGGGACAGTTTCTTCCCAGCTATTATCAAGCATCTGATTCATCCTACCATCAGCAGAGAGCAGTGCTGAACTACTATCTACCTCTTTGGTGACCCTCGGACTTCCTTTGATTAGACTTTGCTGGCTTCACCTTGCACTAAACGGTGTTCCCTTGTACTGTAAATGTACTGTGATACACTATCATCGTTTATTTCTGCTGACTGGGTAGCACACAACAACAGTTCTGCACTGCTCCACGGTACATGTGACAGTAATCTAAACTGAATTGATTTAAGATTCAGAGAATGAGTGAAACCTCCTCCAGGCCAGTGTTTAGTTCCTTCTAAATAAGAGTCTGAAGAATTGTCTGACCCGCAACGTTGTTTGTCCATTCCCTCCACAGATAGTGCGTGACACATAGAGTTCCTCCAGTTATTTCACATGTCCAGCATCCACAATATTTTTGCTTTTCTATAAAAACTCCTATATTCACTGACACAGCGTTTTATCGTTGTTTTAAAAAAGCAGTCCCTCCATCCATCTTCTGTTGAACATTGGGCACATTTCCAGAATAGATTGGTATTTCAATGCAGATTTGGTCCCCACTCCAGATAGGCACAAGAATCATCAACAGTCTCCTGACTGCCGTCACGCCTTTGTTGGTGATACCCCTGATCCTGTACCCAAGATGCTGTTAGGTCCATACAAGGCACTCCATAATAATGTATACTATAGTGTAAGTAAATGGGTTCTTCTCAATAATCAGCTATTATCACACACAACGCATGGTAAACCATTCCACAATAACATAAGTGGGGCAGCTCCATTTGTGGAGACACAAAGAACAATAGTTGCTGGAATTTTGAGCCAAAATGCAACGTGCTGGAGGAACTCAATGGGTTAGGCAGCATCTGCAGAGGCAAATGGGCAGACAGTATTTCGGGTTGGGGTTCTTGTTTGGTTCGGTACTCTTTCAGGTGTTGGGGGGGGGGGGGTTGGAAAAGTGAGATGTGTGTGTGTGTGCGGGGGGGGGGGGGGTGGACATAGTCTGGCAAGGGATTTGGTGAGGGGGGGGTTTGATAGTCAGATCGGTGCAGGAAGTGACCAAGTCTAGAGGCGGAAACTGTGCCAGATAAGGGGAGAGGAGGAAAGAAATGTAAAGCCTGAGGGAGGGGTATAGGTGGGAGGGGACAGAAGGGGAGGGGGGGAGAGGAGGGGGGGGGATAGCGGGAGAAATGGGTACACTCTGGGGGAGGGGATCTTTCATAATCAATTATTTCCTTGATTTTGCTCCTCCTTCCGCACCTGTTGTTCCACTAAATATTTATCAATCCAGATACACAGGCAATCGTAAAGCCACCATCTCATCTACCTCCACCACGGCCCCAGACACCCACCACTCTCTGTGTAAAAAAAAACCTTGCCCTACACATCTCCTTTAATAGTTGCCCCTCTCACCTTAAAGCTCTGCCCTCCATTATTTGACATTTCACCACCGGGGACAAGGCTCTGACAATCGACCCCATCTATTCATAGCTATATAGTTCTATCTGATCTCCCACCAACCTCAATTGCTCCAGTGAAAACAATCCGAGTCTGTCCAATCTTTCTTTATAACTAATACCTTACAATCCAAGTAACATGTTGCAGTAGATGGCATTAGTTATGAGGAGAGGTTGAACGCATTTGGATCGGTTCGGTGATCTGTGTAAGTGATGAGAGGTGGGATTGGGGACTGGCGAGGATGGAGGGAGGGGTGGATGTGGAGATAGTCGGTCCCACGGGCTGCAGATAAAGCCTCTTCCACCACTTCCCCTTAGATCCGTCCACCCCTCGCCGTGACGTGGCTGCATCCCTGGTCCTCCTGGAAGCCTCTCCTCACCGTCTCCACATCAAGATGTCCACGACGCGCTCCAGACCATCATCCCTGACATTTGCTTCCAGAGAAATCCGGGGGGAATCCGAGGAATTGAGGCGTGTTTAGTGCTCCATTAAATCTCCTGATGATTGGGTTTAGCTTCCCTGGGCTTCGCTGATGTCGGCAGCCGGCGGGGTGAAGAAGGGAGAACGCTCCGTGAGAACGGATCCCTCCTCCTGGGCGAAACGAAACTTCGGCGCAATCCACCATCGGAAACCAACAGGCGGCCGAGGACTAAGAGAAGCGGCTATCGAGGACTCGGCGTCGGACTTGCTCTGTGACACAGCCAGGTAAACAGTCCGACAGTGGCTGGCAGGCCGGTGCCCGGCAACTTGCCGGAGAGAGCATCACTCACACCGGTAAACGCGGGGATATCCAGTGACCAGACACAGCAACTCTGCACAAACGGTAGACACAAAACGCTGGAGTTACTTAGCGGGTCAGGCAGCTTCTCTGGAGAAAAATGAATGATTCGATGATGTTTCGGGTCGAGATCCTTTTCAGATCCTTTTCTCCAGAGATGCTGCCTGACTGAAGAAGGGTCTCGACCCGAAACGTCGCCTATTTCCTTCGCTCCATAGATGCTGCCTCACCCGCTGAGTTTCTCCAGCATTTTTGTCTACCTTCGATTTTCCAGCATCTGCAGTTCCTTCGTAAACAGTAAACGATGAGTTACTCCAGTATTTTGCGTCTGTCTTCGGTGTAAACCAGTATCTACAGTTCCTTCCTACACGACTCTGCACACTTACTGTTCCACCCTGTGAATGTCTCCAGCGCAGCCTGGTCTTGCTTCACGCTTCCAGCAACACTTTAGATCTGGAGACACAAGAAACTAGAATCTTGAGCTAGAACGAGATGCTGGGGGGACTCAGCGAGTCAGACAGCCTCCGTGGAGAGAATGTTTCGGACCGGGGTCGTGCAAGTCAGATGTCGTCTGTCCATTCCCTCCACAGATGCTGCCTGACCCGCCGAGTTCCTCCAGCACTTTGTGCTCAGTGTTGGGAGCCTGTTTCGAGTGACAAGTAAACTGCACCGTCCGCGGTTGCTACCGACCGGCGGAAACTAGTGCAATTACAAAATATACCAGGACCCATTCACGAATTGTACAAACCGGTTGTGTACAAATCGGGAGCATCGGATCCGGATGACACCAGGAGCGGCTCCGGCTCCCGGACGTGTTGGCAATAAGTGTCAGATCAGGGAAGGGGAGCGAGGGGTCGGGACCCGAGTTACCCACCCGGACAATGCGCTGGAGTAACATTGGAGCGGCGGCTCCGCTCGTTCCGTAACGGAATAAACTAACCGGAGACCGCGCTAAACTCCAAAATAAAATGATATCAAATTACACAAACGAATATTATTTAAAATACGAGTTTCTACGAGTTTAAAACGAATGTTGCCGACAATTGGCAGAAATGATAAAGAAACGAAAGGGAAAGATGCCAGAGGCGATGGACAGAATCTAGCGCCCCAGGACCATGTGTTATTTACTATTTTACACAGAATTATTAACCTTTCCCGATATAAACGCATAATCTCATCTAGCTAAAGATAATATCGAAAAAAATGGTTAACCGGTCTCCTCATGAAGGCGAGGATAGTTAACTAACTTCACCAGAACTGGGGGGAAATGAACAGAATGATGACAACTGCGCTCGGCAAGAATAGCGAGCTTTCTGCCCTTCGAGCGTCCGTTCCCTTCACAACAGCGAGAATACAATTCAATTTTACAATTTAATTTCAAGCAGTTTTCCCGTAAATGAAAAAAATACAAATACCAAAATAAATGCACAGTCTGGTTCCCTCGTTGTTCCCGAATCCATATTGGCAACTAGCGTTTTACAGAGAAATATTACATTTAAAACCACACCTCTCGCATCATGTATCTGAGACCCCGCACAAAGTTGAGAGTCGACATTGGCCTCGACAAACCATTGTTGGGGAGATGGCGGGCATTTTTACTTCGCTGCCCGAGGTTAACAAGCGAGGCAAAACATGGGTTCGGGTTCGCCGCCAGCTTTGAGCATTATTGCACAAAAATAAAGTCTGACAGGGACGCTAATGTACAATAAGTCAGAAAAGCAAAACCAGTTAATAAACTAGAGCGCAGAATATGAAGAGAACTGTACGTTGTAGCTTCCCGTTTACTCTACTCATTGTACACGAGTCTGGCTGCATTGTATTTGTGTGCGGAATTGTTTGATCTGATTGGATTATCTACCTGATTGGATATAATACCCAGTCTGAGATTTTCAACAGCAAGTGTGGACTCCTCAGGAGTCTGTGGAATTCTCTGCCTCAGAGGGCGGCGGAGGCAGGTTCTCTGGATGCTTTCAAGAGAGAGCTAGATAGGGCTCTTAAAAATAGCGGAGTCAGGGGATATGGGGAGAAGGCAGGAACGGGGTACTGATTGGGGATGATCAGCCATGATCACATTGAATGTCGGTGCTGGCTCGAAGGGCCAAATGGCCTCCTCCGGCACCTATTGTCTATTGTCTATAAGGCTGCCCCGCCATGCAGTAAAACCATGGCGGGTCCTCAATCTAGACTCCACCTTCCTAATGTATCCCCATATCTGATTCAGTTAGCAGTGTCCAAAAGAGCAAAGCTCTCATCCTTGCACCAAGTAAGTATACAACCGGGTCAAAGATTGCCCAATGTCCATAACTTCCAGATAAATCATTTTCCGTTTCTCCCCACTCTAAATGGCTGAAACGTCATGTTAAGATTCCCTCTGTTATGCTCTCTCAGAATCCAAGATATTACCGTAAAGCGACCCAGCACTTCAATCCTCGATGAGAATGGGTCCATCTACGCAATTGTTTCTCCACTTAAGCCGAAGAGGTCCAATAAGTTTAAGATGCGCCGGTTTCACGGCGAACACCCAATTCATTCGGTGCAGGCCCTCTGCAATTAATTAAAGGTTTCCATAGTCTTTAAATCCAACTCCCGCGCTGCGCGCAGTTGCAGTTGTGTGCGGTTCCGGTCGCCATATTACAGGGAGGATGAGGAGGTTTTGGTGAGGGTGCAGAAGAGGTTTTACCAAAAACGCTTAGGGAGGAACTGCAGATGCTGGTTTACACCGAAGATAGATACAAAATGCCGGAGTAACTCAGCTGGACAGGCAGCATCTCTGGAGAGAAGGAATGGATGACGTTTTGGGTCGAGACACTGCTTCAGACTGAGGGTCAGGGAGATATAGATATCTGGAAGGATAAGGTGTGAAAACTAGGGATCAAAGGGGAAAGCTGGAGAGCAAGAGGAATCAGAGGGGGGGACAGCGAGAGAAGAATTCTCGTCGGAGAGAGGGCGGGAACTTATTCAAAGTAGACACAGCTTGAGGACATTTCGCAGTGGAGTTGACAGAATGTGTAAGGGGCAAGATACTGCCTGGCTTAGAAAGCGTTAGCTGCAAGGAGAGGTTGGGCAAACTTGGATTGTTTTCTCTGGAAGGCCGGAGGCTGAGGGGAGATGCGATAGAAGAGAGACACAGAGTGAAGAGTCGAAATCATTTGCCCTGGGTCGAGAGGTCAAAGGCTAGAGGAAATAGCTCTAAGGTGAGAGGGGCAAAGTTGAAAGTGGATGCGCGGCGTTTTTATATGGAGGGTGGTGAGTGCCTGGAACACGTTGACAGATGTAGGAGACTTTACATTCAGACACTGACATCAAGTGCTGCTGGAGGGTCATCAACTCGGTGAAAGACGCTCTCTGGTCTGCCCGAGCGTTGTTCACCACCCAGCAGAGCGAGATGTCCGTCGGGGAATGTTGCCGACTGGCCCACTGCAGACTGCAGGAGTACGTGCTGAGGGACGCACTGAAGCTCGGTGCAGCCAACGCCAAGGCTCGGTGGGGGAGGGCCACAGTCTAAGGTCCTTCCGCTGCTGGACATGGGGGGCACAGTATGGTGGAGACGCCCCTCAAAATAAGGGAAGGTATCCCATGCCGGGGGGCCACATGAGTGGCACGGGTGGGGGATCGATTAGTAAAATTTGAAAAATGTATATAGACTGCATGGAAGAATTTGTATAGCCTCCGAAAATGTCGGATGGATTTTTCGCACGGTTGATGTATTGTAAATATTTATTACTTGAATAAAGTCTATTTTGAAATATTAAAAAAAGGAGACTTGTGGATATGGCACATGGGACATGGATATGCAGTGAGTGAAGGGACATGGAGCTCTCGCAGGCAGAGGAGATTAGTTTAAAACTTAACATACAATGTGTGGTTAGGGGTTCCGCGTCGAAGGCAGCAACCGGTCACCTTGCTCGTTGTGTTCCAGGTGCGGGGCTCTCCCGACGGGCGGAGCGGGCCGGACAGTCCGCCGGATCGGCGCCGCCTGCCTCCTGTCCTTGGCGGCTTTGATGGGGTCACTGTGCCTGGACTTGAAGAGCAGCCTGGCGGGCTGGAGAGAGACGGAGGACGCGCTCCACGCTCTAGTTTCCTGCAGAAACACCTTGTCCCTTCAACTCATCGGCCGCCTCCAGGAAGAACGCGGCTGGGCCAGGAAGGAGCAGAACAGCAGGTCACGGATCACCTCCTCCAACCTCACCCAAACGGCTCAGGTGTTGGCGTGGGTCAGTGCCCTCTGCACTGAGCTGGGAGCGGGCGGACACAAGTGTTCGGAGGGGGCATTCACTTGCCAACGGCTGGTGGAGGGAATCGGGCAGAATCTCGGCGGAAACGGCACCGGGCATGAGGACGAGACGGACCACATCATCACGTCGGTCATCTCCATCCTGCTGAGTGGCCCGGGCGAGCCAGAGCCAGAGCTGGAGCTGAGCCGGGCCAGGGCCAACCAGGGCTGGGCAGATGTGCTGTCCTTCAAGCTGACACTTCGAGCCAAGGAGGCGCTCCTCCTGCGATCACAACCCCGGCCCTCGTCCCCACAGGGCGACCCCCAGACCACATGGCAACGGGCAGCGACCACACTCAATCACGGCCTGGTTATTTCCCAAAACATGCAGCATTGTTGCAGGAAGAACATGAATCTCTCGCTGTATTTCACACAGCAGGAAGGAGCGTGCCTCTTCTACCCATCCCTTCGCGTGTTGGAAGCTGCTGACCAGGACGTGATGTTGGGTGTGGTCCATCACCTCGACATAGTTGGGGAATGCCTGCTCAGTCTGGCCGATGCCACCATGAGGAAGAAGTCGAGAGATGTCCTGTCGGAGCTGAGTTACAGGATCACGCTATTGGCCACCGCCTGCCTCATCTACCCGGTGGTGCTCGTGTCCTTCAAGCAGATGACGGAATGGATCCACAACTATGCGCGCAGTCTGAAGGAGCGCACTGAGGACTTGAGCCGCCAGCGGCGCCTGGCCGAGGACCTCCTGCACCAGATGTTGCCCAAATCGGTGGCGAGGCAGCTGCGGAAGCACAAACACGTGGAAGCGGAGAGCTACGAGCAGGTACCAGCCAGCGACGTTGCCCTGGGTCTTAACACAGACACTCTTGTGTTGAAATTACGGCTGATGCCTGTCCCACTTAGGAAACCTGAACGGAAACCTCTGGAGACTTTGCGCCCCACCTAAGGTTTCAGTGCGGTTCCCGGAGGTCCCCGGCGGTTTTGGTCAGTCTCCCTAATGGTCGACAGTGGTTTCCGCTTCTTCTATAGAACGTATAAGTCTCCAGAGGTTTCTGTTCAGGTTTCCTAAGTTGGACAGTGGATACATCCGGTGGTTTACAAGTCTCTGGCAGAGCCGCTGCCTCACAGCGCCAGAGACCCGGGTTCGATTCTGACTCCGGGTGCTGTCTGCGCGGAGTCTAATGTTTTCCCTGTGACCGCGTGGGTTTTCTCCGGGTGTCGGTTAATAATTGGCCTCTCTCAATTGTCCTTGGTATATACGGACATAGTGAGATTACATAGAATGAGCGTGCACGGCTGATCGATGGTCAGCGTGGACTCGATGGGCCGAAGGGCTTGTTTCCATCCTATACCTTTCTATCAAATCCATCTGGCTTGACACATGAAGGCACAAGAGACTGCAGATGCTGGAATCTTGGAACAAAGTACTGGAAGAACTCAGCGGGTCAGGCAGGATCTGTGGAGGGAATGCCATCTGAAGAAGGGTCCCCTGAAATCAGAAACATGGTCGGCAGCTGAG
Source organism: Raja brachyura (assembly GCA_963514005.1). The sequence goes on from OY740811.1 coordinate 28,724,350, forward strand.
TTCCTCCAGCACATTGCTGTTTACAAGAAAAATGGAAGTGGGTCTATGTGAGTTACATGCCCAGTATCAGATTCCTTAGAAACAGTGCTATTGTTAAGGGCAGCCTTGCTATGAAAGCATGGTTGTATCATAAGTGACTCACAACAGACATTCTCTAAAACAAAGGGACAGACTTTATTGAGCTGGTGTCACAGAGGTCAGGTCAAACATTCAAAGGTTATAGACAATAGACAATAGGTGCAGGAGTGGGCCATTCGGCCCTTCGAGCCAGCACTGCCATTCAATGTGATCATGGCTGATCAACCCAAATCAGTACCCCATTCCTGCCTTCTCCCCATATCCCCTGACTCCTCTATTTTTAAGAGCCCTATCTAGCTCTCTCTTGAAAGCACCCAGAGAACGTGCCTCCACCGCCCTCTGAGGCAGAGAATTCCACAGACTCACCACTCTCTGCGAGAAAAAGTATTTCCTCGTCTCCGTTCTAAAGTTAGTCGTGACCATCAGTGCCAAGTTTCTTGATTTGCAGGGTTGAGCTAAATACAGAGAGCAGTGGAGCATAAGAATCGGCCTTTCATTCCAAAATGATGCCGTTAAATTAAACACCAAGCTGGAAAGTGTGCAGAGAAGATTGCTGGGGACATTGCCAGGACTCGCGGGCCTGAGCTACAGGGAGAGGTTGAGCAGGCTGGAACTCTATTCCTTGCAGTGCAGGAGGATGAGAGGTGATCGTGTGGAGGTGTACAAAATCATGAGAGGAATAGATTGGGTCGACGTACAGAGTCTCTTGCCCAGAGTAGGAGAATCGAGGACCAGAGGACATAGGTTTGTGTCTGCTCCCACCACCACCACCACCACCCTTGCCAGCGCTTTCCAGGCACCTCCCACTCGGTAATAAAACTGCCCCGCATTTCTCTTTTAAACGTTCCCCCTCTTACCTTACAACTACGCCCTCTAGCCTTTGACATTTTCAAATGATCAAATTCCTCTTCATTAATAAACACATCTTTGGTCCATTTGCTAATAAAGCAGTATCATATTTCTGACATCAGAATTCTGGTTAGTGAGAAAGAATGATAACGTTTCTCCCAGGGAAAGCTCTTACATGTTGCAACCTGATAGTTACACTCAGATCGTGTTAACTAATTACATTTGAGAGTTATACAGCACGGAAACAGCCCCTTCGGCCCCAATTTGCCCATGATGTCCCATTTACACTAGTCCCACCTGTCTACATTTGGCCCATCTCCCTCTAAAGATTTCCTATCCATGTAGCTGTTTTAAATGTTATTATAGTGCCGTACGGTATAGTATTTTGGTAATTGGCTAAAGCATTAATTTAGGAACAAGCAGAAATGGAATCCAACCTTTTGCTTCTGAATAACTAGGCTTCCAAAATCCTATGTCCCCTGTGGAAATTATGTTTCAGAATTCATTCTGTCTCCCTTTAAGGTAGTTTTGATTGAAGCCCTCAACCAAATGTAATTTAGTAATGTCTAGATACTGTCCACAAACTTCATCCAAAATAACATTGACTCAAATTACATTTGAGCCTAGCATCATAAATCTTTGCTGAATTTCTTTCAAATCAAATTATTATTTTTTTAAATCTTCCCCCGAGGCTGCAGTTTAACATAATCCGTGCAGCCATTTAGAGGCTTGATTCTGGGTTACTGTCTTATACAAGTTTAGTATTGGAGAATGCTTGCTTGGTACAGTCTGGACCGGGGAATTGTTTCTAATGACATTGCCAGTCCCCTTTTCAGGACTGTAAATTGCTGTCAGGTGTATCCAAGTGAGTGTGTTTATTTGCATCTGAAAGCAACTCATTCTTGCAAAATAATTATAAATAATTAGCTCATTAACAATTACCGCAAGATAAAAATAGGTTGAGTGTAGAATGATAGATATAAACAGCGATCTTGATGCAGACTAACAACAAATCAAAAGAAAGACTTGTGTTATAATGGAGTTATTATATATTTGAATCTTATGTGCCCTTTGGTCAACCTAAAATGTGTTACCGAAAATGAATCCGTGTGATTCTGCAGTAATGTTGGACACACAACAACAGAGTGTTAGATCTATTCAATGTGTGGTTGTTGTATTCATGCCAATTTTGGGAGACAGAATAAAACACAAAGTGCTGGAGGAACTCAGCTGGTCAGGCAGCATCTGGGTCGGAAGTGAACAGATGATGATTTGGGTTCGGACACTTCTTCTCCAGCAGTCTAAAGCCAGATCATGACCTGAAAAGGCCCATTCCCTCCCCAGATGCTGCCCGACCCACTGATCCACCCCAGCACTTTGTTTTATTGCTCAAGGTTCCAGCATCTGCAGTTCCTTGTATCTTCATTGGGAGACTGGATAGTTTTTGTTTCATTTTGTATCTGTAAAAATAAAGTGTTATGCGCAGAGTTGATGACATGTGCTGGTGGGACATGGATGACTTCAGGTGGATCGTCACCTTGTCGTGGTGAAGAACCTTGTGTGGTCCTGAGATCCTGAGAGCGATGCCGTCTGGAGCTACACTCCTAGTAGGGCCACCCATGGTGGTACGGTCAAGGGGGAGGTCCCTGACAAAGAGCAATCCAACCAAGACCTCAACGGTGGAACAGGCGGAGGACGATGGCTGACCTTAGTGGAGCGTCACAACGGCTGGGAAGGCGGGTGAAGGCTGCGGTAGAAAAGGGTCTCCGGTCGTCTTGGACTCCATGCCACTGGATCCTGACCCAGATCTGTCAAGGACCGTGTGTGTGGTGGCTGACTGTACACCAGTCTCCCCACGTTAAACAAAGTCACGCACAGGCGTCCTTACAGAGGACAGTGATACTCGTTTCGAGTGACCACCGATGATGATGACTTCAGGAGGGACTTGGACTATCACAAGAGGGACATGTAGTATCTCAGGTGGGACATGGAGCTGTCAAAAGCAGCCCTAGCCATTGTACATGATCTTTCTTAACCACAGCCAACAGAGATAGGATAGGAAGAGAATGAGAAAGTGGGATAGTGTAGAACTAGTATGAACGCATGATTGATAGTGGCATGGACTCGATGGGCTGAAGGGCCTATTTCAATGTCGTACCTTTCAATCTATCAATCTTTTTTTTTTATGTGGTCTGGTATTGGTTGATGCAGGAAACTTGTCCTTACACTTCCTGCATTACAGAGAAGCATAATTGTGTGAATGTAGGAAGCAGTATTAGTAGCAATGTTACAACATTTTGAGATTTTAAAAATCAAGTCTACAGTTTATCCCATCAGATAAAGCATAAAAAGAAGTTTAATTTGACACCTAGTTCACTTTCATATCTTCAGTATTAAGAAAGTTATGACCATTTTCATACTCGGAAATTAGCATCTTGTTCCCCATTGCCTTTCAATTGACTTAACTCAAAAGCTGTGATCTAGAACCGTTAAAAGCCCATAACTTTCTTAAAAATTAAGAGAACTCAATGAAATTTTCAGTTATTATAGATTGAAGCATTCTGAAACAAATATGAAACAATCTTACTTGGATGACCTGAAATTAAAGCATATAATTAGTTAGTTATCTAATTGTAGCTAATTACAAAATTCAATGAGTAGATCTAAACATCTATCCATTTCTGAAGAAAAGATAAACTTTTTTTAAATTGCCTAAGTGTCCAAATAACATTCACACAATAATCCACAATATAACATAATTTTTAAATCTCATTGTCATGAATTTCTGGGCCAAATGGAAGGAATTTAGTGTTTAATGCCTGTAAATTAATGGCCATTTAAATCAACTAGCGAGTGGGTTTTAGTGGAATGCGGTGGATTGGAACGTTGCGGTTTGCGGTGAAGTTGGGAGGAAAAATACTGTTGGTTCATACATTTTTTTTGGACTCCATTTCGCAACATGAAAATATTATTAAAGCCTCCATAAAAATCAACTTTTAATATGAAAATAAACTATGTACCTTTTTTTCTCCCCTACGCAAAAGCCTTCCCGTTGTCGGCGCTCACGGCTTTTGAAGGTGATTTTTAAATTACTTTAGATAATAAATAATCTAACGTAATTTAAAAATACCTTCATTAATGAAATGTTGGAGCGATTTTTCTTCCGCAACGAAATCGCCCGACATGGATCAATTTGCCCAGTCTGTAGAAAAACGGCACTTTAAGCCCGCCCCCCTCTGAAAGGCGCCAAAGTCATGCACACGGGGAGTGGCAGAACTGCAGCGCTGCTCAAGGTAAGTTTTGTAACATACCTAGTATTAGTAATATTTAGGCTAAACTCAAGGTGTTTTATTGCTATTTGCACAGGGAACAATATAAACTTCTGTATTTAAATCCATATAAATATTGATATTTTGTTTTAAATTACTGGCAGGTGACAATTTATTTCTCGGACATTGTAGGATTCACCACCATTTCTGCTTCGTGTACGCCTCTGCAGGTAGTGCAGATGTTGAACAGCCTGTACATGTGCTTTGATACCAGGATCGAGTCATACGACGTCTATAAGGTACAGAGTGCTAAGAGCTGATAACCAGTAATAAGAATCATGAATGCTAATGGAAGATAAATCATAATCTGGGGCTAAACTAAAGACAATTATATTTCAAGGGCATTTGTGAAACACCATAAATGTCTTGACACAGTCGATTATAAACTATTCATAACTTAAAGGTACATGACACGGCCCTGGGAGGGAATTGAGATGGGGTCTGGTCTAATATCAAGGGGATTACACCTTCCTATCAAATGCTTTGGACATTCCCTCAGATCTTCCACTGCCTGATGCTACACCCTAGGTGCGCCCCCCATTCGTCCTTGTGTTATTGCCTTAGTATCTTTTAGGTTTAGCTTCTTCTTCTTCTTTCGTGTGGCGTGCACAGCCTAAAGTTGTAGGATAACTTGTTCTATTTGATCTTCTGTTTGTGCACGTCGAGTTGATTGCATTAGTCGAAACAGGGCGGACCATGTGAAGGTCGCAATCTTTCAACCCTTAGGACATTAACTCCTTCTCAGCTAAACCTACATGAAAGTCAGAATTCTGACAGTGCAAAGGTCCTTAAATGTTACACTGAATATGGAACCTGGACTATGGTTTTAAGTCCTTTAAGTGGAACTTTTACCAACTGCAATGAGATCGTCACTTCTCAGTGAATTTCTTGGTGCCTTTTGAGGTGTCCACTTCCAATATATTTATAGAGATGCAAGGGACTGCAGATGCTGGTTTACAACCAAAGAGGCAAAAAGAGCTGAAGTAACTCAGCAGGTCAGGCATCATCTCTGGAGAACGTGGATGGGAGACATCAGACTCAGACCAAAGCAGGGTCCCAACCCAAAAGGTCACCTATCCATGTCCTTCAGAAATGCTACCCGACTTGCTGAGTTAGTCCAGCACTTTGTGTCCATCCATTTTATGTTTAGCAGTATTATAACGAACAATTCTAATTATTTTATAACAAGTTTTATTTGTTCATTTTCTCCTTGATCCAGGTGGAAACTATTGGGGATGCCTACATGGTGGTTAGCGGCCTCCCCGAGCGGAAAGGGGCTAAACATGCTGATGAGATCGCTAAAATGGCCTTGGATCTGGTCGCAGCTGTACGGCAGGTCCCAATTCCTCACATGCCGACAGAAAGGCTTCAGCTACGAGCTGGGATTCACACAGGTCTGCAACTCTGACTAAGACCCTCTGGAATGTGTCTTTGACTCTATCCATTCATTTCCCTATTGATTCTCACTCGATCATTCAAAACATTGGGGTGACCAAATTTAATAGCCCGTGAAACCAGATGTCATTACCTTGGGCCCAATACTCAATGCAACAATGTGCTACTGTCTGTTGTGTGTACTTACTATCTGCACACAGCCAGGGGCACACTTGCCGAAACATTAATCACCACAGATTTAGTAATTTGGCTGGTAATTAATGAGTAAACGATAATCTAAAGAGGAGGTTCTTAAATGTAGGAGGCATAAGTTCAATATGATGAGAGGATAATTGACCGGGGTAGCCATGAGTGAGGAGCTGCAGTGAATTTGTGGAGATGGATTAGAATGAACCGCAAAGGACATGGCGGGATGTGAGGAAATAAATTGTTGCAGATGGATTGTTATAATTGTTATGCTTAAGAAAGAACTGCAGATGCTGAAAAAATCGAAGGTAGACGAAAAGCTGGAGAAACTCAGCGGGTGAGGCAGCATCTATGTAGCGAAGGAATGGGTGACGTTTTGGATCGAGATGCTTCTTCAGACAATCAGTTATAATTGTTACAGATTGTTGCCACAGAAGACTGTGGAGGCCAAATCAATGGATATTTTTAAGGCCGAGATCGATAGATTCTTGATTAGTACTGGTGCTGGGGGTTATGGGAAGAAGGCAAGAGAATGGGGTTAGGAGGGAGAGATAGATCAGCCATGATTGAATGGTGGAGTAGACTAGATGGGCCAAATGGCATAATTCTGCTCCGATCACTTATAATCTGGAACACTGCCTGTAAGTTTAATGAAATCAGAATTAATTTATCTAAAATTAATGAGAACTTTCCAAAGAAAGTTGGATAATCACAAGATAATTTTTTCACAGGGCTACGGGGAAAGTCTGAGGGAGAAAGACTATGATTTATTCTAGAAGGACCCATCGTGGACTTTGTGGATGAAATGATTTTTTACTACACTAAAATCTGTAAGGCTAGAGGAATTGCTAGAAAGGCTGTAATTTATGTGAAAAAACCCCAGAAAAATGCAGAAAAGACTCTGCAGCACCCGTGGAAAGAGAAATAAATGTTTGAAGTTCAAATCTGTTTGTTAATTCAGAAAAAAGAGAAAATAAGTTAGTTATCGACCATGGAGAAGGTGAAGTGGGGATGAATAGGATAAAGTGAATATTCGTGATAGGAAGAGGTTACATGATCGATGGGCTAATGCGACGAATGGAGAGTGAGAAAATGAAAGTGTGAGGAAGTGTATCTGGACTTCCAGAAGGCTTTCGACAAGGTCCCACATAAGAGATTAGTATACAAACTTAATACGACATTGGGGGTTCAGTATTGACGTGGATAGAGAACTGGCTGGCAAACAGGAAGCAAAGAGTAGGAGTAAACGGGTCCTTTTTACAATGGCAGGCAGTGACTAGTGGGGTACCGCAAGGCTCAGTGCTGGGACCCCAGCTATTTACAATATATATTAATGATCTGGATGAGGGAATTGAAGGCAATATCTCCAAGTTTGCGGATGACACTAAGCTGGGGGGCAGTGTTAGCTGTGAGGAGGATGCTAGGAGACTGCAAGGTGACTTGGATACGCTGGGTGAGTGGGCAAATGCATGGCAGATGCAGTATAATGTGGATAAATGTGAGGTTATCCACTTTGGTGGCAAAAACAGGAAAGCAGACTAAATTTAAATGGTGGCCGATTAGGAAAAGGGGAGATGCAGCGAGACCTGGGTGTCATGGTACACCAGTCATTGAAAGTAGGCATGCAGGTGCAGCAGGCAGTGAAGAAAGTGAATGGTATGTTAGCTTTCATAGCAAAAGGATTTGAGTATAGGAGCAGGGAGGTTCTACTTCAGTTGTACAGGGTCTTGCTGAGACCACACCTGGAGTATTGCGTACAGTTTTGGTCTCCAAATCTGAGGAAGGACACTATTGCCATAGAGGGAGTGCAGAGAAGGTTCACCAGACTGATTCCTGGGATGTCAGGACTGTCTTATGAAGAAAGACTGGATAGACTCGGTTTATACTCTCTAGAATTTAGGAGATTAAGAGGGGATCTTATAGAAACTTACAAAATTCTTAAGGGGTTGGACAGGCTAGATGCAGGAAGATTGTTCCTGATGTTGGGGAAGTCCAGGATAAGGGGTCACAGCTTAAGGATAAGGGGGAAATCCTTTAAGACCGAGATGAGAAATACTTTTCTCACACAGAGAGTGGTGAGTCTCTGGAACTCTCTGCCACAGAGCGTGGTTGAGGCCAGTTCATTAGCTATATTTAAGAGGGAGTTAGATGTGGCCCTTGTGGCCAAGGAGGTCATAGGGTAAGGAGAGAAGGCAGGTACGGGATACTGAGTTGGATGATCAGCCATGATCATATAGAATGGCGGTGCAGGCTCGAAGGGCCGAATGGCCTCCTCCTGCACCTAATTTCTATGTTTCTATGTTTCTATGAAAAGAAGTAGATTAAAAAGTGGCAAAATGCTGGGCTGTAGGACACACACAGCTGGTCAGGCTGTGCTGATAGAGAGAGACAAACGGAATCAATATCAGATATTTCTAATTTAGTTACAGACAGAGAAGGCGAGCTGCCTGATATCAGAGACACAAGGTAAGCAGTGAGACAAGATAGTGGCTTTTAAGAGGATTTTAGAAATGTGCATGGATGTACAGGGCACGAGGGACATGGATCATGTACAGGCAACTGAGATTAGTTTATCCTGGATCCAGGTTTGGCACAGATATTGTGGGCCGAAGGGGCTGTTCCCGTGCTGTATGTTCCGTGGGATGCTGATCCTCGAGCTTACATTGGGCCTTGTTGCCACAAAGTGCGAGGCCACCGACAGATTGGTCAGAGTGGCAGACAGCAGGGAGCTCGGGGTCACCCCGTGAAACAAGTGTAGGCTCTCCGTGCAGTGATTATCCAGTTTACCTGCGGTACCTCCAGCGTAGCAGTGATCGCACAGTGCACTAGATTGGAAGAGGTGCATGGCTAATTCATTGCAAAATACCACATGGGTCCTTGAATGATGGGAAGGGAAGATGTAAACGATAAGTGCTGCATCTGCTGCAGTTCCATATGGAATGGTTGGTGGAAACAGAAGAGGGGATTAGGGAATTATGAAGGCAACAGTTCCTTTCAAATGTGCCCATTGGTGGAATCTGGTAGAAAGATGGACGAGATTATGAAGAATGCAAAGGCTGGATGAATGGAAGGAGAGGATCAGTGGAATCTTTTTGCTCCGTCCAGTATTAGAGTTGGTGAGACCAGAGGTGCAGGAATGAGATCTGGTCAAGGACCTTATAAACTATGGTAGCAGATAAGCTACAGCCCACGAAGAGGGAAGACTCCAAGGACATACAGGTTTGTAGGTTCATTGACTTGGTATAAGTGCAAATTGTCTGTAGTGTATGTAGGATAATGTTAATGTGCGGGAATCGCTGGTCGGTGCCTAAAGGGTCTGTTTCCGCGCTATATCTCTAAACTAAACGAATCCCTGAGGTGCCTGTGTGAGATTGTTACGTCATTATAAAAAATACAATGGAATCAAAGGAACTAGGAGGATGAAATGGCGTCCTTGTCGGCAACAGGCTGGGAGGATGTACAAGCGAGATAGCAATGGGAATGTGTAGGGTTATATTGGATCTATAGTTTCCAACATCTGCATGTGTTGATTTTCATTGATCTAACATTTTTCAAATTCTGTGACCATATAATGAACAAAATGAATGGACTATTGAGGTGTATCATTGTGTTCTCTAGGACCCTGCGTGGCTGGGGTTGTGGGATACAAGATGCCCCGTTATTGTCTCTTTGGAGACACAGTGAATACTGCATCGCGCATGGAATCCACCAGCCTGCGTAAGTCACAATGATTGCTGCTGTGATTACATTGTGTATAGTTACTGCTGGAGAGGCACCTTGATTACATGGGTCACTGACGGATCAGGGCACTGATTTAAAAGTGGGCTAGAATTCTTGGAGGGGGATCTTTGTACAAATGCTAGTTATAACTTAGAACAGATCATAAAGTGGTGTAAAAACATTCCATCCTGGCTTTTCAAAAGAGAATCGGAAAGACAAATGAGAGAGTACATTGTGCAAGGCTGTGGCGAGAAGCGGGATAATGGGGCTGATCCTTGGGTTGAATATTCTCCTTTTGTTCCTTATTCCAAATGTTACCCACGATGGTGATTTTGCTCTGACCTGTCTGTTTCCAAGTACTAAGCCGCCATATCTCCAATGAGCTTCAAAAACCTGGTGAAAAGAATAGTTAGATGTCTTCAAGCAAACCGCATGCTTTGATGTACCCTCTCACCCACATCCACTCCTTTCCCCATCCATCTACCCCACAAGCAGATCATCCCACCCCATCTAGCGCCTTCCATCTACAATCAATTAAAAACCATCTCACTCCACCCAAGCCACCTGATGTATTCATTCTATGAGATACTGAATGGATGCAATACAAAGTCTTCCTTTGCCATGTGTTCATCCTCTTTTGCAGCTCAGAAAATTCACATCAGTTCAGCTACATTCTCTTGCCTGATGACGGATGATGACTATGAAATCGAATTACGAGGTGATACCGAACTTAAGGTAAAACCAAACAGCTCTGATCCAAGTGGACCGGTCTGTAGTTGTGTTATGGCATTTGCTCAAACAGCTCCTGTACATCATTTTATTTTAGTGGGATTTCATTTGACCGAGAAAAGCACTGCCTTTCGCACCTCAACTTTCAAAGGATGGACAATTAACATCTAACCGGATGGAAGGAGTTAAGGCTAGTGAATGGAGCTCACCTTTGAATGAAAAGTCAGACTCCAGCTTGGGTATTGGCTGCTTGGCCATCAGTGTACGAGTAAATAGATGGCAGATTGTTGAAGAAATATGGTAACATTCTGTGGTCAAATGATGTGATATCAGGAAGTGTTGTGAGCCAAAATAAAGTTATAAAGTTTTACCTCAACCTTGAAGTGCAACTAAATTGGAAGATTAAATGTCTGTAATATTTTGCATTGCTGAGAGACGAGCACAGCACACAACTCTCCTGCTCAATAAGATCGCAAAGCACACAAACTGTATATAAAAGGGAACAGTATGTTCCATGTTTAAAGATGCATTAAGATAATTATAAACATTGAATACATTAAAATATAATTTGCATAAGGTTAAGCTATAAACTGAAATATCTTAAGTAATTTCTATTTAAGTCATGTTATTTTGTATTATTTATCTATGTACCTTAAATTGTTTTCTTCTGGTCTAAATGTGTTCTTCGGATGCATATAATTATATCTTATCATGTAATGTAAAAACGTACTTATGCTGCAGGTATCAAATGAGAATATATAAAATTATCAATTCATTGAATTCCATTGATTATGTTGGGAAAACTGAACAGCGTGTGGATGATAGGTGAATCATTGACAGCCATTAAGATTTCTGCTTTAATCTGTTTGTAAAAATCCAAATCTTGCTGTCAGTTTTACCAAGTAATTGCAGCAAATAATGAGAGCTTCACCTGTCATTACAAGTGAGTTTAGACTCTTGATCATGACATTTATAATGGGACTGGCGCAAAGTGCTGGTGAGGGCTGTGATAGAAGCTGTTTTAATATAGTTACAAATGCTCCTCTGACAGGGAAAGGGGAAAATGAAAACATACTGGCTGATTGGGAACAAGAACTACAGTGTTCAGAACGACAGCCTGGTCTGTCACAGGAATCCGCGCATCAAGAAAAGAAATGAGAATGGAGAAAGTATGGCGTCAGTACAACAGGTGAGAAAAGATGAAGGTGGTAGAGGCAGGTACAACAACGTTTAAAAAACATTCAGACAGGAGCTTGGATGGGAAAGGTTTGAAGAGATATGGACCGAATGCAGGCAAATGGGGTAGCTTAGGATCTTGCCTGGCATGGACGAGTTGGGCCGAAGGGCCTGTTTCCATGTTGCATTAGTGTATGACAACTCTAAAAACAACATGGGTGGACAACTATAACAGCAGCTGTCCATCCATGAAACTGAAGGAGGGTATTGACTCAGAATGTCGCCTGTCCATTTCCCTCCACAGATGCTGCCTGACCCACTGAGTTTCTCCAGCACTATGTGTTTAGCTCAAGATTCCAGCATCTGCAATTCCTTGTGACACAACTAAATAATCAAACTGTTTAACTGTTGCTATGTCTAGTATGATTTTAATCTTGAATTTGCCTCCTACAAAAACGAAACATCATTCACTTCATTTACTCAGTGGCACAGTCACCGTTTCAGAAAAGATCTGCCCAGTGGGTAACTTTTTTGCTCAATCGAGTTTCTAAGACCCTTAAAACTGGGATCAGAAATAACCCTGTGGCCTTTTGAGCCTGACCCAATATGCATTAAAGTCATGAAGAAGGGTCTGAAGAAGGGTCTCAACCCGAAACGTCACCTATTCCTTCGCTCCATAGATGCTGCTGCACCCGCTGAGTTTCTCCAGCATTTTTATCTATCTTTGATTTTTCCAGCATCTGCAGTTCCTTCTTAAGCCATATTCACTTATCCTTTTAAATTCCAAAGGAAAATGTTCCACTACTTGGTTTTAGATTTTGAGTTTTATTCCCTTCCATTGCAGCACAAGAGATCACAAGCACTTTCGAAGTAAAGGCCACTTTAAGAGTAAAAATAACATATTGCACAAAAGATCTGTTATCTGTGAAAATGTTTTACTTTATGTCGTACCCGGCAATTCCAGCAGATGGCAGTCCTGGCCCACATTAGAGCTCCAGTGGGCAGTGAAACAGTGATCCCTGGAGCTCAGACTTAGTACTGATTAAATTATGTCTCACCTTTGGTGGACTGGAACCTACATTTGTTACAGAAATAGGTCCCTGATGTGCCTTACTTCTAGTGAAAAGGTCATTGCAACATTTGAACCACAACTCCTCTCAGCTGGTCTTGGCAAAATGAAGTGTGGGTGGAGGGGCTGGGCAGTTTAACAGAACTTGAGGCGGTGTGAAGAATTGTTAATTGATTTCTCCAAAGACATTTAATCCCTTCACCTCCAGAAACCAAACAAGACATCAGGGACAGATGAAGGACAGGGGATCAATTCAGTGCCACTTGTGGCTGGAAGAATAAAAATCACTGTCACATTGACACAGGACCCATTTATTCTTGGTGGATAACATTCTCTTATTATGGGAAAATCAGGTATCAATAATACTCAATATTTAAGAAGGAAATGTAGATGCTGGAAAATCGAAGGTAGACAAAAATGCTGGAGAAACTCAGCGGGTGAGGCAGCATCTATGGACCGAAGGAAATAGGCAACGTTTCGGGTCGAAACCCTTCTTCAGACTGATGTGAGGGTGGGGGGGGGGAAGAAGAAAGGAAGAGGTGGTGCCAGTGGGCTGAGAGAGAGCTGAGAAGCGGAGGAGAAAGTAGGGACTACCTGAAATTGGAGGTCAATGTTCATACCGCTGGGGTGCAAACTGCTCAAACAAAATATGAGGTGCTGCTCCTCCAATTTATGGTGGTCCTCACGCTGGCCATGGGGGAGGGTTTTGACCCGAAACATTGCCTCTTTCCTTCACTCCAATGGTGCTGCCTCACCCACTGAGTTTCTCCAGCATTTTTGTCTACCATCAATAATACTCAATTTTAGCGGCATCATTTTATTGAGACAGTACATAAATGCATAATGGATGAGGACAGAAATTGTATAAAACCCCACATTGATATGGTCATACTTTACAGCTAGCATTGATGGCCAAATAGAGGATGATCACAACATATTAATATTAAATTAGAAAGAGAAACAGGATTTTGAGGGGTTAAATTTACATAATTTCAGAATCTTATGTTCACTGAATAACTCAGTTCATGTTTGTGGGGTTAAAACAAATGTTCTGATTCCTATTTTAACTCGGTTAGAGATTGTGGAGCCAGAATACATTTTCTGATTCCTACTAAAGTCCAATTAATATGGAAAATAAATTTAAGGGATTTTAAGAAATCCCCAAAATATTTCCATTCCAGTGTCCAACAATTGACATTTCAAACTGTGACCATGTTCAGTTTAGAGATACTGCACCCGTAGTCAGGATCGAACACAGGTCTCTGCACTGTAAGGCAGCAACTCTACCGCTGTGTCACCATGACTACGAGTGCAATATTGGTGGGCAAAGGATATGCCAGCAGTTACGCCGGTCGAGTTAATCCAGCATTTGGTGTCTATCTTGGGTAAAGGGTAACTCATACTTGTATTTTGCTTTCAGTCAGGCACAAGTTCCACAGCACAGACACCTAGCAACAGAACCACACCTCTCTCTCTCATGGAGGTCAGTGCCAATGGACACCCAGGAACCAAGAGCGACTGTCTTCAGAATGCTGACAGCCAGTTAGCTTTGTCCTCATTGAAATCCAGTGAACATTCAGAGAGTTGCAGTCCTAACTCTGAGAAGGGAGTTGCCCTCCCTGATAGACGCAGGGGCCAGGAGCAAGAATTCTACCTCAGAGGCACACCAGCGGCTGAATCAGAACCTTCCACTGCCAGACGTGATGGAGCACAGGCTGCCCATGAAGACAGACATACAGATACATCGGAACTACTCCCTGGATTTGTGAACTTAATGGAAGAAAACAGTTAGAATTAGAAATTCTATCATGCTGTTTAGATTTTGCTGACAACTTTTATATATAAATGTTCTTATGACTGTATGTCATGTTGTTACTTGTGAGCGGAGCACCAAGGGAAATTCCTTGTATGTGAATACTTGGCCAATAAACCTACTTACTTCTTGGAAGTGTAGACAAATTATCCAGCCCCGGTTTAGCTAGAACATTTGGAGCCACACTAAGGGTAAAGTGAACGATAGTCAAGGTGTGAAGTAGGCATTATTGAATCAGCTGCCTGTTTTACTCACTGACTTCAATGGAAATATTTTAAAACGATGAATGTCTAATATATGGAGCTGAATCAATAAAACGTGTTTTGCACTCATCTCATTGTACGGGATTGGAATTGTAAGCTGGCTAGAGATTACTTGTGTGATGGATATTTGCAAATATTTTTAGTTTTTAAAACAATGATTCATGCTTACTTTTCTGGTTTACTGAATTAAATGTTTCTTCTTGCCACAGTGAGACTATAACTCATGATGTCCAGGTTAATAGCCCATTTGGACATTCATCTCTTTGCGTGGGATAATTATAGGGCAGCCTCTCAATAAGATGGTATCACCAGCTTGGCTTGAATCCTTGCAATCTTGACATTTCCAGGGCTCAAAGCCACCAAAGATCAAACCTGCCTTTGGACCCAATTTCAGTTTAGTTTATTGTCAAGTGTCATGTGCAGTGAAAAGCTTTTGTTGCGTGCTATCCAATCAGCAGCAAGACAATACATGATTACAATCAAGCCATTTACAGTGTGCAGAAGGGAATGACGTTTAGTGCAAGGTAAGGCCAGCAAAGTCCGATCAAGGATAGTCTGAGGACTTTCAAACCAGGGCCAACAATCCAACATGACGCACCATCAATGGTTCCCCTACGTAAAATTCAATTGGAAATGTACAGTGCTGACAAGCACTACAGAAATTTGCAACACTGAAGGAGGCCATTCAGCCCATCACCTGGCCCCAGTTAATTGAAAGACTCAACACATTAACCACACTCCCCAGGTCTTTCTCGAAGGGCTTGCAAACAGCTTCTCGTTGTGTATGTCTCAAAATGAACCTTAAGGTTTCTATTGAACCAGTTTACACTCATCCTTTAGTCGCTGTGGATCAAAACTATTTGCAAAACATCATCTCCCATCTGGTTAATAGACTGTGGAGAACTCAGCGGGTCATCAATAGACTGTGGAGAACTCAGCGGGTCAGGCAGCATCTGTGGAGGGAAATACACAGGTGAGTTATCGGGTCAGGACCCTACCTCCATCTGAAGAAGAGTCCTGACCCGAAACGTCGCCTGTCCATTCCCTCCACCGATGCTGCCTGACCCATTGAGTTCCTCCAGCACTTTGTGTTTTTCTTAAAATTGGAGCATCTGCAGTGTCTTGTGCTTCCACGGACTACGTACAGTTATTTTTTTGAAGCTTTTAAAATTTGTTCTGCACTTTCACAAATTAGTGTAAACCCCCATGTGTGCCAGTAGCCACACCTCCATTATATTGTCCCCCCTATTCAACATTAAATGTAAGATGTTGAAAAGGAAGAAAGACTGCAGCATATATATTGTGGGCAGTAGGTGGCAGTGTTACAGTATCTTCCCATTCCCATTCTCTACCAATCTCTGCTCACTGGGGTGAATAGAACTGACTGTAGATGTCAGCAGGTTCCAGAGAGCTCATCCCGATTTCATTAAAACAAAATGGATTAGGAGAAATCTTCTGTAAAACTGCCAGAAATGTTTAGATCAGTTTTTTAGTTTAGTTTAGTCGAGAGATACAGCACGGAAACAGGACCTTCAGCCCACCGAGTCCAAGCCAACCAGCGATCCCAGCACATTAACACTATCCTACACACACTGGGGAAAATTTTACATTTCCACCAAGCCAATTAACCTACAAACCAGTACGTCTTTTGAGTGTGGCAGGAAACCGAAGATCTCGGAGAAAACGCATGCAGGTCACGGGAAGAATATACAAACTCTGTACAGAAAAGCACCTACCGCTGCGCCACCATGCTGCCCATTTCAATATGTTTTTCAATCCTGTGCTTGTATTGCTTTCCATTATATACTAGACTGAGTGGGACCTGTTGGGTCCCATGTTCACATGGGAGGGCTGGTCCCCCAACGCTATATTCCACCTCTCCACCAATTCCAATATTGGTGGCCAGTGGAGGGGGGCTTTCTGGAGCGCTAGTATGGGTGTTGTGGGCCTAAGAGACTGGTTTCCAGAGGGCTAGTATGGACATTGTTGGCTGAATGGATTCTTGGGCTGGCAGCTCAGTCACTCAGGCCTGGTGGGCTGGCGGCTCAGTCAGTCAGGGCTGGTGGGCTGATAGCTCAGTCACTCAAGGCTGGTGGGCTGGCAGCTCAGTTACTCAGGGCTGGTGGGCTGGCAGATCAGTCACTCAGGGTTGGTGGGCTGGCAGTTCACTCACAGCTATTCCTTGAAATTCCATTTCAAACAGAGTGCAGGCCACCAAATTCAATTTCATAGCATTTCAAGCAGAGTGCAGGCCACCAGATTCAATTTCATAGCATTTCAAGCAGAGTACAGGCCACCAATTTCAATTTCATAGCATTTCAAGCAGGGTGCAGGCCACAAATTCAATTTCATAGCATTTCAACCAGAGTGCAGGCACCAAATTCAATTTCATAGCATTTGAAGCAGAGTGCAAGCCATCAAATTCAATTTCATAGTATTTCAAGTAGAGTGCAGGCTACCAAATTCAATTTCATAGCATTTCAAGCAGAGTGCAGGCCACCAAATTCAGTTTCATAGCATTTCTAGCAGAGTGCAGGCCACCAATTTCGGTTTCATAACATATCAAGCAGAGTGCAGGCCACCAAATTGCCAAACATTGCATTTTCATTAGGGGCTAACAAATCATTTCTTGCAAGTATATTGCAGACTCACAGTTCAGTTGATTCACAGCTTAGAATCACAGTTGTGGACTCTCCCTCGCGGTCTTCCAGAGTGGCTGACTCACGTCCAGGCATCCGGGGTTTTATAGTCCTACCCCCCCCCCCCCCCCCCAGAACGGGCGTTACCTTCATCGTCGTGATTGACAGGCAAGAGGACCAATCAGCTGATCTCAAGATCTATTAAACACTCATAACTTTTTTAATTTTCATCGATCGGAAAAATCCTCGGGGCTGTCTCAGAGGAGGAGGACTGTGAGTACGATGGCCTAAAATAATAGCGATATATGGTAGTGTTTTTTCTAAAATCAATATACAGCGCAGACAGGACATGGTCAAGATGAGACTTTTAGTTATATAGATCTTTCCAACAATTGGTAAACTTTGGTGGATAAGTTTCAGGCTTGTCTTTCCCTTTATTCCCACTTTTCCCTCCCCGCTTTTGCTTTACACTAATATCCCTCCCTCCAGATTTACATTTCAGTGCTCCTCTTCCCTCTTTATCTGAGAGCCTTTGTTTTCTTTTCACCTCTTTCCTTTATCACTTGTTCCACCCATCTGCCAATCCCACTCCACCCTTAACCTGTATCCACCTATCACCGGCCAATGTTTGCCTCACCCATACCTTTTTCCAGATTTACCCCCCCCACCCCCATTCCAATGAGTCTGATGAAAGGACCTGACCTGAAATATCAACTGTCTATTTCCCTCCACAGATGCTGCCTGACACGCTGAGTTTCTCCAGCACTTTGTCTTTTGCTTAAGATTCCAGCCTCTGCAGTATCTTGGCTCCCCGTTTTATTGCCCCCATCCATAGTCTGTTCTGAGATATTTACAGGAACTCAAATTTGCTGCTTTTGAGAGAGAAGCACATTCATTATCCCTCATTGTAAGAGGTGTGTCAATGACATGACACTTTTATTCAATGTTTGCCGGGAGATGTATCGCAAGCCCATGTTTGTCCTAAACTCAATGAATCCTTCCACCTGTTTAACACCAGCAAAGCCTGCGTTTCAATCCTGAATAGTTAATTTGTAGAACTAGATGTTTTTGATTATAAAATAGATTGTAAAATTAATTCTCTTTGCAACAGCTAATTATGCAGTCCTTTGATATGAATCTGCATATTTTGTGAAACTGAATTCTGTTTCTCTTTGTTCTGCACTCTGTGTCTGTCATGCCTCACGGCCTCATTATTGAGAAATATCTAATACTCAACATTTGCCCTGATAAGACTATTGAAGTTCATGTCCACAACTAAAGATCATGTAGTGTAAACCATGTTCGTGCTTTCTACCTGGTGATTGGAATTCTCACAATGCCGAAAGCCGAGTGCTGTAATTGTTCTCTTTTAAATTTGCCTTTTATCTCCCACAGACTTTGTTCCAATATGTATTGAAATTGTTTAAACACAAAAAGTTGCATTGTAAATGTTGATCTGGGGAAATGTGGAATATTTGATGATAAAATGTTATCTCTAAAAAAAAAGTAGTGCACATTCTAAGTGCTGTGTATAAAATGGAGGGTGGAATTCAGTCAATGTTACGCAGCAAATGCAAAGGACATCATTGTGGTGATGATGCAACTGGATTAGCACCTTGTCGTGGTGGAGAAGCTTGTGTGGCCCTGAGATCGATGCTGTCTGGAGCTGTGCTCCTGGTAGGGACATCCATGGCGGTAAGGTTGACGGGGAGGTCCCTGACAAAGAGCAATCCAACCAAGACCTCAACGGTGGAACAGGCGGAGAGGATCTCAGTTCTCGGTGTCAGGAAATTGCCAGTTTGTCATGAAATCGAATTCAGTTCACAAATTAACATTTGGGGCAGGAAACCTACCCTCCTTGTTCAGCCAACATGGAGTTCAGCCAACACTTCCATGTGGAGTAGCCCAGCAATCACTCAGTTCAGTATAAGACATACAAATTGTCACAGAGTCATAGAGTCATACAGCATGGAAACAGACCCTATCATTGTTTTCCTGGCCGCTTCAGACTCTAACTATGAGTCTGAATCAATGTTCTAGGCCCAATGACATCAACTTCTTTCTTCCCTGTCCCCTCTCGAATGGCCCCCTGTACCATGGTGTTCTGTCAGGCTGCTCATCCTTCCTACAGTCCACACGCTTGTCTGCGCAGGGAGCAGAAATCTCAGACCTGCTTGACAAGCTCAAGGGCTGAGGGTCCACTAACTCAGTCCTTACCTCTGTTCCCCTGGGTGTCTGGGGTGGTGGAGTCAGATATCATAGTGACATTTAGGAGGTTTTTCTACAAGCACGTGGATAACCATATATAACCATATAACAATTACAGCACGGAAACAGGCCTTCTCAGCCCTTCCAGTCCGTGCCGACAATTTATTTTCCCCTAGTCCCATCTACCTGCACTCAGACCATACCCCTCCATTCCCTTCCCGTCCATATCCCTATCCACTTTACTTTTAGATGTTAAAATTGATCCTGCCTCCACCACTTCTGCTGGAAGATCATTCCACACAGCCACCACTCTCTGAGTAAAGAAGTTCCTCCTCATGTTACCCCTAAACTTATGTCCCTTAATTCTCATGTCATGCCCTCTTGTTTGAATCTTCCCTACCCTCAATGGGAAAAGCTTATTCACGTCAACTCTGTCTATCCCTTTCATCATTTTAAAGACCTCAATCAAGTCCCCCCTTAACCTTCTGCGCTCCAAAGAATAAAGACCTAACTTGTTCAACCTAAATGATATGCAGGGCATGGAGGGTCATGGATCATGTGCAGACAAAGGAGAATAGTTTCACTTGGCACCGTGTTTGGCACACACATTATGTGCTGAAGGGCCTGTTCCTGTGCTGTACTATTCTATGTTCATTCACATGGGCAGGGTGGGAGATTGCAACCTTCACGTGGTCCGCCCTGTTTCGATGAATGCAATCAACCTGGCGTGCACAATCAAATTGAACAAGTTGTCCTACAACTTTAGGCTGTGCACGTCCTATGCAAGAAGAAGAAGAAGATTCACATGGGCTAGCTGCAGAGGACCGATCTCACTGACTTTACATCCTGAGGTTGGGTGGGTAAGGTCTCAGCAGTTACTGGGTCTCAGGCCCTTGTATTGCCTTGACAGGCTTTGGTGAAAGAAAACCCAAGTGCAGCTTTGCTCCGTGGCACAGTCTGTGACTGAACAGTTTATCCACAAACTATTAAAATTGATGTTAATAATAATCTTTAAAAACATGAATTACAAATACGTTAACTCGGAAACAATTAAAAACATTAAACTAAAATAAATTACTTGCATTCTAATCCTCAATTCCCAATTGGAATGAACTGTCGCTGTTAAATTGCTAATCACATGAACTGAATCATTCTCTGCAATGTTTTATTTAGATGGGCTCCCAGAGCAAGTGTTTTATAACTACTGCACATCATGGAAATGAAAAAGTGCAGATTAACCCTTGAATACGATGAGGCTGATCCTACATTCCAAAAGACCCATTTGATTCCCTCACTGATAGGAAACCTACCAACCTCACTCAAGGACTCTGTCCCGACAGCTTCTGTGACAAAGTACTGTACAGAGAGTCCATTTACATCACCATGGGTATTCCAGTCATTCGGACAATTACTGCTGCAACACATATCAATCCATTTAATACCAAATGGTGTTTGAACCACACATTATTTTGTGGTAAGGAAGGATTTTGGTACTTTGTCGCTCATCAGTCAGAGTATTGAGTACAGAGTATTGGGACACTTTGTTAGTTGTACGAGACTTTGGTGAGGCCACATTTGGAGTAATGTGATCAGTTTTAGTCACCCTGCTATAGGAACGATGTCATTAAGCTGGAAAGATTTCAGAGAACATTTACGAGGATGTTGCCAGGAAGTGAGGGCCTGAGCTATAGGGAGAGGGAGAGGACTTCAAACAAGAGGGCATGACATGAGAATTAAGGGACAGAAGTTTAGGGGCAACATGAGGGGGAACTTCTTTACTCAGAGAGTGGTGGCTGTGTGGAATGATCTTGCAGCAGAAGTGGTGGAGGCAGGATTGATTTTAACATTTAAAAGTAAAGTGGATAGGTATATGGACGGGAAGGGAATGGAGGGGTATGGTCTGAGTGCAGGTAGATGGGACTAGGGGAAAATAAATGGTCGGCACGGACTGGAATGGCTGAGAAGGCCTGTTTCCGTGCTGTAATTGTTATATGGTTATATGGTTATTATATGGAGAGGTTGGGCAGGTTAGGACTTTATTCCTTGGAGCACAGGAGGCTAAGGGGTGATGGTATGAAGGTGTATAAAATCATGAGGGGAACTGATAGGGTGAATGCACAGAGTTTTTTACCCAAGGTAAAGAAATCATAAACCAGAGTACCTGGATTTAAGGTGAGAGGGGAAAGATACAATAGGAACCTGAGGGCCAACTTTTTTTAATCAGAAAGTGGTGAGTATATGGAATGAACTGCCAGGGGAGGTAGTCGAGGCAGGTGCAATCGTTCCTCGTGTGTCAGACGACGTGTAGCTCACTGTTGGCTTCCGTCATCGTCCAACATTGATCGCCCAACGCATCTTGTCATCGTTCCCGGGGATCGCCATGAGGAGGCTTCTTGCATAATCCCCGGCAGGTGCAGGAGCAACATCTAAAAACACTTGGATAGGTACATGGATAGTAAATGTTTTCGGGATATGGGCCAAATGGGGGCAAATGGAACTAGCTTAGATGGGGGCATCTTGGTCAGGTTGGGCTGAAGGGCATGTTTCAATGCTGTATAACTCAATGACACGCTGACAATGACAGAGGGGGCATTTGCTGTAGTTAGCAGTTACATGAAGAGTTAATAATAAGGAATTGTTGATAGATACACAGATACTTGTTTGCTCTGAGCTAATCTAGGTTGCATTTATTCTCCGGGCAATAATTGCTATAATCATGAAACCGGAGCAATTTTATATAATTTTCCAAATTAAAATTTATCTTGATGCATCATGCTCTCTGAAGTGGCACACATCAGAACAGAATTAATTATCCATGCAAATACCATGTTTTCTAATCTCAAAGCTGAAGCAGCTTGTTCATTTTCATAACAATAAGAGGCTGTAACAGGGACAAAGCCACCAAACTCAATTCATTCCAGATACCAACATTTCACTTTCACATCCTTCTGCCAGTCTTTTACTGAAGAAGAAAGGAGAGAAATTAAATCCTTATTTTGTTTGTGTTTGCACCTGGGAACTGTGACTAATTTTTGTCCATTTTATATGTCGAATGAGAGAATAAATGAGAGGTTGGATGCTGCTGGGACTAATGGCGCGTTTGGCTTAAAAATGGACAATTTCTAGCCTCTTGGCCGCTGTAGTTGAAGATGAAAATAAATATTGAGATTATCTCGCAATACCGAATAAATATCAGGGCATGACATCAAAGAAACAGCCGCACCTTTGTTGAATCTTTAAATTTGTGCTTTAGTAAAATCATATTAACCTGATGTCTGTGATTGGGAGGTGATTATAGCTGCGCTGAGATTGCATAGGAATCAAATTTTCATCTAATTCGACTACCTTACAATGAGAGCATAAATTTGTTATGGTATATCTTATGATACAAAATTAACTCGTGTTACAGTTGTGCTCACGGGAAACTTCATAAAATAAAAGCTTAGCAGTAATGGGGTGACATTCGGCCCATCGAGTCCGCACCAACCAGCAATCTCCACACACCAATGCTACACACACTAGGGACAATTTACATTTATATCAAGCCAATTAATCTACAAACCTGTATGTCTTTGGAGTGTGGGAGGAAACAGAAGATATCGGAGAAAACCCACACAGGTCACGGGGAGAACGTACAAACTCCGTACAAACAGCACCCATAGTCGGGATCGAACCAGGGTCTCCAGCGCTGCTAAGGTAGCAACTCTACCACTGCGCCACCATGCCGGCCTAACCAGGTTCAGTCCTGAGTGGAATCTGCAAGTGTGAGTTTCCCTAGAGCACTCTAATTTCCTCTGACATCCCAATGACATGTGGGTTGGAAGTAATGCTTTTTTTGTCGATATGAAAATTAATTAAAATGTAAGCAACATTCACCAATATTTTTTTCCCACCAGCATACCCCCCTCTTTTGTTTTGATTTCATTTTAACTATAACACTTTAGTTTAGTTTAATGTCACATGTACTGAGGTGCAGTGAAAAGTTTTTGTTGTGTGCTAACCAGCCAGCGGAAAGGCAATACATGATTACAATCGAGCCATTTACATTGTATAGATACATGATAAGGGAATAACGTTTAGTGCAAGGTAAAGCAATCAACTTAGCATTTAATAGTACTAACCAAAAAAGTATAAAATCAACGTACGGTAAGAATTGAATATATTTCTTAAGACATTGTACACTCAAAAATGTACCAAACAACAGGTTTCCACAAATCAAAATAATGATCGTGATACTCATAGCCTTTGATACAACAGGATATAAGAAGACAGCCTATGCATGACAGAAAGCCACAGGAGATCCTTCTTCCCTGTGGCTATCAAACTGTAAACTCCTCCCCCTTCTGTCGTGGGGTAGACTGACTCCCCCCCCCCCGCCCAATCTTTGCTTATCCCCAATCCTATCCATTCGTCACTTCAATTCCTTGTTTCATGCATTTTATGCTTTTATGACTGTTGGCAGATCAATTTCCCTCCTGGGATAAATAAAGTATTGTATCGTATCACAATGCTTTTCACTGCTGTACATCAAATAACTATGTCCCAGCCGCAGCTCTGATCACTTATACCATGCTTAAGCTGTTTAAGGTCCTGACCGCCTAATTTAATTAATAGGTTTCATCTTTTAAACTTTAACAATATTTTTTCTAACAAAACTAATCATTTAAAATTGAAGAGTGAAGAAACTAAAATGATTAAAACAAGAAAATCTAGGTTTTAACTTTATAAAGGTGCCAGAAAGCTGCACTGGTGACAAAATAAAACTGGTTGGAAGGTTAATTGGCCACCGGTGTGTAAGTGAGTGGCAGTTGATGGGAATGTGGGGAGAATTAAAAAAGCAATTAGTGTAGGATTAGTCTAAACGGACGTGTTCTGGTTGGTGTCGACTCATCGAGCAAAAGGGCATATTTCCATACTGCACAATTCCAGTTTAGAGATTCAGGTATTTCCCTCCTTATTGTACACAGGGCAAGAAATGATAGAAAGCAGCAGTTCTCCTATGTACGATCAATACTGGGAAAAAAGATATGTTGTCTGAGTTAATTCTGAAATAAGGAAATACCGTCAGTATCAGATTCCATATCATCATCTTGCTACTTAATGGAATTACTAATTGCTCGTACACCTGTTGGGGATTGAATTGGGAGATTTCTGAATCTCCCCAAATAATAGCAAACAAAACATAATTGAAATGTTGCTGATTCTGAGAATTTTACACAGAACAGATATTCCGTCCTGTACCTTTACATTGTGGCAACATGAACTGAAGCATCGTAGAGGCAGAAATTAATTTCAGTGCCCCATGTTTAACACTTATTGATGAGCATCAGGAAATTTGGCTTCTTCACTTCAATTGAACTAAATTTCAGGAGCCCTATCAAATGGCAACATGCAGCCATGGATGGATTTCTACACAGCAGAACTTTCAGAATAAAAGGAGACAATTTGGCTTATCATGCCAGTAACAGTCTTTAAAAGAGCAACCCAGATAGACTCACTTTCATGCCCCATTCTCCTGAAAATTTCCCCTTTTCAGGTGTTTATTCAATTTCTTTTCAAAAATTATACTCGATGTGTCTCCTCTATTATCTCAGATAATGTTTCCGGCTGGGATCATTCTTAGACTTAATAAGGTCTGTTCAGCAAATGTTCCCTGGATTTACAATCAGTGAGTTATGTTCTTGGCAAACCTCTGGGACATGGATCATGAAACCATAGAAGGATATTTTTAGACAAAAGGAACTGCAGATGCTGGTTTACAAAAATGGACACAAAGGATTGAAGTAATTCCCCACCATCGAAAGGATTTATCGGAGTCGCTGCCTCAAAAAGGCAGCCAGTATCATCAGAGACCCACGCCATCCTGGCCACACATTCATTTCACCCCTGCCATCGGGAAGAAGGTTCAGGAGCCTGAACACTAACATCCAGGTTCAGGAACAGATTCTTCCCCACAGCCATCAGCCTATTAAACACTACAACCTCAAATAAGTTCTGAACTACAATAGACTATTATTATTATTATTATTATTGCACTACTATTGTTTGTTTTTTGTGTGTACGTACGCTTCAGGTTGGGACCCTTCTTCAGACTGATATTGGTGGGTGGGAGAGAAAGCTGGCCTAGAGGAAGGGCAGGTCAAAGCCTGGAGAGTGACAAGTGGCTAGAGGTGAGGAGGATTTTTGAAAGGCAAATTTTTGGACAAAGGCCAGAGATGAAAAGACAAAAGGGGTGAGGTTGGATAGAAGGGATGTGAATTGTGAAGCTAGAGGGAGGAATATGGGATGAGGGGAGGTGGAAGGGGAGAACGGGGGGGGGGGGGGGAATGTTATTTTCAGATTTAGATATTTTTCGATTTTTTTTGCCCAATAAGATAACAAAGGGAAAACACAAAAAATAATATGCAGTTAAGCGGTCATGTGATCACAAATTAGTGCTTGTGTGCAAAATATTCTCAGCGAATCACAATAAACAGCCCCTACAGACCCATGCAAATGTACAACTCATAAATGGCGGCACAAACCATAGCAATGACCAAAGGGCAATGACTGAGCTAATCCTGCCACCTGGTGTCCAGTTTCTCATACTGCAGATCTTGGAAAACTTTTGACTCATCAGTGTCCTGAAACAGCCAGTGTTAAATGTGGCTGCCAGACTACCCAACATCATTCCAGTTGAACCTCAAAGCAATACAACTCAAAATGACGATTGAGACACACGCGGACATAGTCTCTGAAAATGAGCTCAGTTATTTCTGACATTAGATCGTAAAGTGGCAGCAGAGACATAAAGGTTATATATAATGGATTATCAGACACATGAAACATCACAAATCTCTAAAACTAAACAGAAAATGTAGGCAGATCAAGGAATAGGATCCAGGATTAGAAGCAGATGGCATTAAATTTATTCACAATGAAGCAACGTTTACAGTTAGCTGTAGATCTTATATATGTAGCTAAAAATAAACAAAATGGCTGGGTTACTCATCAGATCAGGCAGGATCCCTGGAGAACATGGATAGGTGACGTTTCGGGTCTGGACCATTAGATTGATTGGAGGAAGGTGGCTGTGTACCTGTTAATCAGAAAACCATTGTCCTGTTCCTAAAACATCGTGGCTGGATGCTAATCCAACATGGATTGCATGAACTCACTCCTTATTGTCAGTTATCTTCCCTTGCTATTGAACACAAGAGGTGAGGTCAAAGAACAAGAATACCCAGGACCAGCATAATCTGCAAAGTCAACATGGCTTTACAAAAACACTCTACCAATGTTAGATTCAAGAAGGAGAATGAGAAAGAAAATGTATTAAAAGTAAAATGGAAATGTCTGAAAATAATCAAATGCCATTTAGTAAATGAAACAGTTAATATTTCAAGTCAATGACCTTTTAGCAGAAGAAGGGTCTCGACCCGAAACATCGCCTATCTCCTTCACTCCTTAGATGCTGCTGCACCCGCTGAGTTTCTCCAGCCTTTTGTGTACCTTTTAGCAGAACTTGGAAAAGTCAGAAATGAAAAAAGTTAAACACCAGAGAGAATTAAGGTATGTGGAGATAAGACAATGAAAGGTAAGTGATAGGGTGGAGGGCAAGAGAGATCTGTTGCACTAGTTATGATGCCAGCTGAAAGAGGTTAGTAAATGCTAATGAATAACCAAATATAGGGTTAGAGGAGCTATAATTAATACTGAATTACCAGAAGAGGCCGGGGAAAAGGAAGCACAATGCCAGAAATGTGAGCAAGATTGATTTGGAATTGTTGATTATATGAGATTGTTAAATTTGGTGATTGGAAAGCTTTACGCACTCAGTTGGAAGATGGGATACACTTCATCAAGCTTACGTTGAGAGTCTTTGGAACAGTGTAGGAGCGAGAATGGATTTGAAAATAAAGTCACAAGCAACTGGAAGCTTCGGTCTAAATGGAGGCATTCTGAAGAGTGGCCAACCAACTTGTGCTTTGTTTCTCCATTGTAGGCAGCACCACACGAGCACAGACAGCAATACACTCAATTGCCGAAGCAAGACATTGATGCATCTGGAAAGATTAATTCCTGATTGATGGGAAGAGAAATAAAAGGTAAAAGGGCCGGTGTTGCATCTCCTGTGATTTCAAAGGAAGATGTCCCGAGAAGGGAAGAGGGGATCAGAACTTTGAACAGGGAACAGTCCCATTGAAAGGAAAAGAGAGGGAACAATGTATCTGTTGGTGGTTGCATCACATTGGACGTTACAGCGAAAGATCCATGAAGTCCAGAGGGGACCTGGTAGATGGAAGCCAGGGGTGAGGGGTGAGAACAGAAGTGCAAACAGTGCTGAGAGTCCCATCCATTATTGGTGGAGGGAATACTAAAATTGCACACTAGACCTCTCACAGCCATTCCTGCTTCCCGGCACCGTGTTAGGGTTCCTGGCCTAATCTTAATTTAGTTTAAGTTCAAGTTCAAGTGAGTTTATTGTCATGTGTCCCTGATAGGACAATGACATTCTTGCTTTGCTTCAGCACACAGACAGAGTAGACATTTACTACAAAACAGATCAGTGTGTCCATATATCATTATATAAATACATACACACATGAATAAATAAACTGATGTAGCGCAAATAACAGATAACAGATAATGGGTTATTAATGTTTTGCCTGAGCCAGGTTTAATAGCCTGATGGCTGTGGGGAAGTAGCTATTCCTGAACCTGGTCGTTGGAGTCTTCAGGCTCCTGTACCTTCTACCTGAAGGTAGCAGGGAGATGAGTGTGTGGCCAGGATGGTGTTGGTCTTTGATGATGCTGTGATGATGATGCGTGATGATATTGTGTTTAGAAACACAAGATGGAAACAGGCCCACCAAGACCATATATCATTCCTTCACAATAATTCCAGCTTTTCCCCACTTTCCCATCCATCCCCTGTACACTAAGTGCAATTCACAGAGGTTAATTAATTTATAAACCCACACGTCTCTAGGACGTGGGAGGAAACCTGAGATTCTGGAGAAAACCCACGTGGTTCCAGGGAGAACATGCAAACTCCACATAGACAGCACCTGAGGTAAGGATGGAAACCAGGTCTCCCTCTGGACTTCATGGATCTTTCTCTGTAAATTCCAATGTGAGGCAACAGTCACTCCACCATCTTCCACCCACCAACTGCTCTTTCAATTCCTAGTTTCTACCATACTTAATTTTCAAAATGTTTTACAAAACATTTAGTAAAATAATCTAATACACAAAGAAGAGAATAGAGTTTATTATTTTGAAGGTTATGCAAGAACCAGTTACAGTTTTCTGATTAATTGAATACAATTATACTGTTTATCTGTATGACTATTACCTGGGGAAAGCAGCAGCCCAGTGATTCATTTCTGACATCTTTCCAGATGTTTTTTTCTTTATTTGTAATTAAAATGTATGAAGAAATACTTGGTTGAAAGAGATGGGCGTCCAATTCATTTTCTTTCATCCCCGGGTTATTAATTAAAGTCATAGAATGATTCAAGTTCACAAGTTACAGGAGTAGAATTAGGCCATTCGGCCCATCGAGTCTACTCCGCCATTCAATCATGGCTGATCTCTGCCTCCTAATCCCATTTTCCTGCCTCTCCCCATAACCCTTGACACCCGTTCTAATCAAGAATTTGTCTATCTCTGCCTTAAAATTATCCACTGACTTGGCCTCCACAGCCCTCTGTGGCAACGAGTTCCACAGATTAACTACCCTTTGACTAAATTGTGGAAACAGGCCCTTCGGCCCACTTTGCCCACACCAGCCAACATGTCCCAGCTACACTGGTCCCACCTGCCCGCGTTTGGTCCTTATCCCTCCAAACCGGTCCTATCCATGTACCTGTCTAACTGTTTCTTAAATTTTGGGATAGTCCCTGCCTCAACTACCTCCTCTGGCAGTTTGTTCCATACATCCACCACCCTTTGTGTGAAAAAGTTACCCCTCAGATTCCGATTAAATCTTTTCCCCTTCTCCTTAAACATGTGAAAAAAATTGTTAAAATAATATGGATTATTTGGGCACGTCCCTGACCATAAGAAACTAATCGATTTGTGGACAAAGATAAGAAAGAAAGTAATTGTAAAATTGACATAAAGAGGCTAGTGATGGTTTAAGAGAGTGAGTAAAAGTGGAGTGTGATATGTTAAAAAATATGAAGTTGCTCATTGTGGCAGCAAAATGGAACATTTTCTTGCACTTATGTTGGGCTTTCCTGAAACAGTAGAAGACACAAAGGAAGAGAACCAGAATGAAGATTGGGGGGAGAACGAAAGTAGCCGGCACCAAGAAGCTCCGGGTCACTGGATGGAGGCAATCCCAATGGAGGCTCTCCCAATGGAGGCTCTCCCAATGGAGGCTCTCCCAATGGAGGTGTTCTGAACAGAGGCACTCTGAAGGGAGGTGGTCTGCCAAATGGTCATCTACACTGTATTTGGTTTTGCAATACGGAGGAGTAATTGGAGGCATGAGAGGCTACGCTGGGAGATGAAATACTGACCTTGTGAGAAGGACATCAATGTTTTGAACCTGCACAGCAGATGATCTCGGGGGGTTGGGTAGACAATGGTGCACCGATCTGCTGACATCCAGAATGCACGACCATTGTTACTATCTCCAGAGCGGAGGCTGAACCAGCCTTGGAGGCTTAATCCAATTTCTCATTGGCAATTGCATTATCCAGTTCTTAACTCAATGAGATCCTACAGTGTAGCGTAGTACAATTGACAAAACTACAAAAGGATGGTCAGACGATGACAGTGGGAGATCTTGGCAGGAAGCTCAATTGGATTGTAAGGTTTATATATTTGTGAGAATAGCAAATAATCCAATAATGTAACTTCAAGGTGTTTTGGTTATACACCGACCTGCAAGAATGTGCAAAGTATTGAGTTTGTCTTTTCTGTGATGCTGTTACTATTATAAATCAAAAGAAAAAAGTCATTTACTGCAGAACCTGTGCACTAGGATTGCAACATAAACCGCTGGGATATTCTCCACATCACCTAATCCAGAAGACTTGTAAACCTTTTTAATACCTCTTAATCTGATTATTCTCTGCCACCAATGAAAAGTCCATGCATGTTACAATCTCCTCACTAATACCTCCTCTGTTAGATTGTTCAGTTGCTTATACTTTTATCTGAGTCATAAAATTGTGGATTCATATCTTTAGGGAATACGGAGGTTTTACTACAGTGCTTGAGTGAATTTTGCTTTGTTACAGACGGATCACTTGGGAGAGATGTTTGCTCAGGTGGATGTAAAATGTGCCATGGTATTAATCAGCAAAGAGCAGGGGTTTTGGTGCCCTGTTCAAACGTTTTATTTGTCAACCATCAAAAGCATAAATACACCCACAAAATTCTGCAGAATCTGGAAATCTGAAATAACAATGAAATAACTGGAAATATTCAGCATTTCTGGTGGCTTGGAACATCTGAAAAATTAACTTTCATGCGAATTGGAAGGAGTTAGGGATAGAAAATGTAAGATGCAGAGAAGCGGAGAGGGTGGAATTCAGGAGAGATTGTGTGGCACTTGGGATGATGCAAGGCAAAAGGAGATGGTAATATGACAGATTAGATAGAAGAACAAATTCATGACATTGAATTATTGTCTAACATTAAAACAGAAAATATCGGAAAAACTCAAGCTGCATTTGTGGAAAGAGAACACTGATAAGCATCGACAGTTTTTACTTGATTCTCACTTACTTATTATTCAAAAGTATTGAATCCAATGCTGGACATTACAAGCCTTAAACCAGACACATTAAAGTTTCCAAGGGTTACACAAAAGGCTGGAGAAACTCAGCGGGTGCAGCAGCATCTAAGGAGCGAAGGAGATGGGCGACGTTTCGGGTCGAGACCCTTCTTCAGACGCCAAGTTTCCAAGGTTTATTTCAAGGATAATGTCATCTCGGAGCTGAAGAGATTGGCAGCTATCATGGGGGCACAGAGATGACAAGATTGCAGACTTCTCAAAGGCTCAAGGTGTGCAAATCTGCAATCTGGAAATGTTCATGACTGATACATTGTGCATAGAGGTGGCATTGACCAGAAGCCATTGTTATATAATGCAAATTAAGCCTGACACATTATCCTCAGGCTGAATTCTTATTTCAGCCACTGCTCCAGAAAGTAGATGACTTTTGGGTGACAAGGTCCACGCCTCCATTCTTAGCTCGGTCAAACATTGGCTCCAGAAGGTGCCTGACAGTACAATAACTATGAGACTGAAGAAGGATCCAAAGCATCACTTATCTATTCCCTCCACAGATGTTGCCTGACCCACTCCACCACTTTGTGCTTTGCTTAGGATTCCCGAATCTGCAGTTTCTTGTATCTCCTGCTCCACTGAAAAATTTCTTCAAAGTATGTCTACTTTACGAGTTCCGTGAGACTCTCTCTTACCACTCCCCCTCTATGAGTTCCTGCTGCTCCCCAACCATGTTCTGAACCAGACTCACTCCTGCAGCCATGTATCTTTCTTCATCACTTGCCTTCGCTGCCAGTCTGAAGAAGGATTCCGACCCAAAACGTTGCCTGTCCATTCCCTCCTCTGATGCTGCCTGACTTGCTGAGTCCCTCCAGCACTTTTTCTTTTGCTTAGGATTCCAGCATTTGCAGTTCCTTTTCTCTCTGCTGTAATTGAATTCCACTGATGTACTGAAGGGAAGGGATTCAGGATAAAGTGTCTAAATAATGATAGCGACTATATCAAAATTAATGATAAAAATGCTGGAGAATCTCAGCAGGTGAGGCAGCATCTATGGAGCGAAGGAAAAGGTGACGTTTCAGGTGGAGATCACTCTTAAACATTTCAAAATTAGTTGTTTATGATATGGTGTAACTTGGAATGTCATGAACATGTGATAAGGTCATAAGTGATAGGAGCAGAATTAGGCCATCGGCCCATCGTCTACGCCACCATTTAATCATGGCTGATCTATCTCTCCTTCCCAACCCCATTCTCCTGCATCCTCCCCAAAGCCGCTGACATCCGTACTAATCAAGAATCTATCTATCTCTGCTTTAAAAATATCCATTAATGTAATATAATGTAAATATGTAATATAAATAAAAGCCTATTTGAAATTTATAATTACCATGCATTTTAGCAAAGCTAAAGTAGTATAAAAATATCTGTAAAGAAAGTCATATTTATAAAACACTTATCAACACTCCCCCTCCCATTCCGAATCTGGCCTTTCTGTCCTGGGGCTCCTCCATGGCCAGAGTGAGTCCCACCGTAAATTGTAGGAGCAGCACCTCATATTTCGCTTGGGTAATTTACACCCCAGCGGTATGAACATTGACCTCCAATTTCAGGTAGACCTTACTTTCTCCATCTTTCCGCTCCCCTTCCCAGCTCTCCCACAGCCCGCTGTCTCCACCTCTTCCTTTCTTCTTCCCGCCCCCCCCCCCCCCCATCAGTCTGAAGAAGGGTCTTGACCTGAAACATCACCCATTCCTTCGCTCCATAGATGCTGCCTCACCCACCGAGTTTCTCCAGCATTTTTGTCTACTATCAATATTCTTAGTTAATTTCTGACAACATTTTATAAAAGTTAAAACTTTTCACATCATATAAATCTAAGGTCCATTTAAAAACCAAATGCAGTGGACCCCACCAAGTTGCATTATTATTTTTCGGGATCTGGTCATGTGTGGCAAAGCCTGCCGTTTCCACCCACCCCGGATTTCCCATGAACTGAGTGCATTTCAGGGTAACCAACTGCGCAGATGTACAGAGAGACACATGGGGCAGACAGAGTAAGGATAGCTGGATTCCTCCCCTGAAGGGCATAGAACAGTACAGCACGGGAACATGCTCACAAAGCCAAGACCAAATCTTATCTGCCTGCCCATTTTCCATACCCATCTATTCCCTGCCTATCCATCTGACTGTCCAAAACTCGCTTAAATGACCTAGAGCTGCCTCAACCACCGCCCCCGGCAGCGTGTTCCAGTCACCCACTGTGTTAAAAACCTGCCCCCCCCCGCACACCCCCCCCCCCCCCCCCTTTAAACTTCGCCCCGTGTAAATGGTAATGTTTTTACAACAATCCTCTACTTCTTCGGTCATCATTAGTAATAACTTTTTTAAATTATGGCTTTGTATCCGAATTAAAATTCAACGGCTGCTGCGGTGATTTTTGACAAGAGGTCTTTGGATTGTTAGTCCGAGCTTTTGAATCAGTAATCCTTTAATTTAACGACACCACCATCACCATACCAACCACAGTGTTGCAGGAGTTTTGACTTGCACAGATCTCAACCCCGGCATTATGGACACTAAAATGAGTCATTTGTAGTAATAGCAAAGAGTTCTCCTTTAACAGTTCTAAACTTGCAGGTTATGATGTAGGTTGACTTTCAGTAACATTTACCAATGAATACTAACAATAGAAAACACAGCGCTGAGGTGAATAGTGTTATTTTTCTGAGTGTCTTTCAGTCATCGGTGCTGTTAAGTGTCTTTCATTCTCTCTCTTCTCCCCCACACCATCATCACTGGCTGAATCATTAATGGAAATTACATTTCTAACATTCCGTTAGATAATAAAACTGTCACTAATCCTATCTGATTAGTATCTCTGGTGTTTATTTCTCCCCCAGTTTTACAATCTCGAGCCACAGAGTTAATGTCAGTCTTCCCTTCATTTGTGGCAGTCTCTGTGACCCTACTCTTTCTCAAATAATGAGATTATTGGGGAGTGGATTAGCCACCTCATCAGTGGGTCTTGGCAATGCTTGGAGCCCACTTGTCCATGTCAACCAAGGTGCCCCGTCTACTTTAGTCTGCATTTCATTTGAAAATGAAACCAGCTTGTGGATGATGTTTACGAAAGAACTGCAGATGCTGGAAAAATTGAAGGTAGACAAAAATGCTGGAGAAACTCAGCGGGTGAGGCAGCATCTATGGAGCGAAAGAATAGGTGACGTTTCGGGTCGAGATCCTTCTTCAGACTGATGTGGGGGTGGGAGGGGGGTTGGGAAGAGGCGGAGGCAGTAGGTTGAGGGAGAGCTGGGAAGGGGAGGGGAAGGAGGGAGAAAGCAAGGACTATCTGAAATTGGAGAAGTCAATGTTCATACCGCTGGAGTGTAAACTATCCAAGTGAAATATAAGATGCTGCTCCTCCAATTTGCGGTGGGACTCACTCTGGCCATGGAGGAGGCCCAGGACAGAAAGGTCGGATACAAAATGGGAGGGGGAGTTGAAGTGCTGAACCACCGGGAGATCAGGTTGGTTAATGCGAACTGTGTGGAGGTGTGGGGCGAAGCTATCGCCAAGCCTGCGCTTGGTCTCACTGATGTAGAGCGGTTGACACCTATGTGGATGAGGTAGTCCAAGCATTGATATACAGATAGATCTTGTGGTCCACGTCAATAGCACCCCGAAAGTAGCAACAGTTAGTGCGGCGGCGCGACTCGCGTTGCAGCGGCCCCGACAGCCCGTCTGTCTTTTTTAAATTTTTTGTCTAATTAAATGTAGTTGTTCGTGTTTATTTTTGTACTGTTTCTAACTGTGTATATGTGGGGGGAGGGGGAAACTTTTAAAATCTCTTCCCTGCACGGGTGACCCGACTTTTTCCCTGTTGGCTCTCCGTTGTCGTTGGGGCCTAGTACTGTGGAGCGGCCATGACCGAGACGACCTGGGGGCTCCAGTCACGGAGCCTGCGGAGCTGCGGACTCACCGTCGTGGGGCTAGCTGGCCTTGGAGCGTGGGGAGCAGTGGTGGATCGCCACTGCGGCCCGACCCCGGAGCTCCAGCTCCAGCTGGGGCCTGACTCCGGGGCTCCAGCTCCAGCTGCAGATTACTGCCGGTGGGCTGTCGGGATATCGGGAGCTCGCGGGTCCGGGTGGGAGACCGCTTTCCGGAGCTCCCGCAACGCAACATCTCCCGCTCGTGTCGCGGGGTTGGATCTACCCGGAGCGGGGCCGTACATCGCCGGGCACGGCTTCAATGGCCGCGGGACATTCCAGCGCCCGCCGGGGGCTCCAACTGTGACTTTTGGGCCTAGAGTAGGGCCGTACATCGCCAGGCGCGGCCTCAATGGCCGTGGGACTTAACATCGCCCGTCTGGGGCTTGGACATTGGGAGAGAAATGGTGCGGGGGAGAGAGAAGATTGCCTTCCATCACAGTGAGGAGGAGATTCACTGTGATGGATGTTTGTGTGAATTGAATTGTTTGTATGTTTTGTTTGTATGGCTGTAGAAACAGAGTTTGGTTTGAGCCTCTCTGAGGTTCGAATGACACGCAATAAAATCTAATCTAATCTAACACAAGTGGATAAAGTGGTAAAAACAGTGTGTGGTATACTTGCCTTATCAGTTGGAGCATTTAATATAGGAGTCAAGAAGCCATGTTGCAGCTTTACAGGACTTTGGTTACTTGGAAATATATGTGGAACTAGGCAGAAGAAAACAAAAAATATATAGTAATCTTTGGAACAGAATAATTAAACAATGAAAGTATATAGCAGATAGAATAATCTGTTTCCAACCGTTGAAGGTTTAGAATAAGAGGCCCTGGATAGAAATTTAAGCTTAAGACTTAAAACAGATAGCAGGAGAAACTTCATCATGCAGGAAGTTATGAAGATGTGGAATGCACTTCCAAAGATGGAAGCGGAGGCTAGGGTTGCCAACTGTCCCGTATTAGCCGGGACATCCCGTCTATTGGGCTAGATTGGTTTGTCCCGTACAGGACTGCCCTTGTCCCATATTTGACCGCTACTACTCGGGTCGAGGGGACTGTTGGGTCGGAGCGCTGTGTCCGGCCCCGCCTCACCCGCCCGACGTAGTGCAGCTCATGGAGTGCAGCAGCAGCTCCTCGCCGGTGGCCCCGTTGGCCAGCCAGCCACCGACACCACCACCACCACTCCTTCTCATGGCCAATCATCAGTTCATGAGTTGGACGGGATGCCCAGGTCAGATCTCCTCAGCTGGCCCGCTGGCTGGGCTTTGTGTGCAGTCCAGCACCCGGGCCCACTCATCATTCACCCAGCCACGTCAGTCAACGAATTGCCGTCGGGAATTTGTCCCTTATTTTGACCTTTTGACCCTTATTTGGGTGTGAGAAAGTTGGCAACCCTCGCGGAGGCACAATACCCATTTGCAGTAGCATTAGACTAAAGGAAGAAATAAACTGAAATAGGAGTGGGGGAAACTAAAACTAAGTCCTACTAAGAGTTAATAATCACAGGTTTGTTGGAACAAGTGCTCTAGTCCCATGTTGCAACTTCACCGCACTTCCACTTCAAATTCCAGGATTAGGCACCACCTGAATATTTATGGTAAACTCTTGATTTGTTTTTCGCCTGGCACTGGAGGCTTGCCAGTTGAAGTGATTTGTGTCCTGTTTGAAGATGTCGAGTTGAGTTTATTGCCAAATGCACAAGTACAGGAGTTCCTATTCTGGGAATGGTTGAAAGGGACAGGATTGTGCAAGAGAGCTTTCGTGAAAATTGACGGCGTATTTGGTAAATTAACATCACACATTGTGCAGATTAAATTGATGGCGTATGTAGTAAAGTGTAGCATTTTGATCAGTTATAGAGTGGAAAGAGGCCCTTTGGCCCAACTTGCCCACACTGGCCAACATGTCCCACCTACACTAGTCCCACCAAACCTGTCCTATCCATGTACCCGTCTAACTGATTCTTAAATGTTGGGATAGTCCCTGCCTCAACTATCTCCTCTGGCAGCTAGTTCCGTACACCCACCACCCTCTCCTTGAGGACACCTTTGCACTATGCTGTGACAGAATATCCCCTACCATGAGAGCACCTTTGGAAAAGTCCCAAACCCCTGACATTCAGCATTATCCATCTATTGTGATAAATGGGGATACTGTGGATAGGGTGAGCGGTTTTAAATACCTGGGAGTCCACATCTCTGAGGATCTGACATGGACATCGCACGCTGCAGCACTTGTGAGTAAGGCAAGGCAGCGCCTTTACCACCTCAGGCAATTGAGGAAATTTAGAGTGTCTCCAGTACTTCTACTCTGCGGCTGTGGAAAGCATCTTGTCCGGGAACATTACAATCTGGTTTGGGAACTGCTCTGCCCAGGACAAGAAGGCTTTGCAGAGAGTAGTGCGTTCGGCCGAACGCACTATGGGGACTTCTCTCGCCCCTCTGCAGGAACTATACATCAGGAGGTGCAACTCCAGAGCCAATAAGATAATGGGAGACCCCTTCCACCCCTGCAACGGACTGTTCCAGCTGCTACGGTCAGGCAAACGCCTCCGTTGCCATGCAGTGAGAACGGAGAGGATGAGAAGCAGTTTCTTCCCAGAGGCCATTCGGACTGTAAACTCCTATCTCACCAGGGACTAACTCTACTACAGTTACTGGACCACAATACCGCCCACAATATTTAATATGGAAAAGAACATGTGATTCTGTTTGTAGTTTGTTGGTTGTTTGTCTGTTTGTTTTTTGCAGAAAGTCCGCAGGCACGGCCACTTTTCATTTCACTGCACATCCTGTATGTGTATGTGACGAATAGACTTGGCTTGACTTGGCTTGGCTTGTGAACAGCTCCTGCTCGCTCGAGGGTACACATCCCCGACCAAAGATCAACATACACGTCCGCCACCGATTTTCCACACCCTTAGATCCAGAGCCTTTCTGGGTCACCTGTTTTGGTGGCCTCCTAGAATAGTCCAACGCTGGTGGAATGGTCCACAGAGGGACCGAGATTCCCGCCCATACAGTCGGCCTCAGAAGTTGGCTATGAGTTCCAGAGCCCGGGCAGGAGGGGGCAGATTTGACCCACAGAAGTCATCTCTAGGTGCCACTTTTTGGGAAGACTTCCAGGGAGGATTTCATAGAAACATAGAAACATAGAAAAATAGGTGCAGGAGTAGGCCATTCGGCCCTTCGAGCCTGCACCGCCATTCAATGTGGTCATGGCTGATCATCCAACTCAGTATCTCGTACCTGCCTTCTCTCCATACCCCCTGATCCCTTTAGCCACAAGTGCCACATCTAACGCCCTCTTAAATATAGCCAATGAACTGGCCACAACTACCTTCTGTGGCAGAGAATTCCAGAGACTCACCACTCTCTGTGTAAAGAATGTTTTCCTCATCTCGGTCCTAAAGGAATTCCCCCTTATCCTTAGACTGTGACCCCTTGTTCTGGACTGCCCCAACATCGGGAACAATCTTCCAGCATCTAGCTTGTCCAACCCCTTAAGAATTTTGTAAGTTTCTATAAGATCCCCCCTCAATCTTCTAAATTCCAGCGAGTACAAGCCGAGTCTATCCAATCTTTCCTCATATGAAAGTCCTGACATCCCAGTCTGCATCCCATTCAAGTGCGCTCTCGTGATTTTGTCCAGATTAAAGAAGGTGCCGGACCATCAGTTGCCGGAAAACCGGTGGAGGACATGTATCTGGCAACAGCATTTCCTACATGAGCTGGAAGAAGGTGGCAAAGCAAAAATAAGCTGCAAAAGAACACAGTTTATCAGTATCAATTTTCATGGCACAAACTGTTGCCAGGCAACTTGCGCATGA
This sequence comes from Raja brachyura, assembly GCA_963514005.1. Next base: position 28,763,349 of record OY740811.1, read on the forward strand.
ATTATTGCTGGCCCAGGAAATGCTTATACAATTTTCTAGCTTCATCATTGTGGTCGCGTATGTTTGAGAAGGAAGTGACATGTGAAAACTATGGCACAAATTATAGTTTAAAACAGTTCACACAACAAAAACTGCTATGAAACAGCACAACAAATGATGCGCTGATCAAAAGGCCACAGGCTGAGTTTGTTGCTTACACCGTTTATACTGTTCTTCAACAATTCGTAGAGAAAGATGCAAAGCAAATGTATATACCCGTACATCCTCCCTGTGACCCCATGAGTTTTATCCGGAAGCTCCAGTTTCCGTCCATGTTCTAAAGACATGCAGGTTTGAAGGTTCATTAGCCTCTGTAAAGTGACCCTAGCGTGAAGGATAGAACTATTATACGGATAATGATTGGTCATTATGGACTCAGTGTGCCGAAGGGCCTGTATCCCTAAACTGAACTAATGTTACCTAATAGATCGCTTGTTTGACTTTCTCAAACATTGCTGGAAAATAATAGAAATTACATACAATTGTTTCATGTATTGCATTTTTGACCATCACACCTAAAACCGGAGAGGGATTGTGACACAGATTTTCCAGAGTGATTCCTGTTTATTAATATTCAAAAGAGAGAGATTATACAACTGGTGCCATATTTCCCAGATTTTCCCAATTTCAGTTGTTTGATTTAAGGATTATTGAAATTAGGAGAGACTTTACTGGCTTTATTTTGCACTAAACGTTATTGACATTATTCCCTTTATTATGTACCTGTACACCGTGAACGGCTCGATTGTAATCACGTATTGTCTCTTCGCTGACTGGTTAGCACGTTACAAAAGCTTTTCACTGTACCTCGGTACACGTAACAATAGACTAAATAAACTCAATTCAAGAACTCCATTCAACTCAGATCGGGTAGATACAGGAAAACAATTTCTACTGGTTTGAATTCTTGGAGCAAAAGATAAAAGAGTCAGTAATTTCAAGGTAAATTTCTATAGATAACGACATTTGGAATTATATTTTATAAGAAGCCATTGTCATCAGTCCAATAGTTAATTTTGCATCAGAGATTGTTAACTATATGAGGCAATGGTGTGGATGTGGAGTTCCTTCACAGATCAGCCATAATCTCCTCGAATGCCAAAATAGGTTTGAGAGATTAAATGTACTCAACCAGTTCCCATGTTTGTTTATGGGGCACTTTCATTTGTTAGGATAGTGAGAACCATGTGCTTGTTGCTTTTATTGACCAGTGATCTATTTGCTATTTTTCATCACAGTAACTTTTTTTGTTTGGCTTTCTACATCATTGCTTTTTACTAATAGATGTTACACCATCTGCACAGATACACTCATGGAAGAGTAGCGTCATTTCATCAACAATCTTGAGATTTTGCAACATGGATAGTATTGTTTTTTGAATATGTGTGTATGTGTATGTATATATTTGCTGTATATATGTGGAACGCAGACACAAAATGCTGGAGTAACTCAGCGAGACAGGCAGCATCTCTGGAGAGATGGAATGGATGACGTTTTGGGTAGAGGCCCTTCTTCACACTGATGTCAGGGGAGTGGGCGGGACAGAGATATAATGTAGTCGGAGACAGGAAGACCAGTGGGAGAACTGGGAAAGGGGAGGGGATGGAGAAACAAGGAAAGTAAGGGCTATTTGAAGTTCTCTATATCTCTCCCTCTCCCTCTATATCCACATATATATATATATATATACACACAGTATGTGTACTTGTGAATACGTGTATATATACATACTCTCTCTCTCTCTCTCTCTGAATGAATTATCTATTGTTTAAGAAGGAACTGCAGATGTTGGAAAATCAAAGGTAGACAAAAATGCTGGAGAAACTCAGCGGGTGAGGCAGCATCTATGGAGCGAAGGAAATGGGCAACGTTTCGGGCTGAAACCCTTTTTCAGACCCTTCTTCAATTAATTATCTATCTATTTATTGCTTTTAAAAATATATATTTTTAATTTTGTATTTCTTTTCTTTGTCTCGTTTATCATATTGTTTACAGTGTACTATGTGTTACACATTCTGTTGTGCTGCAGCAAGTAAGAATGTCATTGTTCTATCTGAGACATATGACAATAAAACACTATTGACGATTTTCTCCACACTCCACACTGTTAATCAATCCATTATCTCCTCAGTCAGCTTTCAATATTTTCTCTTTTACCGTACTGTTGCTGTCCGCTCGAGCTTCATATCCAATTTTTTGCCTGGATAACAAATCAGAAATAAATAAACACTCCTGAATGGCAGAGAAAATTGAAAAAAAGCTCAAGGACTATATGGTCTCTGAACATGTCAGTTTCAATTAACCAGCGGCTTAACCTCTGCCATTCTCTGGATGCTCTTGCAAAGATTATAGATAGAATTACCTGTGTGCTGGAATAATTCCAGATGTGTAGGAAAGAACTGCAGATGCTGGTTTAAATCAAAGGTAGACACAAAATATTGCAGTAACTCAGCAGGACAGGCAGCATTCCTGGAGAGAAGGAATGGGTGAAGTTTCGGGTCAAGACCCTTCTTCAGACTTAATGGGTGACGTTTTGCATCAAGATCCTTCTTCAGACCATAATTGCAGATAGTTGCTATTTCCCATAAAATGACTATTGTGCCATTTCACAATTACTAAATGAATCAAAATAATTTAAATCTTCATACAACACAGAAAGAAGCAATTCAGACCATTAAGTCCATGTTAGAAACATAGAAAATAAGTGCAGGAGTAGGCCATTCGGCCCTTCGAGCCTGCACCACCATTCAATATGATCATGGCTGATCATCCAACTCAGTATCCTGCACCTGCCTTCTCTCCATACCCCCTGATCCCTTTAGCCACAGGGCCACATCTAACTCCCTCTTAAATTATAGCCAATTAAGTGGCCTCAACTACCTTCTGTGGCAGAGAATTCCAGAGATTCACCACTCTGTGTGAATTTTTTTCTTCTCATTTGTTGTCTCTGAACTCTGCCAATTTAGTCCAGGTAAACCAATTATCTCTTATCAGCAACCGCCAACTACTCTCTGTCATCCCACCATCCAATTGCACGGGGGCAGGGGGGCCAATTAAACTGCCAACGAGCTGGTGTTTGGGATGTGGTACTAAAGCAGAGTTTTTTGGGAAAACCACAGGGAGTTGCTGAAACACTATTTCAGCTAATTAGCGCAATTAAAAATGAACTACCCACAGGTTTAGTGGAGATCCTTTGCAACACTCACTTAAATTTGTATTGAAATAAATTCCATGTTCATATGGAAGAAATTATCATAACATTTGAGAGATCGGTAATGTTGGATTGACCTACGGTTTTCTTGTTGCATGAAATACCTTCAGGGCACATATACCTGTAGCAGCAATTAAAAACAAATCACTGCAGATGCTGGTTAATTTAGTTTAGAGGTACAGAGTAGAAACAGGCCCTTCAGCCCACCAAGTCTGTGCTGACCAGCGATTACCCCTGTACATTTGTTGTATCTTACACACTTGGGACAATATACACAAGCCAATTAACCTCCAAACCTGCACATCTTTGGAATGCGGGAGGAAACTGGAGCACCCAGAGAAAACCCACAGTCACAGGGAAAGCTTTACGTTCTGCAACAAAGTACTGCAGAATTTACGAAGTTACAAACGACCAAAATCAGGTTTAATATGAAGCTCATTTTTCCATTCAGATAGAGACCAAATAAGTATTTAATGTGTTTCCAACTGATGCAGCACAGATGGATGCCGAACTAATGGAAGGGAGGTGAGAATTTTACTTGCATGTCACAAGAAAGTTGATGACTTTTCAGATATTACAACTGGGGGTTGTTTTGTTTCACCAGCAGCAAATGTTACAAAAAATGTACTTTGAAAAAATGATGTGGTTAAAGGTTTTCTTAAATCTGTGTCACAAATGAAGGAGAAATGTGTCCCCCGCAGACCGACCATGTGAACAGCTTGATTCTCCACAAAGACTAACGAGGAAAGATAAATCAGCAGAGACGATTTTTAATGGGGCTAAGTACATTAATGACTCTGCTGGGTATGTCAAATCAGAACATATTCTTACAGGGACTTTTAAATATTAATTATTTAAGTTCTTGACAAAAGAAAAATAACTTTTGAATGTATAGAATTCAGTTCATGCAACAAAAATCTAGACTTTAAAAAATACTTAAACAGACATCAGACTCTATTTTCAGTAATTCGAGCAATTATGGAATCAGAGCGAAGTGTTCAAGTTTATATGCCAGGTCTATTATGTGCTTTAATAGAAAACACAAGGTAATGTTCTTTAATAAGTAAGAAGATATGCAAACATTTGAAGGAGATGGGCAGAAAATAAGTCTAATCTAAGCAAATTATTTGATGATAGCTCTCTGTTTATTTAACAGGCTTATTCCTGGCAGTGAAATTGATCCCCAAATTACATCCCCACTATCCTGCATCACTCGATTTCACCTTCTTTAGCAATAGTTATTAGGGGCAAATGTAGATCATTCATTGGGAAGATATAATTGATGAACTCAATCCTTGCATGCAGTACATTGGAAACCATTTCATTTCTACTTGTCACAAGTGTGATGGTCATAATTTTTTTATGTTTTATAATCCTTACTTTTTGTTGTAAATTTAAGCTGACTAAAGTTTATTTTAGTTCAGAGGGCCTAGATCGCAGGAACAAAAATAATATTTATTGCCACCGTGTATGTGCTTCATGTGGCTCTACAATCACAAGGTGGGAAATTATGGTTTAAGTGATAGGAACTTTTAATATTTTTTAATCATGGATATTTCCATTGGTTACTGGTAGGAATTTAGGAATATGGGGACATTGGCATAGAAGTAGACTATTTACTATTTACTTTTTCAACCTGTTACATCATTAAATAGAATCAATGGCTTTATCTATAACCAGAGGTCATAGAGTTATAAAGCGTGGAAACAGGCCCTTCAGCCCATACTGGCCAACATGTCCCACTTGCACTAGTCCCACCTGGCTACGTTTGGCCATTTTCCTCCAAACCAGTCCTACCCATGTACCTGTCTAACTTTTTCTTGAACATTGAGATAGTCCCTGCCTAGGTGATGATTGAATATATACATTTGCTTCCTAAGTTTCTTCCTAACTTTATGATGGAAAGATCTGGCACTAGTTTTGAAGCTATGGCCTCTGGATCTGGAATCCCTCATCAATGGTAATAGGTTAATTGGGGAGAAACATTTACTTTACTTTAGCACCTTGAAAACTTCAATCCAATTACACGTTTAAATTTCTAAAGTCCAATTGTAATTTAACCCATTGAATCCAGGTATCATTCTGGAAAACTATTTTGTTCTTGCTTCAAAGACAATCCAGTCCCCCAGAGATATTATGCCCAGTGTACAAATATTGATCAACAAAGTAGTTGTGGAGGCATAGTATAAATTCTGTCTCCTTGTATGTAGGTCTTCAAAATATAAAGACCAGCATTCCATTAACATGTTTGTACCTATACACTTAAATAAATAACATCCTATATACATGGAGCTCAGATATCTTTGGAATACCACTGCTTACATTTTTTTCACATTCTAGAAAATACACTGTTATATTCTTTTTAGATCCTATCAACATGAATATTCTGCCCATTTTTTAATCCATTTGTTACGGTTATGCCGAGGAAATCTGTAATTCAAAATGAAAGAACAACTTTGAGGCTGCAGCAAATTAACACACTGCCTCCTGGGCAGTCACAGTGCCTCGCTGTACAAACGGACATTTATCACACAGCCCTGCATTATGGCTACAGTAATCTTTGCTACAAAGCAAACCTCATTGAAGCATGATCTTTGTGAACTCATTTATTTCCCACTGATTATGATGAAATGTCACCATCGTGTGAGCGGGAATAATTAACATACCACATTATTACATAGTTATCTCAGGAAATGTTGAAAAGGCAAAGCTGCATTGAAGCAGGCAAAGAGGATAAGCTCTTGCAGGGAAGTAATGGTGTATCTGGCCTCTCTCCATGTTGTAACAATCTGTGAACTAACATTCCCAGGGTTTGCACCACTCACCCACGTTGGCTGGAGAGGAATCCTACCCACACTAAACTCCAGCAAAAGGTCCAGCTCAAACCCACGTAGAACGCCATAATACACCTTACAACTTGTGGAGTGCAGCCTGGAGGAAACGTCTCTCCTTCTGGTCCCCTCACAATGGAATAAAGAAACTGTTCAGGTAAAGGCTCCAGCATGTGGCAATTCCCTCACCTCGGCAGTCATTCCAGTGAAATGTGTAGGAAGAAACTGCAAATGCTGGCTTGCAGCCATGATTTATAGGATCCCACATAATTTTGTTTTTTATGTTTGATCACTTTATGATAAAACCTAACGCACAATTTGATTTAATAAGGAAGTAAGTCTATTGGTCAAGTATTCACATACAAGGAATTTGCCTTGGTGCTCCGCCCACAAGTAACAACATGACATACAGAGACAGTTACAAATGACTCAGAAAACACTAAACATTAATAATAATAAAACATGAATGATAAAACACCATTGATCAAGCATAAAACACCATTGATCAAACATTTACAAATGATTTGTTAATTTTATGTAATTTTGCGATGCTAAAGGGAAATTGCCCCAAATAAATTGTTTCAGATCAGCATTGTACATTCAGTTTCTGTCCTATGTTCAACTTCGTTTCAATGGTTGAAATCAGAAGCTCCATAAACCAATTCTCTTGCAAGAGGTCCGTGCACATCGACATTAGCAGATGAGGAATGACATTACTGGTGATATCATTCAAACACATTTTGCACACCTCATCTGCCTCTTGACTGAAATAGCTTGACTGAATTCATTGGGTGAAGAAAGGAACTGCCTCTCAAATAATTGCCAATAGTTGAAAAATCCAGGGTGTTATCTTCACACTTCTTTATCGGACATGGAATTTCTGTTATGTCCCGAAACGGCATTCCAAGGAAGGTGTTGATTCAAGTGGTCCTGAATCAGGAAGTTCAGTGTCTGATACAATGGGAATGCCAGATACAGATGGTACAAGTCTTACGGATTATGTCATTGGACATAACTGGCTTTCCATCCAGTCAGGAACTTGTGATGAGCAGTCATGGGAACGTGTGTTGGGCAATTTACAGGAAATGACTCTAACTGGCTTTAACCGGCCTTGTGCCGGAATCTGAGATAGGAATTCATTAGTTGTCACCTCCACATCATTGGCACTTTGCACTCAAAAGGGCAGCAGTGTAGGGACACAGGGCCCAAAATATCCCCTTACAATCCAAAAATATCATACAGCAGTCTCTGTAATATGCCATGACTCGAGGTATAATTGTGATTTATAACTGCATAAAACACGAAGAAGATTAGGACTGTTACCAACATAAGGAGGGATATCTTCAGTTCGGTACTTAGTATTAGGCTAAATCTCTACAAATAAATAAAAAAAAATTACAGAGCTCCTGAGCCTATGGAATGATTCTCGTGGCACCTACATGTTACAAAATGCCACTCCAAAAATAGCGTTCTTACTCTGACTTGATTTGTGGGTAAACCAGTCCTCACTAGGTGTTTTAATTAATGAACGTGGATTTATCACACTAAACAGAAAAAAGTTCCTCTTGTTTATTGGCCACTCGAAAGCCATCTGACTTAACTTTAGCAGTTGCCTCTTCCAACTTAGGCACGGTGGCCCAGGTGTGCCATTGGGTACAATTAATACCCAAACACATTCTCCATGGATATCTCGGTACAAAGCTAATCAAGTGTTTACTTTCCATATCACCAAATACCAAGGGCATACTTGATTATGAAAGGCCATGGAAGGTAGATGTGAGACAAGTTCGACAACCTGATCATTCATAGACCTGGAGAATTAAGAATCACAGGAGCACTGAGGAAGGTGAAGTGAGTTTGTAGTTTGGAAGCATCATATTGGACAAATTTAGAACATAGTACAGCACAAGAGTAGGCTCTTTGGCCCACAATATATATGCTGGACATGATGCCAAGTTAAACTAATCTCCTCTGCCTGCACATCATCCAAATCCCTCCATGCCCTGCATATCCGCGTGCCCATCTAAAAGCCTCTTCATTTAATTATATTTGAGTTCTTCCCATAAAACAGTAACAGTAATTGACAATTGTTCATGCTTTGCAAACACAAAGCTGGGAAGTAGTACATGGAGCAACTGGAACCTATTTTAATGAAGGTTTCAGGTTGGCTCAGGGATAAAATAAAATGTTGTTGGAGGTGAGATATCTTCAACGTGTTTGATGAAGAATACCTTCCTCGCCTATCATTGTAATGTTTTTTCACCCCTTATCCTAACTGAGGACGATCCATTAAGATGCTCATAACCAAGAACTACCTTTCTGCTGGTGGCTTCTATAAGGTGTACACTCTTTCTACATTTCTGAATTATAATGTTGTCTAACAAAGTTTCCCAGCAAACTGTCCCAATGCATCAATCTTGCAGCATGATCATGGAATGGCAAGTCTCCACCTAAGTATTCGTTACGTACTGCTTGAAATTAACATCACTGTAGATACTTCTAAACAGACATTCACTCCTAGAAGAAGATGTTTGCTGAAATACAAGCTACCAAAATACAGTGGAGCCTTTTTACTGAGTATGTGGTCAATTTAAGTGGCAATAAGCAGTCAGAGAAATCTCCAAATGACTGTTTTGAGTGCTGGTTCCAACTCCGCCATCAAGTTCAAACCTTGTGCTCAATTTAAATGCAGACCAGGTTACTTTTTACCCATTGAGTACTTCAATTACAATCATTCCACACATCCTGGTTTCTGGAAGAATGCCACCTAAATAAAACGAACAGAGCTGAACTAAGATTCTATTAAGTCAAACATACAAACTCTGTTGAGAGAGGGCCAAACATTTGATGACCTTGACAATCACTTGAGACTTTTCCAGGTATCCTGAGATTTGGAAACCACCATTCTAAATTTGGGTGTCAGGCAAGACTCATTTATTAGCTATATTGTTAGTTTGGAGGGAGCAAGGAACCTGTCTATATGACAGTGAGTTTGGCTCAATTATATAGAATGTCCAGAGCTGAAATGTATTGAAGGCAATGTCAGTGCATGCACATGCACTAAAGTATCATTTAAGCAAGGACTGGTGAGAGCAAACTATTTGTTTGTATGATAATTTTGGCTGTTATATAAATGTCATTGACCAACAAATAATCTTCAATCTAAAAATACACTTCAGTGTTTGTTTTGCTACACTGGGACAAAAATAGTGCAGTGTAAACTGGCTATACGTGTGGGATGTGAGAGAGTATGTGTGCGCTTGTACATGTCTCCATGTATGGAATTAGGTGCACAAATGCATTCTGTGTTGATACATTTTTGCATCTGTGCGTGTGTATAAGGTCAATGATGGTGTGTAAGGAAATGTTCGTCCATAGTTTCGAATTTGTGTGTTTAAGTAATGATGCAAAGTTCTTCAACACAGTCAAGGAACATGGTCTACAGGCCAACTGCCCAAAGAGTCTAAAATGAAGATGAACTCCTGAGGGATAGAGAGGAGGTTAGCACCATCGGAAGGTACACTCAGAAGATCTCCGCAATTGCAACTCCGACTTTGATATTTATCAACATACCAAAGCAACTTGTTCCATCCACCCTTGCTGCCATTCCTAACTAACCAGATGTTGCAAAGGCATTATCCTCAGTAAAAGAAATACCAAAGTCTTGAGAGGAGATGCTTTTCATGCTGAAGTTCTAAATTTGACAGTGAATTCACGATTCATTGTCCACATCTGAGAATAAACAATGATATACCAGAGGAGCCCAGAGGTCTGTAACTAAGCCATCTGCAAGACAGGAGACAAGTCCAAATGTGGTCATCACAAAGACGTCTCCCTACTATCTGCTGCAAGGAAAATCATTGCCAGGGTTCTGGAACCACCTTCTCCCAGTGGCCAAAAAGCTGTTCCTTGAATTGTCGTCATGATTGTGCCATCCTAGAGGCATAATGTTCACCATCTTCAGAATGCAGCAACACTAAGAAGAATACCAGAACAGCACCAACCTCTCTACGTGGCATTTTAAAACTTACTGGAGCCTTTGGCTCCATCAATTAGGAGTTACTGTTCAACGCCTCCTGATAAAAATGAATTAATCACCAATATATATTTGCATTAAAGCACCTTCTTAAAAGATGTAACATCCTCACTGACTTATGGAAATGCCTGGTCCATGACTGATCAATGCCGATAAGAATATTTGGGATGGTACTGTAAAGATTGATTCCATTATGTGTCATACTTTCAAATACTAATTATTGTGCTGGAAATATGGCTAATATTTCTGGGGATATTGGTCACTATACTGGGAAGTATCAGGCTCCATACTGTTAGCTGTTGTACCAAGCTCCATACCAAGGGATAGATTTTAAAAAAGTTGGGATAACTCAGTGGAGAAAAAGGAATAGGTGATGTTTCGGGTCGACACACTTCTTCAGTTTGAAGAAAGGTCTTGACCCGAAATGCCACCTGTTTGTTTTTTCCTGAGATGCCGTCTCTTCCGCTGAGTTACTCCTGCTTTCTGTGTCCAGCTTTGGCTTAAACCAGCATCTGTAGTTCCTTCCTACACATTCCATACCAAGGGATATCAATTGTTATAATAAGGGATACCAACTGCTTCCTATCATGTCACGTAAACAGAATCTGTATAATAGCTCATGTGTTTAGAACACTGTGCTGACTTCCCCATTGGAGAGCGCCTGTGAATCCCATGGCTTGAATTAGACCAGGAACTGCTAGTATAAGGGGGAGGGATTCAAATTTCTCGGGCATTGGAACCACTTCTGGGGTAGGTGGGACCAGTACAAACAGGACGGTCTGCACCTGGGCTTGAAGGGAACCAATGTCCTTGGGGGAGTATTTGCTAGCGCTGTCAGGGAGGATTTAAACTAATGTGGCAGGGGGATGAGAGAGAGACAGAGGGATGTAAGATGAGGGTAGAAGCTATAGGTGAAAAGTAAAAGTGGCAGGCAGAGAAATCTAGGGCAAAAATCAAAAAGGGCCACTTTTCAACATAATTGTACAAGGGGTAAGAGTGTTCTAAAAACAAGCCTGAAGGCTTTGTGTCTCAATGCAAGGAGCATTCGTAATAAGGTGGATGAGTTGAATGGGCAGATAGTTATTAATGAATATGATATAGTTGGGATCACAGAGACATGGCTCCAGGATGACCAAGGCTGGGAGCTGAACATCCAGGGATATTCAATATTCAGGAGGGATAGACAGAAAGGAAAAGGAGGTGGAGTAGCATTGCTGGTTAGAGAGGAGATTAACGCAATAGAAAGGAAGGACATTAGCTTGGAGGATGTGGAATTGATATGGGTAGAGCTGCGAAACAATAAGGGGCAGAAAACGCCAGTGGGAGTTGTGTACAGGCCACCTAACAGTAGTAGTGGAGTTGGGGATGGCATCAAACATGAAATTAGAAATGCGTGCAACAAGGGTAAAACAGTTATAATGGGTGACTTCTAGACTGGGTACTGAGTAATGAGGAAGGGTTAGTTAGCAGTCTTGTTGTGCGTGGCCCCTTGGGCAAGAGTGACCATAATATGGTTGAGTTCTTCATTAGGATGGAGAGTGGCATTGTTAATTCAGAAACAAGGGTTCTGAACCTAAAGAAAGGTAACTTTGAGGATATGAGACGTGAATTGGCCAAGATACACTGGCAATTGATTCTTAAAGGGTTGACGGTGGATATGCAATGGAAGGCATTTAAAGACTGCATGGATGAACTACAACAATTGTTCATCCCAGTTTGGCAAAATAATAAATCAGGGAAGGTAGTGCATCCGTGGATAACAAGGGAAATCAGGGATAGTATCAAAACTAAAGATGCAGCATACAAATTAGCCAGAAAAAGCAGCCTACCAGAGGACTGGGAGAAATTCAGTCCAGCAGAGGAGGACAAAGTGCTTAATTAGGAAAGGGAAAATAGATTATGAAAGAAAACTGGCACAGAACATAAAAACGGACTGCAAAAGTTTTTATAAATATGTGAAGAGAAAAAGGTTAGTTAAAACAAATGTAGGTCCCTTGCAGTCAGAAACTGGTGAATTGATCATGGGGAACAAGGACATGGCAAACCAATTGAATAACTACTTTGGTTCTGTCTTCACAAAGGAAGACATAAATAATCTGCCGGAAATAGCAGGGGACCGGGGGTCAAATGAGATGGAGGAACTGAGTGAAATCCAGGTTAGCCGGGAAGTGGTGTTAGGTAAATTGAATGGATTAAAGGCCAATAAATCCCCAGGGCCAGATAGGCTGCATCCCAGAGTACTTAAGGAAGTAGCCCCAGAAATAGTGGATGCATTAGTGATAATTTTTCAAAACTCTTTACATTCTGGAGTAGTTCCTGAGGATTGGAGGGTAGCTAATGTAACCCCACTTTTTAAAAAGGGAGGGAGAGAGAAAACGGGGAATTACAGACCAATTAGTCTAACATCGGTAGTGGGGAAAATGTTTGGGTCAGTTATTAAAGATGGAATAGCAGCACATTTGGAAAGCGGTGAAATCATTGGATAAAGTCAGCATGGATTTATGAAAGGTAAATCATGTCTGACGAATCTTATAGAATTTTTTGAGGATGTAACTAGTAGAGTGGATAAGGGAGAACCTGTGGATGTGTTATATCTGGACTTTCAGAAGGCTTTCGACAAGGTCCCACATAAGAGATTAGCATACAAACATAAAGCACATGGTATTGGGGGTTCATTATTGATGTGGATAGAGAACTGTCTGGCAGACAGGAAGCAAAGAGTAGGAGTAAACGGGTCATTTTCAGAATGGCAGACAGTGACTAGTGGGGTACCGCAAGGCTCAGTGCTGGGACCCCAGCTATTTACAATATATATTAATGACCTGGATGAGGGAATTAAATGCAACATCTCCAAGTTTGCGGATGACTCGAAGTTGGGGGGCAGTGTTAGCTGTGAGGAGGATGCTAGGAGGCTGCAAGGTGACTTGGATAGGTTGGGTGAGTGGGCAAATGCATGGCAGATGCAGTATAATGTGGATAAATGTGAGGTTATCCACTTTGGCGGCAAAAACAGGACGGTAGATTATTATCTGAATGGTGGCCGATTAGGAAAAGGGAAGATGCAACGAGACCTGGGTGTCATGCTACACCAGTCATTGAAAGTAGGCATGCAGGTGCAGCAGGCTGTGAAGAAAGCGAATGGTATGTTGGCATTCATAGCAAAAGGATTTGAGTACAAGAGCAGGGAGGTTCTACTGCAGTTGTACAGGGTCTCGGTGAGGCCACACCTGGAGTATTGCGTACAGTTTTGGTCTCCTAATCTGAGGAAAGACATTCTTGCCATAGAGGGAGTACAGAGAAGGTTCACCAGACTGATTCCTGGGATGGCAGGACTTCCAAATGAAGAAAGACTGGATAGACTCGGATTGTACTCGCTGCAATTTAGGAGATTGAGGGGGGATCTTATAGAGGCTTACAAAATTCTTAAGGGGTTGGACAGGCTAGATGCAGGAAGATTGTTCCCGATGTTGGGGAACTCCAGAACAAGGGGTCACAGTTTAAGGATAAGGGGGAAGTCTTTTAGGACCGAGATGAGAAGATCTTTTTTCACACAGAGAGTGGTGAGTCTGTGGAATTCTCTGCCACAGAAGGTAGTTGAGGCCAGTTCATTGGCTATATTTAAGAGGGAGCTAGATGTGGCCCTTGTGGCTAAAGGGATCAGGGGGTATGGAGAGAAGGCAGGTACAGGATACTGAGTTGGATGATCAGCCATGATCATATTGAATGGCGGCGCAGGCTCGAAGGGCCGAATGGCCTACTCCTGCACCTATTTTCTATGATTCTATCACTCTATAATAAAACCCAAATAAATTGTTTCCGTGAAGCTCTATCACAGCATCTTGGCAGTAGGTCATCACCTCAATCACTGATCTCGGATGTGGATCTGACCAAATGTAAAGGACACACATTAACAAAGAATCAGCACTCGTTAAAAAAAGCAAATGATGAATCCTGCAAATATATAAAATCTTTAACAGCAAATATACTTTGCTGATCAGGGAAATAAATATTTTGCACCGAGCTTTTTGGAATAGTTGTGCGGTGATTCACGAGTCTATGATTGGTTTCACAGCTTGTGACAAGTTGTCTTGCTCCCCATCACACATCACACTTCAACACCACTCACTGAAAAATGTTGCTCTCCCTCAAGTAGTGTAGGTGCTACTGTTTAAAGCATTCTGGCAGAATATGAATCATCGGACAGACAACATGTGACGAACCACGTGAAGAGTGCAAACTGTGCAGATGATCACATAGATGGAGGCCCGCATCAAACTCATTTCATTTGAGCATTACACAAGCATAATACAAATATAGGCATTGGCCATACGCTTTCTTCAGTCGGTTAGGGTTAGTTGAGTTGATCTAGTTGAGAGATACAGCGCAGAAACAGGCCCTTCGGCCCACCAAGTCCGCACCAACCAGCGAACCCCACACATTAAGATTACCCTAAACACATTGGGGACAATTTACAATTATATCAAGCCAATTAACCTACAAACCTGTGTGTCTTTGGAGTGCGGGAGGAAACCGAAGATCTTGGAGAAAACCCAGACGGTCACGAGGAGAACGTACAAGCTCCGTACAGACAGCACCCATAGTCGGGATCGAACCCAGTCTTTGGCGCTGTAGATGCTCTAAGGCAGCAACGCTACCCGGCGCTACTGTGCCACCCAATATTTTATTTGGACAACAAGATTTGAGAAAAGACAGCATTTGTGGCAATGTCAAAAACTAGAGGACATAGCTTTAAGGTGAAAGGGGCAAACTTTTAAAGGAGATGTGCGGGGACTGGTTTTTTACCTATAGGGTGGCGGGTGCCTGGAACGCCCTGCCAAGGGGTGGTGGTGGAGGCAGATATGATAGTGGCGTTTAAGAGGCTTTTAGATAGGCATGTGGATCTTCAGGGATTGAAGGGATATTGATCGTGTGCAGGTAGATAAGGTTAGTTTAGCCATTTGTCTTCATTTAATAGGAATCTGAGGGGTAACATTTTCACACAAAGGGCGGTGGGTGTATGGAACAAGCTGCCAGAAGAGATAGTTGAGGCAGTGACTATCCCAATATTTAAGAAACAGTTAGACAGTTGCATGGATAGGGCAGGTCTGGAGAGGGATATGGACCAAACGCGGGCAGTCGGGATTAGTGTAGCTGGGACTTGTTGGCCGATGTGGGCAAGTTGGGCTGAAGGTCCTGTTTCCACGCTGTATCACTCTATGACTCTATGCTTCCCATCTTCCTAGTCTATGCCAGAAGTAAAAGCAGAAAAGGAGCAATTTGTTAACTTATATTGCCTAAAAGGGGCCACCAGTCTCCAGTTAGGGATGAATGCCCCAAGTTTTTCACTACACAGTCTGCAGATGTTAAGCTATCAATTCTTCTCTGGAACAACTCGGGGAAGATTGTTTGTCTCCTACGTTTTGTTGTCAAGAGCTGATCAAGTGCTGGCCAACCAGCACTCTCTTTCAAGTTAACTTTCTTGAATTTTATTTTCCAGGTCTAACTGTACTGCTTCTGATTTTATGTAAGATAAGAAATTGTGAGAATATTGCTGCCATTGTTCCACTCCCACAAACTTTGCAAAGAGCCCTGTACACAGCTCATGAAATAAATTCATAAAATATAAATGTATTAAACATATATATTTGACACATTCTTACAAATAAAAATGAGAGAAAGCAATCAAAATACATTGAGATTTGACATAGACAGAAGAATGCAAGATGAAAATTAATTCAACGTTCATCCAAGATAAAAAGAACATTACAGAATGGGCAGCTTTCCAAGGAATAAATCCGAACAACAAAATCCCATTTGTATGCAAATAAGATACAAGCAGAAAGCTCCTCGGCACTTCCTGATAAAGTTCTGTAGAATGCCTGTTAAATCCCTGGAATTAACAAGATATGTTTGCGTACATAATAAAGTGAACTGTAACTGGTGTACATTGTTTTAGCAAGTAGAAAGCCTTGGTCAAACTCACAATCTGTGTTGGAATGGAAAGATTTTTCCTTTTGTTTAAATTAAATTCTTCTTTCTCATTATTTTCTGTTGTTTGTCATGTACATCAATGATCTAGATTATGGGGTGGAAAATTAGATAAGTAAGTATGCAGATGATACTAAGATAGGTGGTGCTGTGGATAATGAAGTAGATTTTCAAAGTCTACAGAGAGATTTGGGACATTTGGAAGAGTGGGCTGAAAGATGGCAGATGGAGTTTAATGCTGATAAGTGTGAGGTGCTACATCTTGGCAGGACAAATCAAAATAGGACGTACATGGTAAATGGTAGGGAATTGAGGAATGCTGTGGAACAGAGGGATCTAGGAATAACTGTGCATAGTTCCCTGAAGGTGGAATCGCATGTAGATAGGGTGGTAAAGAAAGCTTTTGGTGTGCTGGCCTTTATAAATCAGAGCATTGAATATAGGAGTAGGGAAGTAATTTTAAAATTGTACAAGGCATTGGTGAGACCAATTCTGGAGTATGGTGTACAATTTTGGTCGCCTAATTATAGGAAGGATGTCAACAAAATAGAGAGAGTACAGAGGAGATTTACTAGAATGTTGCCTGGGTTTCAGCAACTAAGTTACAGAGAAAGGTTGAACAAGTTAGGTTTTTATTCTTTGGAGCGCAGAAGGTTAAGGGGGGACTTGATTGAGGTCTTTAAAATGATGAAAGGGATAGACAGAGTTGATGTGGATAAGCTTTTCCCATTGAGGGTAGAGAAGATTCAAACAAGAAGGAATTACATGAGAATTAAGGGACAGAGGTTTAGGGGTAACATGAGGCGGAACTTCTTTACTCAGAGAGTGGTGGCTGTGTGGAATGAGCTTCCAGCAGAAGTGGTGGAGGCAGGATTGATTTTAACATTTAAAAGTAAAGTGGATAGGTATATGGACAGGAAGGGAATGGAGGGGTATGGTCTGAGTGTAGGTAGATGGGACTAGGGGAAAATAAATGGTCAGCACGGACTGGAAGGGCCGAGAAGGCCTGTTTCCGTGCTGTAATTGTTATATAGTTATATGGTTATTTTCCCATCCATTATATCAGATTTCAACGCATGGGCAATGGGTGATGAAGCCTTTCCACCAATACACCTCAATAAATTGCCTGTGGTTTTTAGTAATTCTCCCTCTGATTTTCTTTCTCCTTGTGGGGCCGTGATTAGGGATCAGAGACAATGGGAAAAGGGAGAAAACATGAATCTACTGAAAAGATAGAAACAGAGTTGTGTAGTAGTTAGTGTTAAAGAAGGAACTGCAGATGCTGGAGAATCGAGGGTACATAAAAGGCTGGAGAAACTCAGCAGGTGCAGCAGCATCTAAGGAGCGAAGGAGATAGGCGACGTTTCGGGTCGAGACCCTTCTTCAGACTGGTCCATAGGGAGGAGGAGAACTTCTTCAAAGTAGGCATACCTTGAGGAGATATCGCAGTGGAGTAGACAAAGTGTTAAAGAAGGAACTGCAGATGCTGGAGAATCGAGGGTACACAAAAGGCTGGAGAAACTCAGCAGGTGCAGCAGCATCTAAGGAGTGAAGGAGGGTCTCCAGTCTGAAGGTGAAAATCTGGAGGTGAAAAGCTGGAACCAACAAAAGTGACCACTAAACTATCAGATTGTTGTAATGGCATCAACTATTTTTCATGTGTCTTTTAGTGAAGGAAATCTTGCTTAGTCTGTCTTTGATATGACTTTGGACATAACAATGTGGTTTGAATGTTAATTGACCTCTGAAGTTGCGTGGAAAGTCACTCCATTGTCTCAACTTCCTAAAGCTTTTCAGAAGGTTCACCATTTACATCCCAAGGTAACTAATAACAGATAACAGTACACAATACAATACAATGAACTTTATTTTTCCGTGAGGAACTTTGGATTCTGCAGCCATACAACAAAAATAAACAATTCCACAAGATACACAACCAACTCAATTCACACAGTGCATCTCCTCCTCACTGTGATGGAAAGCAAAGTCTTGTCTCTCCCCTGATAGAGATATTAAACACCATTCTGGCCTGTGAAATCTCCACACAAAGAATTTTCTTTTGTTTAAATCTGTGTTCCATTCAAAGATTAGAAGTATGGACAATTTTGACTCCTTCCACTCACTCAAATTGTCAACTGCATGATATGTTTTCCCTTTTGGGAATTATAATGTAAAATCCAGATTCAACATCAGATACTAGTTTTTCCTTGAAAACAATGCCTTATCACAAACACATAATTCTTCCTGGTCCTGTTAGATTTTATTCACCTCGTCTTACTTTATATTACAAACAGAAAATGGACTGGAGAAATGTTGAATAATTTAACAGTCATATTACATAGGGTAACTCGTAGAGGACCAAGGGAAGTATTTTCTGTAAGTATTTCCCCTGGTATTTTTTTTCTTAGCGCAGTTAATGAGGAATATTTTGCACTTATTCTTTTTGGGTTATCTAATACAAGAGTGCCCGAGACAGAAATTAATCTTTTGTAAATGGTTTAGAGTTTGTACCTGTCACCATGGACAGCTCCCACCTTTTGGGAACATTGTGTAGTTTATAATATTCCACCAATGTCACCAATCTTGTATGCTTTTCACTCGTATCATTACCTCTTCACTGTTTATCTCTGCAAAACAGCAGGGCACACATTTCAGAATTGAGGACAAAAGCTTCATAGAAATCTTGAAGCTCCGCACAGCTTTATGCAAATGCAACAATAATTGTCCAGGTGATTAAAAATATATTGTTTTCAAATTATAGGAACACTAATCATAGACATATTAAATTGCTTGTGTTATTTTCACAATACATAATTACATTTAAGTGGAAAGCCCTCTCAGAATCACAACTGATCAATGATTTTTTTCATGGAACATTGTTATCTTATTTTTCAATATGATTTTGAAGCATTCCAATGCTGTATATTTTTTGCTAATGCAGTGGTGATAAGAAATAGACTGGCTTAATAATACTACATTAGGAATTAATGCATTGCATAAACTAGTTACTTTAAACAGTTATCGTCTTTCAGAATATAATGCCTTGCATTAAGTACAATGTGATGTTTCAATATACTATTGGAACCAATTTATTTATTACAAATTGCAATAATGCTCAGGAGAGCATCCAATGTACACCACAAGAATGTTTTAAAGAACATGGGAGTTCTCCCTGATATCCTGGCCAATACTTATTCCTCTTCTTCTTCTTCTTGCATATGGCGTGCACAGCCTAAATTTGTAGGACAACTTGTTCGATTTGATCTTATTTGATTGTGCACGCCGGGTTGATTGCATTCGTCGAAACAGGGCGGACCACGTGAAGGTTGCAATCTTCTACCCCACTGATTCCTCCAACAAGTCAAAACAAATTAACTGTAAACTTAATTGTTGGTTACGGGAGCTTGCTGTGTACAAACGGTTGCTGTGATTCCCACGGGTTTTAATTGCCTAGTTTTCAACGTTTCTGTAAATTGTATTAGTACCATTAAAGAAAGTCCCTTCCAGTGCCAGCGTACCCTGACTGTACTTTACATTTGTTCATTTTAATTGCAATTCCAAAAATTGGACATTTGCAATTAGGGGCAGTGAAATGAGAGATGGAGAGCTTTGTTCCCATGTGTCATCAGCTGTAGAGGGTGACACACAGAGTGCCAGGATAGAGGCTGAAGACATTTTCAGGCTCTGATGACATTTGAAATAGAATCTGTGAAGAACCCATCCCAAATGGCCAACATGCCATAGTCTTGGCTGCCAATAACACATGTCAATGAGCGGTTTTGTTGGAAATGGTGCTAAAGGGTTCAGTTATGTTTGATGAGGGTTCTGGTAATGGCTCTCACCTTTATTGATCTCTAGCCCAGGGGTCCAGGAAGGAATAGAATCAGGTTAAAAAAGTTAACTCCCCCTCCCATTCCTCTCTCTGTCCTGGGCCTCCTCCACTGTCAGAGTGAGGCCCAATGCAAATTGGACCAACTCATAGTTCGCTTGGGCATCTTTTGCTTTCCCTTTCTCTCCGTCTCTCCCCCATTCTATGCCTCTGACTAGTTTCACTGTCCTCCTGATTAAATTTTACTGATTGTATGCCTCTTTGTCACCTTCCCCTCAGCCAACAATGAACCATTCTACAGTTTCCTAAACCATTGTCTCCTTTGATCTCTCATTTTCACACCCTACCCTTCCATATCTCTGTGTCTCCCTCTCCCCTCACTCTCAGTCTGAAGAAGGGTCGCGACACGAAACGTCACCCATTCCTTCTCTCTCTGCCCCGGTGAGTTACTCCAGCATTTTGTGTCAAAAAAGTTAAATAGCCCCTCGTAAAGAAAATTTCCCAGTTGAAATTTTGCTGCACTGGGAATATAAAAAGGGAAATAACACTGGAGCATTGTGATTACCAGCTTTATCATTGGAATACCATGAGTTTCATCATTCCTGTTTATTTTCACTTCTCTTTAGCATTATATTTTCTGAGGATTAGATACATGTGATACACAGGGTCAGAAACAGCAACAAGAAACAAATTGCAATCTCTGTAAACAACATGTCAAATGGGATTTCTGAGAATGTTTTGAGCATATTTTATTTTGTCAAGTGGTTTTAAAGGCATTAGCACTAATTTGCTATATTTTCATCAATGCACACATTTCCAGTGGGGGAAAGTGCAATCAACCCTATTAGGTCAGTACAAGAAAGCAGATAGTGTTGTATAAATGTATCAACAATACTCAGATTGCAAATGTGCATGTGTGGTCTGATGAAGGATCCCGACTCAAAATGTCACCGATCCATGTTCTCCTGATCACTCCTGCTTCAGAAGATGAAATCCAATTGAATACTCAAAAGTGCCGAGATTATTTCCACCACACATGTTTAGCCAGTGCGTATAACCTATAAGATATAATTCCTGAGCATACTGTAGGGTTTTTCTGAAAATACATCTGAAAAGTAAGAATATTTCTATTTTGGAGTCATCAAATCGACAGTGGGAACTATGACATAAGCCTCAACCGAGTATTTCAACTTTGCTGCTGGTATTCCTATCATTGGATGTGTTAGAGAAATGATGACAAGGTCATTTATCTCCTGCTGAATTGTAAGTTATATCACCACACTGTCACCCCTAAGTCAATTGTCATACAGTATCTCCTCTCTCTCAAACTCTCCAGTGCTGACAAATAACAAAGCAACATATGGTCACAGGAACTCAGTCAATCAGGCCCACTTGATTCCTCTTTTGTGCAACATCATTGCACACCATCTTCCCAGTGACTTGGGGCGTACAGGATACAAATTAAAATCTATTTATTTTGGACCACAAATATTTAGGTCATTAGTTATGAAAGATCTTCTTTTACGTTCAGTCTTTCAAAAAACACCAGTTAATTTGTTTGCATTGCTGTCATTTTAACACAGTATGTAACATTGCCCTTACTATGGTTGAACTCAATCAGAAACTCAGAAAGATACTGTAAACAGCTGAAGAATGGAAAGAGCGGGGATACAAGCTCTCAGATTCTGCTAAAATCAATACTCATGTTTCCTCCAAAGTAACAAGTGCACTTCCAACTAGAATTGGTCAAATCATTATCAGAAAATTGGCCACAACAACCTTCTCAGATCCTTCTGCAAGTTCTACTGAGGGAGTGAAATAGAGAGGGAGAGAAAAGGAGGTAAGGGGGGGATTGATGAGGGAAGGAGAGGAAGGGGTAGAAGGGGAGGGATAGAGAGGGAGTGTTTAAGAAGGAACTGCAGATGCTGGAATATCGAAGGTAGACAAAAGTGATGGAGAAACTCAGCGGGTGCAGCAGTATCTACAGAGCGAAGGAAATAGGCAACGTTTCGGGCCGAAATCCTTCTTTAGACTGATAGAGGGATAGAGAGGGAGGGTGGGAGAGGGAGAAAGAGAGAGGGAGAGATAGGAGAGAGAGAATGGGAGAAAGAGAGAGGGAGAGAGAGAGAGAGAGAAAGAGGAGAGAAGGTCATGAGAAAGGAATTAAGTTGATGGAGAAAGTTCTTCGATGATAAACAGTGATTATGAATGCAACTTTTTAATTCATTAACTCCACCTGGTTAACCAGTCGTCTCGACTGCTCGAAGCTCCAGCTACATTATGTGTCCCGACTTAATCATAATTCAGTGAAGATGATGGTTAGGGAAAAATATGCATGCATATAATATAAAATAAATTCTAGTAGGTGGGTGAAGATTACTGACAGTAATATCATCTTCAAATGAGTAATAAGCTGCTTGAGGCTTGCTCTCTGATTGTGACAATGTCTGAACCCCCTCAATTGGACATTTTCTTATAATCCACTCCCACCCATTGCCGTATTTTATTGTCCCACTGCATTCCGCATGACAGTCCGCGTCTTGTCACGAGAATGTTTCACAATGCAGCTGTTGGCAGAATTTTAAAGTGCGGGTGTGCGTGGGTTTAGGAGCAAGTGGGAGAGGGGTGAGGGGAGTTAAAACTGAGGAACTTGACAGTGTGCCGGGATGTTAGCTACAATCCTCTGATTTACACATTTTAGTGCAGCGCGTTGGGATACGTACAAACAACATCTTTAGGAACTAGATGGAATGTCAATTTCAAAATGTTAATTGCTCAATAACAGTGACACTAACACAGACATTGCGATTTGACTATGGGTGCAGAGCTTTCTCAATCACCTGAAGCAAGTATGACAAAAACACATGGCAACTGAGGAAGCCAAGACATGACAGAGAAACATGCCAATAAATACAAGTCCACCACCAATTTTCCAGCAATTAGTGCCATGGTCTGGCTCCTCCTTTAATCCAGACAAAATAATGAGAGCAAACTTGAAATTCCCCCTGGAGGTCACCGGGAAAATGTGGCGCCTAGGCCGTGAGACGACCGGTCTTGAACTCATTGGGATTTCCGCAGCTAGACTTCCAATGGCCGGGACACTGGAATTCTGGCACAGCCGGAGCCGGTGTATCCGTTCCCACAGCCGACTTCCAAGGCTGACTTTGTTATCTCGGCGGCCGAGGCGGACAGTTCAAGTCCTCCCGAAGGCCGTGACCTCCGTTGCAGTACTTTATTTCTACAGAGGATAATTTATTTTTTAACATGCTGCAACATAAGTGCTTCGGGACACCCAATATCCTCTGCCTGATGTTGGGAGACATTTTCTGCCTATTGGAAAGGAGTCCATACTTTATCAATGGTTTTCAAGGTCACCGCTGCCAACGAGATTTTTTTTGCCTCAACATTCTTCCAGGACTGAGCTTGAGATATTTGTGGTATCTCATATCTGGGAGGCTCATAAATGCAAGGCAGGTGACTGGTAGCTTGCTTGCTATTGCACACAAACATGTACACTTTGTCTACAGTGTTGACAATCAGAACAAAGGGGTGCTTGGGTTTGCAAGCCAATGGATGCAAGTCTTCCACATCAACTGCATGCACGTTACCAATTAAGGTATCTGATCAACAAGGAATATTTATGAATCACACGATATTTCAAATCATCAGTATGCAGACATGAAGATAAATTTGTTTGTGTAAAAGATTTGCCGCAATTGCCATGGTACATTGATCGAGGGGCACAGTGGCTCAGCAAGTGTCACAGCTTCGCAACTCAAGAAACCTGGGTTTGATTCTGACCTTGGGTGCTGTCTGAGTGGAGTTTGCACAGTCTCTATGTGACCATGAGAGCTTTGCCTGCATGGGCCAGTAATCTCCTGTATCCCATAGATATGCTGGTGGTAGGTCAATTGGTTACTTTAAAGTGCCCCCAGCCTACTTTGATGATAGGAAATTCAGAATGGAGTTGATGGGCATGTTAGAGAGGATGAGTTATAAAGAATTGATTGTGGGGGTGACAAAAGATGATATTGCTAATAGCCAGCATTGACTAGATAGCCCAAATGGCCTCGTTCTATGTCCCACATGAAATCATCCCTGATATCATTGCACCCCAAAACCAGTTCATTGTGAATGAGGAAAGCTCATTTAAAGAGTGCACCAACATTAACACAGTCAACAAGGCAATACAATAAAAGTCTCGACCCGCAACGACGCCCATTCCCTCCCTCTAGAGATGCTGCCTCACCCACTGAGTTACTCCAGCATTTTGTCTCTACAACCAGATGCATTGTTAACCAGGAGAGTCACACCGTATGCACAAGACAGTGTGTCCAGATTCTATCTGATATCAACATTACATAACAGAGAGTTACTGGCGTAGCAGGAGTAAGTGAGGGGCGGCACAGTAGCACATCTGGTAGAGTTGCTGCCTCACAGCAGAGACCCAGGTTCAATCCTGATTTTGGGTGCTGTCTGTGTGGAGTTTGCTTGTTCTCCCTGTGACCACGTGGGTTTCCTCCAGGTTCTCCAGTTTCCTCCAGATACTTTAGGTTCCTCCCACATCGCAAAGATGTGTGGGTTTAGAGCTGAGAGAGCCTCGGCAAATGATCCCTAGTGTGTAGTCAGAGGTTGTAATAGTGGGATGACACAGAACTGGAATAGACAGGTGATCGATGGTTGGCATTGATTCAGTGGATCGAGGTGGACACAAAATGCTGGAGTAACTCAGCGGGACAGGAGAGAAGGAATGGGTCTCTGGAGAGAAGGAATGGGTGACGTTTTGGGTCGAGACCCTTCTTCAGACTGATCGAGGTGGTTCGAGTGGATCGATGTCAGTGGATCGTGGTGGCGGTTTCCACACTGTATCTCTAAATCTCTAAAGTGTAGAGGGCTTTAGCAAATGATTTTGCAGAGGAAGAATGTATCATGGCCAGTTTACCAGCAACCACGCACATTTTTATCTTGATTATTGCCCTTATGCTAAATCCATCAGGTCCTCGACAGCTATTAGTCCGATGCAATGTAATCCTCCCGTAAAAAACAAGCAACCCTTTTACAGGATCCACACAACACAAAATTAATTCAAATCATCATTCGCTGCATGGAAAAGTCACTTGCTGGTCAACCAAAAAAAAAGATAAGAAAAGAAATTGTATTTCTTTTGTTCAAAAAAATATCAGGCAAGCATTGTAAAACTGCAGACATTATGAAAGTTTACTGATCTTTAATTTGGTACTTCTAATGATCGAGCACCCAGCTTCACCAGAGATCAAACAAGCAAATCAAACCCTCGTGCCAAAGGGGAATCGGTTTCTCAAACTTCATTATGGTCTACACCACACAATATGACCAGAGAATATGTAATTCAACATGCTCACTGTTGGTGGCAAACTGACGGCAGATGCCTGCATTTCACCACCACTTGAATTTGTTTAGCAAATGCTCAATGTGTATTATAACCATATAACCATATAACAATTACAGCACGAAAAAAGGCCATCTCGTCCCTTCAAGTCCGTGCCGAACAACTTTTTTCCCTTAGTCCCACCTGCCTGCACTCATACCATAACCCTCCATACCCTTCCCATCCATATGCCTATCCAATTTATTTTTAAATGATACCAACGAACCTGCCGCCACCACTTCCACTGGAAGCTACCACTCTCCGAGTAAAGAAGTTCCCCCTCATGTTACCCCTAAACTTCTGTCCCTTAATTCTAAAGTCATGTCCTCTTGTTTGAATCTTCCATATTCTCAAAGGGAAAAGCTTGTCCACATCAACTCTGTCTATCCCTCTCATCATTTTAAAGACCTCTATCAAGTCCCCCCTTAACCTTCTGCGCTCCAGAGAATAAAGACCTAACTTATTCAACCTATCTCTGTAACTTAGCTGTTGAAACCCAGGCAACATTCTAGTAAATCTCCTCTGTACCCTCTCTATTTTGTTGACATATGTTTGTAATTTTGTTTGTTATTATGTTTGTTAATGCAGACAATATAACAGTAAAGTCCATACTCAATACATGTAAGCATAACCAATATTTTGCATTGTTCACCATATTAAAGTACCTGGCCTACTGCTTATTTTTACGCCAAGATTCAATGGTTAAACACAACCCCAAAATGTCCAGATCCACTTAACACCTGAGGATGCTGTTATATTGCCTTTGAAATTCCCGGTGACTTTTTAAAATGATTAAAAAATGTTTGGCTTGGTACTTCGGGGACTCAAGTCATCTTAATCCAATGATGAGCCCAGGAAAATCATCAGGTCAGTCTCCATTTATATACTGAAACAGCTGATATTATCCAGAGTGATGCGCAGAGTATTGGAGTCACTGGGTTAGAGAGAAGAAATTGGAAAAAGGTTGTCATCTTGACACCATGCATTGCCCCCTCCGACTTTCAAGGTGAACTTACTCAGTTCCTTTCCTGTTGCAACCCTGACTGAAGTTACAGCAGTGGCTTAGAGAATACTCAAAGGAATTCGCTTCCAGGGCACTATATTCTTTTACTGTGTCCATGCATAGTTTTAAACCAATATATGATAACATTTTCTGTAGCATATTTTCAGTTTCTCTTTGGAACTTGGGCTATCCTCCAGTTCCTCCACCATTTTGTGTTTCGATCGAGGTTCCAACACCTGCAATTCCTTGTGTCGCAAACTTTGTTATCCTTGTTTAAAATAACAAATTAAATGTAGTTCAATCTAACAAAATGTACTGATTATTGAAAATAATTTCAGTTCATTTACACTTCTCAGATATCCTATTTAGCCCATCACTCACCATTTCAACTAAAACAAATAAAAATCCTAAAAATATGATAGAAATTTTGAAATATCTTGCTCTTTTCAAACCGTACAGACTTTATGGAAAAACCCAGAGTACAATTAAACTGAAACATGAAATCACGACTGCATATTTTTAAAAATTACTCACAGGAACCTATATTTATTAAATTTTCTTTTAATTAGTCATTGAAGAAAATTCTCCATCAGTTGAATAGTGTTTCTTTCACATAATAACAGTCACAATTTGATGAATGTTCCTGACACGTTAATATAAACATGCTGGCGTCACAGGATCTCGTACCTGAACAACCTCTGACTTGGCCCGTTCCAACACTGATATAATGCTCATTACCCGCTGGCATATACACGATCCCTGCTCCTACAATCATTCACCCATGCATATACGGAGTCACATCACTACCCTCCTGACGTCACAATCCACTAATTATGAGAAACATGAAGACTTTCAATTTAATTGAAGTAATTAAGAGAAAGTGTCATCAATGACAATTGCCCATCAAACTAGTAATAAAACCAAACAATATCTATAAATGACAACAGTTTGCATTTATTCATTTTGTTTAGTAGGAGTGATAAGTGCAAGATTGACTAAGTCTGGGGTTGTGGTAGAGGCATTACTTATTTTTAGTATTGTTATTTGGGTAGTGGTATTGGCATTACATATTTTTTGATAAGATAAGATAAGATGCATTTATTTGTCACATGTGCCAATTGGCACAGCAAAATTAAATCACCCTACAGCCATACAGTAAAAATAAAGAACACAACATGGAGTAGATAGAATTCAACATAAAACATCCCCACACAGCAGGGTCAAAGTTTCCCACTGTGAGGGAAGGCACCAAAGTCAGTCTCTTCCCCTGATGTTCCCCACTGCTCCCCCGTGGTCGGGGCCTCCCCGAGCCCTCCGCAGTCGCCGCTACGGGCAGCCCGATGTTCAGGCCCACTCCCCGGGATGATGCAAGTCCGACGTCGGGGCTGGGGGATGTCCTCAGCGGCCTGGACCCCGAGTCGGCCCCCTCCTACCGGAGTCTGCGGCTCCCAAAGTCCGCTGGCCGCGCCGGGTGGTGATGCAACGCTGGAGGCCCTCGGCAAAGGGCCCCAGGACTCCAGGGAGTTGTTCAGCGCCGCCCGTGTTGGAACATTCCGGAGCTCCAACGGCGACCCAGGTGGGCATCGCCAGCTCCGCGGTGACTCCAGCGCCGAACCGCCGCTGTTGCAGCTCTGGTCCGGAAGCACTTCATATCCTCTTGGTCTCTTTCATACATCTCACCCTGATGTGAAGTACAAAGGGAGATAACTGTTCATTCTTGTATTCTATTCCTGCTTCAGAACCTTTACCTCTTTACCTTGGAATTATTCAACAGGAGTAAAGCAGGAGTTTACCGATCTATTGTTAACATCCCCAGTCACGTAAGCTGCAATAAATGTCTTCCCATCCTTACCCCAACTCTTAAATCCTCAGCTGACCCCTTAGATGGTGAAGCACTTTGGAGATGTGAAGCGTAAGTTGACATAATTAAGCAAGAGCTGCGCGTGTATACTTAATCAGGGTATGGTTGTCATATTTTGATGACAGATTGTGCAGCTTTGTGAACAGAAGACCGAGTAAGTACTACGACAATTCCTGTAATGATCTTCAGTACAAGGACTAAATTACCATAAAGGCTGTGCAATGAACTATATCCAGGTCTGAACAATCTGCAGGGAAGGGGCAATCAAAGAGTCAGATCCCACTGAAAATGTTAATGTTCTCTCATTACATCTTTCAGACCGGCATCATTCTTGAAATTGACAGTCTGCAGTGAGGGCAGAACCCTGGTGTGTGTCACCAACTTACCACACTCTTACATAGGACTCTGATTGCACCACTGAAACGATGAGCTGTCAGAGAGTTCAGAATTTGCTGATTAATTAACAAGTAATGCAAACTTCACCAGCAAATTGCTTCAAACCATCATCTAATTAGCTCACATATTCAGGCAATATCATCTTCCTTTAGAAGGTTATGTAATTGAAATGTAGAGATGATTAAAGTTTAAAGGTTAGACAGAGAGAAATAATTTCCTTAGTTGATAATATGCAGAAATCTCACAACACTAACCCAGAACCTCAGCCACTATTATCTTCTATGGACTATGTTTTCCGTTGCTCTACCGTCTTCGGTTTTGCACTATTATGGTTATTACATTGCATTACTGTAATCAATTTATTGCATTATTGATTATAGTATATTTATTTGTGTGTTATTACATTAATGCCCTTGTTAAGCTGCAGTAAGTAAGGATTTCATTGTTCCGTTGCAGGTACATATCACTCTTGCCTTGACTTGTCTCTTTGCTTTCTCTTGACGTAAACTTACAACTGAAGCTGGGCTATTCAGTGGTGATATCACAAGCATTCCTCCTCCGAAAATCAGTAGAAATTTGCAACTTTCTTCTTGAAACAACAATTTTCAAGCTGGAGGTCGATCAAAACTGAATTGGATACAAGTTTGACACAAAATGCTGGAGTACCTTCGGTTTCAGTCTGAAGAAGGGTCTCGACCCAAAACATCACCCATTCCTTCTCTCCAAAGATGCTGCCTGTCCCGCTGAGTTACTCCAGCATTTTGTGTCTATCTTCGATTTAATCCAGCATCTACAGTTCCTTCCTACACATTTGGATAGAAGTTTATTCGGCAGACATATTAATTGCTACAGAACCACAAAGAGAATTAATGTAGATCATTCATGATCTAACTGGATAACAGAATAAATATTTTAAATATTGTGGATCAAAATGGAGAGATTGTCTGAAGAAGGGTCCAGACCCAAAACATAATCTAATCATTCCCCCCCCCCCCCCCCCCCCCACCCCCACAGAAGCCACCTGAGCCGCTGAGGTTCTCCAGCACTTTATGTTTTGCTTACGGTCTCCCATTATTTGGGAGATAAAAAAATGGGTTAAGAGGTTCTAAGGGAGGCGGTAATGAATTGCCAAGTAAGACTATTATCTAGTCCAGTTGGTCCAGTTTAGTGATGTTGCTGTTTTGTATACAATTGTAATTTTAACAAATGCAGCATATTCTACTGTGCAGCACTTCTAATTGGGATGTATTGTTGCATTTAATAGTTTCAGGTCACCACAGACATGGCTATAGTTTTGTGACATTTATTTTTTCTCTCTCTTCGACCTCTACCAATTTTAGAAGTAATTGTTACCTGAGCAATTATGGTCCCTATTGCAAGATATTTCAACCTCTCCCTTCCAAACTTTAAAACATTTTCCTCTCTTTTTCTCTCACTTTTCCAGTTCAGGGAGAATGGCCCTTGATCGTAAATATTGATTTTGTTTTTCCCTCCACCGATATTGTTTGACCTCCTGATTGCTTCCGGGATTTCCTATTTTTATTTTGGAATTCCAGCATCTGCAGTTTTTTGCTTCAACTGCATTTCTATTCTTCATGTTGCTATATTATATACACGATTGGATAAGCCATTAAAGCTCTAATTGTCCATGTAAAATCCAACATGCCCCAAAGTCAACCTATCCAGGATTTCAAATTCCACACGATGACAAAACTGATACAATCCAGAGGTGATCCATCTCAGGATTCAGCTCCATGTCAGTAACTCTGAGAAATGAAGAAGGGTCTCAAACAGATGCAAAGCATGCACATGTTTTCTGGAGTTGCCCAAAAATAGAACCATTTTGGGACAGAGTGAATTCAGAATTAACAGAGGTATTAGGATATACAGTCTGCAAGAAGTGTTCCATTTTATACCTGGGTAATATAAATACAGTGGTGCTGAAGGAAGACCATTACTTGGCTAAAATCCTACTCACAGCTGGCAGAAAGGCCATTACAAGAAACTGGCTTGGAGCGGACACACCCAGACTTAGACAATGGTTAAACATAGTACAGGAAATATTTGTCATGGCGAAAATGACATATTCTCTAAGAGTGAAAGAAGACGAGTTTAATAGAAAATGGGAAAATGGATTAGGTATAGAAATAAAGACATCAACACTGTATAATTTTATAGACAATAATGTAAGTTATTGGAAAATGTTTTAATATGAAAATAGTTCTGTATACTGCATCATTAATTGTAAACTAAACTGAATTGTAAGCTGCACTGTTGTACGTTTCACTGTAATGTTGTATGTTTCGTTGTCATATTTGTGTTTTATTTGTGTATACATAAAAGCAATAAAAACTAAAGTGTAAAAAAAGAAGAAGGGTCTTAAACCAAAATGTCACCTATTCCTTTTCTCCAGAGATGTTGCCTGACTCGCTGAGTTACTTCATCATTTTGTGTCTATCTTTGGTTTAAACCAGCATCTGTAGTTCCTCCCCTCACATTATGTCTGAGAAATTATTGTTCTCCACTTCATTTCACACATCAGTAATTCAGCATTAAGGGGAAGAAGAAAAGTGAACTTACAGTAAATTATCACCTGTCCCTGGTAATAATCATATTGTCATAAAATTATATATATACACTCAATTAATATTAACATATGATTACACTACAGTTGTTTCTTAAATATACTCTGCAAAGGATTGGAAACAAGTTCAGCAGGTGGCAAGAAAGACAGTAGCTTGAATTGCATTGGACAGGACTCACTAATAGAGAGTGCACACATACTGAAGGCACGCAAATACATAGAAACGGTACTTTTTTTCCTGAGATATATAACCGGTTCCCTTTTGTGAGCAAAGACTAAATCTGTTTTAACCATCTTTTCTGAAAGCGAATTCAAGATCATACCTTATTGGAACATAAATAAGACACGAGTGATTACAGATGTTGGAATCTGGAGCAAAAAACAAACTGCTGGAAGAACTCAGAGGGTCAGTGCAGGGAAATGAATTGATTCAGAGTCTCGACCCAAAACGTTGACAATTCCTTTCTTGCCACAAAAGCTGCCTGACCTGCTGAGTTCTTCCAGCAGTTTGTTAATTGGAGTATAAATTTGTTTTAATGTTACCATTAGCTTTTTTTGCAAATGGCTTCCAAATCTATGTTCTCTGGAAGCAATTTAGCACTTTTTATCCTGCCAAGGCCCTTCATGTTTATAACTACCTGTGCCTCTAACCAGCATTCAACCTTCTCTGCTTTTAGGAAAACATTCCCAGCTTCTCCAGTCTATGTACATAGCAGAAGTTGCTCATCCCTGGGAACATTCTATTAAATATCAAAACTGCAGATGCTTTAAATCTGAAAAAAAAACTAGACAATCAGGTAATTCTGAAAATATTGAGCGGGTCAGTAAATATTTGTGGAAAAACCCTGTCACCTGATGGGGCCAGAAAGATCTCTCCCAGAAAAGGAAGTTGGTGAACGGGTATCTCATGTTGGCAGTGGAATCTGATGGGTCAAATAAAGGTTAGTCCAATCAGAATGATACTCTTTTGTTCAATATATCACAGTATGGTTCTTCTCTGCTGCTACACCAGGCCTTCAGTCCACTGGAAAAATGCCACCAATGATTTATCTGCAAAGTCCCGCACTGGAAGGATAAGTAAACTAACACCAATCTCCTCTACCAGTTCCAGTTCAGTTTAGTTTATTGTCACGTGTACCGAGGTACAGTGAAAAGCTTTAGTTGCGTACTAACCAATCAGCTGAAAGACAATACATGATTACAATCGAGCCATTTACAGTATATAGATACATGATAAGGGAATAAAGTTTAGTTCAAGGTAAAGCCAGTAAAGTCCAATCAAAGATAGTCCGAGGGTCTCCAAGGAGGTAGATAGTAGTCCAGGGTACACAAAAGGCTGGAGAAACTCAGCGGGTGCAGCAGCATCTAAGGAGCGAAGGAGATAGGCGACGTTTCGGGTGGAGACCCTTCTTCAAGGAGTCCAGCACTGCTCTCTAGTTGTGGTAGGATGATTCAGTTGCCTGATAACAGCTGGGAAGAAACTGTCCCAGAATCTGGAGGTGTGCGTTTTCACACCTGCACCTTTTGTCCGATGGGCGAGGCGAGAAGAGGGAGTGGCCAGGGTGTGACTCGCCCTTGGTTATGCTGCTAGCCTTGCCGAGGCAGCGTGAGGTGTAGATGGAGTAAATGGAAAAGAGGTTGGTTTGCGTGATGGTCTGGGCTGCGTACACAATTTGATGCCATTTTTTGCGGTCATGGATGGAGCTGTTCCCAAACCAAGCCACCCGCTAGAATGCTTACCATGCTAACAACATTCTCTCGAATCGTAAACTCCAATCAAGCCCGGTCACGGGTTGAGATTATCAGGCAAACGAAGGAAAAGACTCAAAAATATGCTCAAAGCACCCTGGCAGAAATGCAGCATCCGTTGATGCCTGGCAACCTTTAGTTCTTTTAAAATCTTTGTCTTAAGCTTTGTTCTGCTACAACCATTCTTTCTGTTTCAGATTACTATTTTCCAATTTGTGTAACTATAACTGTGCTAGCCGAGCTGTCAAATAGATGAGACGATAAGTAATAAATTCATTTAGTTATGGAGTCATACAGCACAGACACAGGCCCTGCAGCCCAACTTGTCCATAGAGATCATTGTGGTGATCTAAGCTAGTCCTATTTGCCCGCATTTGGCCCATTTCCATGTATCTGTCTAAATGAGTTATTTGGCTCAAAATCCTTTAAAAAATGTCAAGTCCTGGAACGTAAGTGCTTAATGAGATGAATAAGGGCACAAAGGGTAGGTACCATATGACACAGATAGACAAGGGTATTATTTATACACCTATGAACTTATTGATCGATGCTGAGTCCTTTGGTGGTCGTTATTTATATTCATAGTGTGGACGTGAATATAGATGACATGTAAATTTGCGAATGACACAAAACATTGGTGGTATAGTGGACAGTGAAGAAATTAGTTAGGTTTACAATGGGATTTTAATCATCTGGGTCAATGGGCCGAGGAATGGCAGATTGAGTTTAATTCAGATAAATACGAGGTGTTGTATTTTAGGAAGGCAAACCAGACAGGATTTATATAGTGAATGATAAGGCCCTGAGGAGTGTGGTAGGTGTTGTCAGATTCCATAAAGGTGGTGACACAGGTGGACAGGATTGTGAAAAATGAGTCGGTCAGGGTATTGCTTTAAGAGGTCATGACATCATGTTGCAGCTATATAAGACGTTGGTAAGGCCACATTTGAGGGCTGCTTTGGTTGTTCTGCTGCAGGAACAATGTCATTAAATTGGAAAATATCCAATCCAAGTATTGATTCATAACAGCAGAGATGCAGTTTATATATATGGTTTATGTATATGGTTCTGTGATCAATTCCTAGGATCTTCTCTTAAGCTTCCAAAAACATTTATATAAAAGGTCCTTCTGGAATCAAACTGCGAAATGCTATTTGTCCAATCTCCAAATTAATGCCCATTCAACAATTACTAGGACTTTCAAGGGCACTAATTTCTCAATTTAAATTATTATTTAAATTTTAAAAAAAGATTGAAAACCACTGTCTTGAACTACAGATTATGGCACTTGGAAAGTTCCAACCCTCTCCTGGTGACATCGCCTGGAGTATGGAATGTGAAAAGTAATCACTCTTTTCTACTAGTTAACACCTTGTCCTTTCAAGATTGATCAGTGAATATATAATGAATAATATAATCCATTAGAACCACTCCAAGCTTCTATCTTACATTTAGTTTCTACTTTGAATGGTTCCATCATTTAAATTCTTCTCTCTGGGGGATGTTATCAGTTCCCTCATATCCTGCCATCTCCCTTCCCCAATCCCCCACCTATTGCTTGATCCAGAACCAGGGGCCACAGTTTAAGAATAAAGAGTAAGCCATTTAGAACGGAGACGAGGAAACACTTTATCTCACAGAGAGTGGTGAGTCTGTGGAATTCTCTGCCTCAGAGGGCGGTGGAGGCAGGTTCTCTGGATGCTTTCAAGAGAGAGCTAGATAGGGCTCTTAAAAATAGTGGAGTCAGGGGTTATGGGGAGAAGGCAGGAACGGGGTACTGATTGGGGATGATCAGCCATGGTCACATTGAATGGCAGTGCTGGCTCGAAGGGCCGAATGGCCTACTCCTGCACCTATTGTCTATTGTCTATTGTCTATGTGATGTAAGATGGAAGCAGGAACTGGACAAAAGCACCACTTCACACAATACAGCACAACAGTCCATTTTAGCTTCAGTCCAAATGCACCATTCATTGTTAAACATGCTGCAATATAACTAACCTGAGAATTGAAGATGTAATCCATTCATTTTTGTGCAAATAAGTCAATGTATTTCAGCAATGTAATTGAAGTTTAATGAAAAAGTGATGGTGTATTAATTCTCCCTACTTATGATGCATGGAAAGTCATCTCCCAACTCGTGGAGACTTCCCAAATACTATTAAACTAATTGATTCTCTCCCTAAATCATCAATGTGTTTGATTCAGAAAATTATGTTTGACTATTATTATCATACATAATAAAGGTGAATAAATAATTTTAATCCAGAAACAATTAATCAAATTTAATTAACTTGTTTTTGATTATTAAAAGTTTAATTAAATTATTTCCAGCTGCTTAGAAAATCAGGTTTAGACTTTCAAAACACCACTTATTAAAGTGAACACAGGAAACTGCAGTAATTACCCAGAGCTTGTAATAACTCACAAGACAGCTAATTATTTCCTCCATTATTAAACTGATTTTGAAATCAACTGCATTCTTTGTGGCGCAGAGCTTGCTGATAATGTTAATCTTTCTAATGAACAAGAAAAACTGAATCCCATCATTTTAATTCAATAATCAACAATAAAGCAATTTTGCAGAAGGAGCTCTGGAAATTAAATGCAAATTAGGTACTTGGTCTAGATGCCTTAAATCTCTGTCCCTTAAGCATTTTTTTGGAAGTACTGTATATATAAGTCTGCTATATTTTCAGGAGGACAAAAATTAGAAAACTTGTGGAATGATCACAAAGATATTGGATCAAAATAATTCTCATGTGATGCCATTGATGCACACCTAGAGGTCAAATGAAATAGCAAGTTTGCAATTTAGTAGAATCATTTGTGGAGGAATCTATGTTAACTGATGTGACATTTCATGGCTAAAATCCAAGAAAGTCAATAAGTAGTTAAAACAATTCCACATTAGTGGTCTTCCACGAAAGCTCAGTGAAATCTGATACCAGGCTGTCAAAGATTAGATCCCTGCAGAACCAGTCACATCTCGGTGGAGGTTTCCCTATCCTGGATACACCTGATACAATAGACAATAGACAATAGACAATAGGTGCAGGAGTAGGCCATTTGGCCCTTCAAGCCAGCACCGCCATTCAATGTGATCATGGCTGATCATAACGACACCCAGCCATGAGTTTAAACAGTGGTGAATTATTTTTTATGGAAAGCCCAACCAGCCTGATCTCACCTGAGGTCAAGAACTTAGTACTTTATTCAACGCCTACCCAATCCATCATCCCCTGCGTAGGTTGGCAGCAAGGCTCCAGAGTGGAACACCACATCTTCCAAATTTCCTCCATCTTCTTGTTGTGGATACAATATAAATCACTACTCCTCTATCACTGGATCAAAATCTTGGAAGTCTATGCGCAACAGCAACATTAGAATATCTTTGCTGCTGGGATAACATTACTTTAACATGATATCAGGACTTTTTTTTAAGTCTGTCATGGATGGACAACAAACGTTCGGCTTACTGGAAATGCTTGTATCTGAATTTTTTTAAAAAATGTTGGTAAATTAAGGAACTTAATTAAAATTGTTTTGAAAGAGAAAATAACGTTGATTGTAATGTAAAAAGCCAAGCTGGCAGCATAATTGGTACATTAATCATGAACTGTTCTTGGTCCTGTATTGTGTATATTATGAATAGGAGAAATACATTTCTTGTAACAATGGAAAACCTGATTTTGTTCATTGGTGTGAAACCATAAAGCAGAAGGGAATCAGGATAACAATAAGTTAATAAAGTTGAAAAATCAAATCAATTTAACCAAGGTCATTATTCATTTTTATAACTGTGGAGTACATAAAACTAATAAAAGTTCAAGACAAAATTAAATCAGATACATTTGACTTTTTCAAATACATTGATGGCTTTGATTTCTCTTGGTAGATGGGATTAGATCAGGCACACTGTGAGCTGTACATTATACCACATTGTGATAAACCTACTGTAAGTAACATACAAACATAGAAACATAGAAAATAGGTGCAGGAGTAGGCCATTCGGCCCTTCGAGCCTGCACTGCCATTCAATATGATCATGGCTGATCATCCAACTCAGTATCCTGTACCAGCCTTCTCTCCATACACCCTGATCCCTTTAGCCACAAGGGCCACATCTAACTCCCTCTTAAATATAGCCAATGAACTGGCTTCAACTATCTTCTGTGGCAGAGAGTTCCACAGATTCACCACTCTCTGTGTGAAAAATGATTTTTTCATCTCAGTCCTGAAAGACTTCCCCCTTATCCTTAAGCTGTGACCCCTTGTTCTGGACTTCCCCAACATCGGGAACAATCTTCCTGCATCTAGCCTGTCCAACCCCTGAAGAATTTTGTAAGTATTGTGACATCAAGCTGAATTTTGCACATATTATGAAAAACAATTATAAAATCGCAAGAGATCGTATGAAAAACAGGCAATAGTCTTTTGGAACAGCCATTACAGGTTGTTAAATTATTCTGCTATTTATTGTTATTATCATTGCAGATTTTTTTGTAGATACAACACAGCAAAACAGACATGTTTCTGAGAATGCTGAAACTGTGAGGGCTTTCTGATATTTCTGTTTACTCTGACCTTTGAATTAAAATAGGCACTACATTTTTCTAGTGTTTCTGAGCAAATGTACTGTAATTATATCACTAACACAGCAATTGAGCAGTTATGCGCATTTAGTGTCTGACCACTTAGGATACTTAGGATAGTGTCTGACCAAAGGATACAACTAACAGCATCAACCTACACACTATCAAAATTCAAGAAGCTCTCCCGAAAAACATCTGGAGAATCTTCATTATGGGAAATGTTCCATTATGTACATGGATACCACATTTTAACCTCCACAATTTAACCTCTTTTAAGATAAGCAATAAAAAATTGTATATGTGAGATGCAGCTTTGTATATTAGAATTTGTAAATGCGTGGAGTGTGTTTTTTTATATTGTTATTTAAAATTCATGCTATTATCTATGTTAGACAGTACATCTAATACATATTCCCTTCCTCCGCATATCACATTCATATGACAAATAACTCACCATCACACAGATTTATGTGCCAAGCTGCATTTTATAGGAAAAATTAATCGTATTTATGTGGTTCAAATTTCTAATACCCTTTCCCTGTTAATTTAAAGTTACTTAATTTGATTCATTGGGTAATTTAAGCATCCGTGCCATTTTAAAGGAATTACAAGTACTGGATATTTCAATTCCTGTGAGTAAAAAGGATTTTTTTTTATCAGCGATGTACTTAATTTCTATCAGTTAATTAAGCAATAGCTAATATGATTACACAATTTATGCAGGAAATATAGCTCAGTGTAATCTGTGTGTATCGATCAATCCAATTTAAGTTCAACATTCATCCCAACATTCCTCATCTAGCAATATCTATAGAATCATTTATTTTCTTCACTCCCACACACACTGCAACTTCCTTTTAAATGCATTTATGTAATTCATCTAAATCATAGACCATTGAAAAGTATAGCACAGTAATAGCTCTTCAATGTCAATAACAATGTTTATGCCGAACATACTGCCAAGATAAACTAATCTCATTTGCTTACACAATATCCATATCCCACCTGTCGATTCCCTCAGAACCTTCCCATCACTTGTAGACTTGAGTTCCAAATTATCATGAGTCTTTAGGTTGAGAGTTTTTCCTGCATTCACTTCGCATTTCATGGTGATTAGCTTACACTTGTAGCTTCTTTGTTTTTCTCTTCCCCAGAAGTGGAGAAACAGGGATTGTCGGAAAATAAATCACTCGGGATGGAACATCGCTCCACTAAATGGGGATTGAGATCAGTCAACATGCCAAAGGGTCTCGTGCCGAAACGCAACTATTCCTTCTCTCCAGAGATCCTGCCTGTCCCGCTGAGTTACTCCAGCTTTTTGTGTCTATCATCGGTTTAAACCAGCATCTGCAGTTCCCTCTTACACAAGATGCCATGTACACCTGCGCCTTCTGTAGGAAGACCAAGATTAAGGGGAATGCCTGGAGCACCAGACACCATGTATAGTTAAAGATGCTGCAGCATCTGGCACTCAGTAAACACTGAACACCATGAATTCTTAACCCCCAAACTTCATTCACTATGTCTGAGGACCAACTAAGGAGGGTGGAAACCAGATTAGACACATTATTTGACAGTATAATTCTGTAATTCCTTTTCCGAGAAATAAGTTTATGCCAGCTACTAAAGTTAGAGTCCATGGCCGTGTACTCAGGATCTATGAGGATCAGCTGGCAGAGGTATTCACAGACATCGTTAGACTCTCGCCACTCAATTTTTAGTGCAAGGATGCATTCTCAGTCCCCTACTATGCTCCATATACACTCAGAATTGTAGAGCCAAATTTGGCTCTAACGCCATCTTAAAGTTTGCAGATGACACCACTGTGGTGGCCGAGTCATGAACAATGACAAGACAGAGTACAGGAAGGAGATAGAGAACTTAGTAACATGGTGTCAGGGCAATAACCTCTCCCTCAATGTCAGCAAGATGAAAGAGCTAGTTATTGACTTCAGGAAGAATGTTCGAATTAGTATCAATGGGGCCTAAGTGGAACTACTTGAGAGCTTCACATTCCTTACTGTTAATATTGCCAATGACCTGTCGTGGATCAACCACATTGATGTGGCAGCCAAGAAGGCACACCAACACCTCTACATTCTCATGACACTGGGGCAATTCGGCATGTCTCCAATGACTGTTACAAACTTCTACATATGCAACATAGAAAGCATTTTGTAGGAACAAGGAACTGCAGATGCTGGTTTACACTTATTCTTCTTGCGTATGGCGTGCACAGCCTAAAGTTGTAGGACAACTTGTTCTATTTGATCTTACTTGATTGTGCACGCCAGGTTGATTGCATTCGTCGAAACAGGGCGGACCACGTGAAGATTGCGATCTCCCACTCCCTGGTTTACACAAAAGGACACAAAGTGCTGGAGAAACTCAGCAGATCAGGCAGCATATCTAGACAACATGGATAGGTGGTGTTTCAGAAATTTCAGAAATTTTTTTATAGAAAGCATTCCGTCGGGTTACATCACAGCTTGTTTTAAGAACAGCTCTGCTCAAGGCTGCAAGAAATTGCAGAGAGTTGTAGATGTAGCCTATTCCAGACAAGACTTCCCACCATTGCCTGCATCTACACTTCACACTGCAGAGGAAAAATGCCAACAAAATCAAATACTTGTCCCATCCCAGGCATTCGTTCTTAACCCTGCTCCCATCCGGCGGAAGGTACAAAAACTTGAAAGAATGCAACACCAGACTCAGGAACAGCATCTTCCCCTCTGTTATCAGGCATCTCAATGTCCTTCCATAAGCTACAGCACTGTCCAATTCTCCTCTACCCCAAAATGGACATTGGACTTTGTCTATGAACTGATGTGCTGCAATACTGAGGACTATATTCTGCACTCTCTATCTTCCCCTTTGCTTGATCGATTGTAGATGAGTTTAACTAAATTGTATTTATGTATAGTATTATCTGATCTGTTTGGAAAGTATGCAAAACCTTTTGCTGTAAATCGGTAGTTTGTGACTATAATAAAACTAAAACAAACATTCAGTCAAACTCATCTCGCACTTATTACAATGCAATGTGATCAAGATACATAAGGCAAATTGGTTAATGAGAAAAAAATGGTACACCTATGTTAGATCTTGGTGACTGGTGAAGATATGAGGAATAATTAGAGAGAATAAAAAAGACAGTAAGAGCTTGAAAATATGAGTATAAAAATTAATACTTTTTATTGAATACTTAGTAGAAAAATACTTCACACCGACACTTCAACCAGCACACCAACGCCTCTGCCAGTACACCAAAGCCTCTACCACCACACCAACATCTATACTTTCTATGAAGGCTTAGGAAGTTTGGCATATCCCCAATAACCTTAACTCATTTCTCCAGATACACCGTAGATAGCTTTTTATCGGGATGCATTACAGCCTGTTTTGGGAACAACACCATCCAAGACCCCAAGCAATTGCAGAGAGTTGTGAACAGAGCCTAGACCATCACCCAAACCAACCTCCTTCACATTGACTCCATCTGCACCTCATGCTGCCTAGACAACGCTACCAGCATAATCAAGGACTAGTCACACCCCAGTCAATCCCTCTTCTCCCATCTCCCATTGGGTGGGAGGTACAGAAGTTTGAAAATGCATCTCTCCAGATTCAGGGACTGTTTCTTCCCAGTTGTTATCAAGCAACTGAGGGGTCCTCTCATCACATAGATTGTGGTCTTGACTTCCCATCTACCTCTGGAGAATATTTAACTATCTTTAATCGAGCTTTATCTTGCACTAGATGTTGTATCCTTTATCTGTGCACTGTGGATGACTTGAACATAATCATGTATAGCCATGTATAGTCTTTCCTTTGAGTGCATAGCACACAAACAGAAACCTTTCATTGTACCTTGGTACATGTGACAATAATAAACTAAACTAAAAAATGTGATCCTATAAAAAGTGATAATGTGAATATTGGAAAAGAAAGTGAAATATGTTGAGCCAATATTTACAGTAAAACAGGAATCAAGTGAGATCAGAGACAGAGAGAGACTCACCAAAATTAATATCAGCAAAATTACAGAAATGAAGGCAATAATAGCACTCATGTGTACTGGTCCCAAGGACTATGTGTTTCCATCCCCAGAATTTATGAGTATTAAATGAGAACATTGCAGATATCCATCCAAAGTTCTCGACTTAAAAACTGTTATCTTACATTGGACATGAGACAAAAGCAAGCATCTGGTTGCAGAATAGCTATAATTTAATTTTCTGCCAAAACAGACTGAAGGTTGTAAATGCACAGCTCCTGCTCCTATCCTCCTAATCTTCAAATACATATTGTTTAATCACTCCCAATTACAAATAGCGCTGAATTGTATTTTTTAATCAAACATTTTCTGACAAACATCACAAACCAGAGTAGCTGCAGCAGGGTGGAAACGTTTATTTTTTCTCATCCACCTTCTATTGCTCCGATTTTATAATTCTTTTTACTCTGAATGATTTGTTTTTCTCCCTTTTCCGTCCATATCTTCATCTAAGCCTAGTTATTTCCCCCCCCCCCCCCCCCCCCCCCCCCCCCCCACTTCTGGCAGGTTCAGTTTGCAAGTGGCAGGCTCTACATTCTAACTTGTAACCGGTGCTGAACGTGAACTGACATTTGCCAACACACTCAACTCTTACACTGCTAATAATCACTTATCATCCTTGGAACTCCACATTTCACTAAAATAGTTCCCTAAATTGAATTGATAATTTCCTTTAACTGTCAAAGAGACCGGAAACGCAACTTTGGAATCGCTTGCTGTAATGGGATCTGTTGCTCAACTATTTTTATTAAATGTTATGAAATCTTTTGCCAGATCCACATGCAATTACCATGACCATACTTACTCAATCATGAACTTTCTACCGGAGTGAACAAAACATCTCGCATAGTGAATACTTTGCATAACTGGAACTTATAAGGCAATTTCTCCTAACCCTTTATCTCTAGTCTAGTGACGGAAAGAGCCTGATTTAATTTTGGGATAACAATCCTCGGCCACGTGACGTCAGCCCGGGAAGGATAAAAGTCTCGGGAAAAGAATTGGATTCAGAAAGCGATCACTGAGGGAGAGAAGACGAACAGACGAGGAATCGACGAGAAAGCAGATAGATAGATAGAAGATGGGCATCTACACAGTTCACTGCTGCGGGCTCTTGCTTGTCTTTCTCCTCCAGGTCCACGCCAGACCCAGTGCCCAGCAAAACCTCCAGGTAAGAGAGAGCACTCACTCCTGCTATACGATTCACTGTTCGTAATAGTCACTCTTTCGCTTTGAGCCTTGTGCTGTGGTAAAACGTGGATTGTGCAGCGACTGCTCTTTAGAAATGAACTAACTGCAATGTTATGCAATGTTTTCAATATTCGCCAAAGATATGGAGGGGTTACTGTGATTGTTATCCCACTGGCCAGCGTCTTGGTGAAGGGTTTGTCACCAGCGCTGGGGGCCGAGCAGAGCATTGGGCTATGTAATGCTCAGTCTACGGTGAGAAAACGGTGGTCTTATTGACAAGTATTGTCAGATTTCAGCACAATCTACCCGGTACCGCTGTGGCCTTGCTCCTTTGAGAGATTGCGGGCTTTACTCTGCCCCCTGACCGTCTGAACACCTACTTTCCACACAAAAAAAAGTCATAGCCAGATTTACTCTTTGGTATTTTCAGTAAAAGATGTCATTGTCAATTCTTCTGTCAGAAGTCAAGGACCAATTCTCATTACAAAGAGTGGGTCAGAATGACTCTCCCGCGACAAGAGACGCGCTGGCCCATTGTTTTCATCCAAGTCACCTGTACTTTAGAAAGAAGCCTTCTTAAAAGCCCATCCCAATATAAGGTCTGTCTGTGTACGGCGATCGTTTTCTTGGACGTTCATCTTTGAGTATCACGGCATGTACTTATCATGTAATCAGAGCTGAACTATAAGTTTGGTCGTCAGGTGAAAACAGCAGTTGCCCAATCGTGATTTACAACCGAATTTGAAAAAAGAAGAGATTTTGAGAGGATTTCAACATATTACATTTCCTATCCAAAAATAGGGATAGCATCAATTTAAGATGAATATTTCAAAAAGTCTTATTTAAAAAGTTCTACATTGGCGGTCATTAAAAATCCATATTGAACAAGTACATGGTAGTGGGAATGCCGCATTTGATAGATATATTTCAACAGACCCGCCCTAAGTTGTTCTGTCATGAATCCATATCCAGTTCTATCATTTGTTTCATGCATTTAATTTAGGTTGTTTAACATGTACTTCGAAGTTTGCGAAGTTGACTCTCCTCATTCCTGTAATTTGCAGGCTTTGACTCAACGGCTGGAGGACGTTGAGCGCTTTCTGACTAATGAAGAGGCCGACGCCGAAGCAGACGACACATCACCGATCGACACCTCCTTCCACCTGCAAGATGGCCAACGTGAACTGGAAGGAGGATGGGACAGGAACTCGCAGGACCTCGAAAGCAGTCACACCGTTTCTGATGGTTCCCTGCTTAGAATCCTCCAAGACATTGCCAACGGTCCTCTCAGATCCAGGAGCAGAAGTAAGAAAGGGTCAACACGAGGCTGCTTTGGAATGAAGATGGATAGAATTGGTGCAATGAGTAGCCTGGGATGTTGATCGTGTCACTTTAGGTAAGAGATTTCTAATTGGGCAAGTACCACTCTTCACCGATCACTTTTACTTTACGTTTAAGATTAAAACAGTTACTGGTTGGGTGTAATTAACGAAATCTTTGGTTAAAAACGGTTACATTTGCATCATGTAAAATAAATTTAGTTTAGCAAATTATTAACAGTGGGCCAACTATTGGGAGTCTAGAATGAAGGTAGGAATACCATAGAAAAACATTCCTGGTACTCCACCAATTACGTTTGCAACTTGAAGTTGGTTAGAGAAGGTCGCAGACTCTGGAGATAACTGGTATTTCACTTCCAACTCAAAGAAAGCTTTCTTCAATGGCAAAGAATGATGTTTATTTCATTAATTCCATTGTCGTCCGGATGTAGAAAATGAAAGGAGTACATGCAGACATGCATTTTGTGAAAGGGATGTCAAGGGAGGTTAAAATACAGTTTTCCAAATTATGCACATGAATTAAAAACCACCTCTATTTGAATCAAATCACGATTAAAACAATCATTAGGTTTTAAATCTGAGGAACATGTGAAATTGACTTTCTCTTTTCCTACCAGGGCTTCAGTGAAAGCGCGGGACAGCGAGGACAACGCACTTTCCACACGTCAAAGTTTACTTCCACAACAGATCTTTCGACGCGTTTTCTGCAAACCTATTGTACCAG
This sequence comes from Raja brachyura, assembly GCA_963514005.1. The sequence goes on from OY740811.1 coordinate 28,808,190, forward strand.
CTCTAGTGACACCGTAGGATGTTTACAAGTTTGATTTTGCTGGCAACCATCCTTAATAGAATCGTGTAAATGTTTCCGAATTTAATTTGTGTTTGTATGAACAGCTATTTATATTAATTTAAGAGAAATGTATTTATTTTAAACTAATCTGTGTGATGTTCGTCTAACTGTTGGAACGCGAAGTTGGTGCAATTGATGTGGAAGTCAAAATAAGTCAGTAGTTGTAAAATGAACAAGGATACGTTAACTCGACATTATTTATTTTATTTGTACTTTTCCTTCGATGCTGAATTTTGTCCATGACATCTTCGGCGTGTGAGATATGAAAACAGCCTTCATTTACCTTTGGCAAATTGTTACCATTGAAAATCAATGTTGTTTCATGAGGGTGTGGGATAAAGATCAATAGTTCGCCATGCTTTTCATTTTTAGGTGGGTGTATAATAAAAGCACAAAGCAAAAGAAGGGTTGATAAAACATCACCAGTAACAATTGAAACCACTTTATAAATGATAATACTTCCATCCAGGCACCTTAGAAAGTTATGAAGATGCATCGAGCTTGTTGAGGCGACTGCATCTCTGCTTCACGCTGCCTCGGGAAATCAGCCAACATAATCGATGACCACGCATACATAATCAATGACCACGCATACATAATCGATGACCACGCATACATAATCGATGACCACGCATACATAATCAATGACCACGCATACATAATCAATGACCACGCATACATAATCAATGACCACGCATACATAATCAATGACCACGTATACAGACCACGGTCAATCCCACCTGACAGAAGTCACAGAAGCACCTACCACCAAATTCAAGAAAAGCTCCTTCCCGCTGTTATCAGGCTGGTGGACAGACCTCTTCTATGCTGAGGATGTATTCCCGATCTCCCGATCTACCTCGTCGCGGCCCTTGCACTTTTTACCAGTACTTTCTCTGTAGCTGTAACACTATATTCTGCACTCTGTTTCCTTTCTCTTTTTGCACTACCTGTTGTACTCGTGTATGATGTGATTAACCTGGATAGCACTCAGAACAAAGCTGTTCACTGTATCTCGGTACGTTGACAATAAAAAAGCAATGCCAAAAAACTGGCGTGTTGGTTATGTTGATTTGCATTCCATGTTTGTGAGATAATTCAAGTCCAGCAACAAAAGTAGAGCTTTAAGAACGATTGGTTGTTGAGCACAACATTGCTGCCAATGTGATTGATGCTTTGTGCACCTCATATGACTAAATGTAATTAGAATATCCCCGTTTATTGGAAGGGGATAGACAAAGAATTTGGAACAATCTCATCCATCAGCAATGGGGCAGAACCTTCTTGTTGCAATGGTCACTAAATTTGGAAACAGCATTGAAATCTGCATTTGAAAGGAACTTAGAACTATGCAGAGCTCCCGGGGCATTCCTCTTTGGTTTTCATTCTTTAGTAATTAGGTCATCGGTGATAGGGGTAGAATTAGGCCATTCGACCCATCAAGTCTACTCCACCATTCAATCATGGCTGATCTATCCCTCCCTCCTAACCCCATTCTCCTGCCTTCTCGCCATAACCCCTGACACCCTAATTACAGATGCACCACAACTAAAGAGCCTTTGGAATAAGAAAAATACTTCATTGGCTATGGAAATACATGTTCCATTCCCTTTCATTTACATATATTAAATGGTCCCATCCGGGAGGAATTAAAATTATACTAAACCACAAATTGTGTCCAATAAAGTTGCGAAATCGTGTCCTACAACATATTTGTTGTTGCAATCTATGATTTCAGACCCACCTGCTTGCTCAGAATTGGATTATACACTTTTAAAACTCAAAATAGATACCAGACTTTATCTAGTGGGGGCAGAGGTGTGAACAGACTGGTGTCAACATTGATCTGATTCCAACAATAAATGCCTGCTGACTGGGCAAAATTTGGCAACAGATTACATAATCTAATGCATTTCCCAAATAATCTGGGGCGGAGTGCGGTGAGTACGTAATTCCCATGGTCATTCCTCAATATAACACTGGGGAAATTTCTTCCTCGTATAATGATGTTGGCACATTAACCGAATCATGATATCATTGAAGTTTATGACCATATAAGCCATTCAGTGGCTGCGAACATTGCAGGCGAAAGAAACTGCGTAATTCCATTAGCCTAGATTTCTCCTCACAACCTTCCTAGGCCACAGAACGTCAAGTGTTCAACTCACCACTTGTTGAGTTGATAACTTCACTACCCTTTCCTTCCTTTTCATACTTAGTTCTAGGCCGTTTCCTCCACTGGGTGAAAACATTGTCTTCCATTACCTTAAATCTGCGCATTTTAGGTATTGACTCCATTGGTGAAGGGAATAGTTCTTTCCTGTTCACTCTACCTAGACTCAAACTCTGATTCATTATGATTAAACATTTCCCCCACCCTCCTTTGCACTGAAATTTGGAAGCGCAGTAGACTGTAAAGGGGACATTAATCTACCACTAGTCTGCCCATTGAGCAAATCTATCCATTTGCTGTAAGAACAAATTATATTTGACATTTGCTCTAAGACCAAATTATATTATATTATGTAACAAATTAATATACCAAATTATATTTGTTCTACCACTCGTTTATCCATTCTGATTAAATTGCCAGTGGCAGAATATATTAATACCAAGAGTGAAATGATACATACTTTGGCGGAAGGCATAAGGAGAGTAATAAAGGAAATTGCAGCATTCCATTCGGTGTGCAGGTAAAAGAAGATCTGAGTGTTCATGTGCATAATGCCTTGAAAGTGGAAAGGCATCTTGCAAGAGTAGTTGGTGTAGCATGTTGGATTCTAGAGGCACAAGGAACCGCAGATGGTGGAAGCTTGAGCAAAACTCAAAGTGTTGCTACAACTCAGCTGTTCAGGCAGCATTTGTGGAGAACACCATCAGATGATGCTTTGTGTCAGGACCCTTTCTTCAGACTGATTCTGGGATGCGTAAAAAGAGGCAGAAAGTAAAGGAGAAAGAAAAAGGGAATCATGACGAACCCCCTATAAACAGTGGTTTAGCCGTGACTGGAATATGTTGGATATATCATTATGGAAATCTTAAGGGTATTGAACTCCTTAAGAGTGTGCAAAACTGTTTAACCAGATTGAGTTCATGGGTGAGATATTCCCGCAACGGGTGTTAGAATAGAACAGCTGGCAAAGAAGGTTGAAAGGAAATATGATAAAGGTATAAAGGTGTAATGGTTGGTTGAGCGTAAACATAGGGAAGCTGGTCCTATTGACGATGCCCAAGGATCACATAATAAGTAAGTAAGTTTATTGGCCAAGCATTCACATACAAGGAATTTGCCTGGGAATACTTGGCCAATAAATGTACTTACTTACTTATAATGTATCAAACAAATAGATGTAAAGTTTGGCTGAAGTTTTGATCATTCAGCAGATCATAAAGGCCTGGAAATTGCCATCTGTTAGAGTGGTGTAACAATATTAACCAATGTCTATAAAAGGGGATAGGATAAAAACTTGTAAAATAATAATTTGCAAGGCAATGAAAACAAAGTTGGGCGACGATGCTGTTGTACACTGGTACGGCCATGTGTTTAATGGGCCAATTGACCCTTGTTTGTGCTGTTGCAGATTAACAGTATTCATTCAAGAAAATGACATTGGCCTGATGGATGTGTCATAACTGCAAATGTCCATTCATGGAAACACACTTCCACATTTCTTCCATACCCAATGCTATCTGGTGATCTACAAAGTAGCCATCTTATTTTACCAATGTCAGTGATCCGTGGGTACATTCAAAGTCCCAATGTCCCTTAAATAGTATTCCAGTTATGATTATCATATTGTGTTGTATGATTCTAGTTATATGAAGTATCCTGTGTGTCCTCTAAATTATCTTATTGCCTGTCTATTTTTCTCTGTGATTCCATAAGCTTCTATTATCTGCTCATCTCCCACAGGTGAATTTGCAAAATGCTTACATTACTTTGAGAGAGATTCTATTCAAGATGATAGGGGAGAGCAGCAGAAGGGGAGAGAGGCTTGGCTGTTAATCGTACCTCCAAGATAACTACTAAATTATATTCACTTATCGTATCTGATCTGGTAACTAGGTGCATAAAACTGAGTGATGATATTTTTTCATGTTAACTTTCTTGTTTCTTTACATCAAATGATTGCCACTCTCTATCCATAGAAAGGAAAAGCATAATAATAAGCTTGAGGTGTGAGAATATGAAATAAAATGTGAAGACAAATGCTGTAAATCAGTGTAGAATACAGGGTGAGGATGTCAGGATATGAGAGGTAGGAATAGACGTGATGAAGCTGTCCTCTCCAATAAATTCTGCATCACCACTGACCTCTGCAGCAGCCACCTCAATAATGGATATAACTCTCATAGAAACATAGAAAATAGGTGCAGAAGGAGGCCATTCGGCCCTTCGAGCCAGCACTGCCATTCAATATGATCATGGCTGACTATCCGAAATCAGTACCCCGTTCCGACTATTTCCCCAGATCCCTTGATTCCTTCAGCCCGAAGAGCTAAATCTAACTGTCTCCTGAAAACATCCAGGGGATTGGCCTCCACTGCCTTCTGTGGCAGAGAATTTCACAGATTCACAACTCTCTGGCTGAAAAAGTTTTTCCTCATCTCAGTCCTAAATGGCCGACCCCTTATTCTTAAACTGTGACCCCTGGTTCTGGACTCCCCCAACATTGGGACCATTTTTCCTGCATCTGCCCTGTCCAATCCTCTAAGAATTTAAATGTTTCTATAATATCCCCTCTCACCCTTCTAAATTCCAGTGAATACAAGCCCAGTCGACCCATTCTTTCATCATATGTCAGTCCCACCATCCCAGGAATTAACCTGTTGAACCTAGTGAACCTACGCTGCACTCCCTCAATAGCAATAATGTTCTTCCTCAAATTAGGAGACCATAATTGCACATAGTACTTCAGGTACGGTCTCACCAGGGCCCTGTACAACTGCAGTAGAACCTCCTTGCTCCTAAACTCAAATCCTCTCACAATGAAGGCCGACATGCCATTAACTTTCTTCACTGCCTGCTGTACCTGAATGCTTACTTTCAGTGACTGATGTACAAGCACACCCAGGTCTTGTTGCACCTCCCCTTCTCATTATATGACATCATTCAGATAATAATCTGCCTTCCTGTTCTTGCCACCAAAGTGGATAACCTCACATTTATCCACATTACTGCATCTGCCATGCTTCTGCCCACTCACCCAACCTATTCAAGTCACCCTGCAGTCTCATAGCAAACTCCTCGCAGCTCACACTGCCACCCAGCTTTGTGTCATCCGCAAACTTAGAGATATTACATTTAATTCCATTGTCTAAATCATTAATATATATTGTAAACAACTGGGGTCCCAGCACCGAACCTTGCGGCACTCCACCAGTCACTGCCTGCCATTCTGAAAAGGACCCGTTAATTCCTACTCTTTGCTTCCTGTCTGCCAACCAGTTCTCTATCCACTTTAATACCCTTCCCCCAATACCATGTGCTCTAATTTTGCACATTAATCTCTTATGTGGGACCTTGTCAAATGTTTTTTTTAAAGTCCAGATACTCTCCTCTGTAGCATTAAGCCAATGATGCCTATTAAGCATTGCCATTCTGTTGTTGCTATTGGTGACCGTGTCTCATTATCTTCGATGGGAAGGTTCATTGAATGTGTTTGTGTCATTTGTATTCAATGAGTTAGTAGCTGGGGTCTGTGTGAAATGAGACACGGGTACAACTAACTGTTGGCATTGTGGTAGGGGTGAGAGGACTTATGCTGGGCTACAGGAATGCTTGGAATGTCATGGTTTATGAAGATTATTATTCACAAAATGGGGGATTAAACATGGAATATTATGCCCAGCAACTCTTCCAGTTGTTTGGAGGTGGGATCTGCTGCATCTTCACTGACTTTTCATTCTCAGGTGAGATTATTAAAGTGTTTCTTCCATGCCGTGGGCACCACCCCCACAGAGCAGCTATTACCAAGAGATATGCCCCTGTCCCACTTCGGAAACCACTTTCGACCATTAGGGAGACTGCCAAAAACCTCCGGGAACCGCACGGAAACCTTGGGTGGGGCGCCAAGTCTCCAGAGGTTTCCGTTCAGGTTTCCTAAGTGGGACAGGGGGTTAATTCTCATGGTGGATCTGAAGAGCTCTTTCTTTCTCTTACACTGCAACATCCCAAACCCCATCTGAACATTGATGTTGCCCATGAACTTTAGAATGATTTCTAGTCGGGGTTGGTAGCAAGGTCATATTTTCTTTAGTTGCAGGTACACCTTAATAAACATTTGCCTCACTTAAATTCATTTCACTTCACTTCTATGTTAATGTGATGAATACAACTGATTGATTGATTGATATTTGCTCAGAAGACACTTTGCATCTGCTGATCTGGTGAACATGCCCTGTCAGATTGATGATGGCTGAAGCCAAGGCAACAGTCGTGAAAATAAGTCCCCAGCAATTTCGGATGTGATCTACTTCTGGTCAAAGTGGCGAAAGTCGTTCAATTCCCCGCCTTCGGGCACGGAGTGGCGCAGCAGGTGGAGCCAGAGACCCGGGTTTTATTTGGCCTGTGTGGAGTTTGCACGTTCTCCTTGTGGCCAGGTAGGTTTCTTCTGAGTGCTCCGGTTTCCTCCCGCGTCCCAATGACGTGCGAGTTAATTGACCCCTGGCATGTATAAGAAGTGAGTGACACAGTTGGATAACATTGAACTCGTGTGGACTAGGGTGATCAATAGTCAGCGTGGACCCGGTGGGCCGAAGGGGATTGTTTCCATGCTGCATCTCTCAACTAACCCCTCCTCAGTCTATTCAGTCTGAAGAAGGGTCCCGACCCTTCACAGATTCTGCCTGGCCCGCAGAGTTCCTCCAGCACATTGTGTTTTGGCCAGTATTCCAGCATCTGCAGTTCTTTGTGTCTCCGAATAACATTATTGCTTTATTCGACGGCAAATCACACAAACATGATATCTGAAACAACCCGGGCATCCCAAATTTGCCCCGAATCCCCCGGCACCACCCACCTCCCACCTCCCCTCTTCCCTCCATTCTGTTCTGAGCCAATTTTGCCACTCGAGCTTAAAAAGTACAGGATATAGAAGTGTCCCATCCCCACCCTTCCTCGTTCCCGTTCTTCAGGAAATGAACACGGTTGTATGTCAATACCTATTACTCAAGAGAGGTACAAGACATTGGCGGGGCCACGTTTGAGGTATTGTGTTAAGTTGTGGTCACTCTGTGATAGGAAAGACGTTGTTTTGCTGGACTAGACTGCCCTCGTACAGGGAGATTTGTGCAGGCTAGGGCTTTATAACACGAAGCGCAAGAGGACGAGGGCTGTTCTTATAATGATGTATAAGATCATCAGATGAATAGATAAGGAATATGCACAGAGCCTTTTACACAGAGTAGGGGAATCAAGGACCAGAGGACATCGGTTTAAGACGACGGGCGAGATATTTAATTGGAAGCTGATGGGCAACATTTTACTCAAAGGGTGGTAGGTCTATGGAACGAGCTGCCGGAGGAGGTAATTGAGGCAGGTACTATCACAATGTTTAAAAAACATTTGGACCGGTACAAGGATAGGATGGGTTTAGAAGGATGTGGGCTAAAAGTATAACGGTCTGGCTCGCCTCAACGGAGCTGCAGGTCTAAAATACATACGACAGAACAAGAAGATTAAAGGTATGCAGGTGGGATCAATGTAGATAGGGCATGTTGGTCGGCGTGGGCAAGTGGAGCCTAAGGGCCTGTTTCCATTCTGCATGACTCTCTATGAGAATCGATGAATGTCTATATAAAGTAGCCTGGCCAAAATATTTCATAGTTTGGATGTTTTTTTAAAAAAAAATCAGGTCATGGGTGCCGAGTTGGATGATGTGAAGTTACCAACACGTTTTTGTTTCTCCAGAAAAACATTAGATACGATGAGGTCGAAAAGATGGCAAGAAGTCAGTGATGCCCCCATTGCTGCAGATAAACATAGAAACATAGAAATTAGGTGCAGGAGTAGGCCATTCGGCCCTTCGAGCCTGCACCGCCATTCAATATGATCATGGCTGATCATCCAACTCAGTATCCCGTACCTGCCTTCTCTCCATACCCTCTGATCCCCTTAGGCACAAGGGCCACATCTAACTCCATCTTAAATATAGCCAATGAACTGGCCTCAACTACCCTCTGTGGCAGAGAGTTCCAGAGACTCACTACTCTCTGTGTGAAAAAAGTCCTTCTCATCTCAGTCCTAAAGGATTTCCCCCTTATCCTTAAGCTGTGTCCCCTTGTCCTGGACCTCCCCAACATCGGGAACAATCTTCCTGCATCTAGCCTGTCCAACCCCTTAAGAACTTTGTAAGTTTCACACATAGCACACATTAACCCCGCATATTCCAGCACCCTTCCAAATCTCCCAGCCCGACACCAGAATCTTGCGCATTTATTTAAAGTTAAGAACATTATGATGCGACACAAACATAACCCACTATCAAACAGCTCAACTGGGCCGTGAACTAAAATTCACTGATATTAATTGAAGTAAACTTTATTCAACAGAGAAATACAATTCTAAATAAAGTTTCTTTGACTGTAGCGTTTGGTAGAATTATAATGAAGGGGAGCATGGGAGACCGCACAGAACATTGGTTATCAGCTCTGGCCATCCAATTATCCCCTGTCATGGAGCTGCAGTGTGAATCTACCAAGTAATGACACAACTCCCGAAACATTCCATGCGGCTCAGGCTTCCACTGTCAATTCTTTAAAAGGTTACAGCGACTGTAAGGACTTCCATTGTCACAACTCAAAGTCATTCCACTTATGTGCCTGGTTTAATGAATCCTGGCGCGTCACCCAAACTCTGGTTATCCCACCATCGGCTTATCATTTCGCTAATGAGCCTGGTTTAAATCGCCCTTGCTGGTTCAAAGCCACACGAGTAAATGGCACACTTCTTGAGACTGAAGAAGGGTCCCCCACCCGAAACGTCACCTAGCCATGTCCTCCAGAGATGGTACCCGACCCACCGAGTTACTCCAACACTTTGTGTAATACACAAACTTCATATAGACGATGGAGCGTATTGAAAGAAAGAGTGATTAAGAAGGAACTGCAGATGCTGCAAAATCGAAGGTAGACAAAAGTGCTGGAGAAACTCAGCGGGTGCAACAGCATGAAGTCCGAAGAAGGGTTTCGGCCCGAAACGTTGCCTATTTCCTTCGCTCCATAGATGCTGCTGCACCCGCTGAGTTTATCCTACACTTTTGTCTACCTTCGAAAGAAAGAGTGAGCCTGATTGGTACATGATTTTCACAACCGTGGTGCATCCCAAAGAGCATCACGATCATTTGTTTTTATTTTCTATCCGTGGCACTTGTAAATACAGACAGGTCAAATCCAGACCAAAAAAATATTAACGGGGTACACCAGACTGCAGATGTTGGGATCTGGAGCAAAACAAAAGGGGAAACTGCTGGAAGATCAAGTGAAGGGTCCCCTGAAATGTCGATTGTTCATCTCCCTCCACTGATACTACTTGACCTACTGAGTCCATCCACCAGCTCTCCTTTTAGTTACTATGTTACAAATGTTGACACTGTCCACTGTCCCTGTTAGTCCAAATAACATGCCGGGGCGTAGGGAATTTGATTACGACCCATCATTCCCGATCGCCGGTTAAAGAAAATGTGTTTTTCTTGTGCTTTGTGAAGGGGGTAGAAGGTTCATGTGATAGCAGCAGAATCAGGTCTTCTTCGCCATTCAATCATGGCTGATCTATCTTTCCCTCTTAACCCCATTCTCCTGCCTTCTCCCCATAGCCCCAGACACGCGTACTAATCAAGATTCTATCTATCTCTGCCTTCAAAATATCTATTGACGGTCTCCACGGCCTTCTGTGGCAATGGATTCCACAGATTCACCACCCTCTGACTAAAAAGCCCGTCACGGGTTGAATTGCTGTGACATCCATCCCAACTATTCCTACTACTACGCCTGAACGTGGAAAGTGCCGATTTTACACTTGGAACTAGCCCAAAGGTTGAGCATTACTAATGCCTGAGCAGAGACAGTGGGCAAAGTTAGCTGATAGTGGGGAATTCCGAGCATGTTGCATTATAATGCAAGAAGTACTGGATCCAATAGTGACTAATTGCTGCCTACCTTGTAAGTATTTTGTATTATGAAAGCAGCTCAGATATGTCGAGTTAATTCGACTCCGAGTAACTTATCTTAATGAACAACAAACAATATCCCTGTGGTAATCGGCGGTCAGGTGAGCATTGAGCCATGCAATGCGTTCACTTCGACTCACATTTGTCAGGACAGCCCAAAGATCTGGCATTCGCTTGTCCACGATACTCAAAGTGAATTGATTTAAAAGTCTGCTTAAAACGACAACGCTCGCAGCTCAGATGGCAGTAACTGGCATCGCCACATAAACTAACTCACGTACATACCATCTCAACTAGTGACAAATGGAAATGTTACCACATTTTCTCTTCATTTTATCTCAGAGAAGTGACGGGAAGGTGATGGCTTTATTAATAACCAGGGTGGGATGACGTCAGCCAGGAGAGCAATAAAAGGGACCGAGTCTCAGCACAGAATCAGTGCGAGCGGAGAGTTTGAAGCGCCGAGATCCAATCCAATCCAATCCAATCAGAAGCTCAGAGATGAGCGGAAACGTGAACTTCTACTGCGGACTCTTGCTTCTGCTCCTCTTCCAGGTTCACGGCAGACCGAGATCCGATGACAGTCTACAGGTAAGATGTCCAACAGTCTCTAGGGAACAACAGTGCAAACCAAACTCTAGCCATTGAATCCGTTCCAATGGCTACAGCGGTCTAGACCTCTCCGTAATGGGCGATCCGTGAGATTGGACAAAGCGAGGCCAGTGATGTAGTTCGTGCCTCGCTGACTGTTGGTGACCAGGTAAAAAACGCCACATTTCAACTGTTGATCTTGTGCGAGTGAGATGTCGGCAATTTCCTTTCCGATGAACGGAACTGTCTCTGGTGGCAGTGGTCGACCAGACAGCAATCATGAACCGATTTCTAGTTAGGAACTGCTGCTTCGGGGGTCGCTTCCCACTTGATTAATCGCGACTGAGTTAATCGGCGTTAAAGTGATTTTCAGGCTTTGGAAGTTTCAGCTACCTCTCCAGCTAGGCGCCATACTTTATATAAATTCCAATGTAAGTCACAATAGCTTTCCCCTGAGATGGGTAGCGTTGAACGGAGACGTGCGATGCAAGTTTTTTTTTAATACAGAGGGTGGTGGGTTGCAGGGACGCGCGGTCAGGGATGGTGGTGGAGGTAGATATGATAGTGGTGGTTAAGAGGCACGAAGATGTGCGGAAAATGAGGGATATGTATAACATGCCGGCAGAACTTGGCATCATGTTCGGCACAGGCATTGTGGCCAAATGACCTGTTTCCGTTCAGTTTTATATTCAATGCGTACAGTGAACAATTAAATCCGGCCTCTCAATCCTTCCTGTTTTCTCTTGTTCCCAGGCTCTGACCAGACTGCTGGAAGATGAATACGGTCACTACTTCACCTCCGAGGACCTGAACAATGAAGCACCCGAGACACCGCCAGCCGCGTCCCTGTCCGATCTCAACGCTGACCAGTCCGAATTGGATCTCCCCTGGGACCGCGAATCCCGGGAGATTGCCAGCCGCCCCATCCTCGCACGAATCCTCCAAGACATCAGCAGCAACCCCCTCCGATTTCGAGGCAGAAGCAAAAAGGGACCATCTCGGGGCTGCTTTGGAGTGAAGCTGGATCGAATCGGGGCCATGAGCGGCCTGGGCTGTTAGCGACTTGCGTCGAGGTAAGTGGGACACGGCGAGATATCCGCGGGGAATGTGGCCAATTGGGAAAGCAAATATAGGCCGTTCAGAGTAAGTAAGTTAGCTGTTTTCCGGCTACAGCGGGAAACGATTGCTTAAAATATTTAACATGAACTGCAGCTCCTTATCAATGTACAACTGGTCGGCGAAAGAGTGTGGCGCTCTCGCCTCATTTGAAAGGCATTCAAACAATTAATTTTCAGTCCATTGACTGAAAATTCGGAGAAAAACATTGTAAACCTACCTTAAACTTCCATTTCAGCACCTTGGACAAATCCCTTCAGCTCGTCCGAACCCCGCTTCCCGCCCACGATCACCACCGCCCATTCCCTCACATCCTCTCCTACCCCATCGCTCCGTCACCTTCACCGTAGCATCTGTGCCTTTTTGATCACTCCCATCTTACTAATCATTCATCATTCTCCTTTCCCCATGAAAGGTAACTGCTTTGTCTATGTTGCCCTATTCTGCAGGAACAAGCAACAATAGCTGGATATGCAACTCGTGTATATGTCACTAAATTAGGGATCTTGCATCTTTTGATAGTCTTGAAATTTTAAAATGCCCTTCCAGTCTCAACATGTTTGAAGAGAAACGCACTACCCCGACATCACACCCAAACTGGTTAACTCTAATGTTAACTCCGGTTGACTGTTGTTCTGGATCCCGGATATTTGCTCTGTTTATCTCATACTATCACCTCTTCCTGATTACTTAATTCGTAAATATTATTTACCTGAAGGATAGAAGCCCTGGCAAAACGACCTCCATTAAAAGTAACACTTTCTTGAACTGCCTGCTGTACCACCAGCTGTCTGCGCCAATTATAATCCCACTACCACCTTCCTCTCTCGTTCAAACCACTCGATCAGCTCATAATTGCTATCCTTAATGGTATCACCAGTTCCCTCTCACCTAGTGTAGATACAAGAAACTGTAAATGCTGACTTTTAGTGGGAAAGAACGCTTATCCCAGTGAATCCCATCACCTATTAACACAAGACAAAAAATGCTGGAGAAACTCAGCGGGTGAGGCAGCATCTATGGAGCGAAGGAAAGGGTGACGTTTCGGGTCTGCAGAAGGGTCTAGACCCGAAACTTCACCCATCCCATCGCTCCATAGACGCTGACACACCCGCTGAGTTTCTCCAGCATTTTTGTCTACCTTCGATTGTTCCAGGATCTGCAGTTCCTTCTTAAACCTATTAATGCAAAATTGCTAAATCAATATTAGTATGGTGCGTGTTAATTCCTATGTTAGATTTTGTACTGTGGGCATTGGCTCCTAAACTCACACAGTTGACTTTTCTCTCCCATTCCCAGGGTCTGACTCCAAGAGCAACACTGCCGGCACCGCCTGCTCATCAATCTCCCCGCATTCAGTTCACTCTTCCGACCTTTTGCTCCACTATCTCCGACCGACGGCGAGTAGCTTCCCACCTGTAGACTGTTTACAAGTTGGGATTAAATCCTTAATGTACATACAGTGTCAGCTGCTATTTAAACAATATTTAATTCTATTTATATTAATTATGAAACTATTTATTTGTAACGTGTTTGATTTTCTGTTGCTATGGCACTGACGGTCAGTCACTTGCTGCGAGCTCTGGTGCAGATTAAACAAAGCCATCGGTTGAGTTGTTCGTTTTAGTCAATGTTGACACAGTGTGTGTGGAACCCATTGCAGAATAAAATTTAAAGGAAACTTGCTCTTGGATTATGTTTAGTCTGTCATTTCAAGTGCTTAAACCTCCTCAGGATTCCGTTTCAGATTATTTTTGCCTTTTCGTCAATTGTAAATGTCAGCACCTTGGCATTACATTTCCTGCACTTTAGTTCACAAAGTAAAGCTAAAGCTGTGAGACAAAGTGCTGGAGTAACTCGGCGGGCCAGGCAGCATGGGTGGAGGGGATGGGTAGGCGACGTTTTGCGCCGGGACTGAAGCTACTGGGTTCCTTACTCAAGGCCCGACCCGCGGGGACTCGGGGTCCATCCGGCTTGTTACCTCGCCAAATGCGCGGGCAACTGCAGGCCGGGCCTGCAAGGGGAGCCCTGGACCGGGTGGGAGGGAGAGCTCTGATCCTGCCCCGGAAGAAGGCTCCGACCCTATCTCAGGGGGAAGGACATGGGCTGCGGGCCGGGCGGGCAGGGAGGAGCCCCACGACGTGTCAGTGAATGAGTCCCAGAACATGAATGGTTGTCCACTTTGCTTTGTACCTTCTGACCCTTGGTCACAAGTCCCTGACGTTAGCGACGCCCCGGACTCAAGGCGCCCACTGACTAGACACCGGCCTCACTTCGCTCAGCTGCCGGCCTCACGGCCCCGCCCGCTAACCCGCGCCCATCGTGTTTCCCGACTCACAATCAACTTTTGGTTCCCGCCAACATCTCTGCAAATCCTCTGCTCGATTCCCACTGACTGTAGTGAACAGGCCGTTGTGCAGAGTCTTAGCCACGTCGCCTTATAAAGCTTGACCATTAAAATAAAATGCGCTCAGCCTCCGCCAGTTGGTGGAGCCGTTGCCTCACAGCGCCACAGACCCGGGTTCGATCCTGACCTCGGCCGCTGTGGAGTTTGTGCTTTCTCCCTGTGACAGTGTGGGTTTCCCCCCACATCCCAAAGACGGGCGAGTTTGCAGGTTAATTGGCTTCGGTAAATTGCTGCATGGAGTGGACAAGAAAGCCGGAGAACCGAAAACTACTGTGAACAGCTGATCGATGGTCAGCGTGGACTCGGTGGGTCGAAGGGCCTGTTTCCGGTCTGCATCGTTCAATCAGTCAAGTCCAGCCAACATCTGCTGAACGACTTCTGCGCCCTTTCTAGTGCTATCATGTCAAGTCCCACCTGTACTGTGGTGGCCAATACTGAAAGCAATATTCATACATGGCTTACACTATATTCCATAACAACGGCGTCTTACATTTTTGGCCCCAGCCAATGAAGCTAACATCTCAGTTGCCTTTTTCAACACCCAATCTACATTTGTTGTAACTTTCCTGGACTTTCTCACTAAGGTCCCTCTGTTCCTAAATACTCCTAGGATTTGACTATTCATTTATACATTCCTTGCCATTACTAATCCTTCCCAAAGGATTACATTTGTATCCACCTTTAAAAATATATCAGCTGCCTCTTGCAACAATGATCCTGGTCACTATCATATCAACACCACCATTTTTTAAAATCTCATCAGCACCTTCAATTTAGTACAAATGTACAAAACATACATAAATAATTCAGAATTTAATGTAAAAGCATATTCCTGTGGTACACCACTGGCAACAGGCTTCCCATCACCAAGCCAATTTTGTATCCAATTTACCAACTTAATCATGGACTTTCTGAAAGGCCCTATGAATTCCATGTGAGTTATAACAGCACTGATTTCATCAAGACATTTATTACGTCAAATTGATCAAACAATTTGAGTGCCCTAACAAGGTCATGCTATCATTGATGAAACCTGTCTTTCCCAGTCTAGACTAATCCTATCCCTCAGTAATTCATCAACTACTTCTTTTGGCAGTGAGTTCCATATACCCCCCCCCCCATCCTCTGTGAATTTTTCCTCTCTCTCATTAAATCAATGCCATTGGTTCTTGATTATCCTCCTCTGGGGAAAAAAAGTGTGCACTCACTATTTACTCCCCTCATGGTTTTATACACCTCTATAAAATCACCCTTTACCCTCCTGCACTCCAAGGAATAAAGTCCTAGCCTGTCCAGTTTTTCCCAATAGCTCATATCCTCGATCTTCTTAAATGGTCTCTGCAATCTTTACAGCTTCATGGCATCTTTCCTACAGCAGGGTGACCAAAACTGAAGACAATACTCCAAGTTCAGCCTCACTACTCTGAGTGCGGTCATTTGAAGAGAGCAGAAATATGGTTCAAACCAAGGTTCAAACCAAGACTGGATCAGCCCCGATCTTAAGGAATGCTGGAGCCGGCTCAAGAAACTACCAAGTGTACACATCTGCTGAGATCCTAATATATTTACAAATGGCTTGGGTGAAGAAATAGAGTTGTATATTCATCTTTGCAGATTGCACTTTTTAACACTAATACTGAAGGAGTTGCATACAAGTCAGAATACATAAGAATAGCAGACTGCCTTCTAAAGGACACGAGTGAACGAGGTTTGTTTTTTAATTAATAACCCACTAGTTTTGTAGATTCCAGATTAACTGATTTAGATTGAAAGTTCACCATGGTGGGTATTGGATGTCTGATTCTTAATCCAGTCGTCCATATTACCAGCCTGGCAAATTAAGGAAAATGTTTAAAAGAGCACATGGGATTCTGGGTGTCATAAATGTAGGTAGAGCTCATGAGCAAAGTCAACATGAGCCTTCACTAACTACTAATTTAACCAGAATTGGAGATGTTTTTTGAAATCTTCTGAACTCAAGAGCAATCATGTAGAGTTTATGCTATTTGTAAGGTCCAAGGAACTAGAGTATATAGAAATCCCTATAACATCCACTTAATACTTCAGAAATCCTCGATGTGCAAAAAATAAAAATTCTGAACCGACACCCCCAACACCACAAATGGGAATGTTTTATTTTGCTGTCACCTAATCTTAAAAATAAAAGATACGATCAGAACATTTAAAAACAAGGAATTAAAAAAATAAATGAGAATTACATTTGACTTCAGAAGCATTCTGATGTGAAACAATTAATGCATAAAATAATAAGTGCAAACACAACAATATAATATTCTGGTGGCAGCAACTTAATATCCATCATTCTGAGTACTCAGGGCTTTACAGACAATTGTAACATGGGTAGAAACTGGAACCCAGGGCTGCCTTACTCACCAGGAAGTCTTTTTTTTTTGCATTCTTTTAAATGCTGCAAATCTGAAGATTCAGGAACCGTTTTCAGCCGTTGCAAATGTTAATGAATTACTGGAACCTGACATGAAGACACATTCGATTCCAGTGCTACGTGGTCATTGAATGGATGAAGGATAGGTGATGCCGTCAATGGGGGCAACAGTTAGACAATCCAAAGTTATGCTGCAACTTTGGGTGTCTGTGAGAATTAGGAGGATTTTGGGGAGGGGTGTTGCAACTAGGCGCTGACATAAAAAATCTACAGAAAGTAGATTCATCCTAATTTAAGCGTGTTAAAACCGTGTTAAAAATAAAGTTATTCTCTGGCTCAGAAACCAGGCTGGGATTCACCCAAATAACAACCCAGGTTCCAAGCAGGACACTGGTATTCTACATTGTCCCATATAAAAAAAACAGAACTGCTTTGTAATAAGCAGCAGTAATCACCTGGACCCATTATTAATGTAATCATATTTTGCTTTTGATTCTTGCAGATGGCCCAAAGCTCACACACCATAAGTATATCTGAAACATGAAAATGTAAATACTGTTGGTACCAATGGCTATTTTTACACAGGGTACAGATCCCATAAGGACCGCACAACAAACTTGTATCAAAATGATGATAGGTGACAGTCATGGCAGATTAAGTGCAATGAACATACTGAAAATAAAACTTAAGACTTCTAATAAAAACACATAAAGGTCCCAAATTACTATTAAAATTCTATAATCAAAGACAAAAAAACATATTTAAAAAAAACAGAATTTAAAAAGGAATTGAGAACAATAGCCTTTGTGTGGCATCTCAAATTTTCCCTTTCATTTTATGATCCAGCAGCTCAGAGGTTTCCTTTGTGTGGTTTAACCTTTCATTGGTCCAGTTAATTTTTCAATTGGCATTGTCTTTCAGTTGTAGAAAACAGAAGAATAGCCCTGCCTCGATACTCTAGCAAACCTCACTTTCCTTAAACTAATGGAGGTGTTTGTGGAGGGTCAGCTCAAACAGTAACACCAGCCAAGACAGAGTGGCAGAGATGGTCGAACCACTAGCTTCCTTTACACAAAACATCAACCAGCAGCTCCCTTTTCTCACATTTCCAGCAATTATAGTTGTATTCTTTAGCACATTAACAGTTAATTTATCTTCCATCACCTTAGCCCCTCTTCTTCACGGCAAAAGAGAACTCTGTTACAATTACAACTATAACCAAAAAATGGAATAAATTAATTCCAATGTAGTGCTAAAATGCAAGACTTTACTTGCATGTATTATGTTATAACTTGATGTCCAGCTCCACCAACTGCTTGACCATGGAAATTACAGTAACTGCATGATGGCAAGGTTCAGACCAATCTGTCATGGTAACTAACAAAATAAATTTATCCAACCACAATTTTAATATATTAAAATCATGAGGCCCTTTGGCCAAACACGTCCAAGCCAACCAAGAGCCCCATCTAAGCTAGTTCCATTCACCAACGTTTGGATCATTCCCCTCTAAACCTTTCCAATCCATGTATCTGTCTAAATGTATTTTAAATGTTATGGTATCTGTCCCAACTGTTTCCTTTTGCAGCTCATTCCATATATCTGCCCACTCTGTATGAAAATCATTGCCCCTCAGGTTCTTAGTAAATATTCCCACTCACCTTAAACCTAAACCCTATGTTCTTGATTTCCACAACTCTCAGGGAAAAACTGCATTCACCCAGTATGTTCCCCTCATGATAAGATCACCCCTTAAGCCTCTTGAGCTCCAAGAAATAAACTCCTAGCCTGCACTACATCTCTCTAGTCCTGGCAACATCCTCACAAATCTTTTCTGCACTCTTTCCAGCTAAATTATATATTTTCTAAAGCAGGGGTACCAAAACTAAACACAATACTCCATGTGCAGCCTCACCGACACATTGTACAACTAAAACAACTTCTATCCTCACTTCCCTAACTGATGAAGGCCAATAAACAATAGAAAATAGGTGCAGGATTAGGCCATTTGGTCTTTCGAGCCAGCACCGCCATTCAATGTGATCATGGCTGATCATCCACAATCAGTACCCCGTTTGTCACCACCCTATCTACCTGTGATGCCACTTTCAGGGAACTATGTACTTGTACGCCTGGATCGCTCAGCACTGCAACAATCCCCAGAGCCCTACTGTTCACTGTGAAGGAAGGGCCCAGGTTCAATTTCCCAAAATGCAACACCTCACACTTACCTGCAATAAACTCCATTTGCCATTTCTTAACCCACTTGCACAGCTGATCAAGATCCTGCTGTAACTCTTGATCCCCACCATCACTGTCTAAGATTTCATCTACTTTAGTATCATCTGCAACCTGTCACTCCTTTGGCCAGATTTCAGTAATGGCTCTAACGTCCCAGCCACACTGAGTTCATCTTCCTTAACCATCAGGCCCCCGCATTGAAATAAATGCAATTTAATCCAACAGTTTTTTCATCGTTCCCTGCCATGCTCCTGCTTATCTTGTCCACTGATCTTGCCTTCTATATTGACTTCCAGCCTCCCACCTGCCTCACTACTGCATTGGACCCATCCCCATGCCAATCTAGTTTATACCTTCCCAAGTAGCTCTACAAACTAGCCCACAAGGATATTGGTCCCCTTCCAGTTAAGGTGCAACCCATCCTTGTGCAGGTTACCTTTGCCCCCAAAGAGAGCCCAATGGTCTAAAAATCTGATCCTGTTCCAACTCCTCAGTTACATAGACACCTGACCTATCTTTCTAGTCCTACCCTTAATTGCACGTGACACTGGGAGTAATCTGGAAATCACTGCACTCATCTTTTTTAATCCTTTGTTCAGTTCTCTAGATTCAATCTACTTATTTCATACCTACCCATGTAATTTGTCAAATTTGCACAATAGTTTCTGCCTACTCCTTTTACCATCCACTTGCTGTCTGTACCCAATGCATGACCACCTCATCATAACACCTACTAAATATGCTCTAATTCTTCTAGATAATAGTGAGGTTGTCCAGTAACAGCTCCAGACCCCAAAGTGTGGTCCTCAGAGATACCATACGTTTCCCTGACTTCCAACATCCTGCAGGAGCATACAAGTGCCCTAAATGCCATATCTACTGTACTAACAAGGAAGAGTTACACAAAAGAAAACATTGTGCCCTGTCTTGCCGACAGCCTCTCCTCAGCCTCCTCACAGAAGCCTCACAAGTCAATACCTTCAACAGATCATTGCACCTCAACACAGCCTCTCTCAATATGGCCACTCCGCAAGTACCTGCCTTCCTTTTATACACCACTAGGAGCAGTCACTCCAGAATGTTGACTGCTGCCTTTTAAAATTCCTGTGCTGTTCTACCTCCTCTCAGCTGCTCAAATGAAACATGCGTTGAGAGATTTTCCTAAATTCTTAGCCAAATGACTAGCTAATTCGCTCACCCTCGTCAGAACAGAACAGAACATAAAATTACCATTTAAAATCCCTTAATAACAGGGGCCAAGAAGAATCACAAAAATCCAGCCATACGTTTTATTGATCTCAATGGTGTCAAAACTCTTGGCAGGATGGGGTTTGATACGAACATGGATATTTTTATTGAACATGCAAAAATTAGGACCGGGAGCATTCTTATTTAGGGTGAAGCAGGGTGACCCACTTTCCTCTATGTTATTTAATATTGTTATGACATTATATTATGCTCTTGGAATACAGATGGCTCAGGTTTGAACCTTGGGTCAGAGAATATCTTCAATAATGCCCGTGCTTTCGCTGGTGTTGTCACCCTTGTGAGTGATTCTCACAAGGGCATGGAGAACCCTGGAGAATTTTAGCAGAAGGACAGTCCTAAGGTAAATATCAATAAGACATCTGCTTTTTACATGGTCAACTTTCGCTCCATTTAACTGGAAACTGTATTACGAGAATTTACTGTCTGCGTTTTATTATAAACCGAACCCCTGAGTCTGTGCAAGCGACAAATTTATCAGAAGTACATTATTCAGTTAATTCACAAATTTAGTGTTAAAAACAAACTGACAGAAATATCAATCTCTTTCTCAATAATTCCATTAACAAATTGTGCAAAACACAAATTGCTGGAGGGACTCAGTGGGCCAGGCAGCATCTGTGAAGGGGATGTCCAGGCAATGTTTCAGGTCGGGACCCTTCTTCAGACTGGAGACCGCAGTCTAAAAAAGTGTCCCGACTCAAAATCTTGCTTGCCCATTCTCTCCACAGATGCTGCCTGACCCAGAGATCCTCCAGCACTTTGCGCTTTGTACATTATTCCAGATTCTGCAGTTCCTTGTGTTTCCATTAGTAAATTACTCCATTTACTGCATAGTGCTTCATGTTTTGAGAGGTCCTTTTGATACTATTGATTATGAGAAAATACAGCTTCAATCATCTCCCAAATACCACACAGTGTTCAATTGACTGCCCTTGTGACAAAATTTTCAGGCCTGAGGGAGGTCCAAACTGTAGTAATTTACCTCAGAACAAATCATTCCCTTTCACTGCTGCCTACCTCACTTGAGAACAAACTAGCTCCATAATTAATAACATGCAGCCATGGGAACATTTAGTGATCATGACAGAAGCCTCCTCGTGGCGGTCCCTGTAAGCGACGACGCGATGCACTCTGTGACGCGTCGGGCGACAATTCTGTCAACATGTTGGACGACGACTGAAGCCAACAGCGAGCTACGTCGTCTGACATACGAGCGAACGAACGAGCCACGGACTGAACAGATAAGCAATGCTGCAAACTATATAGGCTAACGACTGGGGACCTAAACCCTTCAGCAATTGTTCATGAACAGATGGATGAGAGGACTGATGCCAAAGAATGTCCTGCCTTTTCAGATGGCCTCGAAAATCATTGCCTTTGCAATGCGAGGCAGAGGCGTTGGGAATGTTGCACCATGAAGGCGAGCATTAGATTGTCATGTTGTGGTGTCGCAGTTTCATCAATAGAAAATCGTGGCTCAAATTATGTCTTGTGATGATTCCAACAATCTACAGGAAAGAAAAATTGAAATTTTGGTAAGATTTCTAACTGCTCAAGCACACACAATGTTGCAGAAACTACCTTGCCTCTCATCTTCCCTTTATTCAGTGGGATTCTTTTTTAAAAAAATCAATCTGTTTCTTTTATACACATGCCTATTTGCATAATCGTGTAAACTGATATCCTTAAGGTCGCTTGAGGAAATACCCCAAAATTCTACCCAAATTCCTGTAGGAAATTTGAGGAAAACCAATGATTGTGTCCTTTCAGAGTGGGATTTCAGCATCTCCATAGACAAATGGACATACCTCCACTTAAATCTCTCACCACTCAACCAGTTGCCTTCCCCAAATGCTGAACCACGGAACACCACCAATTTTTAGCTTCACCCAAACCCCTAACTGACCAATTTCCCAGTACAATTCCCACCGATCCTACATATAATCAGGAAACCCTGTGTCCCCAACTCACCTCTCCTACAGCATTGACCACCGGTAGGTGCCTCAGTCCCATGGTACGAAACAGGTTGAAGACCTGAGACACGTGTGTGCTTGGCGAGACTGTATATGGACAAGGATTCATGTATGGTGTGATATCCTATTGCAGAGAAGATAACTAGTTCAAAATAGATATCTGACAATCAGCGACAGCCATTTGTACAACATATCACCAGCTTTGGCACAAAATGCAAACCTGCTACTGTTCCAACTCATGCTATGACATTTTAAACAACCATTAACCCCCCCCCCTTCCAAAGAAAAACTGGAGGAACTCAGTGGATCCAGCAGCATCTTTGATAGCAATAGTGGTGGAAAAGAAGGAATTGTTGATATTGACATTCTGCAAGAGGAAGGATGCCTGGTTGTAGAGATGAACTAAAATATCTCAAGGAAGTGTTCTTGCCCAAGAGATTAAGAGATCCAGCACAAAACGATGTTAAGGATTAGATGGGTAGATCTGATAAATCAACAAGGATCCGGGTGGATAAGATAATGCCACTCAAAGTGACTATAGCCATTCCATGGCAGATTGATTTCCCAAGTCCTGACCATGACAGGAGGAAAAGAGGGCTCCTCCAGCACAAGGAGGGGGGAGAAAGGTTACAGAGCATGTATATCTGAGCTGAAATTACTATGCATTACTGAGAGAGCCATGAAAAGGGAATTACCTACTTCCCGAATAGGTCAGACTTTGTGCTAATCATGAGATGGGGACCACAGCATTCCTAAACACGAGGGGTAATTTACAGAGGCCAATTAACCAACAAACCCACACGTCTTTGGGATGTGGGAGGAAACTGGAGCACCCGGCGGAAACCCATGTGGTTACAGGGAGAACATGCAAACTCTACTCAAAATCAGAATCAAACCTGGATCTCTGGCATTGTGAGGTTGCAGCTCCACTAGTTGAACTAAGGATGCTGAAGCAAGGCACAAATGTTCTGGTTGATTACATTCTCATAGCGACTAACAATAAAGATGGGTGGAAAGGAGTGATGTTAGAATGAGGTGCCAGCAGCCATTTTCAACCAATCTATCATTTCTTACCAGCTCGCCTCTCCCCACACTTTTGAAAGCAATTTCTTGTCGCAGATGCATAAAAGTAAACCACCAAGATCAGGGACAGCTGTTGATTAATGCTTTATTTGAAACCGCAACGTGAACAAACACTTACCACAATCATACGAGGATTGAGGAGAGTCAGATCAAGGTCATGAACATCAGGATATCGTGGATAATCTTCGGTCATTTCAGAGTATGATAGCCGTGGTTGCGTTGAACTCTGAAAAGCAGAGAGAACAAGACTGAGACAAGTAGCCCAGAAACACAACAAGAGAAAATACTAAAACAGATAATTAAAGGTGAGAATAATTTATTTCCTATATTTTTCATCACCTAACTATAATAATTCCTATTTCGACACTGTTGCTGCAACTGTTTCTCAAGTAAATCCTACTGATGTAGAAGGAACTCTGTGTAAATGGTACAAAAGGTGGGTCCAAACTCTAACTGACCCAGTTATGGATATCTGCTGGTTTGTGTTTTGGCATATTCCCCATTTCTCAGACCACTCCACTTTATCTATTTGGTTAATAGTAGATGCCTCCTTCCAACGCTCGAAACACAAAGATTTTCATCATACAGCCCATGACTCAGGAGATCAGCCTTTGTTTCCTCTGCATTATAATGGTCGTGGAGAACGCTGCCCCATTTAATTAGTATGTTCTCTACTGTAATTTTTGCCTGGTGGTTAAATATTATTTGTGCATTCTGTGTATTCTACCAAACGGGGCTTTCACATCTTTATTATTTCATTACCATTCATGGAGTCTGTGGTCTTTAATTCTTTTTATGCATGTTTAATGCTAATCCTGTCAAATGTTGCATTTTCCTTTGCCTGACATACAACTGAACAAACATCCCCAGTAACTACATTGCTTCTTCATAATTGTCGCAATACAAATTCAAAGAAATTGCAAACTATTTATCAGCCCTAGTAACTAGCGATGTTTAACTCTAAGAGATGCTCCATCGCTCAAAACATTCTATTAACAGTTATAAATATTTCCTAAGAATATTTCTTAAAATTCAGTGTTTTATTAAATGGAAGTACAAGAGTTTTGTCGTACACTTACTGAATGGGTCTCTAAGTAGCAAACCCCACGCACTAGTAAGGTAACCAGCTGCGATCTCCGAATAAGGCCATGAAAAGTTAATGGTCGAAAGCGCTCCTCCATTGTCCAGTCCTCACTCGGAGACTGGTCAGGGTAGAGATTTGGATACGGGACGTGTCTGCACAAACAGGAAGGCAGGCAGTAACTGAGCAAGTACACTTAAAGGCTGTGCAGGACAATTACAAAACATACTCATGTTTAAAATAATCTCTGTGGACATGGTGCAAAAATGCAGGTACATTTCAGAGAACATCGCCATCATTCCACAAACCATTTACTACACTAGAAACCCATTATACAAAATTCTAAGACAGCCCATGACATGATCTTGAGTTCATACTAAAAAAAAAATAACATTTCTTCAAAAGCTACTTTAAAATGTGTAATTTATTGGCCTTGACTACCAGACAACACGTGGCATCACATTGAACAACGGTGAAAGATGCCCACCTGGCATTTCTCATTTATATTATCACTCAAGTCTTCCTGCACCCAGGCATCCTGTCAAGGATTGTAACCAACAAGGAACTAACCCATTTGCTGCATATATATAAGCATGACTCATACTCTATCACATTAGGTCACTTTAGAGTTGACAGGATGCATAAACGTCAGTGGCCTTCTACTCACCGTCAATAATTTATATAAAAATTAAAAACCTGCCTCTAATTCTTTAAATTAGTAAGATCAGGCCAAATCCATTATCAAACCTCCCAAGATTTAGTATTACAAACATTCAGGCACAGCACAAGGAAAATTAATTCAGAAATATCAAACCCCCATGCACAAAATAAGGTGTAGTCCACTCAGCCATTTACCCAGCAAGATATTGGTCAAAATGTTTATGTAATTTAGTTGTCGTGAGAATGTGGGGTCCAAAATAAATGACTGGTGAAACAACCACACCAACCTACGCTCCAGCATCTGTTGTAAAATGTCCTCTCTGTCCTCAGCGACCTCTGTGTTCACCAGTTCTTCACAAACATTCCTCAGCTCACTTGATGGGTAGGATTTCATTGACTGGCTCCGCTTGTATTGTTCTCCAGCTCGAGTCAATATACTTGATTTCTATAATGACGAAACAGACTGTGAACCTCGCACACAAAAATGTAAAAACAAGTCTTTACAACTAATGATGTAAACTCTGACTATATCTTGATTGTGGCTAACAGTCCCAATCCTTGCATAACCCCTTACAAAGCAAGAATCATACATTAACACCAAGATAGACTTTTCATTCAAGGGCAACATAGACCAGATCCAACAACCACAACTCATCTTGGTCAGATGTAGAGAACTTATCCTGCTGATCATCTGCATCTTAGATTCAGGCAGCAAGCTCTCAGCAGCCAGTCAGCCGATACAGTGGAGGCTCCACTTGCAGAATCTGACAGGTTTTGACAGATGAATATGCAACGGCTAAAACCCAGCATCCTCTCAATAACTTAACTTTAATATATTAAAGCACATGAAAATACTTGGAAATAATTTAAAATGTGAAAATAAAGTAATTTATGCCTCCTAATTCAGAGGCCAGGAATTCTTATTGAAATGAACAAATTCTTCAATCCTATTTATAATTGGATTGGAAATGTGATTTTGCAGCATAAAGGCCAGTAAGGCTGGACTCTACCTCAGGATTCCATCCAGAGAATGGAATGTTCATCGTAACAACCTGAATTTATTGAACATTTTAACATGCAAAGAGAAACAATATCAAAGATAATTCAGTCACATAAGGAGATATGAAGACAGAATGTGCTAGAGGCCAGCTTTACGCATCATAAAAGGTGGAAAAACAAAGTTTTAAGGAATACAGGAAGCTCTGCTGTAACAAGGCAGCTGCAATCCTGCAAAATTCCATCTTATAGAGAATTAAGTTACACAATAATTGCGTCAATGGGGAAAAGGGGGTTATGGGCCAGAGAGTTTCAGACTTGCATAAGTTTTCTCCATTTTTCAAAAATAAAGGTAATTTTAATAGCATTTTCAGCTTGCAGAAACAAAAATAAGCTATGGGCTCCATGTTACATTGGTTAATAGAATATCATTGCACAAATGCCAAGAGAAGCGTGTCAATTTCATAGCTTCTTTGGTGAAAGTAGCAGCTGTATTCTTATAGTGTCTGATTAAAGAGAAAATAAAGTATATCATTCACAAGTGGTCTCACAACACACAAGCAATTATACAAGTGAACTCCAAGAAGGTGGAAGTTGAGCGAAACCTCAATCAGGGAACTGATGGATCAAAAGCGCACTCTAGTGGCTACAACCACTACTGCACAGAATTTAATAAAATCATAGAAATATCAGGCACAGGTGATTGCCATTTGGCCCATGTTGTCTTTGTCATACTCAAAAGTTATCAACCCGCTTCCCGCTTCTTGATTTGCAGTTACAGATATGACATTTTAAAAAAAATTAGACCAGAAAATGTTGGAATAACACAGCAAGTAATCTTACATGTGTGGGCAGAGAAACATGATTAAAATGCAGTTGATCTGCTGCAAATGTCCAGAATTTTGTGTCTTGTTTAAAGATTTCCAGCATCTTTTGATGTTCATCTGTCAAAATGATTTCCGTTTCCACTACCTGATAACATCTAGCTTAAACCTGCTCCATCTTCTGGTTGAAAAGGATCATTAGCTCCGCTCTAATCCTTTAACCAATTATCCAGTTGTGGGTCGCTCTACTAATGGGAAAGAATGTCATTATGAAGGTTCTACAGATTTGGCGTGGATTTACCTAGAAGTAGCTATTACTAGCCATTTTTGCCAAATCATGTCTGTAAAACTAGCCTTTCCCCATTTGAGAAATTTTGCCTCTTTCTTAAACTCACCCCTATCCTCTGCCTTCCAAGCTTTATTCCTAATTTCATATTTACCTCCCTTTCTTTTGAAATTGCAGTAATACAAGTTAGAGAAAGACATGTACTGACATTACAGGTTTGATTTTGGCATCAGTGAAGCAGCAGCCATTCAGAATCAGATTACTACAATTGAACATCACACGTGAATGAACTGTGATTAACCTTGTCAGCTGGAATAAGTGTTTATGATTCAATGGCATCAAAACCAATCATTTCATAATTCTTTTTTTTTTCAGTTATGTGAGAATGTCCCATGTGTAATGATGAATTTCCTATGATATCCTACGATATGCATAGGAAATGCTGTTCTTTAAACTACGTTATCTTGGGGACACCCAAGATCATAAAAAGCGCTAATGAAATTCATGGCATAAAATGCAGTGATTTAGCCCATTGCTTTCATCGCTACAGCAATCTAAATATAATCCAACTGCTTGGCTTTCTATCAATATTCAAATATCTACCATTTCCCAATGTCATCCCAAAGCTGAAAAGTGTCACATCCCAATGGCTTAATTATAATTTGTTGCCAGGGACCATACTCCACACATCTGGTGACATCACTTGCACCATGCTTGCAGTTGCTGTACTCCCATCAACTTCTTCCCATTAAACCATCAGGCTCTCAAATCATCCCACACAACCCCAACCATCAACCTACCTCAGAACCAAACTAATATGGAGTTTGTACAGGTTACACTAAGCACTTCGGTTTACACTACTATTGTCTGGTTACCGAGAATGTCTGATAAATATACAACCACAAATTATTTCTTGTGTTGTTGCCTGTAAAGTTTCAGCAAGTAAGAATTTCATTCTTTGCCTCTCAGTGCATATGAAAATTAAACACTTGACATCACACTAATGTAAGTTTACCTTAAACCTAATATTGTTGCTGATGAGGATGTTTCCCTTCATGAATTCCTTCTCATTCCCTCTATTTTCCGTGACGACAGGGTATGCATGATGTGCTGTGGTGCGCAAAATACTGACCAATGATTGGATCCGGGTATGGGGATAGACGTACGTTAGATTTGGTTCCATGATATCACTGGCTGTCAACCTGAGATACATGAAATTAAATTTCATTCTTTCAAACTTGGGGTTTATTTTACAATGTAGTCCCATCAAATATCCACTAGAGCCACTGTACTGCCCCACCTGTTACAATATGCTCAATGTTACTGGGAAATCTGAAATCAGAGAGGTACCCCCCGATACAGCCATCATAATACTCTGCAAGAACCCAAACACCTGGTGCATCAGCAACTACCACATTAGTCTTAAAAACCTCCCCTTGATTTGTTTCTCCATGCCTTCAATTAAGTCTCTAACACAATAAATTGCAACGGTAGATCCGCAGAATTCAGAGAAGAGAACTAAGAGTCTTGGGCTTTTTTTAAACATGGGTGTTATGTAGCAATGTTACAAAATTTTGAGATTTAAAAAATCAAGTCTGCAATTTATCCCATCAGATAAAGCATAAAAAGAAGTTTAATTTGACACCTAATTTACTTTCATATCTTCAGTATTAAGAAAGTTATGGCCATTTTCATACTCGGAAATTAGCATCTTGCTCCCCATTGCCTTTCAATTGACTTAACTCAAAAGCTGTGATCTGGAAAAGTTAAAAGCCCATAACTTTCTTAAAAATTAAGAGAACTCAATGAAATTTTCAGTTATTATAGATTGAAGCATTCTGAAACAAATATTAAACAATCTTACTTGGATTACCTGAAATTAAAGCATATAATTAGTTAGTTATCTAATTGTAGCTAATTACAAAATTCAATGAGTAGATTCAGATTCAGATTCAATTTTAATTGTCATTGTCAGATCTAATGGATAGATCTAAACATCTATCCATTTCTTAAGAAAAGATAAACTTTTTTAAAATTGCCTAAGTGTCCAAATAACATTCACACAATAATCCACAATATAGCATAATTTTTAAATCTCATTTTCATGAATTTCTGGGCCAAACAGAAGGAATTTAGTGTTTGATTCCTGTAAATTAATGGCCATTTAAATCAACTAGCAAGTGGGTTTTAGTGGAATGCGGTGGATTAGAATGTTGCGGTTAGCGGTGAAGTCGGGGGGGAAAAATACTATTTGTTCATACATTTTTTGGGACCCCATTTCGCAACATAAAAATATTATTAAAGCCTCCCGAAAAACCAACTTTTAATATAAAAATAAACTACCTTTTTTTCTCCCCTACGGAAAATCCTTCCGGTTGTCGTGCTCACGGCTTTTGAAGGTGATTTTTAAATTACTCTAGTTAATAAATAATCTAGAGTAATTTAAAAATACCTTCATTGTTGAAATGTCGGAGTGATTTTTCTTCCGCAACGAAATCGCCCGACATTCATCGATTATCCCAGTCTGTTGAAAAACGGCACTTTAAGCCCGCCCCCCTCTGAAAGGCGCCAAAGTCGCGCACACGGGGAGCGGCAGAACTGCAGCGCCGCTAAAGGTAAGTTTTGCAACATACCTATGTTATGTGATAAAAAAGGAACTACAGATGCTGAATGATATCAAAGATTGACGCAAAGTGCTGGAGTAACTCAGCGGGTCAAGCAACATCTCTAGAGAAAATGGATAGGGTGATGTTTCGGTTGGGTGTCTTCTCAGATTGATTGTAGTAGAGAGAAGAAGAAAAAAAATTGGAAGCGAAAGAGGCAGGACAAATCAAGGCCGGCAACATATGACCTCAGGTGAGCGGGCTCCCAGATGAGCAAATTTTTGGATCAAGACACGTGTGAGCCCAAGAGGGATACTTAGTTGCAAACTGTAAAACTAGTTAACAGACTTTCAGAGCAGGGAGAGGGGGAAGGGGAGGGGGAGGGGGAGGCTATAGGATCTTTGCTGACAAGAGTCTTCATCCATTTCACCACCAACTTCCATCCGGCACTCAAATATACTTGGACCATTTCCGACATTTCCCTACCATTCCTTGACCTCACCATCTCTATTGCAGGTGATACACTCCTGACTGACATCCACTACAAACCAACTGACTCCCACAGCTACCTGGACTACTCTTCCTCCCACCCTGCTTCCTGTAAGGACTCCATCCCCTATTCCCAATTCCTCCGTCTACGCCGCATCTGCTCCCAGGATGACGTGTTCCACACCAGGTCATCCCAAATGTCCTCGTTCTTCAGAGAACGGGGTTTCCCCTCCCCCACTATAGATGAGGCTCGCACCAGGGTCTCCTCCATACCCCGCAACACTGCCCTCTCTCCCCATTCCCCCACTCACAACAAGGGCCGAGTCCCCCTGGTCCTCACCTTTCACCCCACCAGCCAGCGCATACAACAGATAGTCCTCCGCCAGTTTCGTCACCTCCAACGTGACCCCTCCACTCGCCACATCTTCCCATCTCCCCCCCTGTCTGCCTTCCGCAAAGACCGCTCCCTCCGCAACTCCCTCGTCAATTCTTCCCTTCCCTCCCGCTCCACTCCTTCCCCGGGCACTTTCCCTTGCAACCGCAAGAGATGTTACACTTGTCCCTTCACCTCCCCCA
The DNA here is from genome assembly GCA_963514005.1 of Raja brachyura. The sequence goes on from OY740811.1 coordinate 28,839,018, forward strand.
TCCACTCCTTTCAGGGACCCAAGCAGTCATTCCAAGTCCGACAGAGGTTCACCTGCACCTCCTCCAACCTCATCTACTGCATCCGTTGCTCCAGATGCCAGCTGATCTACATCGGTGAGACCAAGCGGAGGCTGGGCGATCGTTTCGCCGAACACCTCCGCTCGGTCCGCAATAACCAACCCGACCTCCCGGTGGCTCAGCACTTCAACTCCCCCTCCCACTGCGTATCCGACCTCTCGGTCCTGGGCCTCCTCCACGGCCAGAGTGATCAACACCGCAAGTTGGAGGAACAGCACCTCATATTCCGCTTGGGGAGTCTGCATCCTCTGGGCTTAAACATTGAATTTTCTCAATTCTGTTAACCCAGACTGCCTCCCCCCCCACCTCTCCCTCAGCCCTCTGGCCCTGACATTCCTTCTCAATCTCCCCCCCCCCCCTCCCCAGTCGCACTAGCTTCTCATTTTCACACCACAAACAGCTTACAATGGCCTGCTTCCTTTGTCACCAATACTTTTTTGCATATCTTTCACTCATTGTTCCTTATCTCTCCACATCACTGTTTATATCTCTCGTTTCCCTGATCCCTGACCAGTCTGAAGAAGGGTCTCGACCCGAAACGTCGCCTATCTCCTTCGCTCCTTAGATGCTGCTACACCCGCTGAGTTTCTCCAGCTTTTTGTGTAACCCTCTTAAACGATTAACACCTACTTATCCATTTCAGCCTCCGTCTCCCATTCAAGCAATGGGACACCCCGAAGTGCCACATGCAAGTCATAAATTCCTTTATTGAAGAAATCTCCAGTCCACTTTGCCACCTGGAGAAACATAAAGCGAAAAGGATGAAAATCTTTGAAAAAACAATTTAACTGACGCCAAAAGTTAGAAGCATTTGGTACTTTGCAGATAAAGTCTAATTGTTATTAAGCATCACAGTCTCTTGACTCCACAGCCCATAAGGCAGCACAGAGGTCCTGAAAACATAGCTCCAGATATTTTACCAACCATTTAGTAAGTGCAGCTGCAATTGGTAATGCATATAGCTACAGCTAATTCTGACAGTGCCAATATTGCAGCCTGACACTTACCATTTATGAACATAGCCATTCAGAAGGATAAGGCGGTCACCATTCAATAAGGTCAAGACTGATCTGATTTTTACTTCCACCCCATATTATTGCCTATTGTTTGTAACCTTTTACCCCCTTGTCCATCAAGAATCCATCTACCTCTCCTTTAAAATTATTCAAAGCCTTTGAGGAAGATGGTTCCAAAGACTGATGACCCTTAGGAGGGGAAAACTTCTGTCTAAAATAGGCAACCACTTATTTTTAAACATTGGCATCAAATTGTGGATTTTCCCACAATATGAAAGATCCTCACTACATCCACACAATCAAAATCCCTCAGGGTCTTAAGTATTTCAGTCAAATCATTTAGTTTTCTAAATTCCATAGTCAAACCGAGCACAGCCTGTCCAACTCTTCCTCAATAATACAATTGCGTTCCATTAATTTGCACCAGTGCAGAGAAAATCAATTCCCAACCTTCATCCCAGCCCCAACCCCACCGAACGGACCTACCATCAATGTGACCATGATGGGCAATCCATATGTGATTTCATTGGTTGATTCAATGAGAATGACGGTGAGACTGATGGTCATACGAACCACACCCCCAAGGAATGCAGCAGCTCCCACTAAAGCAAAAGTTCCAGAATAGATGTGAGACATCCCGATGTACCTGGGGCAGTTTAAAAGAAAAAATCTCTTGAAAGCAATTACATCTAATACATCACAATACCACTGGGTGTGAACTGAAAACGTCACCTGCCCATCAATTCCCACCACAGACGCACCTGGCCTGCTGAGTTCCTCCAGCATTTGGTATTTTGAACCACCCAACTTTTGTCTGCAATGTAACCACATTGTCTTTTTTTCAAATCCCTTCCCTTATCCTTAGATGTGAAATATATACTTGTGATGCCCGTTCCTCTGCATGTAATCAGATGCTTGTTGTAACTCATTGCACATCCACATTTGCATTAATCATGAAATAACAGCAGTCGCCACAGACACAGATTGCACTCAACTTATCCAAACAACACTCACGTTTTCAGAATGTTTGCCACAAGTCGACCATAGGCAGCTCCGCACAGCAGCGAGGGCACAAAGAGTCCACTGGGGACAGATAAACCATATGTCCAACAGGCCAGAATAAAGTAAAGAACAAAGAAAATGCTCAGAGTGACAGGACTGAAGGTTCCTGTGGGAACAAAAGCAGTTGAACAGTTGATATTAGAAAAGAGCAAAATCCTATACTCGATCCAACATTAAACATTGCATGGCACATTGGCTAGACCAGTCTGTATATACACCTGGATCAGATGAATAATTTTAACTATCAACTAATCTGCAGCATCTGGTCTCTTTATTTATGAGCAATAAAATTGCCCGCGAATTGGAACCAGTCGTCTGTGAGAGTACAGAACTAGAGAACATTTAGCCTCTCAAGTCTGCTGTATCATTCAGATCTTTATTCAATTTACCGATCTCTTTAACTTGCCTGCAACAAAAATATCACATTTTCCCTGCCCTCCCCCCCCCCCCCCCCCCACCCCTCCATTGCAAGCAGACATTTACATGGAGCCAAAATAAACACAAATTATATCACCAAATTTGCTGCAACTCACCATCTTGGTGGAATAGTTGGAGTATGGCAGTCTCTTGTGGGTTGAAGAACAAAGTAGCCATGTCATTATAGGTATTATTGCGACAGAAAAAGGTTTTGATGCTGGAATTCACATCCTCCTCAGCTGGCTGAGGGAAATTAAATTGAAGTATTTTACAACAGATTGCAAAGTAGCAGGATTAATTCAGCTTCAGGAACTGCTGTTTGTGAACCGATCCAAAAGCAAAACATTGCCAGAAATTTAAAGCAAGAGCAGAAAATGCTGGAAATCTGACACTAACATCTGCCCATATTATATGGTCTACCTAACACTAGGGAAACCAATCAGAGAGTGGCCCCAACCTTTCAGTTGCCATCATTTTAATTAAGCTTCATTTTTTTTAAATTGTAAAAGAAACTCACAAAATGCTTAAGTCTGATGATGTCAGAGCAGTAACAATTTTGAACACGTACACCTTAAATAAAAGCCCTTTCTTACTTTGCTTAAAAATGAGTTTGCTATTGTCAATACAATTCTCATTGAAAATGCTGACAGCAACAACTGTTGGTAGGAGAGAAATAAAACCAATGGTGTCCGCTAAAATCATCAGGATAACAGTGAACCTAAAACATTTCCTCTCCCCCAAAATTATTGCAAACAACCCAGTTTCCCCAAGAAGACAAGACTGTGAAAGTAAAATCATGCACATGACACTCACCTGCTGTGTTACATTGTTGCCGTGTGTGTGTGAAGGGATCTCCCTACACTCTCCCAAAGTCACAGAGGCTATAAAAATGACCATCGTTGTAACCATAGCAACTAACAGACTCTCCAGGACCCTGAAGATGAAGACAGAGACTGTGATGAACAACTTTCACATGATGCTTCAACTTATTTTGTACAGATTTTTTATGCCCAACTGTTTCAGCATTTTCATCACCAGGACCGGATTTTAAATAATACTCAAGAAATGCGTGGTTTACACCCATCTCTCAAGAAGAAAGTTTGTATTGGACGCCACAGCAAAAATTGAGTAGGGCAAGATTGAGTGGCAAAAAAACCCCACATAGCCCTCCTGTACTAATAATAACAGGTTGGAAGACGTAAATTGAAAATGGATGTCTAGGTTCAACTTGTTTTTTTAATGTCTTTCACAGAAGGTAGCCTCGTAATATTCACAGTTTCCATGAAATCTCATTCCAGCACATCCCTCACACCACCATCTTCAAGCAAGGACATCCATGCTCGTTCACAAGTGCAAAATGATCTGCTGGGAAGTCCACGAGTCAACAGCCTAGTGACCTGCAATGCAGGACTATTTGCATGCCAAACAGAAACCATGTCCTTAGCAGAACTATTCAATCTCATAACCAATGGATCAGATTGTTGTTCTGCAGTCCCACCCTGTCTAGTTGTGAATGGCAGTGGGCAATTCTTTTCAATTCAATTCAACTTTAATGTCATTGCACAAATACAAGTATAGGTACAACGAAATGCAGTTTAGCGTCAGTTCGTGGAGATAGCGATATAGAAAATAAATACAGAATGCAGACAATGTGAACGGAGAGACTGGAGAAATCTACCAGCGGGACTCCGAGTTCAGCAGTGTTATTGTAGAAGCTGTTCCTCATCCCACTAGTGTGGGACCTGAGGCTCCTGTACCGCCTCCCTGATGGTAGGAGGGCAAACAGTCCATGGTTAGGGTGCGAGGGGTCCTTGATGATCTTCCCGGCCCGTTTCAGACACCGTTTTCGGTGGAGGGCATCCATGGCAGGGAACGGGGCACCGATGATGTACTGGGCGGTTTTCACCACCCGTTGTAGTGCCTTCCTATCTGCCACGGTGCAACTGCTGTACCATACCATAAAGCAGGTGGTCAGGATCTTTCGATGGTACAGCGGTAAAAGGTGGTCAGGATCTGGGGGGACAGGGGGGACAGGCTTTTTTGAGCCTCCTCAGGAAGTAAAGGCGCTGCTGCGCCTTTTTGATCAGCTTGGAGGTGTTGAGGGACCAGGACAGATCCTCCAAGATGTGTACCCCGAGGAATTTGTAGTTGGAGTCCCGCTCCACCTCCGTCCCGTTGATATGGATGGGGGTGTGTCTGCCCCCTCTGTTCTGATATGGCGTCCTCTGTAGACCTGTTTGTCCGGTAGGCAAATTGATGGGGGTCCAGTGTGGGGGGGAGGCTGGCTTTGAGGTGAGCCAAGATCAGCCGCTCAAAGCACTTGGCGATGACAGGGGTGAGTGCCACTGGCCGGAAGTCGTTGAGACTCCCTGTCGCTGATTGTTTGGGCACTGGCACAATGGTAGATGTCTTGAGGCAAGTGGGGATGACACCCTGGGCCAGTGACAGATTGAAAATGTCAGTGAGGACCAGGGATAGTTGTCCAGCACATGCCCTGAGCACCCGCTCGGGAATGCCATCGGGGCCGGAAACTTTGTGCTCATTCATCTTGCTCAGTGCGTCTTGTACAGCAGAGGTGGAGAGACTGAGGAGTTGTTCATTCGGGGGTGGAGCAATTTTGACGGCTGGAGCTTTGTTGTCCCGGTCAAAGCGAGCATAGAAATGGTTTAGCTCATCAGGAAGGGAGGCGTTGTCTGGGGGGGGGGGGAATGTTGACTTTATGGTAATCAGCAATGGATTTGATTCCTTGCCACATGCGTCTGGGGTCAGAGTTGTTTCGGAAATGCTCCTCGATCCGCTGTTTGTGATTGAGTTTAGCATTCCTAATTCCCTTTTTCAGATTGGCCCTGGATGAGCTGCATCCCTCAGCGTCGCCAGATTTAAAAGCGGATTCTCGAGCCTTCAGCAGGAGTCTGACCTCCCTGCTCATCCAATTATCCAATTAAATACCTAATGGGAGAAGACTCCATAAAACATCCCTATCCTCACCAACGTTAGAACTCAGCGTGTGGGTGCTAAAATGTCTGCAATTGCAAACATAGATGTGTCAAATAAAGAAACACCTCAGAACCCCACCCTCATAAATGCAAGTTTCCTCTTAATTCAATTTGTTTTAAGTGATGTAAGCAGTACCTGAGAACACTGGATATTGAAAAAGCAGCCAAGAAATATGCTAGCTGTGGAATCAAAGACCTACTCTCCAGATTGAGAAAAGCCTACAACAGAGCTGTTCCAGTACAGTTCAAACACTGGCATCTACCACACAATGTGGAACATTGCCATGCTCTGTCCTGTCCACAAAACACAGAACACCAAATACAAATAATTACTGCTGGTTAAGTCTATTTGTCAAAATTGCAGAATAAATCATTGACAGTGCTATCCAGCAATATTTACACAATAAAATGTTGGTTTAGCCAGAACCACAATGCTCCAGATTGAGCACAGCCTTAGTCTGAATATGGACAAGAAGCTGAATTCTGGAGGGAAGGTGAGAGTGGCTGTCTTTGACTTCAGATAGAATTTGACCAGGTATGGCATTTAAGCCCAGGTAAAACTGAAGCCAACAAGCAGAATGAAAACACTTCAGTGTTTGGAGTCACAGCTCACACAAAGGAAGAGTACTTGGTTGCTGGAAGTGAAGTTGGTTGTTGGGCAGCACACCATTGCAATGGTAGAGTGAGTGTCTTACAGAGACCCGGGTTCAATCCTGACCACAGGTGCTATCTGCATGGAGTCTGTACGTTCTCCTTGTGACTGTGTGGGATTCCTCCCACATTCCAAGATGCACAAGTTTGTAGGTTAATTGGCTTCTGTACATTGTCCCTAGTGTGTAAGATAGACCTTGTGTTTGGGTGATTGCTGGTCACCACGGACTCGGTGGGCCTGTATCCACATTGTATTTCTAAACTAAACTAACTTGACCCAGCCACAAGACATAACCACAGGATTTCCTCAGTGCATTGCTTAGGCCAAACCACCATCAGTTGTTTCATTAATGATCTTCCAGGCATTAAAAGGCCACAAGTATTTACGATTGCCCTTGTTCATAACTCCTCAGCAAAAGTATTAACCCGTCTCTGCATGCAGCAAGAGCCATACAAAATTTAAGCACATGCTGATTAGTGACAAGTAACATTCATGCCAATGTACCAGGCAATGCCCATCTTCAACATCAGTCTAATCACCTACTCTTTACATTTATTGTCATTAGTAGCATATCATTAATGTCTTGGGGCCCCATTGTAAGCCAAAACATTGGTCAAAACACGCAAAAATTCCATAATGATGAACAGGCCAAAAGCTGGCTATCCTGCAGCATGTGACTCACCAACCGACACAATTCAAGAACTTGGTGTACATTTGTTTGGACGAATGTAGCACCAACAACTCACAAGAAGCATGTTACCATCCAAGATGGAGCAGCCCGCTTAATTGCCCCCCGAGCCTAAACATTCATGCCTTCCACCAGCAGTGCACAATGGCTGCAGTGAGTACCATCAAGAAAACGTACCACTTTTACTTGCTTAGACTACTCCAGCAGAACTTAGCAAATCCATGACCTCTCCCACCAAGAAGGATAAAGGCAGAAAGTGCATAGATACACCACCATCTGGAAGTTTTCCTCCAAGTTGCACCATCCTGACTGGAAAGTACCTGGTTTCTAAATCGCTGTGGCTAAATCTTGGAACTCCCTCCCCAACATCACCATGGAAGTATCTTCAAGTTGGAGGACTGCAGCGCCACCTTCTCATGGACTATTAGGGATGGGCAACAAATGCTGGCCTTGCTAGCAAAACCCAGATCCTGAAAATGAATAATAAACAAGTAGAAGATTGGGGCACTAGGGGACAACCAGCACCTGTGCAACTCTACTCTGGCCAAATACAGCATGATCAGGAGTAGTCTGAATAAGGTTAAATGATTAATAATTCGGAATATGGCCAAAGTTTGTGAAACTCTAAAATGTCAAAGTGACCTTTGCTTACCGGACAAACTTAGCCTTTGGGTGTACATTTCGCATACGGTACTTTGCCAACCTTCTATTCAAACAGTTAAACAATGCTCCCAGAAGTCCACCGATCAAGCCCATGATAATGAAGAATGCTAGATCCACCGCTGTCCACAAATGGCATTTCTTGTCTCCATCTGCACACTTAAAGACAATGGCCATAGCAACAAGTCAAATATTGAAACTGAGAATCAATGAAACTTTGAAAGACATTCACAATCCAGCTCACATGTACAATGAACAGCTCGACCACCAACACAAATTGTAATAGGTTTACCAAGAGTCAAGCATCAGTACAGGAAATATCAAAAACACCGTACAGCAGATTGAGAAAACATGCACATCATAGTCATTGATGTTATGATAAGAAATCCAAAACATCTAACAGTCAGACTTAACTTAGGACTATGGTAGAGTGTGAAAATGTGCCAGAGGGCAAGCAAGCACATGAACGCCCCAACAAGGGGGCGCTGATGATGGCTGCCTAGCCAACGGTCTGTCTGTATTTTCATTCTGTTTTGTTATTTTAAGTACGTATTAGAGGTATGTTTTGGTGTTTCTTGGTTTGTTTTGTGTGGGGATGGGGAGGAGGGTTTGGAGGAATCAATTTTTTTCAATCTCTTACCTCGACGGAGATGCGATTTTTTCCGTGTCGTATCTCCGTCCCCCCCATTGTGGCCTAACATCGTGGAGCAGTGCGGCCTTTCCTGGAGACCAACCCGGCGCTTCATCGCAGGCGCGACGCGGACTTGCCATCGTGGAGCTGCAATGCCCTTGCCAGGATCGACTGTGGGGAGCTCCAACCACGGCCCTGTGGACTTTAACATCTTGGAGACCGGTTTTGACATCGTGGTCCCTGGTTAGAGACCGAGTCGGGGCTCCAATCCGTGATGTGCTTCAACTGTTCCGACGAGGGAATTTCATCACCCCGACGCGAGGGTCTCGGATAGCCGGTTGCGGGAGCTTTGGTGGCCCCGACCGAGGATGGTTCGATAGCCCCGACCACGGAGGAGAAAGAGGGAGAGATTGGACTTTATTGCCTTCCATCACAGTGAGGAATGCGGACAACCGCTGTGATGGATATTTATGTTTAATTTTATTTTATGTGGTTGTGTGTCTTACTGCTTTTCACTTGGGGTGGCTGTATGGTAACTCAAATTTCACTGTACCTTATGGTACAAGTGACAATAAACCCATCTTGAATCTCTTGAATCTTGAACAAGGCAAGTGGATAGAGCATAAGCCATGGACAGGGGAACAGAAACAGAGCAAAGACAAACATGGGAATGGATGGAAAGACAGATGTGCAATTTGAATCTTTCATGCCCTTAAAAATCTTACAACAGAAATGAAGATAACCAGATAATCTGTTCTTAGTAATTTTGGTTAGGGACAAGTGAAATAGAGAAATCCTTTTTCCAAGCCCTGGGATCCCTCTTGGCCAACCAAGGCTGCCACAACATTTTGATTTAATCTCTCATCCAAACAATAGCACTTTTGACAATGACATGCAATCACTTAAATACTACACTGGACTGTCAGTCTCAATTTTGTGCTCAAGTTTCGGAAGAGAGTCTTGATCCTAGCTTTTGGTTTGACTCCAATGTGAAATCACTATTTATTGAGGCTATTCTACTTCAATAAGTCAACTTTCAAATATTGTTAAATTATGGACAAAAAATTTCAGATACCAAGTTAAGGCTGTTACGAAAAATAATCAAATAAACAAAATACCTTGAATTCACCAAAGTTAAGCAGCCCGGGCAGTTGGAAGGAGCCCCAGCTCCCGTAGCGGATACCTGAGCGGAACAGATTCAGCGTGAAAGTAGCAGACATTGAGCAGAAGAGCTAGAAAATGGAGAAGAGCAAATGGTCAAAATATAGGACCATGACTTACCACACAACTCCAGCCAAAATACTACAGCTCTGCATTGAGCATGCCCCATTAAAACAAACATCATATTCCAAAGAAGGGTCCTGACCCAAAACGTCGCCTATCCATGTCTCCAGAAATCTACTTGACCTGCTGTTACTCCAGCAGTTTGACGCACGCTCAAGATTCCAGTATCTGTAGTGCCTTGTATCTACAAACACCATAGTCACATACTTTTGTCTCCCAAAAACCTGGCAATGCAAACTATTGTATCGCCTGCAACTCACAAAGATTACCAACATCCCATCTTGCACCCCAGCCTGCGAATGACCCAGCAAAAACATTCTATGAAAACTTGAACATTTTTCACCTTGCTACCTTGCTTCTGACAGAAACCAGTCTCACTCACCACTTTCCAGGTTAGGGCCTGGTTCCAGAAAGAGGATCCTTCCTCCAGACTGAAGAGTGTCCCTCCAATCGGAGCCCCAAAGGCTGCAGCAACTCCTGCTGCTGCCCCTGCCGAGACAAAGTCTCGCTTGTCCCTGTGAAGCCAACATAGCCTGTAAGTGTCAGTTCCATAGGATCCCACATTAGTGGAGAATCCAATCAAAGACAGCATTATCCAACTAAAGAAGGGAGTTTTAATTCACTGCTTTGTGAAAATGGGCAATCTGACCCCAAACTGCCTCCACTATGGCTTCATTGAGCTTAATCAGGAGCAACTTGGAGGAAGATCTATACTCTGCAATAATGAGATATAAGATTCCTGAATTCCCCATTAATCAAAGTCCATTGAACGTAATAAGGGCACCACTTTGAAGTGGGATTGCAGAGTTGGATCATGCACAATCAGAAAATGTTAGGTTTTTTTAGGTGATTGATGGTAATCACTGGTTCAAACAGCAAATGTGCAACATGCACCTCATTGACATACTATTGACGTTGTGATGTTAGCCAAAGATATGCAAAGGCTCGCCTCAAAGGAAATTTTAGCCTCATCCTGCACTTCATTGGGAGCTGTGAATTTGCTCCACATCACACAATATTCTGCATCAACATGCTTATTGAACAAGGTGCTACCTCCCCATCGCTCTCTATGGTTGTGTATACATCAGTGTCCACCTTGAGACCCTACAGCAATGTTCCATTGCTAAAATACACTGTATACATGAAATCATAATGAAATACAACTTTTATCGTTCAGCGCTACACAGAATTGAGCTAGTTTACTGAGCATTTAACATAAACATTTTCCTGAAATTCTTCAGAAGGACTTTTGAAACCAATGCAAAATGATTTTCTGACAAGATTAAAAGGGCCATTCATTTATAGCAATTAAGTTAAATTTTGTTCCATAATATGCAATTCCAAATTTAGCCCTTTTTCTCCCAGAGTAAAATACCACAAATCATGTCTAAATGTTTAGGGTCTTGCCATTACCCTTCAAGGTTACAGCAACAAACTTACAATATTGTGGTTTTATTTCACATTACCTCAAATGCATAAATTAATTAAATAGCTAACAATTCTATACTTTTCTTCAAGCCTTGATCTAACGTAATTCATCACTAAACACGGAACAAAACGGATTTTCACAGCGGTGACAAGAGCACATTACATTTTTATTCTTCCATATGGCTAATAACAACTTAACAGACAACAATCAAATGACCAAGTTCTCAATAAGAATGGTTGAAAACAGTGGAGAGATTTGTAGCTCTGCAAGCTTAAACGAATAGAAATATTTTGTATTTCAATAACATTTTGGAGACAAGGATTCCTACCTGTCACTGCGGAAATAAGGGAAGTTGAACTGGATCTTGCGGAAAGTGATGCTCTGAAACTGTACCAGAAGAGGCAAAAAAGCGAAGCAAGCATCAGATACAAAGCAAAACACGGCAAGAGCCTGAAAACCACTCCATCCACCTCACTCTGCACCACAACACACTGCACCCCCAATCCTAATGCTCTGCCACACCTCCACAGCCCACACAGTTCAATATTTCCTCTTGGTCCACACTTCACCATACTCAATCAATGCCCCCTGGCCAGGTCAATTAACGTAGAGTCATTTTAACACAGAAACAGGCCCTTCAATCCAATTTGCCCATGTCCACCAAGATCCCCCATCTACACTAGTCATACTTGCTCACATTTGGAAAAAAAATCACTAACCCTTTTCTATCTATGTACCTGTTCAAATGTCTTCTAAATGTTTTCAATAGTATATCATTCAACTACCTCCTCTGTCCCCACCACCCACTGTGTAGAAAAAGTTGCCCCTCAGATTTCCATTAAATCTTTTCCCTCTTACCTTAAACCTACATCTTCTCGTTCTTGATTCCCCTACTCTGGGTATAAGACTGCACATTCACCCTGCCTATTCCCCTCATGATTTTATACACCACTATAAGATCATCCCTCAGTTCCCTGTGCTCCAAGGAATAAAGTACTAGCCTTCCCTTTAACTCAGGACTTCAGGTCCTGGCAACATCCTCATAAACCTTCTCTGTAGTCTTTCCAGCTTAACAACATCCTTCCTATAGCACGGTGACCGTAACTGGACACAATGCCCAAAATACAGCCTCACCAACGTCTTATACAACTGGAACATAACAACATAACCTCTACACTCAATACCCTGACCGATGGTCAATGTACCAAAAGCCTCTTGACCACTATCTACCTAAAATCTCAATAGGCCCTAGTGAGATTAGATCATACGCCCCCGGTTTACAAAACCAGTGCTCCAACCCCTGATCTACGGAGCCAAACTTCATTTTTGTACAAAAAACAGAATCTGATCATTTTCCTTTTTCTTCAGTCAAAGAATATCATAAATTAAACACCATCACAAACACTAAAGTACATTTACAGAACTGCTGCCGCACACCAAGACACTGGACAGATACCAAAGTCCAGAAAAAAAGTGTTAATACTCAAAACTCGCAAATTATCACTGCTGTATTCCCATGTTATTCTGCAATAGACAACATGCTTCTTGCAACATGCATCTTGAGTCCTGCAGAGTTGAATTCCTTTTGGCAGTGGCTGAACCACGTGCTGATTAGTGTTCTAGATAATGACACGTATCCAGCATTAGCTCAACTGAAGACAAAGACAAAGACAAACCAGATCCCACCCACTCATCGCTTTACTCATTTTCCAAGTAGAAATCAGTAAACACACTGAAACAGTTACCCAAATAAATCACAAGGAGGGCAACTTCTGATCATATATACAATGATTTTATTGTAACACCAAAAATGACTGGGGGTGGGGTGTGGTGTGTCATAACATGCAAGACGATTCTGTAATTCACCAATAGAAATGTTAGTAGAAGAATCCAATTAAAAAAACAAAATGGGCATTTAAGATGTATAAGAAAGAACTGCAGATGCAGGAAAAATCGAAGGTATACAAAAAGCTGGAGAAACTCAGCGGGTGAGGCAGCATCTATGGAGCGAAGGAATGGGTGACGCTTCGGGTCGAGACCCTTCTTCAGGCTGATGTTGGGGGGGGAGAAGAAGGTTTAAGAAGAAGGATATTTAAGAAGAAGGACATTTAAGATGATCATCAGGGGGATGACACCGTATAATGTACCAAATATATTACGCGTAAATCAGATTAAATGTCAGAGGTATCTTTCCTTATTTACCTGAGGTAGCCCTGCTCCCACCACAGCTCCACTGTGAATCATTGGGCCCTCCTTCCCCACAAATAATCCTGGAAAGTAAAGAAATCTGTAAGTTTATGCACGCAGCAACTAATACCCACTAATATGGAAGCATTCTCACTAAAGGAAACAAATCAGCTCAAACTACAGAAGGAGAGGACAAAGTGTCCTCTCATATCAGAAAACGGGAAAAAATATTTTGTGCTATCATGAGTCCTGCAATATTTAATCCCCCACCCCCCCCCCCCCCCAGTTTTCCAGGTCCAGTAAAAATTTCCAGGTCCAGTGTGCCGTCAGACCAATGAAGTATGCTATTTATTGTCAGGATATTTTTTATATAAAAGATGTTGTAAATTAAAATGCTCCTCAGTATTAAAATTATTTGCTCTTCAGCTTGCACATGAAATGAGCAACACCCAGGAGGAGTAAATGACCCACCAGAAACAAAGTAAAACCCAACCAGTCATCACTGTTTGCCAAATCACATGCAACCCTTCTGTTATTTGCAGAGAGCTTCATGAAAAATTAAATCAACACCCCAGCAGGTATATAATAAATGCATTGTGGAGGCAGATAAGTTGAAACCGATCCAAAAGCACAGGAGTTTATTTGACATGAGTTACTGAGTCATGGGTTAATTCCTAAACAAATGCAATTTTACCACCTGAACTATTTAATAATTTACTTTGGCAGAGGTCTGAACTCCATTAGTGCCAAATTAAGCAGATTACAAGACAGCTGATTGACGCAGTGCTGTTTGTACATAAAGCTGTATCACTAAAAATCAGTAGCAATTCTGGGGTTTAGAAACACAAGATCAGAATATTTTATTGATAATTCCATCCAAAATATCGTTATCTATGTGTCTTCGTCCTGATTAACCCTCTGCGTACAATCTGAAGCGTTTCATTTTCTTTAGTTTCCGGTAATCATAATGAGACTTGGCATATTTCAGCTCTGCTTGTATCTGATAAAGAAACAAATGTTCTTTACCTCCGGACACACAAAAGAGCACACCCACTGCTTTGCAGACCAGGGTCCGCAGCCTGACAATCCCAGGAATCTTCACCCCATTTAGGTAGCATTTGATTTCAGGAATTCCAGATCCAGCTGCAATGGGCTGTGAAGCAAACAGAGGTCTTTCAAAATAACATCCTCACCAGGGCAGATAATAAAGTCAAAGTTCAGAATATCCGTTTGTAAACCGTACAAAACTACCTTTAATCTTTTCTGAAGGAAAACGGAGATATGCATTCAGCAACAGAAAATAAACAATATACGAGTATCCACTGGACATGAAGCATCAAGTGCATTGCTACCTCATATAGTTTAAGTTTCCTATTTGATGCAAAGCATTTAGCAAGTCACGTGTGTTGGGAACATGTTTGCAAATTTTTACCTCAATCAGCACCAGCAGGCTGGACAAGAAGACAAAACCAATGTTGAATGCCAGAATTTCAAGGAGGGAGAGCACAAGACAGCCTCCCTCGCTGCAATCTTCCACCGCTGAAGAGCAAGAAGTCAAGGAAAATGCATAGCAATCAGCAATCAAAACACCTTCAAGATCACAGTTTCTTTCTACAATTGGATTCACTGAGTCAATGAAGCAGACAAACAAAAGCAGAGCAGGGAAGCTGTCGTCACAAGGCAATAAAATCAGACAACAGTACCTGGAAATTTTGAGAAGCACAGCTTTTATAGAATGCAGCCAGGCTAACTTCCAGAGGGCAATTTATAGCATGTGGAAGGTTTAAAAATCATCATCAGTCACATTTTTAAAATTCATTCATTCTTAGGATGCAGATGTTGTTTGCAGGTTCAGTATGATGTGCAGTGTTTATCCTCCAGCCATGACATTACCACAATTTAAATAGACAATAGACAATAGACAATCGCAGGAGTAGGCCATTTGGCCCTTTGAGCCAGCACCAACATCCATGTGATCATGGCTGGTCATCCCCATAAAGGATACATCGCCCAATAATTTGGAACTTGAGACTTTGGAAGAGATGAACAAAGTAATCGATAAAGAGCCCGACCTAAAACAATGAGACAGAAACAGTCTTTCAAAATAAATTAATGAAATATGACCATGAAGTGATGACTGACAGTTTATTAACTGTCAAATACATTTTTGTGGTTTTCCCGGTTAACTTTTCTATTTAATCAGTATCGATTAGTTGGTAGCACTCCTGTCACGATCTTGGTTTCAAGCATCATTACAGCATGTGAACACGTAATCTAGTCCAAATGGTACTGCACAAGGGGATCTGCACATTTTGAGCACCATCTTTCAGATGAGGCAGAAACTCAGCAAGTGAGGATCCCAAGCAATCCACTCAGTGAACCAGAAAACATTTTTCTCACTACCTTGAGCATCAAATAGTAATCGTCATTAAGCTCACAACCCTCAATTGAATCTTGTTCTGTGTCTTCACATACACCTGAACTCAAAGTAACTCAGTTTATGAAGTACTCACTTTAAGATTGGAAGGACAAAGTTTAGGCTAACTTCCAGATAGCCATTTATATTCCAGAGGACAAGGACAAAAAGGGACAATTTTTTTTTTACAGACAGAGGTGGGCACCTGGAACACGATGCCAGGAGTGGTGGTGGGAGGCAGAAACAACAATGGTGTTTAAGAGGCTTTTAGATTGGCACATGGATATGCAGGGAACGGAGGGTATGGATCACAAGCAGGCAGATGAGATCAGTGTATCTTTACAACATGTTCAGCACAGAAATTGTGGGCTGAAGGCCCTGCTCCTGTACCATTCTTGTTGTATGTAGAATAAGCCACTATATAAAAATCCACATTCTTTGGGCAATATGACTTTCGAAATGTATGGCAAACATAGTTAGAACACACATGGAATGGGAGGGGTAATATACTGACATGGATTGATAATTGGCTATTGGATAAAAAGCTTTTAAGAATAAATAAACAGACCCTTCGGGTTGACAGGCTGTTAATGGGGTAATACAAGCATCAGTGCTCAAATCTCAGCTATTAATAATCTGCACAATGAGTTTTGCAAAAGGGACAAATGCTTCTCGACTATGCCAAACTAAATGGTTTGCTGACTATGCCAAGCTAGTTTGGTTTCTAAGTGCAGAGGAAACCCTAAAGGGGCTTCAAGAGGATTTAGGAAAACTGATTGAGCAAGAGCAAGAGCAAAAGCAAAGTGTTTTGGAAGTGTAAAAGACTAGAATCTGGAAGTCACTGAAACCCAACATGCAGGCCCAATGAGTGATTGAGAAGGCAAATAGCCCATTTGCCTTTGTTATGAATATACGGCAATTGAAAAAGGGGGGGGGGGGGGGGGGAAGAGTCAGTGGATGCGTTGCATTTGGATTTTGGAAAGGGTTTCAATCAGGTTCCAGATCGGAGGATGATCAACAGGGTTACATACAGAACGCTGAATTGAGGACAAAATATTGACCTAGCAATCCCATCTGGTCATCAATTATGGAGTAATGATAATTGGACCCCTCACCAAAAGTTGATGATGTACATTGTGAATAGCTGGGGCCAAAGTACCAATTCCCCTTGTAGTTCACGAGTATTGGCTTGCCAACCTGGAGCCCACACTTCTGGAACAGAGCAAGTTTAGGTCTTGCTGACAAAATGTTTACAGGTTTAGACTGATTGGATGTAGTAAGAAGCTTTTCTCTGCTTCTGAAGTCCAGAAGCAAAGGTCAAAATATGAAATTAAGGAATAGACTGTTTAGGATGAAGTTAAGGAGAGGTTTTTTCACTCAGAGAGTGGTAAACATATGAAGTTTGCTACACCCAAGACTGAGGAGATACAGGGTCATTCAAAACTGAGATCAAAAGATTTCTGGATATTGGAGGAAACCTAGGTATCTGGCAATCGTCCAGTAATAATTGTCCCGAGGTAGAAGACCAGCCATGATTTTGATCCTGCCCCAACATTTATCCTGTAGATATGTTATATTTTTCAAAAAATAAATTTGGTGACCATGGAGGAGCTGAAGGGGTTAGTCATAGAGGGACTTCTCGCTTGGAAGTACAATAATTTTCCCCCTATTGCCATTATCACAGGGGAAAACAGATACCAAGATGAAGTAGATGCTTTTGTGCTAGACAAATACAGGAGCAAAATTTAAAAACACGGACAAAAATAAACAATTCTGAACAATTAACCGATAATCTGTAGAATCAATAACCAAAACCTAGAATGACATTCTGCCCTCTCTGGGAAGGTTTAATAATTGACAGCTGAATTAAGGCAGGTCAAAGCAGGATAAAGATTTACAATTGCAGAACGGTGGAAGGATAAGGCTCATTGTGATAATTACCAAGGGTTAGTAGTTTAGCACTTGCACTCTGAACGCACAATATCACAGCTGTCCCAGTTGCTCCTTGATACCAGGGGTCAATCAACTGTCCAGGAATGATAAGGAGAGCTATCCTATTCATCAGTAATACAGAAATCTCAGGAGCAGACCCTGAAGTTGTCAGTTTTGCTTATTGTAAATAAGCAATTCACATACTCTTGAAGTGTATAACATCCTTTAATGATAGCACAGGGTATAACACACGTCAGCAAGGACTGGTTACATTCTTTTACTGAACTATACCCAGGGAGGAGAAAGCGTTATGATTTATGTTAACTAAGGCGCGGTTAATGGTACTGAGATAGCTATATTATTGGTTGCATGCATAATCCATCTACATCCTTCCCCTTAGAAAATCAAAACAGATTGGAAGCCATGACAACAGAATTAAACAAAATCGCCATAACGGACAGGTGGCCTACTAATCCGACCCAAGCGCGAACACGTCTCTCCCCCTTCCCCCGAAAGATCAGAAGGAACAGGAGGCTGCGAAACAGCTGGGGAACCAGAGAAGGGCTGCGGGGTGAGAGAAGCAGGAGAGTCAGAACCGCGAGCGGCAACAGGTGACCCGCGCAGAGGGGAACAGGACGCGCGAGATGGCGAGATGGAAGCATGCAGGGAACACTGGCTGGGACGGCATCCGGCTGTTGGTATGAGATTGGCGGGGCATAGGGGCCCGGAGGCTGCGGCTTCGGTTCGTTCACCGCAAGCAGGTGTTGACGGCTTCTTCGGCAGATAGTTCCCTCAAAGTCGACCAGGTATGAACGAGGTGAATCAGCCACCCCAAGTACGGTAGCCAGACGGGAGAAACCACTGGCGGTTTGCAACCGAACAACGTATCCAGGCAACAGAGTATCAAGTGGTCTGCACGCCCGATCGTGGTAATGCCGCTGGCTGTCATGTTTCTCCTGAATGCGCCTCTGCACGGAGGCAGGCTCCAGCACTCGAGGTTGCAGCTGGCGCTGGGCAATCGGGATGGTGGGTCTGGTCGTTCTGGACATCAGACGCTGAGCAGGGGACCCCATGACCGGATCCCTGGAGGTTCCTGAGGTTCAGGAGATCCAAATACAAATCAGAGTTAGACAGTCTCGCCTGCTCCATCAGAAGCTTGGCCCTGCGGACGGCCCGTTCAGCAAGGCCGTTGTTCTGTGGGTAGTCTGGGCTGCTGGTGAAATGCACAAAGTTCCACTTATCGGTAAAAACCTTGAACTCTCGGCTGGTGAACTGCCTTCCTTTGTCAGTCTGCAACCGGACAGGAGACCCAAAGGTGGAGAAGTGTTTTCGCAGCTTACGGATTATCATCTCCGACGTGAGGCTTGTCAGCAAATCCACCTCGAACCAGCTTGAGTACGAGTCGACCAGGACAAGGTAGTGGTTACCACGCCACTCGAAGCTGTGGGCAGCCAGCAAGGACCAGGATCAGGCCAAGGCAGGAGCAGGTTGTTGCAACAGGGGCTGTCGCTGCTGGTGTGGTGCAAGACTGTTGCACGTGGAGCAGGCAGAAACGCGGTCCCGGATATATTTGGCCATTCCAGGCCAGTAGAACTGGCACTGAGCTTGGGCGAGTGTTGCATCGACCCCGGGGTATCCGCTATGGGCTGCACGATAGTAGAAATCAAACAGGGAGGACGGGACTACAACTTTATGTCCCTTGACGATAACGCCATTCTGTAGCACCAGTTCGTCGTGGACCAGGAAGAAAGGCTGTTTTTCAGTCGGCGTGCTGGAGCGCTTCGTTGGCCACCCCGATTTAATCACCAAGGCAAGCCGCTGCAAAACTGGATTGGTAGTGGTGTGCTTCTGGGCATGGCAAATTACCTTGGGAAGTTTATACCAAATCTCAGTGAGCTGAGTGCACCCCTGCGGAAGCTGACAACAAAGGATATCGCCTGGGCCTGGCTCCCACAGCACCAGCAGGCTTTCGACTGTCTCAAGTCCAGACTGATTAACACACCGACATTGAGGTTCTTCGACGCGAGCCGCCCCATCACCGTCACCTGTGACGCTTCCAAGTCCGGTCTGGGCGCGGCCTGCCTTCAGTCTGTCGATGGATCGTTACACTTATGTTATATTAAACACAAACCAACATATACTATGATCAATAATTCACTTACCAAACCAGTGCAGACTCCAATACAAAATACCAATATCCATTTCACTGCCTCGTATCTCCTGACTCTCTGTTCAAATGAAACAAAGATAACATACACACAGATCAGATAAACCAAAGAAATACAAACACACATACACACTCACTCTGATTAAAGCAAACACACTGGAATTAACAGTGGAGATGTGGTGTAGAATGGTTTAGCTGTGACAAATTTGAAGTACTTGTCTAATTATAGTTTGGAACTAAACCACAAAATGCAAAAAAAACACAAGAGTCAGCAAATGTGAAAGTGAAAGAGCTCTGGTGTGTGTACATTGCAGTTTTTGTATCCTGTTTGCTCACCACAGGTGCTGATTGACATCTTGAGTATTTCAATTTTATTTTAATTGTTTATTTTCAATTTGGTAATATTTAATTCAATAATATCAGTTATGTTACAGAGGATTTTTCACAGTAAAAATAGTAGAAATATGTAATTCCCTTCCCCCAATAAGCGACTGGCCTTCTTTGTATTTGAAGGTGGGCAGTTGAGGAGGTGGAATTAATTGATAGTATTTCTTAAAATAAGGCATAAAAGATTTAAGAAACCAAACAAGCAAACGGGTTGTGTTATGGATCAGCAGTGACATAATTAACCTTGATCCACCAATCGATGATGGGATCCTGTTTCTAGGTTATAAATATTTATAACACGTTTGACTGGATGTACCCTGGGAAATTACGTGTCTTGCAATCATGTCGAGCTGCACACTCCAAATTCAACTCAAGATTAGGAAAAATCGATCCTCATTCAGGTTAGTGTGTGAGGAAGAGCCCTCGAATTTAAAAAAATGTTGAAAGGAATCATAAACCCAAAAGATTCTGTGGATAAAGTTAAATATTATTATGTAATATATCATTTAAAGTTTTTCCTAACATTGATTATAAATTTATATTCAATCACATAAGTTGCTTTTACTCAGAAAAAAAAGTGCAAGTCAATCTTCTGGAGGAGTGATTTTATAATAATGTAATCTTTACAATTGTAGGTCAGATAAAAACACACCAATTCACAAAGCAACATTCACAACCTCAGGTTGCCCTTGGGTGTTTCATAGTGTGGTGCAAGGAAAAATACAGATAATATTCTCATGGAAAGATTTTGCATGATAATCATTCTTTGAGGTATTTGCTGAGGAGTGAATATCAAACTAGACCGAACAACTTTCCTAATCTTTTTAAGATATTGAGATAGGATCAGCTGTTCATATCTGGTGCAATGGGCATGGACTTAACATCTCATTCAAGTAATTCTACCTCCAACATTCTCTTAATATTAGAGTATCAGCTTAGTTTCTGTACTCAAGTTTCTGAGGGTCGGGCGCGGATGTTTCAATCCAATTCAGAAAAACACAAGTGCTCAGTTGTCAAAGATCATCTCCACAGGAGTGGCTCAACAACCACTTTTGACATTCATTGCCATTAACATCCACATCCTGTGGGAGACAACAAGATATTTTTTTGTGCGACATACAGGACACTCAAGATTTTCAAAAGCCAAGAAAAAATGTTAAAGACAAGCAAATTAACCCATGTTCACCAGATTTACACAGAGATCAGAAATAGTGAATGTGCTGTTATACCATGAATGTGCAAAAATACATTGTCTGTTGAAAATCTAGTAACCCTTCAACCTATATTTTGTCACTGTTTTCCCTTTATTAACTCCTATGACCCCAATTCGAATAGAAACCTCTACTATTTAGAATGTTAGCCTTTTGAATTTATTTTTTCCAAGATCTTTACCTGCTTCTGAAAAAGTAATGGTGACAAGAAAAAAGGTATACCAGCTGTTGCTTTACCCACCTTGTTATCCAGTGTTTCCAGCACCTCCAAATATGGCTCATTGATGCACTTATCATAATCCAAACTCTGCCAAAAGAACATAAAATTAGAAGAAACAGTGGCACTGCAAATTAATACAATCTTGGTTGATCCACCAAGCCAGCTCTATTTTCCAGCTTGATTCCCCGCAAAGTTTTATTCTATTAAGGGCCCAACATTCTAACGATGTGACCCCAGATTATATTCAACAACTGAGTATCCTCAACTCTTTGGAATTGAAAACAAAATTTATTTCCTAAACTGCCAGTTGCTCATGCCGACATCATGCTCCATTATGTTTAAGAAGGAACTGCAGATGCTGCAAAATCGGAGGTAGACAAAAATGCTGGAGAAACTCAGCGGGTGAGGCAACATCTATGGAGCAAAGGAAATAGGCGTCGTTTCGGATCTGAAGAAGGGTCTCGACTGAAACGTCGCTCCATAGATGCTTCCTTACCCGCTGAGTTTCTCCAGCATTTTTAACTACCTTCATGCTCCATTATACTCTCTTGCAAAAGGAAACAGGTTCTCAGTTTCCATTCTGTCAAGTATTTGACTTGTTTTTCAATGAGATTCCCCACCATTTTATTCTTCCTCTTATTCTGAACTTTAAACAATTTTCATCCATATTAATATATTTTCACTCTTGTCTTGAAGCAACCTTTCTTTCCTGTGGCACATTATTGAAAACTATTGGAATATCTAATTGTGGTAATGCCAGTACTTTCCCTGTATTTACCCTTCCACTTACATCCTTTACATGTATCAATTTCAGTCCATAAATTTATGATGGCTGTCTAATAGTTATATTTTGTGTTGAAATACATTTACTTCTATTTTAAAATTTGATTTTTATACCTGACAATTTATATCAGATTAATAAATCTGCAGTTCCCCATCTTCTCTTCCTTCTTCGAATAGGCAGAGTTGCATCTGCTTCCTTTAATCTGATGGCGGATTGTTCCAGAAAGAGAATTATCAAGTCAGTGCAACTTTTTTTATGAACTAATTTTGATTCTTTTAAGTTCCTCAGTTTCCCTGAACCCTGGTTCCCCATTATTCCTCATATGTATTTAGTGTTTTTCTTTTTAATAATAGGCAGAACAAAATAGTTATTTCATATTTCAGCTAATAGGGAACAAACTGGGCATAAGTGCAATAAAATTACAAATCCAATGCATTGCGTTATCATTAAACTGTGCGCCATTAACTGCAATCATGAAACGCGCAGTGAAGCATACAACAAAAGAACAATTAATTAAAAGACGAACTGTGATGTACATGGAATGCAGAAAATTAGCATAAAAGTATTGTCATGTAACAGTGATATGCCTAGAAACTAACTCACTTAAAAGTTATAATTTATTACCCTTAAGGTTCAAGTCATTTACAAATCTGTTGATAGCCTAAACAATTGCTAACTGAGCCCATTGCTTGGTAGTTATTCTGTACATAAACCACACAAACTCAATTGGATTTCTGCGTGTAATTCACACCAATACGTTATTCTGTGCAATAACTAATCAATTCCCATAGTTAAATTCCAGTCTGCATCTCACTCTTTGGTATTAAATTAGAGAATTACCAGAAAGCTATTTGAAGGGTATATAGTGCTGTTGGGTCTGGTTATGTGATAAGTCTGACAGGCCAGGCCTATCACCGCATCCCGGCCACTCACAGGCCGGGCCTACTGCCTAAAATTCCTTGTTTCTACAAATCTGATAGGATCAGGTCCCAAATTATTTTTGAGACTAAGGAAGTTTAATTATAATAGTAACCATCTCTCCAGCTTCTGGATGGATAACACCAATATATAATGAAGCTGGGATTTTATCAGGTTGAGTTATAATGTTATCCTGTAGCAGACTTCTACACTGCTACATGATAAGGATGAACCAATCTATTCTGACCTCCTACTCCTGCTTTTGAAATCACTGCCATTCTGTTGACCACGTGACTCCTGAAGGTAATGTCCAGGGGAATTTTCAGCAATAACAGACCTGCTGGAGTGTGTATCACACGCCAGCACATTAATCATTATAATGAGCTCTCTTTAAAGAGAGTTTCATGGTTACAATAATATACAATGTACATTATTGTATATACAAGGTGCAACATCTATTCAGGTGAAAACTATTCCTCCGAATGTAGGGAAAAAATAGTTTGAGCAAAGGTGGAGTAATTAAATTATTTAACCAAACAGATGGCCTACTACAGTTCATAAATCTTACCTAAAGACATCTGTGGCACCAAAGAAATACACAAGCAGTTTCTCTGCTCACCTCCCAGCTTGTGGAGTGTAGGAAGGAATTGCAAATGCTGGTTTAAACCAAACAGAGACACAAAAAGCTGGAGTAACTCAGCGGGTCAGACTATTCAGACTCTGAAGAAGGATCTCGATCCAAAACATCACTTATTCCTTTTATCCAGAGATGCTGTCTGACCCGCTGAGTTACTCCAGGTTTTAGAGTCTATCCCAGCTTGTGGAGTATGGTTGAGGAAATTAGAAAGTAATGAGAAAATGAGGGATGGAGGGCAGAACATTGCACCATTGTCTGTTTCATTCCTTCCCTGGAGTATTATATACAGCAGGTGTGCAGTGGACAGGAACAAGTGAAAATTGAATGCACCTTTACACCAGGCTATTGTATACCTCATAATCTTTGCGTGGCAAAATTTCATCCTCTTCCTCGTGTGTCTCTCCCAGAATAGTCTGTCACAAAAATAGAATATTGCATTAATTCCAGCTCATTTAGATAACACAATCAAAAGTCCAAAAATTGACAAAACCCTTGTCACCTCGACACAAACAGTTGCAGAGAAACAAGGTTTCACAAAGAACGAATAGCCAACTCAACAATCTATTACACTAGGCCCATACAAGACATCACTCAATGCTGCAGTTTAATTAAATTTGCATGGTGGAAGCTTTTGGGAAGGTTACCAAGGAGCACATAGAACTGAATATTTGAGTTAAGGTGGAGATTTGCCATGATCTAAACAAATAAACTTGAGGACTAAATGGTTCCATCTTCCTGTTAACATGTAATGTTAACTTTTATCATTATTCATTCCATTTTTATTGACAATAAACTAAACTCAGAATGATTGCAGCTTCATAGTAGCCAAACCTCAATTGGTCAAGAATCTCACGAGATTGTGCACTTAGGGAGGGGTAAAGGACAACAATCACTAACTCCTCAACCCTATTGGCTTACCAGATGCTGTCCACCGTCATCCATGCACTGGGGACTAAAACCCTACGATACTGCTCATTACCGCAACTTTTGGAAACTGTTGTAATGATTTAGAATTTTCCTGCAATAAATCCATCCCACCAGCAAGTCCAAAAATAATGGAACGATTCAGGCCCGAGAGACAAAGTTGAATATCATAATTACACATTCTCAGAGTTTCATCGTTGTTACAGTGGGCAAAGCGAAGCAAGGACTAAAGACAAAGCGGGGTGCATACAACTCTTTAAGTCTGAACTACTTCTAAATGTATTTCTTATTGCAGCAGAGCTTCAACATCAACTCCACTTAAGCGAGAATATTTAAGGTTTTGGTAAAGGATTCATTTAATTTACCTCAGGTGATCTGGATCTGGAACAAAATCTTTGAAAGGCATAAAATTTGGAATGAAAAGTTTTTGAACCGTAACCCGAGACTAAATACCGAAAGATGTAAAGTGGGATTTGCCTACGCAACTGATTATTAATTGATATAGAGACAAAAGGCCAAAAGCCTTCTTGCTATCCTGTACATTTTATGATTCTGACATTACAGACTGATCTTCATATTCTTCCAATATCCAAAAATCTATTGACCTGGTTTAAACACATCCATCATATGAACAACCAGAGCCCTCCACAAAAGAATTCCAAACATCAAGTCTTCTCGACCATTCAATCATGGCTAATCTATCTTCCCCCTCAACCCCATTCTCCTGCCTTCTCCCCATAACCCCTTGCACCCATACTGATCAAGAATCTATCAATCTCTGCTTTAAAATATTCATTGACTTGGCCTCCACACCCTCCAGTGGCAATTAATTCCACAGATTCACCACTGAAAAAATAAATTCCTCCTCATCTACTTTTTAAAGTTACATCCTTTTATTCTGAGGCTATGGACTCTGGTCCTAGACGCTCCCACTAGTGGAAACATCCTTTCCACATCCACTCTATCCAGACCTTTCAATATTCAGTAAGATTCAATGAGGGCCTCCCTCATCCTTCTAAACTCCAACGAGTACAGGCCCAGTGCCGTTAAACACTCATCTTATGTTAACCCAATCAGTTCTAGGATCACTCTCGTAAGCCTCCTCTGGACCCTCTCCAATGCCAGCACATCCTTCCTCAGATATGGAGCCGCGAAGGGATATAGGCATGACACTGTCAAGTGAGACCAGATTTGTGACAATACTTGGTCAACATGGATGAGTTGGGCCAAAGGGTCTGTTTCTGTGGACACAAGCAACTACAGATGCTGGATTCTTGAATCAAACACAAAGTGTTGGAGTAACTCAGTGGTCAAGCAGCATCTCTGGAGAACATTGATAGGCAGCTTACAACCCAGCATTATGAATATTGATTTCTCTAACTTCGAGTAACCCTTGCTTTCCCGCTCTCTCAGTCCCTCCCCCACCCTAGTTCTCTGACTAATTCTACTGTCCTGATTAAATATTACTGATTGTGTACCTCGTCATCACCTTCCACTCAGCTAACAATGAACTATTCTACATTTCCTTCTCATCATCTGCTTTGATCTGTCATTTTCAAACCTTACCGTTCCATATCTCTGGACTTCCTCTCCCCTGACTCTCAGTCTGAAGAAGGATCTTGATCCAAAACATCACCCATTCCTTCTCTGTAGATGCTGCCTGTCCCACTGAATACTCTAGCATTTTGTCTATCTTTATGGGTACGCGACAGTTAGGGTTGGGTCCCTTTTTCATACTGTGTCTGTTTCTATGCTGTATAGCTCTGTGAATCATGACAACACATTCAGTCCACAGAAATCTAATATAGCAGAAAGAGTTCTTCAATCTTTATATGGCAAAACCTTTACAATACGTAAATGATACAATTTGATTATCCCTTGCCAGCAATATAAACTTTGTGAGTTGCATACAAAGTCCTCAAATCCCTTTCAACACCAGCATCCTCTCGCCTTTCAATAGATGTTCTCCTTTTTTGTTCCCGCTACCATTGTGAACAATTTCACACTTCCATACACCATCTGCCCCCTCTTTTGCCCAGTCATTCTCCATCAATTTGTAGCCTTCGAACGCCTACAATAATCTACTAGCCACAACCTGTGACACCGAAAGGGCCCATTTATTTATTGTAGGACTTTGCAATGATACAACTCACGGTGGACGGAAGGGCGAGGAGGGGAAGACCTGGTGTGGATGAGGGGAAGACGAGCCTGGGAGTTACAGAGCCCGGGGGCGGAGCAGGTGTCACCCCGGGAGTTTCTGCTTATCTCCAGTGCGGGGATTGCTTTGTGTGAGCCCACACACACATACACATATATATATATATCCCATCCCGGTGCCCGCGGCACAGCAGTGACAGCCGGCTGCCACTCACCAGCTCCTCCGGACTGCGGCCCTCTCTCTCCCCGCAACAGCAGCGGCAACAACAGCAGCCCCACGGCACACCCCGACCGCTCGCCATCGCCGCCCACGTCACCCCGCCCCCACACACACGTGACCGCTCGGGCCACCCAGACTGCCGTCACGTGCTGGGGACCGGCCTATCACGGCGCGGGGGAGGAGGCCCCGCGCAGCCGGCCGGCGCGTGCCCGGTTGTCCGTCTGCCGGTCTGGGTCCGCGCGAGCTGGGGCGGACTGAGGGAGCTCGAGCCTCGCGGCGCTGGTCAGTCAGCGAGCCGTGTCCCGGGTGACCAGTGGACGGGAGGGTCTGAGGGCACATACGGTAACAACTATTAGCCGGACTGGCTGTCAGGGGACCGTGGAGTGAAAACAAGTGGTGGGAGAATGTTCTATTCATTCACAGAATGGGTGTCGCAGCGGGTAGAGCTGCAGCGACGGAGACCCGGGTTCGATCCTGACCTGGGGTTCCGTCTCTGTGTGCTCTGTTGCGCGTTCTCCCTGTGACCGCGTGGGTTTCCTTCGGGTGCTCAGATTTCCTCCCACATCTCAGAGGTGTGCGGAGTTGGAGTTTAATTTCCCTCTGTAAATTGCCCCCTAGTTTGCAGGTGTGATAACATAGAACTAATGTGATCGATGGTCAGGGTAGACTTGGTGGGCCGAAGGGCTTATTACCATGTTTTATCTCTAAACTTATCTAAGAACTCCGAATGAGTTTTCCCTCAAGGATGCGAAGTTTGGCATTGTGTAGCTAAATCATTTAACGTGAGTAACTCAGCCAGTTAGGCAACATGAATAGACGACGCTTCGGGTCGGATGACAACTCAGTTTTGAAGAAGGGTCTGTCATTTCCCTCCACGGATAGTGCGTGACCCGCTGCGTTTCTCCAGCACTTTGTGTTTTGTTCGAAAATATGCGATCCTTTTGAATTGGTTTGAAAGTCAAGTGGCGATTCTGTTCTGCGTCAATGGGAAGACGTTCGTGGATATCATAATGTCGAGGCGACTCGACAACGTTTTAACGATCCCACAGGTAGGTTGGGATAACGTTTCTAAAATACTGACCTAACTAATGTTTCTAGGTCTGCTGCGAAACCGGTTAAGCGAAGTAAACCACCTACACCGTGCCCCAGATCCCCTAAACATCAGACGACGACGATACCGACTTGGATACTTGTGAAACGAACGGACTAGTGAACTTGTACCACAGAGAAGGCTGAAGTGATTTTGGCAGGAAGCATATGGAAGGAATAAGTTTCATGGAATCAAGAACGCAATTCGTGCAAAAGAAGACTTGGTTTATTTAGAAAGCGTCAGGGCAATCCTACTGAGAATGAACGTGGGGTTTGGGGTTTATGAAATAGCCATGAAGACAAAGGGGAGAAAGGCCGTGGAAGGTGCGAAGGACGAAATAAACACGAAGGTAAGGAATTCACGAGGTAGCCCAAATATATTTTTTTTAAAAGTTAAAGCCTGCAGATACTGGAACCTTGAGCAAAACATAAAGTGCTGGAGCAACTCAAAAGGGTCAGTCAGCATCTCTGTGGAGGGCTGAATATAAAGACCCGTCCCAACCCGAAACTTATATATTTCCTCCACGTGCTGCCTGACCTGTTGAGTTCCTCCAACATTTTGTGCTTTGCACGAAGTTAACTCTGTTTTTTCCACAGCTGTTTCCGGACCAGCTGAGTGTTGAAACAACATTTCATATTTCAGTTTCAGATTCCCAGAATCTACTCTCTTTGATTCAGTTTCAGATCCCCAGAATCTACACTGTTAAGCCTGTTCCCCAATTAGGAAGATGGTGAAATGTGTCCCAAGTCCACTTTGCTCTCTGCTTTCTCCCATATCCATGGATATTTAAAAATCTGTTGATTTTGTAATTTCTACCCTTGAAGAGCTTTGAGTCCTTAGCTATAAGTTACATTAAAAACAAATCAATAAATTACAACTATCTTGACTGAAGGAATATCTCATCAACAGTCCTGAATGTTTGAGACCCCCCCCCCCCCAAAAATGTCTGACACTGTGCCATTGGTCTGCGAATAGAACACCATTCACTCTGTCAAACGTTTCAATAAGACTGATTCTTAACTCCAGAGAGTAGAAACTCTCTACTCAGTCTCCCTAGGATAACCCCCTAAACACTTGAATCCAGTGAATGTAAGTTCAGAGGTCAAAACTGCACACTATATTATGTTGCTTGGAGTAAAGAAAGATTGGTTATGGGATAAATTGACAAAGGTGTTTAAAATTAGATTTTTTTTAATTAACACATGTTTGTGTTTATTCAATGAATTGTTTTGTGTTGTTAAAATCTATTTTATTGTGGAGGTGGTTTTCAGATATTGCGATATGATTCAGTCATGCTTTTGGTGCTCTCAGCTGGTGATCAAAATTGTGAACATCTGTGTATGCATCTAAGTATAGAGGTTCTTCAGTCTTTGAGATTGGGTGCCTTGAGTTCAGCTTGCCATTCATTCTACAGCATGTCAGTTGCATTCCAGTCATGAGAGTTGGGTTTCCAACTGCCTCCGAATCTGCAGTGGGAGAGTCTGTAGTTAGTTGTGTTGTGAAGAGAACCACATTTTAGTTTCACAGAACTCCAATTTGGTTCTAATTGGGAAAGCAGAGTGAAAAGAAAGCCAAAAGGAAAATGGAGCGAGAGAGGATAGGGACAGATGGGGAGGCTGCAATGGATTTTACTCGCATCGTGTGCTGATTTTGACCCTGCCAATTTTTAAATTGTAAAAAAGAAACTTGAATTCCAAAGGAGTGTCATCAGAGAAGAGAGGTTCAAGTTCAAGTGAGTTTATTGTCATGTGTCCCCGATAGGGCAATGAAATACATGCTTTGCTTCAGTACACAGAACACAGTAGGCATTTACTTTAAACAGATCAGTGTGTCCATATATCATTATTTAAATACATCACACATGAATAATTAAACTGATAAAGTGCAAATAACTGATAATGGGTTATTAATGATCAGTGACACGTCCCACAACAGTGGTGTTGTCAGCAAACTTGATGATGGAGTTTGCACTGTGACTGGCTACACAGTCATGAGAATAGAGTGAGTATAGCAGGGGGCTGTGCATGCAGCCTTGAGGTGCTCCCGTGCTGATTGTTATCGAGGCTAACACATTTCCACCAATACGAACAGACTGGTCTGTGAATGAGGAAGTCGAGGCTCCAATTGCAGAGGGATGTGCAGAAAACCCAGTTCTGCGAGTTTGGTAACCAGCTTGGAGGGGATGATTGTGTTAAATGCCGAGCTGTAATCAATGAATTACAGCCTGAGATATGAGTTTTGTCCAAGTGGTCCAGAGCCGAGAAGGGAAGAGACTTGCATGGATATGAGGATTGGATCTACTGGATACAGTGAAAATGTCAAAGTGTCAAAGGGAACTGGCTGAGTATAATTGGAGGGGGACAGTGAGAACCAGGAGCTGGATGTTTAGTGTGCTGTGGTGATAAGGTTAGTGGTGTTGAGGAAAAATGATGAAGTTTGCAGCGTTAATCTCAATCCTGAGATTGTTTTCTTTTGTTGTATGGATGTTATTTGAAAAGATATAACCTGCTTGGGTTCAGAGCAAAGATACTAGAGCAGTTGGTTAAGAGCGCTCAGTCACCCTCCACAATTATTTCCAGTGCAAAAATTGACCATTTCGGCAGTTTTTAACAAGTTGGAAAGTACGCGTTTCGTGTGTTAACAGTGTATGCCGGAGGCTGCCATGTCCTCCAGTAGGATTGAGCTGCTCTGCGTCACGCCCTGTGACCTGATGACCTTGCATACCCCCTATAGATGGTGGTATAGGAATGGGAATCTGACTAAATGGCTGGCAGTGATTGCCATTATTGCAACCACAACCCCAATCCCTCGCAACTAGCAGGTCTTACCCCTTTACTACCCTCTACCCATCCCCATTCCAGTCTCCCGTTGAAGTTATAGGGAGAGACAGATATGAGGAAGTCACGTATCAGCCTTGATTCCATCAAAAGGCTGAATTTACTTGAGAAATGAATTAGCTAACTGTTCAAAAAAGTGGCAGTTGCATCACATCCAGTTTGAAAATTCAAGATTCTTCATATAAATAGCAACATAATTCAGTTGCTTATCAAATGTAAGATCTGTCACCAATTGATCAGTTTTGAGCATTCTGGGGCATCTGAGAGTCACATTTACCTGGTGGAAATATGTGTGATGTGAGGGAGTAAAATGCTGACATGTATTTTGCTGTTATAGTTAGTCCAGCAGTGATACTTTTAGCACCTGCCAGTGAGAAGAGATTATGTTGGGAATACAACACCTTTGACTTCAGTTCTTCAAAGTCGGCAGTATACTTCAAAGTGTATTGTAGATAGCCTTAATTTCCAGTTGATCAACAATAACCAGTTAAAGATTAGGGGAGAGTTAAAATTGTCTTGCTGATTCTTGGCTTGGACCACTATGTAGATCAGAAGTAGGGAATAGGCCAGGTACAGATTAACTGAGTCCTTGGATGTCCCATTGCCAATTACAAAACAGGTTTTGTGCTAATGCACCATTTCCTTCTGCTACTTATTGCATGAGAGTAGCAGTTCCAATTCATTAAGGAGCTGGATTTTTTTTTGTTTGCAGATGACTAGTGATGCGGATCGAAGGACATAAAGGCATGGGGCGTGTGTCCAAATCTGATGAGGGTTCCAGAGAGTGTTCGAAGGGAAGTTCATGCAGTTCAACTCCTCTGGCTGACACCGATCGACTCAAGGATAAAATGCGCCGCCGTATTGAATCAAGAGACATTTGGTTCTCCCTGGAGTTTTTCCCTCCACAAACGGCCAATGCTGCTGTTAATCTGATCTCCAGGTAAGGCTGATCATGACCTGGTATGTTAAAGCTCAAGAGAAGACTTTGCTTGGTGATGAGTCTGACTATTTTATTTATTTATGGAGTGTGGGTATCACTAACAATCCCAGTTTTGTTGTCCATCCCTAAATGGTCCAAAGGTGCAGATTTATTGTGCATTGGACATGTGCACTTAAATGGCAGATAACTCGGGACTGTTGATGTGCAGATGGATCTTGGGGTGCAAATTCAGCTCCAACAAAAAGACACTACAGGTGGATAGGGTCATGAAGAAGGTATTTAATGCAGAAGAGATTCATTAGGTTGATGCATGGAATTTAGGGCTTTAAATTGGGAGAGATTATTTATTCTCACTTGAACATGGGAAGCAGGGACAACTTTATAGACGTTTATGTAATTGAGGGGCATAAATTGGAGAGATAGTCACAAACATGTTGGCAGAAACATCACAATTGAACAAATTTTTACTTTGAGACTTTGGAATTTTTTTTTTAATTACTTGATAACTATTGAGGGTAACCATCCCATTTTTAGCAACCCCTGATGCAGGTCAGTTTACTGTACAGATGAACGATTCTCCTGCATCATCAAATGATCCATACTTGGGATTTTGCAATAGATTCAGTGTTGTAACTTGTTGACTGTGACCTTTGCTTGGTTAGGTTTGACCACATGGCTGTTGGTGGGCCACTCTTCATTGATGTCACTTGGCACCCTGCTGGGGACCCAGGTGGCGACAAAGAGACATCTTCTATGACCATTGCCAGTACAGCAGTAAATTATTGTGGCCTAGAAACACTGTTGCACTTAACCTGCTGTAACCAAACCAAGGATCAGATCACACAGCACCTGAAAAAGGCTCGTAGCCTTGGACTGAAGAACATATTTGCACTACGTGGTGGTAAGAAATTGAACAATGTTCTGCTTTTCACTTTTTCTGTAACTCATTTCCCCCTCCTCTTGTCACCCACCCCACCTCCCAGCCATGTAACAGAGAATCTCAAAGCTCAGTGTGAGGACATGAATCCAGCCTTTCTATTGTCTATGTTAATTCTAATGTCCATGGATATAGCAAAGGTGATTGTCAAAAGAAACTCAGGCTTGTGAGTAAATTTGCTTTCTGTGGCATTATCCTTTCATAGTCTTCATTCTGTGAGGTATAGTTATTTTTCTATTGGACCTGTTAGACAAATAACATTGGGAAGGGGAAGGGCAACTATAGACTCCATTAATGTGAAATATTTATCACCTTCCTATAAACAATACTGTTTGCTGCAGAGTTGGCCCTGTGTTAAATAAATTAAATATGATAGTCTATTCTGCATTTTCCAACGTTGACAATGAAAGGTAGGAATGAAAACCCAAAGTTCAGAGTTAATAGGATGTACGAGTCAGTAACACATGCTGTTTTGCATTCTTTAGATCCCCTGGGTGATGAGTGGAAGACTGAAGAAGAAGAATTTAATTATGCTTGTGACTTGGTCAAACACATTCGCTGCGAGTTTAATGACTATTTCGACATCTGTGTGGCTGGTAAGCCAAGCTCTGCAAATCCAAGTTTTTTTTTTTGTATCTCCGTCTTGATGTCTGTCTTGAGGCAAGGTGCTGATATAAATGTTGTTTCATTGTAGGTTACCCAACTGGGCACCCTGATTGCGGCAGTTACAAGGAGGATCTCAGACATCTGAAAGTAAAGACAGATGCTGGCTCAGACTTCATCATCACCCAACTATTCTTCAAACCTGAGACCTTCCTAAAGTTTTATACGGACTGCCGTGCAATAGGAATTACTTGCCCCATTCTGCCAGGGATATTTCCCATTCAGGTATAGTGGTCCTAGAGCAAACCTTTCCAGCTGTGCCTTTGGTGATATACCTTGAGATCCCAGAGCAGTAACATCACTCAGTTTGCTGTCATGCAGTACAATGCTTCTTGTGCTGGTACAACTACTGCTATTAATCTCATTCTTCTCATACCTTGTGTGACAGAGTCATCACTCACTGAGACAACTGGCCAAACTCTCCAAGCTGCAGGTTCCACAGGAAATCAAAGATGTCATTGACCGAATCAAGGATAACGATGATGTTGTTAGAAACTATGGTATTGACTTGGCCACTGATATGTGCAGGGTTCTACTGAAGTCGGGGTTGGTGCCAGGGCTCCACTTCTACACCCTGAACCGAGAGGTGGCTACTGTTGAGATTTTGAAACGACTCGGACTGTGGACTGAGGACCCTAGGTGGGCTTGAACAAACAATTTAATCACGCACATGATTGCTACAACTCGCCGCACTTAAGCTTAATGGCCCAACTACACAATTTGCTAAATATTACTTAAATTCTACATGTACTTGCTGCCCCAGTTTATTAACTTGCGTTATTGATAAAGGATACCATATTTATTTCCTCTGCAAAAAAGATTATTGCTTTACTATGCTGGTGCTGTAATTGTGCTTGCGAACTATTAGGATATTTCCCAGCTTTGAAGCATTCTTTAAAAGGCTCATGGCATAAATTGTGTGCAAATGTTTTAATTAGCTTTTTGCTTTGTAGGCGAGTGTTGCCATGGACCGTCAGTGCCAATCCAAAGCGAAAGATTGAGGATGTCCGACCAATATTTTGGGCTTCGAGGCAGAAGAGTTATATCTACAGAACCCAGGACTGGGATGAATTTCCAAATGGAAGATGGTATAATCATAAATCATTACTGCACTCTTTTGACTGGACGACTGTGCTAAAGTGCAATACCAATATAGCTTATCACGCAAGGAAATTTACATTTGTAATTATTTGGCATTATACCAATCTTGGATTTTGTCAGTGGTGCATGTGGAACATTCTCACTGTGTCAAAGAGAACAGCCTGAGCTACAGAGAGAGGTTGGACAGGCTAGGACCTTATTCCTCGGAGCGCAGAAGGATTAGGGGTGGAAATAGGGTGAATGAACAGAATCCAGGGTAGGGGAATCAAGAACGAGTGGGCATGGGTTTGATGGCGAGAGGGGAAATAATTAATAGGAATTTGAGGGCCAACTTTTCCATACAGGTGGTGGGTTTATGAAGTGAGCTGCTAGAAGTAGTTGAGGGAGATACATTACATCAGTTTTTACATCAGTTCTCTGCAGCTCAGGCCGTTGAGTCTTTCATTTTAATTTTTAAGAGGATGAGTATGGATTTCATTGTGGAATTCTCTCACAGATGTTAGTTTATTGAACAGCCCTGCGTCCAATGTGGAGCACTTAATTTCCTGAGGAAACAACTGTACGGAAGATATTTACTGATTAAATCAACTCAATTGGTGGCTTTGCTTTAACTGTGTTACTCAGTGTCATAGTGGTATGCTTTTTATTATATTTCAGGGGGAACTCATCATCTCCTGCATTTGGCGAGTTGAATGATTACTATCTTTTCTATCTGACGAATAAATGTCCCAAGGAGGACCTGCTGAAGATGTGGGGGGAAGAACTGGTAGACGAAAATAGCATCTTCGATGTCTTCACAGCATATATCACTGGACAACCCAACAGCAATGGGATGAAGGTAATATAACGATAAGGACCAAATAAAAACAACCCAAAAGATTTCTGAAAATAACAATTTTGTGACTAATTCCGAAGACAAATCCTGTCGGAGTTTCTGGAAACACTATCTTTAAACTAAATGTATAATGTATAATTTAATGATCATGTCTTTATTTTAAATCTAATAAACATGTTGTGGAAAGCTGGGTATATGTGTTATTTTGTCGTTGATTGGGATAAGGTTTATACTGCTAGCAGTTTACTAAATTTGACTAGAACATAACTTTATGTAACAAATGCAAATACACAAAATCTTGAATTCTGGAACCAGAGGCAATTATTTTCACTGATCATATTTCAAAAAGAGTGCAGTAACAATCATTCATGAGAGATGTACTCGGGTTCAGTTCTTTCCCTTTTATTCTTCCCTTCTCCCTCAATATTCTCTCCCGGTAACATGGCAGTTGAGATTTCACATGTAGCTAGTTAACTTGTCCAATTAAAGTAAGCCTGGCAATCTTCCATCTTAGAGACTCAAGGGTTTAAACGGTCAGGCCAGTCCAGCTCTTAAATATAAATAAAACTCTGTATTTCTGGTTTGTACTTCAGGTGACATGCATGCCCTGGAACGATGATGCTCTGGCACCAGAAACATCCTTGATGAAAGATGAACTGGAGAAGGTGAACCAAATGGGAATTCTCACCATAAACTCCCAGCCCAACATTAATGCTAAACCTTCAACTGACCCCATTGTGGGCTGGGGACCTGAGGGAGGCTATGTATTTCAGAAGGTAAGATTCCAATGACACTAAGAATAAAAAGATCCGTTTGAGATTTCAGAAGTCCATAATTTAGAAATATGACCATGTGAAGATAGACCATGAGCATTGTTGCCTTTGCTTTAATCTTGCTGTTCCTATTTTAGGCATATCTTGAGTTTTTTACCTCCTCTGAAAATATATCTGCTCTGCTCAAAGTCCTGAAGAAATATGAAATGCGTGTGAACTACCAGATTGTGAATGTGAAGGTAAGGAGTTATCACCAGTACATGGAATTCATGGGGTAACATTATGCAGATTTCCAGACATGTTCAGATGTAGTATTCTATCCAATCTGAGCTGGCTAATTATGACTACAGCTGTTTTTGGTCAGATTTGTCATCTTACCTTGTACCATTTGTGACCTTTCGTAGGGCGAGAATATAAATAATGCTTTCAATCTGCAACCAATTGCGGTTACATGGGGTATCTTTCCAGGACGTGAGATAATTCAGCCCACAGTGGTCGACCCTATCAGCTTCATGTACTGGAAGGTAATGAAAATTGAACTTTGTGGAGAATTTAATAAAACAACTGGTTGCTTTGTAAAGAAGTGGCAATATATAAATGTCATGTCCTTTCGCTGCAATTGGCCTCAGCCCGTTATCTGTACATGTGTGATAGTTCTCAATACAATGCTCTGGGATTTCTGATTTGGGGTCCTGACCTGAAATGTTGTATATCCATTCCCTCCACATGTGCTGCTTGACCCACTGAGTTCCTCCAGCACTTTGTGCTTTGCTTGTTATTTTGAGTGGTTAACAAAACAGAAATATGGCATACCCTCCTTCCATTTGGATAATCAACAATATTGTGTTTCCAACACTTTAATTAATAAGTGATCCATGTGTTTCTGTAGCTAGCTAAAAAGGAGAAATTCTTTTGACTCGAGAGAAGGGAAAAGTCTGTTTGAGGTGGAAGTGAAGGAAGCAGATGATAGAATTGGTAACATTGTCATTTTGTTTTTAGGATGAAGCCTTTGCCCTGTGGATTGAGCAATGGGGAAAATTGTATCCAACTGGCTCTCACTCTCAAAAGATAATTCAAGATATACATGATCAGTACTACCTAGTCAATCTTGTGGATAATGACTTTCCACTTGAGAACTGTCTCTGGCAGGTTATTGATGACCTCTTTAAGTTAAAGGCATCAGAACAGACTCGTGGTTCTCCAGCTTGAGACATACCAGTGGAGTCAAGTTGTCTCAATGTCCAGGATAACTTGCAATCTCAAATAGGCGTTAAATGTGTTGATGTGCCCATGGACTCAACATGAAAGGAACACCACATCTCAGCCTGCCGTGTGCAAATCAAGATGTTCCTGAACTGAGCAGAATGGATTTCTAATAGTATTTGATGGTGTGCTGTGATTCGTGTTGCTTTGCACAGAACAAGCAGAATTTCTACAGGTTTCAGCGGAAGAACAGGAATGAATAAGTACTTGGTTCTGGCAAAGCCTGTTAATAATGGAAGATCATTTATTTATTATGTCTCCATATCTCCATTGTTCAGCAAATGCCAAGTTACCATTTTTCATTTGGATGTAATGGTAAATACTCTGCAAGAGTTAGGAAATTGCACCTGAAGCTTGACTGCTTTTGCCAAACATCTAGAATGGAATCATTCAGTATCTGCTAGTCTAATCAGAGCAGGCAATTGTTGTAGCTTGTTTACATCCCCTTACCACTTTGTACACATGTAACACTTGTTATATTGTAGTAGTTGAGATCCTAACCTAATTCTAAGAGTAAGTAGTGTGGATTGGATCAATTACATTTCCACAGTGGAGTGGGGTGTCACAGGTAATAGGGTTCTGTGACGAACATCGCCTGGGCCCATGCCATTCAGCGATGACTGAACCAATTTTGTTGTCTCATGACAAGCCCATATTGCAATATTCAGTGGTGAGAACAGAGGTTTATGGAGTAAAGATGTTTACAAGTCTAACCCACTGAATTGATAAATAACAATTTAGACCTGCCACCAGCTGTTCCCATGAATAATTCTGATCACTTCCTGTTTTTTTAAATATTTGCTGGAAGACAGATGTTTTTCCTGGACTGTGCAATGAACATGTCTTGATATAATGTAGGTATTACAATAACCCTGACCCCATGTTTAATCTTAGTTTAGAAACTGGCTTAAACTGTCTTGTTTTAGATTCTACCATTGTGGAAAGCCCTATTTCTGGCTGCTGAGCTGCAGTATATTTATATAACTGGGAATCAGTGATGATACAGGGTCCTAACATGTGTGTGGCATTAAAGCTGCCAAATGTTCCTCTATAGATTCCATCAATCCCATGTGCAGGATCTATTGATTAGATAGTGCCAGAGTATTTTTTAATGTTTGTCTGAGGGTGCAGTTGGAGGTGTGTTCGAATCGCTAGAGAGGGATATAAAATAATGTATTTATTTGGGTGCTAATTGTGTGAGTTTGTGACGTAAATCACTGTTGTATTTCTTTAAATTGCAACAGTAACCACTTCAATAAAATGCATTGGCTATAAAGCTCTACCAATAAAGGGGGAAAAAACTTGGATATAGATCTGGCACTAAATTCAGATTATGACAAAGTTGCTCAACATTAACCTTGCAAAGTCCAACTCGAACGGTTGTCTGGTGACTAAATTTGGACAGCTGTTATAACAAGTTATAGCTGATGTAGGCATACTCCTAAAGCCATAACTTATTTAAAATGTGCCAAAAATGCTTCCTCAATCCCTGAGTATATCCAGTCCTGCTGGCAGGACAGACCCAGTAGGAGTGAAAGCATAGTAGCACTCGGGTGGGAGAAAATAGCCCTGCCGGTCCTCAATATTGACTAGCTCCTGTGAAGTCTCCTGGCATCTGGTTGAGCACAAAAAAAGAAACCTTCCCCTGATTATTGCCAACAGCTAATGAAGTGTTTCTCCATATTACACAATATTTGGAGGTATCAAAGATACAGGGTGTACTCTGGACGGAGTGCTTCAGTGTTCACCACCAAGAATGCTTGGGAGTGCCAGCACTGATTAAACTAAAGGACATGGCTGCCAAACTGAGTCTGAATCAACATGAGCTGTAATTCGGCTTAATTCGGGGAAATTAAGGAATTTGCCAACACCATTTGCATTTAAATGTCACTGCCAACATTCCTTAAACAGTCAAGAGAAAAGTAAATGTTGTTTAAATGATGTCAGCTTGCTGATGTAACCCACTTAATAAATGTAACCATTGCTAAATGACTAATTTTGTAAGTCATTTGTAAACGATGAAATAATCACCTGACTGCATAAGCTTGGTGGTGGTGGTTGGAAATATCCTTAGTTTGCATTGCCTCTGGCTTCTTGTGGGATGGGCACTGTGGGAAGTCCCCAACATTAGGAGATGCCTAATCCTAAGGAGATGCATAGTTGCCAAGGGTAAAGGGCCTGTCCCACCAGCATGCAACTCAATGCGATAAGCGCGACCTAACGTGGTCGCTTGAGCCGTCCGGCGTCGCGGGGCCGGTCCCACTTCGATCGCCGGAGCCATGCGGAGTTCGTCCCGACATCGCGCGCGGCTCTGAAAAACTGACCATGTTCAAAAATTCCGCGCGGCAACGGCTTGTTGGCTCGCAGTCGTCTCGACGCATTACACACCGCCTCGACGTTGTGCCTCCATGACCCTCTCTGTGTGTGGCTCCGTGGCCCTCTCTGTGTGTGCCTCTGTGCCCCTCTCTGTGTGCCCCTCTCTGTCCTGGCGAACTTACCTTTAAGACTTCGCTCCACGTTCGCCTCACTTTGCGCCACGTTGCGCCACTCACCTGACCTCCGCGCGACCCTCGCTGCCGGTTTGGTCGCGCTTGCTGCATGCAGGCGCATGCTGTTGGGAACGGCCCTGTACAGGGATCACCCGACCTCCGTGCGGCCCCCCGCATCTAGTTTGATCTTGAAGGATTAGTATGGGAAATGCAGTGCACTTCAACCCATATTTTGTGTGAGGAATTCAGTGGAATATGAAGATCTCTGAAAAGAAGCATTGGTAATAATACTCTGACATCACTTCTACTGATTATTAAAATACTATGTTTTACTTTGAATGACTGGCTTTTTCTTCCAGTAGCATGGGGAAAGAGACAGATAAGACATTTCTCATATGCCATCTGAAAAGCCTCAATCTGCAGGAGAATGTAGGATAGCAACAGAGAAAAAATATCTATTAATTCAATGGGTATAGTAGCTCGCACACAAAATCTGTATTCAATCAGAGACATTAATGGGAATTCCCTCAGTTTGATTTTACAGGCAGTTTGAACAAACTTGTTTCAAGCAGTTTGCCAGAAAAGGGCAAGGAAAGGCTTTGGGCTAATTTAGAAAAATCTTTCATGCCTACTTTGACTATAGAATGTGATCAAACATCTGAGCATATGCCATGCTGTGTCGGATGGGCTACAGTTCATCACCTTTCATCTGCATGCACGTGGCAAATTCAGTTGTCAAGGGGCAGGATTTTCTATTAGACACCTGAATCTGCTCCAAGGAATCCACTAGTCCTGAGATATCTAATTCAAGGTTCTCTTCTCCAATGTCAGCAAAATGCTAGGATTGAACTTGTTTGGTGCCAGGCTATGCTCTCAAGGATCTAGTATCTGGTTTAGGTTAATGTTTTAAAACACGTCTCAAGTTGTTTTTAACTAAAGGAACAAAAAGAAAGTCTGAAGAAAGGTCTCAACCCGAAAGGTCACCCATTCCTTCTCTCCAGTGATGCTGCCTGTCCTGCTGAGTTACTCCAGCTTTTTATGTCTACCTTCAAAAAGAAATACCGTTTTCCCCCTAAATATGGTCTTGAAGCACTTTAGTGCTGAGGTTAGTTTAGGTTTCATATTGTTCCTGTTAGATGAAATTACCCTACAGGTTTACTCAAATCATATATTTTAGAAAATGTCTTTCAGCAGCTGATAGGCCATGCAACAATATTTTGTTTCCCGTTCCTCCTGCAATCCTAGGATAGTGGTCTGGTAGCAATAATGTTTCAAGACTGAAACGGGTCTAATGTAGCCTGGATGAGCTTTGTGAACCTATGTGTAGTATACATCTAACTCTGGCATCCTGAGTGTAACACTATTCAAAGTATAACTTGCACTCTATTCTCAATGCCTTGACCTAATCTCTCATGATGCACTCACAACAGAACTATTGGACTTTTGTGGTCAATGTTGTGAGTTGCCATGTTACAAATGTAAATTTTAATCACTCTATATTTTCAATACACTATTCATTATTTGAGTCTTATTACTCAAATGTTCTGAGATGTTGTGCTACAGGGGGAAAAAGGTCACTTGTTGCTGTTGAATCCAAAACTTTCAGCTAATTGATGGGAGGGGATGGGGGAAGCGGTTTGTGGATTAATCCAATAAATAAGTTTGGTGAGTTCACAAATGGAATGGATGCCTCAGGAATAGATTATAGCAACACCTGAGTGTAGGTTTTGCTGCAACATGATCAGTCTACTGAAAAGAAAACTCTGGGCATGGTCTATAATGTTACCAAGACCTCAAAATACAAAATTCATTTAAACATTGGAAACATTAAAAAAAAAATCAGCAATAGCCAAGCAAAATGGACATGTTTTTCAGTTACATGCTAATCTTTCATCTGCAGAACCTGCCTTACCTGTTGACTATTGGCACTTTTTTTTGGATATGGCCAAAGTTTCAGTTGTACACAGCCATTTACAGTGAGCTCCCCACACGTATTTCAATAAAAAAAGAAACCACACAAACACACTGCTGCACATCAAACAATCAAACTGGGGCTTGGTAAAACAAATAGAAAGCTCCCCAATGCCAGATAAAACTTATTATTCCAACAAAAGGATTTCGGAACACACATTCGAAAGTGCAGAAATAAAACTTTATTTTAGAGCAGGTTTTATAAAGAAATATACCCAAAGTACAACTTATTAAAAGTAAGTCAAAAATGAATGCAGTTAGATAAAGTCCACAACGAAATCTGCAGGATAGAAACACACCTCAAGTTATAATTGCAAGTGGATTACATTTTGAGAAGAGCCCTGACTGTACAATGTCTCCTCACTACAGTCGTTAGTACCATGAACCAGGCGTTGGGCTAGATCTTGAGGTCACTAAACACAACTTTGATCTCTGAAGTTGTTTGTAATCTAATTACTGGCAGAGCAAAAAGTTAGAACTCCCTTACAAATGAGATTTCCCAAATGCACCATCTTCAACCTGTCCAACGAGATTGGAAACTGAGTGAACCAGAACAGACTGACACTGGACATAGAGGGGTTTTGTTGGAACGTTGTGGCATCATTCTGTTCATCTTCAGAAGCAATGTCGGAGGGAAGTCCCAAGCCTTTGTTTGGGGGCAAGCTTACGATTTACCCACTATCACGTATTTCTCTGTTTTTCAACAACCAATCTGAGCCAGGTCGTGAAAACCTAAGGATAAAATAGACACATCAGGTTTACAGTGAGTGGGTTCAGTGTGTGTGAGGATCAGATTTATGTTGCTGACGTGTATAATTCAAAATTTTCATAGACTGAAATGGTCCGCTGTTATATAACAATTATGCACCCTATTAGTGAAATTTTATGCCGTATAATTTGAGTGAATAGTATTGAATGAAACAAAACACTAATTAGGAAGGCCATTATTTCTGTGCTATTGCTGTTGAAACATGCCTGCCTCAATTACTTCCTCTGGCAGCTCATTCCCTGTGTGAAGAAGATGCCTATCAGATTCCTAATGAATCTTTCCCCTCTCACCGGAAACCCATGCCCTCTAGTTCTTGAAAATAATTGCCCCCTCAGAATTTGCAGAGATTTAAGATGACAATTTTAAACATTTTTTTTTTTGTTTAGGACACCTTTGGTTTGCCTGAACCAAAGGGTGCACACAGTCAGTTTAACAGATTTAAACATGTGCCTCTACATTTACTGGAGAACATAGGGCTGTAGAGTAACAGGTTGAGAATCCTGATATAGAAACATAGAAAAATAGATGCTGGAATAGGTCATTCGGCCCTTCAAGCCAGCACCACCATTCAATATGATCATAGCTGATCATCTAAAATCAATACCCCGTTCCTGCTTTTTCCCCATATCTCTTGATTCCTTTAGGCCAAAGAGCTAAATCTAACTCTCTTGAAAACATCCAGTGAATTGGCCTCCACTACATCAATGTAAATTGTTTAGAGAAAGTGGAAATCAGTAACTGTTCCTACTGCTGATCACAGAGAGTTGGGGTGTGGGGAGCACATAAGAGACAGACTTTTATGCTCCAGAATTTACTCCACTGCTTGGTAGGAGAAAGAGAAACCAGCCAGGCTTTATCAGCACACTTCTGATCCATAGGTTAAGATTTTAGGGAGGAGGGTTTTGGGGGGGGGGGGGGGGGGGGAGAATCAGTTGTAATTCCTGGAAAAAACACGAAGACAACCAGACTGCTGATCCTCAGTATTTGGCTCAACCATGATGAAAGGTGACTGAGTGATACACCAAGGCATTTAACAAGAGAGAGAGAGACGTGACTAATATTGTAATGGCGCTATATGTAACTTTGGTACCTACGTCCAACAGCAGGATCCTGTTATCCTGAGCTGCAAACGCCTTTGACACCTGCATCTGTATGAAACGTCGCCGCCACAACTGCCATGCGTGCAGCTCCAGCTTCTGCTCGTACTGTGGGGGAGAGAGAAGCTTCATCAGCGAAATACGCTATAAACAGAGCATAGATCCAATAGCACCTGACTGTTGACTACTAGAGGCTTCCAGATTATGAGCTGATTAAAGTGCAGTGAATTCCCTATTGCCATCATTCAGGCAGGGTGTATGTCACCTGTTTATGCCAATAGGAGGACAAGGATCAGCTGCAGGATGGATCCCATTATCTCAGTCCTGTCCATAAAGACGGCCGACAGATGGATGACGAAGCTTCTTCAATGGGGAGATTCTCAGGGGAGGCTGCCTTCCCCTCGTATATCTTTGCTGTAATGTATGATTCAACATATTACCAGCCAAAGCAGGTGAACAGAATGTCTCAGAGACCACAGCAGGTTTCTCATCCCCAGAAAAGGGGATGATAAATGACACTGGAGCAGGCTATATTTGATTATTGCTGAAACTGACAAACACAGCCTAGCCAATGTCTGTGGATGAAACAATTAGTAGTCAAGGAGTTTTGAATGGAATGGCCATTCAGTCAAGATAACACTTTTAGCACTCACATTTTATTTATTTGTACACTGTACAGTTTATTGTACGTGTACCGAGGTACAATGAAAAATGTTGTGTGCTATCCGGTCAGGAGAAAGATAATGCATGATTACAATTGAGCAAATCGAGTCAAGA
The DNA here is from genome assembly GCA_963514005.1 of Raja brachyura. The sequence continues at coordinate 28,883,633 of OY740811.1, forward strand.
CCGGATAACCGGTTAAAGTTAGTCAAACTCAAGAAATAGTTATTTTAAAAATAAATCTTTATCAAAATCATTACGTCAGAACTGGACAGCTGTGTTTAGTCCTCCCGGTCCTAGTCTGCTGCGTCCTCTTTAACATAATTTACATAGAAAGTGACATTAAGTGACCACGGAAATGTAAAGCTAGATTAAATTAGTCACAGCTTAAACTGATTAAATTAAAAAATAATTTTAAATGAGAACTGCTTTGCTCACCAGTCCCCTGGCCACCAGCATGCTCACAGTGAAGCTCCTCCACTGCACCCAGATTTCCTGCAGCTTCTCGACTCTTTTCTTCTCCAAATGTTGCTGTAGGAGTGTTTTGTTCCACCAGTTTATCAACAGTCGTTTGCTGTGGGGGGAAAATAGAAACAGCTTGTAAACCATTCAAATGGGGATGCAGCTGACAGAGCTGCGCCTCATGGTGCCAGAGATTCGATTTCGACCCTGACGTCGGGTGCTGTATGTGTGGAGTTTGCACGTTCTCCCTGTTTCCTCTGGGTTATCCCATTTCCTCCCACATCCAAAAGATGTGTGGGTTTGTACATTAATTGGCCTCTATAAATTGCCTCTAGTGTGTAGGGTGCAGATGCGAAAGTAGGATAACAGAACTAGTGCAAACAGGTGATAGTTTGGTCTGAATGGACTCGGTCGGCCAGGGGCCTGTTTTTATGTTGTCTCTTTCATTCAATTAAAATCCACAAAATGCTGGAGGAACTCAGTGGGTGAGACAGCATCTCTGGAGTTTCTCCAGCACTTTGTATTTTGCTCAAGATTTCAGCATTTACAGTTTCTTCATACAGTACATTGACAACTCATCAACCCAACGCACCCCTCCTAAAAAATGAGACAGCCAGAGAAAGTCTTTCAGTGATAAAGCAAGACCAATCACCATAATTGATTCCTGTGGTGTTGCTCTGCACGAGATTCCTCCACATCCCACCGATCTGTCTGCTTCTCTGCCAGTACAAAAATAATCCACCGTGACACAAATTTCCGTGACACATATCTGACACGATATCTGATTGCTTGCAGCTGTGAAAGAAGGGCAGATTTAAGCAGTGCCTCAGATAAAGATCACAAAGTAACAGTCAATCCTGTCAATGCCTTCCCTCCTGCATTTCCATTGAACAGGTAGCACCGTTAGAAATTAGTGAACTATTTAATTACATTTCAATTCTACTCTGAAACAATCTACTCAAGTCTGATTTTTGCTCTCAGTCGTTCAGAAGCACTGAGATCAGTCAAGCATTTTGTCCCCATGGTCTACATTTATAGAATTGCTACAAAGATAGTTTTTTCTTCTCCCCTTTGGCACGCTCTTTCACTTTCACAACTCTTCACCTATTTCACTCTCTTTCTTTCTATTCTTTTTCTTTAAAAGCCATAAAATTATGGGGTACAATGATTGTAACAATATATATGTGATGTACACTGATGTATTTACCTCGAATAAATAAAAATATGAAAAAAAAAGAAAAAAAGAAGCTTTTTGCCCCCTAACCCCCCTCCTTTCATCCCCACCACCCCCCTTTCTTCCACCCCCTCACCTTCCCTCCCCTGGACAGCTATCTATTTCTCCCCTCCAATCCCCCCCCCCCCCCCCCATTTTCCTTCCTCTGGCTTCCCAATCTGCAACACTTGGAACCAGTCTCACACCTGATACCGGACCTTTGTTCCAACCATCTGCCTATCAAAAAACCCTCTTGCCTGTGTCAATAAAGGTCTCAACCCGAAAGGTCACCCGTTCTTTCTCTCCAGAGATGCTGCCTATCCCGCTGAATTACTCCAGCTTTTTGTGTCTACCTTTAGTTTAAACCAGCATCTGCAGTTCCTTCTTACACATTCCACCTATTACCTGCCAGGCTTTGTCTCAATCTGAAATGTCATCGATCCATGGTCTCCAGAGATGCTGTCTGACCTGTTGAGTTGCTCCAGCACTGTCCTTTCAAGCTATACCAAGCTTCCATGCTGGAATCAACTAGAACACAGACCAGCGAAGCACAGCAGTAGGCCCTTCAACACACAATGTCTGTGCCATACAAGAAGCCAAGTTAAACTAATCTCTGCCTGCATGTGATCCATATCCCTCATTTCCTGCATATCTTTGTGCCTATCCAAAATCCTCTTAAATTCTACTATCTGCCTCCCCACCATCCTTGGCTACACGTTCCAGGCATCCACCACTCCCCATGTAAATAAATCTTGCCCAGCACATCCCCTTTAAACTTTAACCATCACATCGTAAAGCTGTGCCCTCGTCTTTGGCATTTCCACCTTGGGAAAAAGGTTGTGACTGTCTACAGTATCTACGCCTCTCATAATTGTACTGTGGCTTGCAAAAGTATTCATAGCCCTTGAACTTTTCCACATTTTGACACGTTACAACCACAAACGTAAATGTATTTTATTGGGATTTTATGTGATAGACCAACACAAAGTGGTGCATAATTGTGAAGTGGAAGGAAATTGATACATGGTTTCCAAATTTTATTACAAATAAAATACTGAAAAGTGTGGCATGCAAAAGTATTCAGCCCCCCCGAGTCAATACTTTGTAGAAGCACCTTTCGCTGCAATTACAGCTGCAAGTCTTTTGGGGTATGTCTCTACCAGCTTCGCACATCTAGAGACTGAAATTTGTGCCCATTCTTCTTTGCAAAATAGCTCAAGCTCAGTCAGATTGGATAGAGAGCGTCTGTGAACAGCAATTTTCAAGTCTTGCCAGAGATTCTCAATTGGATTTAGGTCTGGACTTTGACTGGGCCATTCTAACACATGAATATGCTTTGATCTAAACCATTCCATTGTAGCTCTGGCTGTATGTTTAGGGTCGTTGTCCTGCTGGAAGGTGAACCTCCGCCGCAGTCTCAAGTCTTTTGCAGACTCTAACAGGTTTTCTTCCAAGATTGCCCTGTATTTGGCTCCATCCATCTTCCCATCAACTCTGACCAGCTTCCCTGTCCCTGCTGAAGAATAGCATCCCCACAGCATGATGCTGCCACCACCATGTTTCACAGTGGGGATGGTGTGTTCAGGGTGATGTGCAGTGTTAGTTTTCCGCCACACATAGCGTTTTGCATTTAGGCCAAAAACATCAATTTTGGTCTCATCAGACCAGAGCACCTTCCTCCAAATGTTTGCTGTGTACCCAACATGACTTGTGGCAAACTGCAAACGGGACTTCTTATGGCTTTGTTTCAACAATGGCTTTCCTCTTGCCACTCTTCCATAAAGGCACAATTTGTGGAGTGCTCGACTAATAGTTGTCCTGTGGACAGATTCTCCCACCTGAGCTGTGGATCTCTGCAGCTCCTCCAGAGTTACCACGGGCCTCTTGGCTGCTTCTCTGATCAATGCTCTCCTTGCCCAGCCTGTCAGTTTAGGTGGACGGCCATGTCTTGGTAGGTTTGCAGTTGTGCCATACTCTTTCCATTTTCCAATGATGGATTGAACAGTGCTCCGTGAGATGTTCGAAAGCTTGGGATATTTTTTTATAACCTAAACCTGCTTTAACCCTCTACACAACTTTATCCATGACCTGTCTGGTGTGTTCCTTGAGCTTCATGATGCTGTTTGTTCACTAATGTTCTCTAACAAACCTCCGAGGCCTTCGCAGAACAGCTGTATTTATACTGAGATTAGATTACACACAAGTGGACTTTATTTACTAATTAGGTGACTTCTGAAGGGAATTGGTTGCACTGGATTTTGTTTAGGGGTATCAGAGTAAAGGGGGCTGAATACCTTTGCACGCCACACTTTTCAGTTTTTTATTTGTAAAAATTTGAAAACCATGTATCATTTTCCTTCCACTTCACAATTATGCGCCACTTTGTGTTGGTCTATCAAACAAAATCCCAATAAAATACATTTACGTTTGTGGTTGTAACGTAACAAAATGTGTAAAAGTTCAAGGGGTATGAATACTTTTGCAAGCCACTGTATATACTTCTATCAGATCATTCAACATCCGACGCTCCTGAGAAAAAACTTCCAAGTTTCTCCAACCCATTCCAGCTAATACCCTTTAATCCAGGCATCTGGATCTGATTACTTTGCACCACCGTGAGATCTTCTTTTACCTGTTTGGAATGCAACCAGCAACTAAAGACATTTTATTTTCTTTGATGACAAGCCATAGTAAAGCACAATCTTTTGAACTACGAAGGTAGACAAAAATGCTGGAGAAACTCAGCGAGTGAGGCAGCATCTATGGAGTGAAGGAAATAGGCAACGTTTCGGGTCAAGACCCTTCTTCAGACATTTGAACTACCGTAAGTTAGCAAACAGCTCTCCATACCAACCTCCATATACCAGGATATAAATGCTTTGTGCAAGATTCGTTCAGTCTGTCGTTGCACAAATGATGCCATCTTATATTGCAAGTGCAACTGACTTCTCCAGATCACAAATGTCGAGTTTAGCCGCAACAATAAAACTTGAGCTGATGCAGTCAATGCCCAATGCTTCTGCTGCTGTACGTTTCCAACCCAAGTGAGAAAGCACCTAGGATTTGATGGGAAAGTAAACCGATTCAACTCAGTTTTTCCAATGTGCAGAACAACACACCAATAATCTCTTTGCTCAATCCCCAATATGTGCAATGTTAACAGAGGTACAAAAAACAAGCAGCAACAGCTGGGTCACAAAAGTTCTTATCAAACTGAAGCTGCATCTCTTTACCAATATTTTAATTAATTTCAAAAATAAACTTTGTTATAAAAAATACATACAAAACAAAAACCATGCAAAACTCTGAATACTTTCTGAGTATGCTAATGCATACAATAATGCTAGTGTTATACCCAGTAGTGTTTGAACATCTCTTTACATCTTTGGCACTCATGTGGTCCCCTGGGATGATATCCTACCCCTTATTTGAGGGGTGTCCTCACTGGATTCAGCCCTTGAATATCCAGCAGCAGAAGGACCCTGGATGTGGTCCTCCCCCACAGAGCCTTCATGTTAGCTGCACAAAGCTTCAGTGCATCTCTCAGCACATACTCCTGCTGGGGCCTGGAATGGGCCAGTAAGCAACATTCCCATATGGGCATCTTGTTGTGCTGGAAACTAACAAGTTTCGGGCAGACCACCGAATGAATTGGTCTTCCAGCTGCACTTGATGTCTGTCTCAGTATGTGGCCCAGAGAGCCCTCTGTCATGCAGCTGCTTGGGATGAACCCGGAGGAGGACTCTTGCATTTTTGCCAGATCCTCTTAGCAAATTCACTCAGCAAAATGGTGGGCTGCTGCCCCCAGGGCAGCATCTATTGAGAGTGAGACCCCAATGGCACAGGAAGGTTTCCATATGGTTCTTCAGTTTACATTGTGAAATGTAAAATATTCCACCTTGTGCTCCTCTTGCTCTGGTAGCAAATATTGCTGAAAACTGCAGTGCATTGGTTTAAATTTAAACAAGGCAGTTTCCAAACAGTTCAATACAAATGAACTATTTTAATAGAATATAGAAAATATTCGGGTGGCACCGTACGATGGCAGCCTCGCCAACTGTGTGCCTCGTACTTTTCCACTTTTGCTGTTTTTAGTCTGTTGTTAAATGTATGTTTCAGTGTATCTTTAGTTTTGTATTATGTGGGGGGTGGGGAGGAGGAAACTTTTTTAAATCTCTTTCCTCGACGGGGATGCAACTTTTCCATATTGTATCTCCGTCCGCACTGCGGCCTAACATCGTGGAGCTGGCGGACCCTTTGCTGGGGATCGACTTCGGGAGCTTCAAACGCGGGAGCCTGCGGACTTAACGTCATGGAGCTTGCGATCACTTTGTCAGGGATCGACTTCGGGAGCTCGAACCGCAGGAGCTTTGACCGCCCCGATCGCGGTGGCTTCAATCGTCCCGATCGCGGGAGCTTCGATCGCCCCGACACGGGAGTTTCGATCACCCCGACTGCAGATGTTTTGACTGTCCCGACCACGGGAGAAAAGGAGGGAAGATAATACATTATTGCCTTCCATCACAATGTGCTGTAGCGGATGTTTATCTTAATTTTTATGTAGCTGTGTGCCTTGTTGCTGTATTGGTATGACTGTATGGCAAATCAAATGTTTTGTATGTTTTTACTTGGCTAATAAATTAATTACAATTACAATTACAAAAAGTCAAGAAACATTATCAAGGCAATTATACGCTCAAGTTTTATTCTAATGATCTGTGATGGGATGTACATGGGTTGCTAGATTTTAGTTTGTTACCTGGCTGCAATGAAATAAACAGCAGCAAAGGATGGGGAGTTGGGATTTGAACTATAATTAAATTAGTTTCAGCCTGTGTGTGTGTGTGTGTATGTGTGGTATGAGAGCTCAAGGACTGCTCTTGACGAGTCATACCTGCGGAGTAATGTTTGCTGGGAGTGCGTGATAGCCTCTCTTTGCTTCAGACACAATGTTGCCATCTGATGAAACGCAGCCTGCACTACCCGGTGCCGTGATGCAGACATCATCTTCCTCTGCCTCACACCCTTGTCCTTTCGTTCTGGAGAAGCAAGGAATTGAGGGCTGCTCATTTATCAGCACTGATTAAAATGAACACGACTACAATATGCCCGTCCGTTCCACACCCCCAGATATTTTTCCCTGGACGTGCTTGATGTAGAAATGTTGGCGTTACAGTGATGCACATGGATGATATTTAGTGAGGAGGTAAAATTTGGATGACTAGTCTGCTAGCATACTCAAGTAGTAGTCTCACCCCGGTCACTCTCCCTTCCCCCCTCTCCCATCAGGCAAGAGGTACAGAAGTTTCAAAACGCATACCTCCAGATTCAGGGACAGTTTCTTCCCGACTGAAACGTTCTCTCACCAACTAGAGTGCGGTCCTCACCTCCCATCTACCTCACTACAGACCTTTTAACTATCTTTATTCGGACTTTATCTTCCACTAAATGTTGTGCACTTTATCCTTAATCTGTGCACTGTTGATGGCTTGATTGTAACATTCAAACAAAAGCTTTTCAATGTACTTCGGTACACGTGACAATAATAAACTAAACTAAACTAAAACACAAAGTGCTGGAGGAAATCAGTAGGTAAGGCAGCATCTGTGGAGGGAATGGACAGACAACATTTTGGGTCAGGCCCTTTCTTCAGACTGAGTGAGCCAGGAGAGTGGCTGATAGAAATATTTTCTGCAATGTTAAATTTCACTCTAATTTCAGTGCAATTCTCTGTGGCGATAGAGCCATCATCTCAACTTCAATGACAGTGTGGCTTCAGCTGATACACTGACCACTTATGGTCAAACCCTCGTCAGTAGCTACGAAGGCTGGCACGTTACGTCATGGGCTAGGGGGAGTGTCCTGCTACATAAGCTTATCTCACCATGAGATTTCCCCAGTCAACAGGTAGCTGAGCTCGAGACAACGTCCTCGCTCAGCTACAGCAGCAATGACAATTATGTTAGTGGACCAAACTTGCATGTAACACCTGAATAAAAACTACTGTTTGAACCTGCCTGACGTCTGGCCTTATTCACCACATTTGGTGCCGCTACAACAGTTTGTTACATTTCTGGGCAGTTTCCCATAAAAGAGAGACAAGCAACTCATGCAACGTGATCTTAAGAATTTCTCACCTTTCACCAATCTGGCCCAGGCATGGAGCAGGTGCTTCAAGTGCCTCTCTCCAATGTTACCAGCGAATTGCTGGGACAGCTGGGATAATCTGACAGCCTCCTTCCAACTATTGAACAACTGCAAACAAAACCAATCAGAAAGGGTTAAATCATGGTGCAGTCACAGGAGAACATAGTGGTATTAGGACTATCAAAAAATAATTTAACTGTCTGCCATGAGGCTGCATCTTGTGAACCTCAGGTAATCCCTTGTGGATAATTTTAGATGGGTGATATTAAATGTAACTTATCTCAAACTTGGTCGTGAGATACATCACAACAAAAAATGACCTTGTTTTCATCTAAAATTCCTCCAAAGACAGCTGATCCTCATTGACAAATACTGTTGGAAAATAACTATGGAAATGTGGTAAGAGATTGGCTTGGCTGGACCCCAAGGATACGCCTTCCTGACATCCAGTTCTTTAATGGCACATAGGAAATGTATGCACAGTGAGGCACCAGAGACCCTGCTGCTTGTGAACAGGAACCAGCAAGAGTTAATACCTTCATCAGCGAGGTAACAATAGTCTACAACCTGTGGGTTGGTGTACTGACTTAGCATTGATGAATCAATCAAAGACCTTGTTAATGCACATGGACAAATCAGAATTAACAAGCTCGGGCTCCAAAAGCACCAGCTGATACGTGGATACACAAAAGGCTGGAGAAACTCAGCGGGTGCAGCAGCATCTAAGGAGTGAAGGAGATAGGCGACGTTTCGGGTCGATACCCTTCCGATACGTGGAAGTGGTCTGCGAGGCAGTTCTACTCGAGCTCACACAGAGTAACATAGAAACATAGAAAATAGGTGCAGGAGGAGTCCCCTCAAGCGAGCAACGTCATTCAAAATGATCATGGCTGATCATCCAGAATCAGTACCCCATTCCTGCTTTCTCCCCATATCCCTTAATTCTGTTAGCCCTCAAAGTTATATCCAACTCTCTCTTGAATACTTCCAAATGAGACGAGTTTTCTCACCCTCGATGTTTTACTGGTGAATCCTGCACCAATAACACACAAGATGATTAGGGATAGCAGGGAGTTATGTGTGGGAAATAATGTCTCATTAATTTGACAGTTTGTTGAAGAGATCACCAAGGGGATTCAGGAGGAGATTGTCTACATGGACTTTAGCTTAGCCTTTGACAAGGTAGGCTTAAACAGAAGGTTAGATAACATGAGATCCAGGGTGAGCTAGCTAACTGGATTCAAAGTTGGCCGTGTGGAAGGAGTCAGGGGGTAATAGTTTTTCCAATTGGAGACGTGTGACCAGTGGTGTGCCACAGGGTTCTGTGCTGGGCCCATTGATGTTTACCATCAATATAAATGATCTGGTGACATAGAAACATAGAAAATAGGTGCAGGAGGAGGCCATTCGGCCCTTCGAGCCAGCACCGCCATTCATTGTGATCATGGCTGATCGTCCCCAATCAATAACCCGTGCCTGCCTTCTCCCCATATCCCTTGACTCCACTAGCCCCTAGAGCTCTATCTAACTCTAGATAGTGACAAGAGAGTTCATATTGTTCATGAATCTGCAGATGACACCACATTTTGTGGTATAGTGGACAGTAAGAAGGTTATTTAAGTTTACTGAATTAACCAGGGAAGTGAGTCAAGGAATGGTAGATGGAACTTAACTTGGGACATGGGTGAAGTGTTGCATTTTGATAAGTCAAAACAGGACAGGACTAACACAGGAAATAGTGTGGTAGAGCAGAGTATAATTACAGCATAATTTCCCAAAGGTAGAAAGACACAGATAGAAAAGATGGTGAAGAAGACATTTGGCATGTTTGCTTTCATTTAACGATATTAAGTACAGGAGCAAAAAATAAAGTGCAGGAGGAGTGGGTCAGGTAACATCTATGGAGGGAATGGTAAGCGATGTTTCGGGTCGGGACCGTTCTCTAGAAAGAAGTCTGAAAAAGGATCCCGACTCCAAATGTCAAAACCTCGCCTGTCAATCTAAAGAAGGTCTTGACCTGAAATGTTGTCTGTCCTGTGTACCCGAGGCTTCGTAATTTTGTGGAATCACTCAACATAGTTTCGGACATTACACTTTGAATGGCAGTGAAGTAGTGCTGCCATCTTATGGCCTCTGCTAATTTTGTTTTGTAAGTTCTGCCCTCTCGTGGCCTCTGGATAATGCTACCTTGTATCTGCCTAACCAGTAGTAAGAGAACATAGAACAGCACAGGAACAGGCCTTTTGACCCACAATATCCAAAAGAAGGTCAAATAAGGTCAGCCTGGCCAAGATTCACCAGGAAGCAATTATGGTGTGACTTTAATGTGTTTTAATCAGTCAACAATTTGTTTGAACAATCATTCAAAGGAGCATAGACACAAAATGCTGGAGTAACTCAGAGGGTCAGGCAGCATCTCTGGAGAAAAAGAATGGTGAAGTTTTGGTAGAACCCTTCTTCCGCTGAGTTACTCCTGCCTGTTGTGTCCATCTGTAGTGTAAACCAGCATCTGCAGTTCCTTCTTGCACAGTAAGAGGAGCATGCCCTGCATGTGGAAGGGTGGAAAGGATTGTAGAGAAAGTGAGCATTCTCTGGTGTAATATTTCCAGGTACTGCGGTGGAGAAAGAAGAATCAGAATGGTTTGTCTCAAATCTGAGAGCTGAAACGTTAGGAAAGGGAATTGGGTTTGGAAGAAATCTGGTGTTAATAATTCACTGAGACAATCCTCGGAAAATTAAAAGAACACCTAAAAGTAAAGTAACCAAGGCAAGAGGGCAAAACCCAATAAAAATTGTTTGAAATGAAACCGAAATATCTAGTTTTAGCACAAAAGGTAATGGGGAAATCAAATGGTTTGAGAGAGCCATGGGTGCAAAGTTTTATTTACTTGAAGGAAATATCGTTTGAGCAGAGATAGGATTGGGATGGAGCTGGAAACGGGGATTTGTTCAGGAAAAATCTAATTTCACCTACTATTTGAGTGCGGGCAGTATCTCGATGTCTCAGAGCTTGGTGTAGTATTGTCCTCTGTCTCCAGCACTGGATGGCTCTCTGTGCTGCTCTAAGTTTCCTGTGATTCTCTGAGGAACACTGCAGCACCAACTGATATCTCCATCTACTGAAAACCTCCAGCAGGACCCGCAGGTTCTGTGTGGTTTGAAATGCCCACGATTTCTGCCACATCTTCTTTTTCTGAAGTGTGGCGGAGTGCCAAACCCGCATACACCTGTGTAAAGGAAACAATGAATCAGTAACAGTTCACGGGGATATAGGAATTAGGAACAAAATCAGAAACGGATCTTTCAGCTCGATGAATTGATCCCGATTGCAGTCAGCAACCTTTGTATCCTTTAATATCTCAATCTTTCAATCTTGAATTATTAATTGATCTTGCACCCAATGCCATCTGTGAAAGTTTCAAGCGTTAAGTAGAAATATTTCTTATCTTCACTTATGACATGCCTCAGCCCCTGACTGTACTCCCTGTACACACATGACTGTGTGGCTAGGTTCAGCTCCAACTCTATAATCAAGTTTGCTGATGACACTGTGGTGCTGGGCCTGATCTCCAATAACGATGAGAAGGCCTACCGGGAGGAGGTGGCTGATCTGGCACTCTGGTGTCAGGACAACAGCCTCCTCTTGAGTGTCAAAAAAACTAAGGAGCTGATTGTGGACTTTAGGAGGGCACAACATTCGAGGACGTACACACCATTGAAGATAAATGGGGATACTGTGGATAGGGCGACCTGCTTTAAATACCTGGGAGTCCACATCTCAGAGGATCTGACATGGACATCACATGCTGCAGCACTGGTGAGTAAGGCAAGGCAGCGCCTTTACCACCTCAGGCAATTGAGGAAATTCAGAGTGTCTCTGAGGATCCTCCAGTGCTTCTACTCAGCGGCTGTGGAAAGCATCTGGTCCGGAAACATCACAATTTGGTTTGGGAACTGCTCAGCCCGGGACAAGAAGGCTCTGCAGAGAGTAGTGCGTTCGACCGAACGCACTATGGGAATTACAGGTGTATTACTCGCCCCCCTGCAGGAACTATACATCAGAAGGTGAAACTCCAGAGCCAACAAGATCATTGAAGACCCCTTCCACCCCAGCAACAGACTGTTCCAGCTGCTACGGTCAGGCAAACGCCTCCGTTGCCATGCTGTGAAAATGGAGAGGATGAGAAGGAGTTTCTTCCCCAGAGGCCATTCGGACTGTAAACTCCTATCTCACCAGGGACTAACTTTACTGGACCAATTTACTGTTGTGTGGTGTCTTTTTTAAATTGCTGTTTTTTTCTTTTTTTTTCTCCCACAAATATGTAATATGTGAATATGTGATTCTGTTCCATTCTGTTTTGTAGTTTTTTTGCACAATCCACAAGCATTGCCACTTTTCATTTCACTGCACATCACATATGTGTATGTGACGAATAAACTTGACGACTCCAATTAGTTGTTTGTGTGCCTTTGTCCCAAATTCTCCACGAGCAAAAAGTTTATTTTTCTCTAACCATCGATTTTTAATTAATATTTCAAAATCTTCAATTAAGACAACGCTTGGTCTTTTAAATTTCAGGATATATAACACTTGTTTGCGCAATGCAGCCGCGCTAATTGAATGGAACGCAAAGAATCACTAACTCAACACAAATGACACTAACTCACAGTAATAACTGTGCCAAACCTGCTCTGCACCAGCTTGTCTGCCATTATCTTCACATTTCCTTGTCTCTCTGCTTTCTGCGTCCAGGTGCGTAGAATCAAACGCTTAACTCTCAGTGCGTGGATGGAAAGGAAACAAGCCTGGAGACCTTGGACCTGCTTTCTTTCTGGAAGAGGCAGCACAATTTGCAGAATACGAATCGCAAGGAGAACTGGCAATTAGTTTTACTGAACAGATTGCACGCATCACTAGCACAATAGAAATACAAAGATAAGCAAGAAATTGTCCCAGAAATGAAGGGCGGACTATACTGATGCAGCACAGCTCACCAAGAACCACTTTGGTTATGGATCCACTGCTTGGGCTTACCGGATGTGTAAACAACACCTAACATGCTTATGGTGCAGAATATTGTGTAGTAATATCCAAATGATCACTCTACTTTCACACTACTGCTAGTAATTTATTTATTCAGGCAAAGCCTGAGGTGGTAACCAGTCCATCTGGGCAATACTGGTCTCCTTGCCCGACATCAGTTGATAGAAAATGTTATTATTCTGCTGGAGATCTTAATGCATCATCTGCCCTGATATAAATAACTGTTCTGTCTCATGGGCAGCACGGTGTCGCAGCTGGTAGAGCTGATCCTCACAGCGCCAGAGACCCAGGTTCAATCCCGAACTTGGCGTGGTGTTTACATGTTCTTCTTGTGACTGCATGGATTTCCTCCAGTTTCCTCTCACATCCCAAAGAATATGGGTGTGTAGGTTAATTGTAAATTGCCCTGGTGTGTAGGGAATGGATGCAAAAGTGGGATAACATAGAACTAGTGTGAATGGGAAATCTATTGTCAAGGGGCCTGTTTCCATGCTGCATCTTTCAATCAATTAAAACTTCCTGCGCTGACACTCACTCTCTGTATACTTGTGCCAACAGGACATTGCCTTTTGGATTTTCTGGTGCAACATCTTTCTGCACCTTCTGTCAGCTTCCTGTTTTTGTAATAGACGTATTTTCCAAAGAGTCAGCATGACTTGACACTGTTGGCCAAAAGAAAACCCAGCAACCAATGCCCGATATCTCTTGCGGGTCTGCCTCCATTTGCTCCAACTCTGAAATACTCTGCAGGAGAAAAGTAACACATAAATTATTGATTGTTTGAAAGATAGAGCTTGGAAAAAAGATCTTTGGCCCACCAAGTCCATGCCAAGCATCCATCATCCATTCACAACATTTCTCTTATCCCACTTTCACATCCACTGCGCTACAGAACACAGACTACATCTGCTGTGCCATTCACTTATTCTGGACATGGCAAAAGTAAGACACCGTGGTGAGCTTTATTCCCTCTGGTTGCCAAATAGGAAAGAAGAGACACAAGAAGGGAGATGAGGCAAATGTGTTGTTGTTGTCCAGAAGCCCTCACTACTGTTGTGGCATGATTACATTTAAAGAGAAGACATTAAAAAAACTGCAGATGCTGGAATTTGGAGCAGAAAGCAAACTGCTTGAGGAACTCAGCAGGTCAGGCAGTATCTGTATTTTGGGTCTAGACCTATCTATCCTCAGGACTGAAAGAGTGGAGAGGAGGTAGCCAGTTTAAGGTGCTGAGATGGGTTGGATAAGGAATATGGGAGGTGGATTGGGCAGATGTGAACGGACGGGGGGGGGGGGGGGGGGGGGGGAAAGACGAGACGATGGGAGGAGTGGGTGGGAAAGAAACTGGTTGTGGGGGGAAAATGTTGTGGGACAGAAGGGTAAGTGTGGATGTATCTGAGTGGAGTGAAGGACTGGAGGAGGAACAGATTATCTACAATTAGAGAATTGATTGATCAGATGTTCATACCACAAGACTGAAATCTGAGGTTTTGTGCTCTAATTTGCATTGTAAACTACCGAGTGGTTAAATTTAACACTCTTGTGAATGAATAGCCTATCTAGGCACGCATACGTCAGAGGCAGACACTGCTTGCAACCCAGTGAGAGTTAGCACCTCCAGAGGAGGGCTGAATCCATGTGAAGAGGGAATTTCAATCCCACTGACTGTTGAAAGCTTCTGGAAAGAGGGGGGAAGAAAAATACAATGACAATAAAAAACAATGAAGCAGCTGGCAGACAGTGGAATAACAGGACTAACACAGACATACCTTGTCAGCAGGGACTGTCGGCGAAACCGATCCACCTGGCACACCTGCCACAACCGCGCAGCCCAGCGCATCAGATGCTCTTTAACCAGACGCTCCTCCAGTTTGCACTGAAGCCACTTCCCTGCTCTCTCCAAGTCAGTTCTGTTTGCTGGTCTTGCCTCACTCTGAACAATGCTCTGCAAATGAATGCCACAAATAATCAGTTTGAACTTCATCACATTCAAATTTACTTCTTATTTCAGGGCACTCTGGCTGGATATAAAACCAAACTATAAAACAAAAATAGAGCACAGTTAGAAAGGATAATATCTTCAAACAGGTAAACAAAGGTAAAAGCCTGAGCTGCATGTAGGCGGTTGTAAGTTTTATACATAGGAAGCTTGGAGCACTGTCCAGGTGTTGTTTGGCCAATCTGTCAGGGCCTCATGCATGTATTCTCCATCTACCTGTTCAGGCGTGCTGCAGTCAGACTCCTCCGTACCCTGTGGAATTGTGCTGTTCTGCAGAGGCAGGTGCTTGCTAAATCCTTGCAGACATGGACCCTCAGGCCAGAGTTTCAGAATATCCTGCAATCGGTTCCAAGTTGGGATCCTGTAAAAATAACCACATTTAAAAAAAAATTAATTCAGTGCAAAAATATGCTCAGAACCTCCAGATAACCATCACACTGTTTGTCTGAATTCCAAAACCTTCCCTGATAATGATACAGAATGTATGTTTTCTCTCAGTAAAGATTAAGGTAACCCAAAGTAATCTCAATCCCGTTACCCACAGCACACCACTTTCTCCAGTGCCCGGATCGTACTTAGCCAGCTGAAGTCTGTGAAGCTCCTCTCTCCAGTCTTGGAATCGTGGCTGAGGTATCTGCTCAGAGCAAACAATTGCTGAGGAATGTAGTTCTCGATGAGTTGCCTGGACACTGACCAGTTGAACTGAGGTTGCATGTTCTGCCTTTTGGTTGCAATTGTTATCTTTCCCGTTACTCTGACAACAAAGAACTAAGCAGAGAAATAAACACACACCAGGTCAATTGAAAGAATGAAGGCACTGATTTTACAATTGTGTAAGATCACTTCTTTCCTCGTGAGAGTGGGGAGATAAGGAGAGGAATGGCAAAAGCTGGAAGAAGTGGTATGGGGAGTGATAGGGAGCAAAAAGAATAACCATTTTCTGAATTCCACTGTAAGATATCAGGTTTCTGTCCCAGTGCAGTGGACCTTCAATCAAAAAGCTTCAAGTACTCAACTAAATTATTAAAATTACTTCTTAAAAAATAAAGGCTCGGATGAACTACTGCAGTACCTGACAAAAAGCAGCAGAGGGTACCAGTCAGCCAGACATGTTGAAAAGACAGGCACAAAATGCTGGAGTAACTCAGCAGGACAGGTGGCATCTCAGGTGAGAAGGAATGGATGACTTTTCGGGTCAAGACCCTTCTTCAGACTTTCTTCAGTCTGAAGAAGGGTCTCGACCCAAAACATCACCCATTCCTTCTCTCCAGAAATACTGCCTGACCCGCTGAGTTACTATAGCATTTTGTGTCCATCTTCGATGTGAACCAGCATCTGCAGTTCCTTCCTACATATGTTGAAAGAAATTGGACTCAGCCACTTCTATTTGATTTCCAATCAACCATCAGATTCTCTGCAGGTCCAGCAAGAGCACAGACCCTGAGACAGATGTGGCCGAATTGTTTTGTTGGCATATTATAATTTTGATTAAGACAAACTAAGAGTATAACATACAGGTTCAATCCATTCTTAATACACTCAAGGTTTATCTATTGAATTATATAGGATTTACACCACAACAACAGGCAATTAAACCCAAGTGGTTTATTTTGTGATTCATTCTTTCTCCAAACTCCATCAATTTCTATCTCTCTCGTGTACTCAACAAACATTCCCTTAAATTCTTTTCCTCTCAGCTGCACCACACTGCTAAGTTCCACATCTCAATCTTTCACCAGATATAGAAGTTTCCCTTGAATTCCTTAATTATTGGTGAACAACTTATACCACCCCTACTTTAGCATTCTCCAACAAAGTGGACAATCATTTGTATATTCTCCTCATGAAACCATTTCATAATCTAAAATAGACACAAAAAGTTGGAGTAAGTCAGCGGAACAGGCAGCATCTCTGGAGAGAAGAAATGGGTGATGTTTTGGGTCAGACAGAAGAAGGGTCTAGACCCGAAACATCACCCATTCCTTCTCTACAGAGATGCTGCCTAACCTGCTGAGTTACTCCAGCTTTTTGTGTCTATCTTCGGTTTAAACCAGCATCTGCAGTTCCTTCTTACACATAATCTAAAATGATGGCTACCAAGTCATGTGCTAAAAAGTTTTTGTCGTCTTTTCAGGTTTGACTATATCCCGACCTGAAACCACATATCTGATATCCTGAAAACATAAGCAAATGATGTTGCAGGTGAGTAGTAGCGAGTCGGCCTTGTTTGAAAACATTACTCTCCGTCAAACATGCATAGAGAAAAGGTGAGGGTTTGGTTACATTTGCTGGATTCATCAAAAAGCAACAACGTTGTTGGGCTGTTTCTGTTCCTACTTTCTTCTTCCAAACATCAGATTATAGTTACCTTCAACAGTTTAAAACAAATCTTTTTTTAATTTAGTTGTGCAGTTTTCTCAAGGAAACAAAGAATTCCGGAGATTTGAGCACATAATCCAGACCATTGTACTAAGAATGTGCTGTACAATCAGAGGGCCTATTATTCACTCACTGGTGTACTCAGTGCATGGCACTGTTTATAAAGATGAAAAGAAAAACCTGCCCAATACATACCAGTTAACCATTATCACTAAAACAAATTACCTGGTCATTCAACCAGTGAAAGAAACTGGCCCATCGGCCCACCAAGTCCACACTGACCATTGATCAACTTAAGACACGTATGTATTTCTGACTTTGTTGTATGGAATTTGGCTGCCATGTATCCTATATATGGCTACATTTACAAAATAGCAAAATAGCTGTCAAGTGCTTTGAAAGAATACATGTTATTGAAACTTTTCTCTTAAGCTCTAACTGACTGAGCAAGTCAATATACTTGATACATCAAAAGTATATAACATTCTCGTGCTCAAACCTGCAGTTTGTTGTTGTGTCTGTGCATGACACCGTTGGAATAGACGCAGCAAAGCTATTTTCTTTCCCCGTTTTACATTCAATAATGTGTGCCAATGCAGGAGGCAACTCTCCACATTGCCAGAATGAATCGTGACACGCTGGGAGATAATATTGTGTGCAAGAAACCATGTCTGTGCCTGAAAGCAATCACTAGGAAAAGAAACGCATAAAACATAGGTCAGAGCTGTGGAGATACACAAATAGCAATTTCATTAGTACATGATGATGAAAAATGATTTAGCTCTTTGGTGCTGCAGGGTATTGCATGGCCAGGTAATTCATGTAAACATTGACAGCCTTGCCTCAAACTGTGCATCACAATTCATAGCGAGGGCCACTTACTCACAACAAGAGGAACCACTAAATGCCGATGACTACTTCTACAGGACTTCGCAAGCTCTCAGTCAAGCATTTCTGTTGCAAGGGACAATGTTCAAAGAAGGTTTGGAGTCTTTTTCTTTATAGTTAACCCTCACACATTCCTGGGAGCACTGAGTTTGATTCCTTCTGTGATGATTCTCTTCTGACAGTTCCCTCAATGTCCTTCTTCACTGCCTGGACTGAGCATTGAAATGCCAACCATGCCTACGTTTGTCACACGAGTGGACCTTCCATAGGCAATCAACCAGAGCAGCTGCGGCCAGTTGTAGAATTCCTTATGTCAACCAGCTTTGATAGATTGGTCTGTCCTGAACGGTGTTGAAATGGTAAGTAAAGACAAGCTGTTTCCACAGACAGATTTGTAATGACTACATACGATCCAGGGACCACAAAGGTTATAAGTACAAAAGCAGTAGCCTTGATCTGGGATGTTGTGTCAGCAAAGGAGATGGAAACAGAATCAATAACTATCCCATGGGATTTGGTTAAATACTTGATAGGTAAAAGTTCCAGGGCTGTGTGGGAAAAGAGGAGCAAAGTGGAGAGGAAAATATGCAAGGAATAAAACTAGGACTTATGTGAATACAATAAATAAATAATTATTGTGTTATACCTCACTGCATTGATGTATAAAAATAAATGGGGATCATCTCATCTTGTTCCGCTCTCCCTTTCTAAGTTTGAACACTTGGAGTTGCAGCTGTCCACAGCAGTCTCCAATGAGCAGTGGAAAATTACTTGTGGTTTCTTGCTGTGAAGATGCCACGCATTACCTTTGCACACAGCTGTCTCTTCCCCACCAGAAGGCATAACTTTCTTTGACATGCTGTTAATGCTGTAGCTACAAGAGTCTTACAGAAAGCTACCCATCAGTGGCAGGCGATGAGGAAAAACTGCACTCTCAAAATAAAGCAATTCTTTAAAACTTCATCACATAGCATTCCGTATAAAGGATACAAATCTCACCTGCTTGTGCCGTCTTGTCTCACTTGCCATGGATATTCAGTGACAGCTCTCTCAGTCTCAAGGTGGAAAGTGCATAATGCCTTTCTGGAAAAAGGAGAATACTGAAGAATTATAATGTCAAACTGACATCCCGGGAATCACCGACTCTTCAAAACCAGCAGGTTATGAATCTGGGCCATATTATAAATATTCATAATTTTAACATCCCAGTATGTGGCAGCTACCACATTTGTGGTCATCTGTGGTTTTAGTGGGTCACCTGCGTACATGTTGAATGACAACACAAGAGACTATGAATCTTGAGCAAAACACAAAGTGCTGAAGGAACTCAGCGGGTCAGGCATTCTGCATCTGGGGAGAGAATGGACAAGTGACTTTTTGGGTCGGGACATTTCTTCAGACTACATCCTGGGTGCTACCTCTGACTTACTCTGGAAAAGGACAAAGTTCGGTCAATTAAATTCAAGTACAGGTGTTGGATTTTGGAGGATCAGGGGAGCCTCAGGTGATGAGGCCCAAGGCATAAATTAATGTCTTTGTCTTGCGGGGGTAGGATGGACCTCAGGAAGTGGTGGGCTGGTGGTGGATGGGGGTTGGGGTCAGGAGGATGAAAGACAAATTAGGAAAATACAGTGATCCCTATCCAACCTTGCACTGTGAAAAGCAACCTATCACTGGAATGGCTTACAACAGTCCGTCGCTGGACAAATTCATCAGCAAAAGCCTGAAAGGGAACGATATTTTCCCTTGTAAAAATTGCATTAAGTGCACAAGGATAACTTATGTCAGAAAAGGTATTTTCCAAATTTCTTAAAGATCCAAAACATCCTGGGACATAGTTGTTATTACATTTCATTCCAGAAAAAAAATCAATTGCTTAACACTAATAAAAAAAGCAACAAAACGTGATTGAATTTCTCGGCAAAGAACTCAGATCCCAGTCGGGGGTCCCACTTTAAAGCAGTTTATCATCAGCTCAGAATTGATTACTGCCACAGCTACTCTAAGTGAGAGAGAAGGCCGATCCTCTATCAAGCTGCACCAGCTGGCTCTACGCTATATACATAATTCATTTCCTCTGGCTATATTCACACCTCAGCTTCAAACCTACATCATCTCTTTACACTATATATATGTATTTTTTAACTTGAAAATCTTGCAGTTTGATGATTTCACACCAGCTGCAGAGGTCAAATGCAAAATACACCCCAGGTGAGAATAGAGAATATCACAATATCCCTCTGCGTGGTCTGTCTGATGTAGGACTGAGCTACACGGCAAGCAGGTCCAAACTCTGCCGCAATAGCATCTCTAAGAATAAAGAACTGCTGACAAACTGCTGTAATACCACCGTCCACTCTTACCTGTCATGAAAACTTGCCAAATTCAGGAACTGTACATCCTCATGTTGTAAATGCCTGCGTTGTTTCCACATATGTCTGTAAATTCTTGTCCCACGTGGCTGCAATGTGGCCGACATCCTCAGGTGAACAGAACAAGATTTGCTGACTGCATTCGGAGCTTTGGCCATCAGCTGGCATTGGCTAGCGTTTGCTGCGTCTCTCCACTGTGCAAGACAGAGGGGATATAAGGATAATCACAATATAAACACCTTCATAACACTTTTTTAAATAAATAATATGCCCCAAAGACATTATTTCACAAGGGGAAGTCAAGAAAATAAATCTCAACTTTAAAACATTTTGTGGTTTCTGTACCTTTAAAAAAATTATGTTAGGCTACATTGCTAGTAAATGGGAATACTACATGCTCAGCATATACATAGTGGGCTGAAGGGCCTGTTCCTGCACTGCATGATCTCAGGTGTAAGTTTTATTCTTCTTCCCACGCCCCCCCCCCCCACCCCACCCTGCATCAGTCTGAAGAAGGGTTTCGGCCCGAAACGTTGCCTATTTCCCTCGCTCCATAAATGCTGCCGCACCCGCTGAGTTTCTCCAGCATTTTTGTCTACCTTTGTAAGTTTTATTCCTCGTTTACAAGTGATCCTTGCCTTGAGTGACAGGCAGAATGAAATCACCAAGGTTTCGCAAATTACTGAATCGTCAGTAAAAACATGTGTATTTAAGAACTGTGATCATTCTGTAGGGAGTAACAAGTTTTTTCCCAAACCGTCAAAATATCCAGTAATGCTTGTAGATCATAGTTCTTCACTTTTTCTCACCTTCAGACTTAACTATTCACATCAAAACTGCACCACTTTCTTCATGACCAACCACATTATCTCATAATGAAAGGTTCCGCTTTATATACAGAACTCAAGATACAATGCATGAACCCTCATAATGTACTTGCGACTAGTAAAGCATGGGGTGCTGGATGTACACGAGGTTTTGGAATCCATCCACTTGTCTTGAGAATTACCAGATTTTCTTTCATTACAATGAAGCTCATTCATATGATTTTGCAGAATGTATTTCTTACCACTCAAATATATTCCAACAAATTCCATTCTCTTCCTCAAATTTCAGCAATTTTGTTGGAAGCAAATGTGCGTGTGAGCCGCAGAGGATGATCTATAAGAAATTTGCAACAACAAAGACCTTGCCCTAAAAACGTAGAAACAAGGAACTGCAGCTTCCACCCATCCATGTTCTCCAGAGATGTTGCATGACCCGCTGAGATTCTCCCAACATTTTGTTGGAGTGGATACTCCGCCCACTCATGACTTCATGCAGTATTTTCTAATCATCCCTCTGACAGCTACATATCTATTTGTGTCCAACCTTGCTCTCAACGTCAGCAAAACCTATGAAATTATTGTTGATTTTAAAAGAGGAAGGCCGAACATCGACAAACCATTCTTCAACAACGTTTCGGTGATGGAGAGAATCAACAATTCCTGGGCATGTCTATCTATGAATATCTGTCCTGGATCTAGCGTATTGATAATATCATTTAAAAAAAAGCCCATCAATGCCTCCACTTCCATTTGTGGACATTTGGTATGTCACCAAATACTCTCTTGAACTTCCACAGGTGTATGGTGGAGAGCATATTGACTGGTTGCATCACGGCCTGGCTCAGCAACTTGAACGCCCAGGAACAAAGTAGATTATAAAAAGTGAACACTGCCCGTTCCATCATGGATTCTATCCTCCCCACCATTGAAGGAAACTATAAAGGATGCTGCCTCAAAAAGACAGCCAACATCATCAATGACTCACACCATCCTGGCTACGGACTTATTTCACTCCTGCCATTGGGAAGAAGGTATAGCAACTTTAACGTCCAGGTTCAGGAACAACTTCTTCCCAACAACCATCAGGCTATTGACGACTACGAACTTCAACTAAACTAAGAACTGCCTTGGTTTTACTGGGGACTTCGGGCTTTGCTTTTGTTTTGCACTGCATTGTTTTTTTAATTTATTGAACTTCATTTTCTTGTTTATTTATTGTATAATCTATTGAGTAATGTGTTTATAAACCTATTTTGCAGCTGCAAGAAAAAAAAAATTGTTCCTCTATATGCATAAAAATAAAATGTTCTTGACTCTTGAATGGCAGAGTGCGAGCAGAAATTAGAATCCCCATCCAAAAACTAGCATCTCACTCATCTACACTTAGACATTTTATCAAAGGAGTGGCGTGACCCGCTAACAAAGATAATTAAAGATAAGCATACAATATTTGTCAGGGACTGCCCATGTTCCCACTTGCTAACTCTCTATGATTCTGATAACACTCACTTGTTTAAAGCAATGAGCCAAGACTTGTCTGCATTGCCTTCTCTCCAAAAATTCCTTCTGCATTTGGGTGAACTGTACTGCCCAGTACAACGCGCGTAGTCCTTTCCTCAACAACTGATGTTTCTGTAGTGATATAGCTGAAGCATAATGCTGTTGCGTAGCATTGCGCCAAGCATAAAGGCACCGTGAAAGAAGTCTTTTGTGACATGGTTTTAAGTAGCTAAAAGAAACAAATGTCAGAATCATTTACACACACACATAGCTCCATGCTCAAGGTGAACAATGGATCCCTGCTTTGCCACCAATATTCAATCAAACTTTTAAATGAAACAGAATCGCCTTCTCTTGCCTGCTGAAGCCAGTTTTCTTCCCCCTTCTGAAAGTGCGAACTCTCGATGGAATTCAGGTTGGTATTGGTTTATTATTGTCACTTGTACAAGATACATTCAAAATACTTTGTTTGACGGCCATCCAATTAAATCGAATCATATTATCCATTAACATATTCATGCCATACATAAGTACAAGACGTAGTGCGCTACAAAACTGAGAACTATATTCTGCATTCTGTATCTTTTCCTTTGTTCTATTTATTGCACTAGAGTTTGACATTAGTGCAGAATATAATTTCACAGCAATACCAAGAGGTCCCCCCTTATCTTTCTGAGGTCCTGAACTTATTTCCACTCAACTGGACAATGCAAGCTAAACTGAATCATTAAAGGTCAGATTTTTGCAAAACTGTACATCCAGCAGGCTAGGTCATTATCAAGTTGGTTTACAACCAGTCAACATGTGACCTCAAAGTGTCAAGCATCTATAGAGGCAGAAATAGTGTGAATTGTATTGGCATGTGACTATTCCAGCATTTTGGTGTAAACCAGTATTTGCAGTTCCTTCCTACACCATTCTTCAGAAACAGTTTCTAATGAATAAAAAGCATTGACTGAAATGTTAATTTGTTTTGCTCTCCAGAAAAGCTGCCCAACTTCCTGGTATATTCAGCATTTTTGTCTTCCTTCAGGTTTCCAGCATCTCCATTATTTTCAATTTGCAAAAACCTTAAACTGCAGTCAATATTTGATGGTTTGATTTAAACAGTGCCTATTGTGAAAGGTGTTTAGTAGTGAATGATTTATTTCCCCATTCCCTCTTTATTTTTTGAAAAACAAAATGCAATGCCTCCACTTTTGCATGCAATTCGGATTTACGAGTTTAAAAAAAATTGACATTCACAGTTTATTGTTACACTGACTCTGTCACCATTATATAGGTGTTTCTTAAAATTCCTCATGATTTTGATGAATGTATTAAAAAAAAATGTTCAAACTGTTTGCCACTTCTAAATTGATTTAAATGATTTTTCAGAATATACATCATAAATCTTCTGCAATATTGAACCCCAAACAAATTTTAATCTAATTGTGAAGTCTGTCAGGTTTGACTGCAGTCAAATTTTTCTGATCTTTCCATTACACTCTCCTTAAGCACATAAATCTACCACATTGCGTGATTTATTCTACATCAGGCTACTCCTAACCCGCTGAGCCCCATCTGTACTCATCTCCATAGAAACGCAAAAGTACAAGAGACGTCCCACTGACCCTGTGTTGTTACAGCGGGAAGCAGACACAGACTAACAGCAGTTGCTGCAAATGCTTCACTTAAAAGAAACACTTAAGCAAGTCCAACTGAGATGGGAATGAGATGCTGACTAAATCATCTTTCAAATGGTTCTCAGTGTTCACACAAATGCTTCATTTCCATAGGTTGTGTGCACCATCTTTCAAAGCCATGAACTCAAAAGAGCCATTTTGCTGTGTGTGATTTTGGTTTTGGCAATATAGAGCTGTTACTTGCCAACTGATATATATTTTCACAGATACAGCATGGAAACAGGCCCTTCGGCCCACCAATCCATTCACACTCATTCTATGTTATCCCACTTTCTCATCCACTCCTCACACTAGGGGCAATTTACAGAGGCTGATTAACCTACAAGCCCACCGTCTTTTGGGATATGGGAGGAAAACCAGAGAACCCAGAGGAAACACACACAGTCACAGGGAAAACCTGCAAATTCCACACAGACAGCACCCAAGGTCAGGATTGAACCCAGTCTCTAACACTGTGAGGCAGCTCTAACAGCTGCATCACTGAGCTGGCCGTGTTAATCTGTGTTCAACCGCTCTTTTATTACTGGAAACAGGTTCTCCACATTTACGCTATCAAAATCTTTCATGCGTTTGAAAACTTCTATTAATTCTCTTCTTAAGCTTTCATGGAACAACTTAAGTTTCTTCACGTTTCTGAAATTTTTCATCCCTGATATAATTCTTACAAATTTCATCTGCACCCTCCATTAGGACCCCAACACTTAATTTAATGTATTGCACGGAGAACTGGACATGATATTCCAGCTGCTACATAATGGTTCAGTATTGTAAGAGTGTCGGAAGAAAATTGTGTTATATTACACCCTTGTAACTACTTATTAGGACCAAATGCTGAATATAAATATAATATATCACCACATTAGGACTATTCCAATCCCTCATGCATTGCTTGAAATTAAGACATGATAATTAAACTTGAAGAAAAAGTTTCCATTATCTTTAAAGCACAAATTTGCCATCTGTGACTCATTCTGAAATTTCTAAATGTTGCCACTGGATCTTACATTAATTAGATCTTTGCAACCTCCATTTTGACAGCATAAAATCTTTTTAAAAATGTAATGGCGGCTCAGCAGATAATGCTGCTGCCTCACATCTCAGATCCAGGTTCAATACTGACCTCGGAAGCTGTATGTGTGGAAAAGAACAAAGAAGGATGCCGCGTGGGGAGACCGCTATGAGGGAGGGGGACAGGTGAGCGGGAGGGGGGAGAGAACAAAGGGGAACCTGGCGCGGAGATACTTTATAACTTTGTAAGCGCCCTCTATGTGGCGATTATTTGCATACCTTGGGGATGCAAGCAAAGAATTTCACTGTGACTTGTCACTGAAATTCCAAAGGCATGCCTATAAGTTATTTTGTTGCTGCAAAATTGGATGTTGGATGATCAGCTATGATCATATTGAATGGCGGTGCAGGCTCAAAGGGCCGAATGGCCTACTCCACCTATTTTCTATGTTTCTAAAATTGACCCTTCGTGTAATTTAATGCCAATAGAATTAAAGACTTGATGGGAAGGACCTTTTTTCAGACTGTTCCAGTCTGCTGAGTTGCTCCAGCAATTTGTGTCTTTTCAGCTTAAAACTAGGCGCCAATGCCGCTGGTCTGCACCAGTGGGCCTTTATTCACTGGCTACCGCATGGTCCCGTTTACATGGCTGTTGTTGCAGCTCAAGTTGTAGCCTCTGGAGACAGCGCTTTCTTCGATCTGCCGCCACCAACAGGACACGCTCAGTCACCATGGGGCTCCCTCCTCTCTCACCAGCTACTGCTTCTTCATGCCAGCCATCACTTTATCTGCTCCCCGCTCCACCGCCACCTTCTCCTCCTCCTTCTATTCCGCAGTCGCCGACATCTGAGGAGGTGGTGGTGATGGGAGGAGAGGTCGACTGGACAAAGTGACAGCTAACGGGAAGAAGTGACAGCTGTTGAGAGGGGACGGAGCCCCACAGTGACTGAGTGCGTCCTGTTAGTGGCGGAGGCCCGAAGAAAGTGCTGCCCCAGAGGCCATAACATGAGCCACAACAGCAACGGCATCAACCCGACGGTGCAGCAGCTGCTGAAGAAAGGCTCTCTGGAAGTGGCGCTGGCAGCGTCAGTAGGTCCGTCGCTATAACCGAAATCCATAAAAAAGGCGGTCCGTTAAATTGAGGGTTTATTGTACTGCAAACTTTAATTACACCCAAGGTTAAAAGCCTTCAGCAAAACTAAACACCATTGCACTTTTTCTTCACTGAATCCAGAATGAGGTATCAGAGCAGTGTTGTTTGGTCAAGGGAAAGAGGCATTGGAGCCTGATCATGGATGGTTAGAGCGATGGAGAGTAGTTCAAGTTCAAGTGAGTTTATTGTCATGTGTCCCTGAAAGGACAATGAAATTCTTGCTTTGCTTCAGCACACAGAACATAGTAGGCATTGACTACAAAACAGATCAGTGTGTCCATATACCATTATATAAATATATACACACATGAATAAATAAACTGAAATAAAGAGCAAATAACAGATAATGGGTTATTAATGTTCAGAGTTTTGTGCGAGCCAGGTTTAATAGCCTGATGGCTGTGGGGAAGTAGCTATTCCTGAACCGGGTCATTGCAGTCTTCAGGCTCCTGTACCTTCTTCCTTGAAGGTAGCAGGGAGATGAGTGTGTGGCCAGGATGGTGTGGGTCTTTGATGATACCGCCAGCCTTTTTGAGGCAGAGACTGCGATAAATCCCCTCGATGGAAGGAAGGTCAGAGCCGATGATGGACTGGGCAGTGCTTACTACTTTTTGTAGTCATTTCCTCTCCAGGGCGCTCAAGTTGCCGAACCAAGCCACGATGCAACTCGTAGAACTGGGTCTCTGCGCATCCCTCTGTAATTGGATCCTTGACTTCCTCATTCACAGACCACAGCAAGTTCCAGCAAGCTCTCCACTGTGCACCTGTAGATGTTAGAGAGAGTCCTCCTTGACAATCCGACTCTCTGTAATCTTCTCAGGAAGTAGAGGCGCTGATGTGCTTTCTTGATAATTGCATCAGTGTTCTCAGACCAGGAAAGAGCTTCAGAGATGTGCACGCCCAGGAATTTGAAGCTCTTGACCCTTTCAACCATCGACCCGTTGATATAAACGGGACTGTGGGTCCCCATCCTAATCCTTCCAAAGTCCACAATCAGTTCCTTGGGTTTGCTGGTGTTGAGGGCCAGGTTATTGCGCTGGCACCATATGGACAGTTGCTCGATCTCTCTTCTGTACTCCGACACATCCCCATCAGTGATACGTCCCACAACAGTGGTGTCGTCAGCAAACTTGATGATGGAGTTCGCACTATGACTGGCTACGCAGTCATGAGTACAGAGAGTACACAGGGGGCTGAGCACGCAGCCCTGAGGTGCTCCCGTGCTGATTGTTATCGAGTCTGACACATTTCCACCAATACGAACAAACTGTGGTCTGTGAATGAGGAAGTCGAGGATCCAATTACAGCGGGATGCGTAGAGACCCAGTTCTGCGAGTCTGGTAACCAGCTTGGAGGGGATGATAGTATTAAATGCCGAGCTGTAATCGATGAATAACAGCCTGACATATGAGTTTTGTTGTCCAAGTGGTCCAGAGCGGAGTGGAGAGGCAGCGAGATCGCATCCACCGTTGATCTGTTGTGTTGGTAAGCGAACTGCAGTGCGTCCAGGTTTTTGTCGAGGTAGGAGTTGATTTGCGCCATGATAAATCTCTCGAAGCAGTTCATCACCACAGGCGTTAGTGCCACAGGTCGATAGTCATTGAGGCACGTCACCTTGCTCTTCTTGGACACTGGCATAATTGATGCCTTTTTGAAGCAGGTGGGAACCTCAGATCTCAAAAGTGAGAGGTTGAAAATGTCCGTAAAAACTCCAGCCAGTTGGTCTGCACAGGTTTTTAGAACACGACCAGGTATACCATCAAGTCCTGGTGCTTTTTGAGGGTTCACCCCTCCGAAGGATTTCCTGAGTAGTGTCAGAACCCTGCTATAGATAAGAAGTAGAATATTAGAGCCTGGTGATGCATGGTCGACAGGTAGTAAAACATTAGATGTCTGTGTTCAACGGTGTTGAATAGGGCTCATCAGAACCTCGTGTGTGGATGACTTTGGGGTGGGAATTACCTGATCAGTTTGGATGTTGTGAAAAGCAGGAAATGGCGTAAAGAATGAAATGTACTTGAGGGAGTTAATCAATAGGCATTCCAGTCCATCGTTCCAACGGGAAAACCAGATTGTTCAACATGGTCCAAGCGACCCTAAAAAAAGTTGCATGAGAGATGATGTCATCTGTGCACTTCAACAGAGAAATTGGATTGGAACAGATGGTGAACCTCCTCTCCATCCTCTCCAACGCCTTTACATCCTGGAAGTATCTAGTCATGTTTCTGGAATGATGCTAAATTACCCAGAAATTATCATGATGGTATTTCACACCCAAAAAAGAAATCAAATGTCAATTGCATAATAGTATAAAAAATAGCACTATTACATAACTGTGTTTCTTGATAAATCAGTGACATGGATCTAAAGGAAATGGAGCACAGAACTGTGAAAGGGTATTGGTTAAACCTGGCTTAAATACAGTAATTAACAAAGACAGTTCCTGTGCTCCTATTGTTAATGTAGCTGCACACAGATCTGTAATAATCCTTTACGTACAAATGTCGATGAGAATTTAACAACCAGCAAATGTGTTCCAAAAAGAGTCCAAGTCTTGAATTAAGTGTTTGTTCTGCACACTGCCAGAATCCTCCTGATATTAGTCGGTGGAATTCACATTATAAATGTTAACTGTGAGTGCCACGCTTCACCAATTTTTGTACTTGGAAATATTTCCAAACTTTGCTGCTGAATAATTAATGCTCTAGCTTAAAGGTTATCTCAATTATCGTACACACCTGCATTAGCAGCAAATGTGTCTATCATATCAGTTCCTTTCAACGTATTCCTTAAAGTTCTATATTTTACAGAATGCGTAAGATATACATAATCTATTTTTTCCTAACTGTTCTATTGTTGTATCATTTCTCGACTGTTGGTGCAAATAAAACCGAAATTGTGTTACCAAGCTCCATATTGTCTCGACTGTTTTGGTGGGGACTGAAAACTGCCTGTACTTGTATCAAGCAGTCTTAAATATCTTTCACCTATTCCCCACACAATGCTTTACCTTTCCACGGGTATCTTTGTGCTATCATCCAAAGAAAATCCTCGATATTTAGTTCTCTGTCAAAAACAAAACAAAAATCAATAGGCATTCCAGTCCATCGTTCAAACGGGAATATAGCCAAAGTTCAACAGCTTAAGACAAAATCACATTTATGCTCATTACATCTCATGATCACAGATTTGCATCAATTTTGCAGCAGGCATATTTTATCCGTTGTGCGGGGTTAGGGGGGTGACAAGTTCACTCCCTATCTATATGTTTTACAAAATCTTAGTGTACGTTTTTATCATCCCAAGGTGAAATGTTTTGTGCTAAACAATAGACTCACTAGTTAAATTCAAGTGCAATGTGGAGATTAATTTATGTTTATGACCTGGTAGAGTTTTCACAAATTTAAGATTGAAGTGGCCGCTCTCATTATATATTTTTCAATCTAATTTTACAAAGTCAATTGTCATACATGCAAAGAATTCCAGCAAAGTATTAATGTTAATACACATTAACATCACCAAGACCATTGTATTTATTCAACAATCAAGGGTCCTACCACCCATCCACACTACAACCTAACTTTCACCCAATGACATAGAAAAAAATGAGGACTGAAGAGTCAAGAGTGTTTTATTGTCATATGTCCCAGATAGGACAATGAAATTCTTACTTGCTGCAGCACAACAGAACAAGTAAACATAGTACAGAGCGGGAGAAAAAAAAAATGCATTCACACATACTCAATAAATAAACAAATATAGTGCAATAATTCAGTGCAAATAAACAAATATAGTGTAGAATTCATGAGATGAATCGATAATTCATCTCAAGAATTCTAATTAACTCTAAATTGCATGGTCTTAAAAATCATTTAATTATCTGGGCAGGATTTAGGGGGTGAGGCTCCTCCACAAAGGCAAGGTTTGCCTTGTTCTGCAAACTTACTTAGAAAGAATTGTGCAGATTTATTCAGTGCTGTCACAATTTTTGGGCCTAAACACTGACAAAACACTCCCAATCCAGATCGTAAATCCTGTTTAAGTCACTAAAGGTGGAGAATTGTGTTAATCCTGAACACTGAAGATTACAATGAATATTAAAGTCTTTTTTTTTAAGTACACAGTTAGTTTACCAAAAATGGAACCAGGGTTGCAGGTTGTAGAAAATAGGATTTCTCTTGGAGCAGAAAGGTTAATGAGAGATTTAATCATAGTATTGAAAATTACAAAGAGCAAAGAGTAAAGAAGAAGAAATTGTTTCCAGTGGCAGAATAGTGTGTGTTAGGGGGCGCCGTCTTGTATGGCTGCCGTCCTGCAGCTGTCCATTTTTTTCACTTGTTTTTTTATTTTTTTTATTTTTTAGTACGTTAAAATGTGTTGTTGGGGGTCTAATATTTTTATATGTGGGGGGTGGGGAAGGGGGAAACTGCTTTTCTCAGTGCCTACCTGGTTGAAGAGGCGGCTTTCCTCCGAGCAGCATCTTCGACCCGTACTCGCGGCCTACCAGCGGGTCTGGAGCGGCTTTTCCTGAGGGGACCGGCCAGAGCCATGGCTTCGGCGGTGGCACAGGTGCGCTATCGCGGAGCGGGCGATGCCTTGCCCGGGTCCCCGTGCTGGAACTCCGGTATGCTGGGACCTGCCGATTGAACATCGCGGAGCTGCGGTCTGTGGAGTGGCCAGCCGCGCTGAACTTTACATCGGGAGCCTGGGATCTCTCGACGAGATTGCCAGTGGTGGAGCTCCGTCCAGTGCGGCCTGTTGGCTTCGGCAGCCGCGGTCTCCGGTATGGAAGCGGCCGTTCTAGGTATCCCAAGCCACTGAGAGGGTTCTCCCGACGCCGGAGCACCATCAACTGGCGAGAGGGCCTGAAACTGCGGACCGCCGTAGCAGCAACTGCGGAGGCCTCAATAGGCCTGACTATGGGTGGACAAGGGGATGGGGACTGATCTTTATGCCTTCCCCCACAGTGGGAACCATTGTGGGGGGAATGTTTTTATGTTTTAAGTTAAATTTATTCTTTAATGTTATGTTGTATTTTTATTAGTGTGCTGCAAGTATCTATCTATCTATCAGCTATCTATCTATCTATCTATCTATCTATCTATCTATCTATCTATCTATCTATCTATCTATCTATCTATCTTAATCTGTAAATAGACCACACTTCAGGGGACTGACAATTAAATAATAGGTAGGACAGTGTGAGATGTTTCTGTTAAATTCAGTGACTATGAAAATCAGGAATGCACTATCTGAATGGAAAGTGAAAGCAGATTCAGTTTCTACTTTATGGAATAATCTTCAAAATTCAGTTGGATAAATACATGAAGGAGAAACATTTGCAGCAGGAATAAGGACCAGTATAAGTTGGGCCGAAGGGTCTGTTTCCACACTGTATCACTCTATGACTCTATGTAACTCTTTCAGGGAGTCAACACAAACACTACAGGCTGAATAAACCTTATCTGAACTGTAATATTTATGATTCTGAAGTTGAAGTTTAATTTGCCGTGTTCCTCCAATCTTCACAATGTGTGCTGTCTGACTTAATGCACATCCATCTATGATGCAATGGATTAGACTTAATTCCACATCCATAACTTTTTTTTCTGACATGACAAATGCCGAACGGCACAGCACACACGATAAATTGAACAGCATAACCAATAAACAGAAAGATCCTCTCATTTGAAGCAACTAAATGAAAAGTCACCATAACCCAAGCTCAGAAACTCTCATCAAAATCAAGAGCTCTCATCAAATCACATCAAAAGAGATAATTGATTTGGGAAGTCACATTTTTGTTGTACAATTATTATCATCTTACCTGTAACATCTGGCTGTCCATCGATGGGAATGTTTGCAGGAGCTGCTTTGTTGTGACATGACATTTTAAAGATACCATTAGGATTGGTTCATGTTCCCAGCTGAAAGAAGTTGTATTATCTTCCACTGTCATGTTAAAGTTTTCTCCATCGTTATTTCCCTCTCCTCGCCAATGAGTGGAATTCTCAGAATAATCTGAATTTGGATTCATTTCCACTGCTCTGTTCTCAACCGCTATTGCCCCCAGATCAGGTATTTCTTCCCCCTGTACCTTGCTGCAGAAATTTCCCTGAGTTGAATTGTTCTCACACGGTGCCAGGGAGAGACCTCCATAAACTGGGCATTGGGCAGACTCCTGTTTCCGCAAGTCATTCGTAGTTCTGTGGTGTTTGGTGTAAATATTACTAATGATGCCAGGGTAACGGGGTTTAACTCGATGTTTCAGGCTGGAGTCCATAGACTTTTCTGATAACATTTTCCCATTTTCCACATCATTTGAAAACACGTCTTCAGTATCTGATTTTTTTCCTTCTAGCATTCTCTGATTAGTCTCCACTTCAATCACAGAGCCAGACGAGTCTATTGACTTTGTTGGAATATAACATGAAATGCCTGCACATGTTCGATGCAAAGCACAAGGGTGATGCAAGTCTTTTATGTCCTTTTGGGAAAATGTTAGTGTGCCAGTCATTTCCTGGGTCTTCCTATCAGAGGCAATAACATGGGAGGTTTTGTGACAGTTCACCACAGAAACCTCCGATTCAGAAATTATCGTACTACTGTCAGCAATCTCATGTCTGCCATAAATGCAAGTTAGCCCAGGAGGGCATAACCAACTCTTGGTGTTTGAACAAAGTTTAGGCACATGCAACACAGGATATGAACATTTATCATTCAGACGACAATCGTTATATAAAAGCGAACAATCGCAGTCAGGTGTCTTTGATATATCTTGGCTTTTTGGTTTATTTGGATACATTTTTATTGAACATTCCTCTCCTTCATTACCAAGAGGAAAGTGTAAATAGTTTAAAGGGTGGTGGGCCAAATTAATGTGTGCAGCTTTGCTTGAAATGTGTCTTGCTTTATAGTCACTGTCACTGAGGCTGATTATTGAGCGATGCAGACTTGCACATGTTTGGGATGATTTAAAAACAGAGCGTGGTGCGTTGGATTGCCCATTTATCAATGATTGGCTGACGTTATTTGGAGAATCAAAGCTCAGTGAATCATAATGATTCTCAAAGACTTGCGAGATACAAACATCCTGACTGCTTAACCTTGTTGGAGGCAAATTCTCATCCCCATGAAAGTATTTTTTCTTCTTCCTGTAGGTTTCTTTCTTAATTCTCTCAGAATCCTGTGAATATGATCCCCACCCTGTTGGTAAAACTTTGGATTCCACGTGCGACATAGAGTTTGTATTGCCTCTGTCCCTTATGGAGTTTCCAAAGTTAGACTTCTGTCTGAAGAGTTCTACATTGGATTGCTGTCCACAGTGTGACACTGTTGCTGGTAGTGGAAACACCACTGGCTGCCCATAGCTCTGAGAAGCACAGGTCAAGTTGGTTTGTACCAATCGCTGGTTGTGTATGTCCTTGTTGAAGGCCATCGTTTTTGCATTGCTCTCGAACCAGGCTTGCATTGTATTCTGTCTGAACTTGCCAGAGCAAACCAAGCTTGGATGTGGGCCACAATATAATCCATCATTCTCTGTACAAACTTTCATCTTCAGATTCTCCTGAATTTTTCTGGAATCTAGAAAACACCAAGAGGTTTGAAAATGCTGAATCACAAGGCTGAGAAAGAACAACTGAAAGTGTTGAGTATGAAAGCCCTTTATTTTAAGCAAGATTAAATAAAAGGACAGTCATCAAATACTGAGCATGTGGATAAAGGAGTTCTGGAATATGCTTAATGTGCTTTTTGTTTAGAGACACAAGAAACTGCAGATGCTGAAATGTTGAGCAAAACATTAAGTTTTAACTTGAGTTAACATGAACTCAGCTGGCCAGGCAGCATCTGTGAAGGGAATGAACAGATAATGTTTCAGGTTTGGACCCTTCTTGAGTTTGGGGACCACAACTTGTAATGTTGCCGGTCCATTCCCTCCACATATGCTGTCTGACCTGCTGAGTTCCTCTAGCACTTTGTGTTATTTGTTTACATATTTTTCACTCAAATGGATTAGAAACAGGACTCTATTCAAATTCAGCAAAACAGTGGAGTAATCACAGCAAGACACCGAAGAACTCGTGTACAAATTACTGGTGAATTTCTGGGAAATAATTTTTCATAATTCAGTAATGTGTACAAAATGAATCCAACACAGTTCATGAATAATGTGCTCACTACAAAGAAGGCGATGACTGAAGGTCTAATCCTAATTCTACTGAGTGCTTTCATCAAGATTCCCACTAATGTATACTCAAAGTGTGAAATGTTCTGGAGCACAAGTTTCAATGATCAAGGAGATGCACGGAACTGGAGACCACTGTTGGAATCTTGAGCAAAACACAAGTGTTCTGGAAGAACTCAGCAGGTTAGGTAGCATATGTGGGGGGAATGAATAGGCAATGTTTCAGGTCGGAACCATTCATTTTTCACCCAATGCCTGTTCTTCATCTTCATAAATGTCCTCAAGAAACTCAAATAAAAACATTAGTCTTCAACTCAAATGACAGACTTTCAGCAAGGGGCATATTGTCAGCAGCAGGACCCGACATTTATTTTCCTCTCCGCTTAGGCAACTTCAATCAATTATATAACAACACTGATCAGGGACCATTTGATTTGAATGTCTCAGTATTGAAGACGTTTTCTTCTCTCTGACAACCAGCATTGATAACCAGCTTTATCCCCCCTCCCCCCCCCCCACTATAATCAGTCTGAAGAAGGGTGCAAACCGACGTGCTGCCTGAGCATTCCCTTCACAGATGTTGCCTGAACTGCTGAGTTACTCCGTCACTTTGCATCGATTCCATCATTTGCAGTTCCTTGTGTACTCAAGTCACTGAAACAGCAATATTTTTAAATAACCTTCCAGAATAACTCCTCGATATGAGAATAATTTGAAAATTTCTTAACACCTTCCCTCATCTGCCCAACTTCCACTTATCTCCTGTTATGAATCCTTGTGCAAATTAATTGGATCGAGCACACACTCAGATATAAACACGTCACAGGGCTTCCTTTTATTCATTATCATCGCACCATTTAGTACTTTATATGTTCACCATGGTTCTTTATCAACTCTTTGACATGCCTTGATATGGAATCAAAAAATTCTGACCGTTTCCAAGGAGTTTTTCAACTCAATACCACAGCTGAATTATAGCCTCAATGAGCTTCTGTCTTGTGGTACAGTTTTTCCTTTCAGTCTCTCCTTGATAATTGATGACAAATTCTCAATTGGATTCAGGTTTGGCGAGTTACCAGGCCAGTCCAAGGTATGATATGATACGATAGAACTTTATTTATCCCAGGAGGGAAATTGACCTGGCAAGTCATAAAACACAAAGTACATGAAACATGAAATTAAAGTAACGAGTGGAAAGGATTGGGGATGTGCAAAGATTGGGGTGGGGGGGGAGTCAGTCTGTAAAAAGTCTGTAAAAAGTCTGCGCCATGTCCAGCACCACTCTTTTCCACAATAGATCAATATATTGCAGCAATCTCATCATTCTGTCAACTGGGTGTAGTAGACTAACACTGTAGAAGGGCTGAAACAACCCCAGAACATCTTTTCAGGACGTTTGACATTTTCGATGTCTGGACGATGTGGCATTTTTTCAACAATTCTCCAACAGATTGCCTGTCCTTCTCAGATCAACCTTACTTTCCTGAATCAGCAAGGGCTCATCGCTCGGAGTGGTCTTCCTTTGTGGCCACACCTGTCCATCTCCTTGGGCGATAGCTGTCTGGGTTTGGAACCTTGCTTGACAATCCTGGACACAGAAGCTTTGCTCACCCTTACCAACTTTGCGATCCCTCGCTGTGACTTTGAGTAATGTTCAGACAAGGTTATGATCTTTGTTCGCCTCCGTGGAGTGCTATCTATTTTGTGAATTGTTTGATATCCATTTTGGGAATTGCTTGATAGGTAGATTATGATAATGGGTAAAATGATGATAAATCACTGGAAATGAATACCAGAAGAATGAAAAATGACCAGAACTTCTTCAGAGAGATTTATTGGGAAAATATAAGAACAAATGGTGGACAGAGAATCTCATTATATAAAACACAGCAAAATCAGCCTGTGATTCAATTAATTTACACAAGAATGTAATGACCCAAAATGGCAGATATTATAGACAATGTAGACAATAGGTGCAGGAGTAGGCCATTCGAGCCAGCTCGCCATTACATGTTTTTTAATGAAACATGAGTATGTATAAATTTCTAGAACCAGCTTGAGGACCTGAGCTATGGGAAGAGGTTGAGCAGGCTAGAATTGGAAATTGAGGGGTAATCGTATTGAGGTGTATAAAATAATAAGAAGAAGAATAGTGAGATTGAACGAGAACTTACCAGTTCGAAGGTTGATCTTTATTTTATGAGGAGTCGAAGTGAGGGATTTCGTGAAGAGCCCGCCGGCGCGCATGCTCGACATACTTCAAAGTAGCGGCGTGGAATCACAGAAACCAACAAAGAAATGACTTCGCATAGTAAGATTGAAGTGACTAAGATTACCAGATGAAGGTGATTGAGGGTTGGGCGAGGAGGGCACGAAATCCCTCACTTCGACTCCTCATAAAATAAAGATCAACCTTCGAACTGGTAAGTTCTCGTTCAATCTCACTATTTCATTTCGGAGTCACGTGAGTGACTTCGTGAAGACTTCAAAGCTTCTGTGATTACACGCCCTGGACCACGTCCATGCTGACACACCACTACCAGGGATGGATGGGAGGAACAAACTTGCTCAATAGTTCATACTGCAAAACAAGAGCAGAGTTATTAACAACAAATCAAAACCCCTCATGCGGGGACATCTCCACGTTCGTGACCTGCATTCAGCACGGCTTCTGCGAACTGTAGAGGAGCAGCAACAGGCTTGTTATAAAAACGCTGGAACACAGCTTCATTAGCCCATCCTGCTGTGGCGAGAATTTGGTCCATGGGCACCTCCATGACCCTCGCCCTTGACGTCGATGCAGCCCTGGTGGAAAGAGACTTGAACACATTAGTGTCGATACCCGACTTACCCAAGACGACTGGAAGCCACATGGATATCGTCTGGACTGTCACTCGATGATGAGGTCTCTTATGAGTGACAAGCAGGTATCTCTCCATTCCTCTGATGCGTGCCGTCACCTTGACATAGTGGCGGATATGTGAGGCTACACATAGCCTAGCATCTGCGGGGTATGCCGGGAACTTCAGCTGCAGCCCTGTGCACCCAGGTCTATGCTGCTTTAGTAGCTCGTCAATGAAAAAGACTACTTCTGTGGGGGTAGACGTCATTCTGTCGACACGAAGTTTGTGTAGTGTCTGTACCCTCTGAGCTGAAGTCAGCGCTAGTAACATCACCAGCTTCATGGTGCGTTGGTCCAGTTGGAGCCCTTCCATGGGTGGCCACGTCCTGAGCAGGGTTAATACGTCCCTGACATCCCAGGTGATATTATAGCGTGGTGTAGGCGGATTCATATTGAATATACCCCGCATGAGTCTGGACATTAGCCTGTTGGATCCTACCTCCAAACTGAGGTAGAACGATAGCGCACTTCTGGCGCTGTTGATGGCACTGTAACTTAAGTGTTCATCATGGTGCAACCCCGCGAGGAATTCCAGGACGTCGGTTGTTGTCACGTCATCGTACGTGATGCGAGAGCGGCTGCAGTAGGCTTCCCACTTCTTAATATGCGAGCGGTATCTTCGCCTTGTAGACTCTCGACACGACGCCCCGGTGGTATCCATGGTCCGAGCCGAGAGGCCGTATTGGACTAACGGCCTGTTCAGAACCTGCAAGCCAACAAATTTAAATAGCCATGGCAGGGATGCGGCTCCCCTGAGACAGGGTGAGTAACCAATTGTGGGCAACCCTTCAAAAGGACCCAAGGTTCGTTGAGCATGTCAAAGACCACCAGATACCAAGGCTGTGTGGGCCAGTCGGGTATAATAAGGATGCCCTTGGCAGCATCTGCCTGAATCTTTCCCAATACCCGACTGATGAGGCAAAATGGGGGGAAGGCATAGAAAAACCACTTCCCCCAGTCCAGCGAGAATGCATCTAGCGCTATTGCCCCAGGATCTGGTTCCCATGAAACGTAGGTTGGTACCTGATGGTTCCACCGTGACGCAAAGAGGTCAATGTCCGGTTTACCAAATTTGGCTGTGACTTTAGAAAAGATCTCAGGATGCAACATCCATTCAATATTGTCATTAAATTTGCGTGACCTGGTGTCCGCCACAGTATTAAGCTCACCTGGCAAATAGGTAGCTGAAATCCAAATGTCTCTTTGAACACACCAGAGCCAAATTGAGTTTGCCAATTTGTCACACGAAACTGGCCTGGTACCACCCATATGGTTTAAATATGCTACTGCTGTGGTGTTGTCTATTTGGAGACGGACATGTGCTCCAACAAGCTTGGAACAATACGCACGAAGTCCGTGGAATGCTGCCAGCAACTCCAAATAGTTAATCCCTTGAGTTAACAACATCGTTGATTCAAGGGTGTCCCATCTGCCACCACAACTAGAGCAATTATTCGTGGATCCCCAACCATTGGAGCTTGCATCAGTTTGCAAATATACCACCGGATTAGCCTCCCTAATAGGCTTGAATGAGTTGCTAATGTGACACACCCACCATTGCAACTCATTTATCGCTTCGGGCGGCAGCTGCATGGACCGATCATAATGACCAGTGTTCTGTTTTAACGCAGCAATTTTAGCTCTTTGCAAATTCTGATAATGCAAAGGTCCATATCGCGCTGCCGAAAACAAAGCTACCAGCTTCCCAATTATTGTAGCTAAGTGCCGAATCGATGGTATATTGGTGCGGATTAAATCTTGACACACCTGGGTAACCTCCTCAATCTTGTTAATTGGAATGGTAACCCTCATGCTTATAGAGTTCACCGTGAACCCTAGGTAATTAATCACCTGGGCAGGGTAGAACTTTGATTTCTCTGGATGGACAATAAACCCCAATTGTTGAAATATATTGACAGCAGCTGCAACACCCTGTTCAGCCAATTCCAGGGTGTGGCCCACAATTAAGACATCATCTAAATAGGCCATACTATATGGTGTCGTTGTCTCAAATAAGCCATAATTGGCTTCACTAATTTAGTGAACAATCTAGGGCTGTGGTGAGCCCATTAGGCAAAGCCTTGTACTGCCAGAGTTGCCCCATCCAGATGAATTTTAAAACCTTCTGTCACATTTCTGGACGGATACGGAATAATATGCGTCTTTTAAATCGATGCATGCCATAAAGCAACCATGAGAAATCAATGATTTGGTTGTTTCAACGTATCCATTTTAAAATGAGAATATGTTACAAAAGTATTCAAACAGGTTAGATCAATAATGACACGACAACTTCCATCCTTCTTAGGTCTGGTGAATATGTTCGAAACAAATTCAACTGGTTCATGCACCACTCTCTTAATCACTCCTTTGCTCAAGACTTAACAATTCCTTATAGCCGGCTGCCTGTTCTGCAGCAGATAATTTTAAATGTTCGAGCGGGCATGTGCTGAGATGGAGGAATGTCGCCATTAATAAACTCAATTTTATGCCCCTGAATATTCTGCAACACATACTCGTCACCAGTGAAATTACCTCATGCACCCAAAAACCACCGAAGGTGACCACCAACATGTGAAGTTAAACAGAGAGAAAAGAGAGAACCAGACCCCCTCACCTCCGTGGTTACCGGCGGTCCTTGACACGCGTGTGTGGACGTGGAGGTGCTGGGTTGGCTTGAGGGCGCGGCGTCTTCGTTTTCCACCAGGGTCTCTGCCGACCCTGTCCTAAAAAAGACCCCTGGTGCTGGGTCTGATGTTGCTGTCGTTGTGGAGCTTGAGGGTGGGTCCTCGTCGAGGTACTGGCAGACCCTCGTGATCGAATGTATGGAGACTTTGAGCCTGACGGTGTGGGGGCACTCTGAGGGCGCATGATCCCCACCGTTTTGGCTTGCTCGTCAAGCTCTTTGACTCTCTTCGAGAGGTCCTTCCCAAAGAGCTGACGGGGCGGGGGCGGCGGCGGTGGTTTGCACACTCCTGCAAACTTTGGATTGAGCGCTGGGCGGATGCTGGTTTTGCGAAACCCGTTAATTTCGTGCTGGGTCGCGCACAGGAGGGCCAGGGCATCTCCCTGGTCCAAATTCAATTCGTCCCCGTCCACCGACCGCACAAAGGCGGTAATACCGGCCGTGAGGAGCTTCAGGATCCGCTGCAGTTTTACCTCCTGTTGACGGATAGCCGCACTGATGTTGCCCCATATCGGCGTATTGACCACAGGCACGTTGAGGGAGTTGCAATTGGATGGAGCCTTGTGACGGCTCATTGCCTGGATGAGGACTTCTTCCTGCTGCTCCAGGCTGATAGTAGATGTTTGTGAAGACGCCCTGTGCCTGTTGCTGCCCTGCTGGTGTTGACGTTGAAGCAGGAGCTCCAGCAGCCGCTCCATACGGTCAATACGCCCTTCACCCTGAACACTCAGGTGGTCGGAGTCCTCCGGCTCTGAAAAGAAAACCGGGCTCCTGTCATCGGCCCGCACCTCGTCGAGGCCCTGCCGGTGCCGGTAGTTGTCGCTAACAGCCGCCGAGGCGAACTGCGCGATTCCTGCGCGGGCGTGTTCAACCGCCTCCGTTTAGCGGGAGCTGAAGCCGCTGCCACTAAGGGCACTTGCGGCGAGGTGTCGGCACCAGCCGAAGCATGGCTGCCTGGGGCCCGCGCAGTCTTGCCGGCTGCCCACATCGTGGACGTTGCCGACGCATGGTCTCGCCCACCCATCCATGGGGGGCTCGGCGACCGTGACGAGACCCGACTCGACCGACCCGTCCCGGCGTCGAGAGTCGGGGTGTGCCGGCTGGACCTCACAGCCGCCCCGGGTCTCTCCCTGGAACCTGACCGCTCCTCCGTGTCAGGCAATGCCTTAGCCCTGGTAGGGTTAGGCTTCTGGGCTCCTGCCCTTCCCCTACTCGGAGGGCTGAGTGGAACGGGCCGTGCAGCCGCACGCACCCTGCTCGAGGTCGCCAGCGAGCTCACTGACGACCTGACTGCCATGGCAGGGTCCCCCTGCTCTGGCGGCACACCACACTCCTCCTCGTCGAACTCCTCCGAGCTGTGGTGTGCTGGCGGATCTGGACCTGTGAACACAGGGCTTACCCACATCTCCGCCTGAGTCCCGGCCTGCGATGCAGGTACTGCCGATGGTAAAGGCCCCGGAACTGTTGACCGGCGAACTCGTCCTGACGTCCTCCGGCCCTTGGAACTCCCATCCATGTCCTTGCTGCAAGACAAAACCAACAACAAGGACCACCAACTAAAGGTAGAATACTTACCTCCGTGGCCCCTTCTGAAGGGCTGGCGAGGAGCGCGCTCCACCGCCAGCCGTCGCAGCAACGCGGTACGACGATATGTCGAGCATGCGCGCCGGTGGGCTCTTCACGAAGTCACTCACGTGACTCCGAAATGAAATAGATAGTCTTTTTCCCAGGGTGGGGGAATCAAGAACTAGGGAGGCAGAGATTTAAGGTGAGAAGCAAAAGATTTAATAGGAACCTTTGGAGCAACCTTTTCATAAAGGATGGTGCCTATACTTGAGACAAGTACAATAACAATATTTAAAAGACATTTGTAGTTACATAGATAAAAAAAGGTTCAGAAGGATATGGGTCAAGAGTGGGTAACTTGGATGGGGGTATCTTGGTTGGCATGGACAAATTGGAACGAT
This sequence comes from Raja brachyura, assembly GCA_963514005.1. The sequence goes on from OY740811.1 coordinate 28,925,864, forward strand.
TGGCCAGTTTGCGTGCTGCATAACTCTATGACTCTAAATGTCATCCCACTCCTCAGCAACTGTGAGTTTCATTTATTTACTTCCTCAGATTCCAATAGAGTTTGAAGGCACTGGAAAATGAAAAAACAATGAAGAAATGCCATCAGCACTGAGGTCCCAATACGCATTCAGAGATTTCTTACTGCAGGCTAAACTGCTTTACATGGTTTGCAATTTGCTATATAAAAAAATAATAACATTGAAGAACAATGTTCTTTTCATGAATTAATAAGGTCTTGTTCCTCCAACTAACTGTGTATTGTGTCTTCACAGTGCATGTCACAAACATTGTTTATCTGGGCTTCACATTCTTCCAACTGCAAATAATCAAATTACAGTAGATACATGGGCTGGGGATCACGATAATTGGTTAAAAATAATCTAAGAGAGCTACACAAAGTAGATAATTGGAAAATCTCTACCATGCCTAATAATTTAGGCTACAATATATCGTAGAACAGTTACGTACAGTACATTGTGGCTCAGGTGTTTCTTCACCACCATTGGCTGGAGATCGTTTTGTTTGAAAGAAACACAAATAATTCTTTGCAATGGAACATTAAAACAAAAGTCTTGAGTTGCTCTTACTGAACAGCACAACTCCTTTCTCAATTATTATATGCCTTCACCTAAAGTTTTAAGCGGGTGACAGACATTCAGTGAATTGGGACAAAGGTTCATGCACTCTGTTCAAGCACAAGACAATGTTTGGCCTGTCGCTCATTAATGACCTAGTGACCACATCTTACTTTATCTACCAACCAGACAAGTGTTAATAAATATATTAATCACATTAAGCACACAGTGCATCTCAATTTTTTTTCAACCATTCACCTTCCAATCATGCTCTCCATCTCAGAATAAGGAACTGCTCAGTCATTTAACTGTCCCTGTGTAGCTCAAGAAGGGGCTAAATGTAAGACATAATTCATCGCTTGCTTTCCGATACCCTCCTCAACCCACTTCATTCATTGCCTCTCTCATTGAATTCTCTACCTACCAATCCTTGCCATCTTCCTCTCTGCCAATCCTTCCTCCAAGACTACTCCCAATCCTTCCTCCAAAACCAAACCCAATCTCTTCTTCAAAACTAATCCCAATCTCTTCCCTAAAACCAATCCCTTCTCCAAAACCAATCCCAATCTCTTCTCCGATCCCATTCTATTTCCCAAACCCAAACAAAGATACTAGCTCCTATAGGATCTTTGATCCCAATCTCTTCTACAATCCCAACCTCTTCCCCAAAACCAATCTATTCTCCAAAACCAATCCCAATCTCTTCTCCGATCCCAACCTATTCCCCAAAAGCAATCCCAATCTCTTCTCCAATACCTATTTCAAGCCCTTCCTCTTGGACCCACCTCGCCCTTCAGCAGCCGTTGGACTGGCCACGTGAGCGTCGCCGAGTCGCGCGCGCGGTAGGCCGGTGGGGTTTTCCGCAGATCCCCTCAGGCGTCGAGAGGCGGGAAGTCGAGAGGCGGTCCGGCGCAAAGATCATAGACCTCCGCTCCGCGCTCTATGATCGTTGGTCCGGCGACGCCATGAGCAGTCTGAAGAAGGGTCCCGGCCAGAAACGACAACTTTCAATTTTCCCCAGAGATGCGGGCTGACCCGCCGAGTTACTCCTCCAGCACTTTTTTTTGTCTAACCATGGGACGTCTCACCGGTCGGTGGCTCGACAGAGGAATTGCTTGGTTCAACCGAAGGATCGACAATTGCGGCAACTTTGGGAGACAGGAGTGGAATTAGGTAATGTAGTCGTTTAATCATCGTGCCTTCTGCTCATAATGTCGTGTTCACTAGGTAATGCCAGAACAATAAAACAGCTTGAACGTCATGATGCTGCATTGAACGATATAAATATATAATTTATTCTGTTATGAGTAGCATGAAATAGCTCTTAAACGCTGGCAAGTAAACAGTTCATTGCGATGTCTCAGATTTGTCACAGGCCCCAGTGGTTTCCACATATCCGCTCCAATAAACAGCTTTGCTGTGGAGAAACGCCATCAAGGAGAGAGCAGATAGACTCAACTCACTATCCCATCACAACCTCAAGCCACACTGTAAATGATCTGGGAGGGAATTGATGCAGAACTGGACATCAAACAAGAAACCAAATTATCTCAATTGTGTTCCTGGGGCTTCACAAGCTGCTAGTCCAATTACATGGATTACATTATTGCGCGCAGAGATCTGGACAGCAAGTTACCAACTGGTGGCATGGGCATCTCCAACCTTGCAGAAGATTGCACTTACAGTGAATGCCAGAAAATACTGTGGAGACCACCATTGTGCACAGAAACACGGCCTGCAAGTAAGGCTGAAGTGGAAGGGACTATTACCCCTTCCTCTCCCTATCATCCTACATGTTAATGTACAGTTCCAAGAAAATAAGGTTGAGAATTTAAGGCGCAGGCTGCTTTATCAAAGAGAGATGAGGGAATGCTGGGTGCTCTGTTTCACAGAGTCATGGCTCAGCCCCCAGCTCTCCAGACTCAGCCCTCCAGCCTGAAGGTGTCTCATGGTTAATAAACACCAGACATTGTATGCCAACACATTTCTAATCATAGCTGGGGACTAACAAGGTCAGTACCAGTGGATGAAACACCCTCGACCGTTGCTATTTCACCATCAAAGATTCCTACTGCTCCATCCCTTGCCGTTACTTTGGGAAATCCAATCACCTGGCTGTGCTACTTCTTCCTGTGTATAGGCAGCAACTGAAGAACACAGCTCCAGCAGTGAGGACTGCTTGGAGTTGGTCAAGGGAGGCAGAGTAGCGATTCCAGGATTTTTTGGAGTCAGTGGACTAGGCGATGTTCAAGGACTTTAATGGACCTGAACGAATAAGCCACAGTTGTTACTGACTTTATAAGGAAATGTGTGGAGGAGTGTGTTCCCACCAAAACCATCCAAGCGTGGAAACAGGCCCTTCGTCCCAACTTGCCCATACCGACCAGCCTGTCATCATAAGGTCTTAAGTGATAGCAGCATGATTTTCGGCCCATCAAGTCTACTCCGCCATTCAATCATGACTAATCTATCTCTCCCTCCTAACCCCATTACCATGCCTTCTCCCCATAACCCCTGACACCATTGTTCCATCTACACTAGTACCACACCTGCCTATGTTTGGCCCATTTCCATCTGAATCTATCTTATCCATGTATCTGTCTAAATGTTTCTTAAACGTTGCAATAGTACCTGATGAACCAGGAGGTCCGCAATCTTCTGAGAACCAGAAATTAGGCATTGAAGTTGGGTGACGCAGATTCATACAAGAAGGGACTTTTGCTCAAAATTGGAGGATAAGATGGGCATCTGGCAGCTGTGGCAGGGCTCATTTCCTACAAGGCGAAACCCAGTGGAAGCTTAAGTGACAGTGAGGAATCATTCCTGGATGAGCTCATTGTGTTCTCGGTCACTTCAATAAGGCGAATATCAATGTGCCTTCTCGGGCCTTGTAATGGTATTGTAATCTCAGGCACCAAAGCTGACGTCAGAAGAATCTTCATGAGGGTGAATACCCAGGAAGCATCTGGACATTTGTATCTGGTATCGTTCTCAAAATTGCACGGATCAACTGGCTGGAGTTTTTTGCGAACATCTTCAAACTCTAATTTCTGAGGTTCCCACCTGCATTAAAAGGGTATCAAGAAGAGTAAGGTGAAATCCGTCAATGATTATTGACCAGTGACACTATTGTCAATAGTGATGAAGAGCTTTGAGAGGTTGGTTATGGCACATGTCAACTCCTACTGTAGCAAGAATCGGGACCTACTACACTTTATCTACTGCCACAATAGTTCAACAGGAGATGCAATCTCAGTGATTCTCCACTGTGCACTGGACCACTTGGATAATAAAAACACATACATCATGCCATTGTTCATCGACTAGAGCCTGGCATTCAACACCATCATCCCCTCTAAAATTGTTATCCAGGTTCAGGGAACTGGAATTCTGTGTATCATTTGCAACTGGATCCTCAACTTCCTCATCAACAGATCACAATCGATTTGAATTGGTTAGAACACTGCCTCCTTGATAGCCATCAGCACTGGGGCACCTCAAGGGTAGGTGTTCATTCCCCTGGTCTACCCACTCTATACCCATGACTGAGTAGCTGGAAACCGTTCCAAGTCAAGTCAAGTCAAGTTTATTCGTCACATACACATACGGGATGTGCAGTGAAATGAAAAGTGGCAGTGCCTGCGGACTTTGTGCAAAAAACAAACAAACAACCAACAAACTACAAACAGAATCACATGTTCTTTTTTATATTAAATATTGTGGGCGGTATTGTGGTACAGTAACTGTAGTAGAGTTAGTCCCTGGTGAGATAGGAGTTTACAGTCCGAATGCCCTCTGGGAGGAAACTCCTTCTCATCCTCTCAACTCCAAAGTTCCAACTCCATCTTTAAATTCGGCAACAACACTACTTGTTGGACAAATTATGGGGAATGATGTCATAGTGCAGGAGGAAGATTGATCATTTGATTGAAATCGATCGTCTGATTGAATGGTGTTAGTACAACAACCTTGCTCTCAATGTCATTAAGTCCAAGGAGCTGTTAGAGTTTAGAACAGGAAGGAAGAAAATAAACAAACCTGTCTTTATCGATGGGTCAGTTGAGGAGGAGAGAGTCAACAAGTTCATGTTCCTGAGTGTGCATACCTCTAAAGATCGGTCCTAGACCCAATACATTGATGCAATCATGAAGAAAGGCCATCAACTCCTCTACGTCTTTGGAAGATTGAGGAGATTTGGTAGTTTGACAAATTCTCTCTTTAACGTCTACAGGTATACGGAGGAGAGCGTATTGACTGGTTGCATCAGAGCCTGTTCGGCAACTCGAACGCCCAGGGACGAAAGAGATCACAAAAAGTGGTGGACACTGCCCCTGACATCCCCACCATCAAAGGGATCCATATGTGCGCTGCCTCAACAAGGCAGGCAGCCAGCATCATCAAGAACCCACACCACCCTGGCCACAATCTCATTTCATTCCTGCCAACAGGAAGGTATAGTTGTCTGAAAACCGTTATCTCCATTGGCACAATGGCATAGCGGTAGAGCTACTGCCTTACAGCGCCAGAGGCCTAGGTTTGATCCTGCCTATGGGTACTTGTATGTATGGGGTTTGTACGTTCTCTCCATGACCTGCATGCTGATATCTTTGGTTTCCTCCCATACTCGACGGGGCCAGTTTCCATAGAAACATAGAAACAAGGTGCAGGAGGAGGCCATTCGGCCCTTCGAGCCAGCACCGCCATTCAGTGTGATCATGGCTGATCGTCCGCTATCAATAACCCATGCCTGCCTTCTCCCGATATCCCTTGACTCCTAGATCTCTATCCAACTCTCTCTTAAATCCATCCAGTGATTTGGCCTCCACTGCCCTCTGTGGCAGGGAATTCCATAAATTCACAACTCTCTGCGTAAAAAAGTTTTTTCTCAGCTGAGCCTTGAATGACTTTATTCTAAGACTGTGACCCCTGGTTCTGGACTCACCCAACATTGGGAACATTTTTCCCGCATCTAGCTTGTCTAGGCCTTCTATAATTTTATATGTTTCTATAAGATACCCCCTCATCCTTCTAAACTCCAGTGAATACAAGCCTAGTCTTTTCAATCTTTCCTCATATGACAGTCCCGCCATCCCAGGGATCAATCTCGTGAACCTACGCTGCACTGCCTCAATCACAAGGATGTCCTTCCTCAAATTAGGAGACCAAAACTGTACACAATACTCCAGATGTGGTCTCACCAGAGCCCTATACAACTGCAGAAGAACCTCTTTACTCCTGTACTGAAATCCTATTGTTATGAAATGCTGTATCTTTATACTTTAAAAAAACTAAACTCCAAGTTCAGGAACCGTTTCTTCCCAACTACCAATAGGCTGTTGAACACTACAAACAGCAGCTAAACTTGGAACTATGAACTGTTATAGTTAGCTTTTGTTTTGTTCTGCATTAATATTAGATTTTTTTATTCATTAAACTTTTTTTGTTTTATGTTATCTATTGAGTACTGTGTTCACATACTTTTTATGCTGCTGTAGGAAATAATTTCATTATTCCATTGTGGTACATATGGCAATTAAACATTCTTGACTTTTCTGAATGATGGCTGAATCCGCAATTGCTCGGCACCAAAGATTTAAAATTGCCCATCAAAACATCCCCTTCTTCCTTTAAAATGTTAATTATCACTTACCTCTTTGAGCAAGCTTTTGTTCATCTGTCCTGTAGCTCAGTGTTAACATTCTTTACTACTCAATGGTGCATGACAGTACATTAAATTATATAAATACAATTTATTATTGTTATTAGTAACAAGAAATAACTATTAAAAGCTGTAAAATAAACTGACATAGGATGTCTTTGATTTGTCACACGTCCAGTGGCTTCAACATATCTGTTGTCTTTAATTCTGGTGCACAGAACTATACTGGGAGAGTGAAAATTGTTTTAAAAGGCTTTATGTACAGACTGGATGGAAAGAGAGGTGGGTGAGGAAAAATATAGCTCTTTACAAAGCAATGCGGCAATTCAATAAAAGTCTTGGGTCAGAAATAGATGCAATAAATTCTGTAACTATTACCAGTGTGCAAACTGATTTCTTAAAACAAAAATCCCTGGAGTCCATAAATCTCTAATTGGAAAAGTTTGCTGCTTGGCTGCGTTTTCATTGAGCTGCATCTGGTTTTCTGGTGGCAGGTTGATGTGTGCAGAATTAATACTAGAATACGGTTCCTTCCTCCTCCTACAGAAACTTTTCAGATAATTATAAGTTCCACATCCAAATAAATGTTTAGGGTGGTTGATGGGCTGCAATTAAGCCTTGTCCTGGATGTCATTAAGCTGCAAAAGTGTTATTGAAGCTAAACTTGTCTAGAATATTGAGGATATTCCATCACTTTCCTGATCATGACTTGCTGATGGTGAAAAGGCTTGTAGATTTCGGAATCTGCAAGATATTCAGCATGACCTGTGCTCTTAGCCATTGTATGTGCCTATTTCAGTTAGGTTTCTGGTCAATGATGATGCCCAAGATGCTAATATTGGGGTTCTTGGCAAAGCTGATACTATTGAATGTCAAGGATAGGTGGCTGAATGTGTTAGGAGCAGGAGTCTGCTGTGACCTTCTTGAGCTCTGCCATTTAATTCAAATCTCAAAGCTGTCCAAAGTAACCTTTCATATCTTTGCTTATCAATAGAATCATAGAAAATAGGTGCAGGAGTAGGCCATTCGGCCCTTCGAGCCTGCACCGCCATTCAATATGATCATGGCTGATCATCCAACTCAGTATCCTGCACCTGCCTTCTCTCCATACCCCCTGATCCCTTTAGCCACAAGGGCCACATCTAACTCCCTCTTAAATATAGCCAATGAACTGGCCTCAACTACCTTCTGAGCCAGAGAATTTCACAGACTCACCACTCTCTGTGTGAAAAATGATCTTCTCATCTCGGTCCTAAAAGACTCCCCATTTATCCTTAAACAGTGACCCCTTATTCTGGAGTTCCCCAACATCGGGAACAATCTTCCTGCATCTAGCCTGTCCAACCCCTTAAGAATTTTGTAAGTCTCTATAAGATCCCCCCTCAATCTCCTAAATTCCAGCGAGTACAAGCCGAGTCTATCCAGTCTTTCTTCATATGGAAGTCCTGCCATCCCAGGAATCAGTCTGGTGAACCGTCTCTGTACTCCCTCTATGGCAAGAATGTCTTTCCTCAGATTAGGAGCCCAAAACTGTATGCAATACTCCAGGTGTGGCCTCACCAAGACCCTGTACAATTGCAGTAGAACCTCCCTGCTCTTGTACTCAAATCCATTTGCTATGAATGCCAACATACCATTCGCTTTCTTCACAGCCTGCTGCACCTGCATGCCTACTTTCAATGACTGGTGTACCATGACACCCAGTTCTCGTTGCATCTCCCCTTTTCCTAATCAGCCACCGTTCAGATAATAGTCTACCCTCCTGTTTTTGCCGCCAAAGTGGATAACCTCACATTTATCCACATTATACTGCATCTGCCATGCATTTTCCCACTCACCCAACCTATCCAAGTCACCTTGCAGCCTCCTAGCATCCTCCTCACAGCTAACACTGCCCCCCAGCTTCGTGTCATCCGCAAACTTGGAGATGTTGCATTCAATTCCCTCATCCAGATCATTAATATATATTGTAAATAGCTGGGGTCCCAGCACTGAGCCTCGTGGTACCCCACTAGTCACTGCCTGCCATTCTGAAAATGACCCGTTAACTCCTACTCTTTGTTTCCTGTCTGCCAGCCAGTTCTCTATCCACATCAACACTAAACCCCCAATGCCGTGTGCTTTAAGTTTGTATACTAATCTCTTATGTGGGACCTTGTCGAAAGCCTTCTGAAAGTCCAGATATCACATCCACAGGTTCTCCCTTATGCACTCTACTAGTTACATCCTCAAAAAATTCTATAAGATTCGTCAGACATGATTACCTTTCATAAATCCATGCTGACTTTGTCCAATGATTTCACCACTTTCCAAATGTGCTGCTATTCCATCTTTAATAACTGACTAGCATTTTCCCCACTACCGATGTTAGACTAACTGGTCTGTAATTCCCCGTTTTCTCTCTCCCTCCCTTTTTAAAAAGTGGGGTTACATTAGCTACCCTCCAATCCTCAGGAACTACTCCAGAATCTAAAGAGTTTTTAAAAATTATCACTAATGCATCCACTATTTCTGGGGCTACTTCCTTAAGTACTCTGGGATGCAGCCTATCTGGCCCTAGGGATTTATTGGCCTTTGATCCATTCAATTTACCAAACACCACTTCCCGGCTAACCTGGATTTCACTCAGTTCCTCCATCTCATTTGCCCCCGGTCCCCTGCTATATCCGGCAGATTATTTATGTCTTCCTTAGTGAAGACAGAACCAAAGTAGTTATTCACTTGGTCTGCCATGTCCTTGTTCTAGCTGTACCATGAGACTAATCTAAAGGCTTACTATCCTGGGGTTGAGATAAACAATCTCTAATAACCACAATCATCCAAATATTGTCATTTTTACCCCTCGATTACTGATAAAGTTTACTACTTAAACGGACAACAACACAAAGAGTTAAAGGTAAACCAAGCCAAGCTTTACTCAATTTGTCGACAGGAGTGGCGGGGACCAGCACAGACAGTATACCAATACACTCAGTACTTGCCGGGGTGGGAGATTGCAACCTTCACGTGGTCCGCCCTGTTTCGACTAATGCAATCAACCTGGTGTGCACAATCAAATAGAACAAGTTGTCCTACAACTTTCGGCTGTGCACGCCCTACCCAAGAAGAAGTACTCGCCGAGCAGCCACCCAAACTTACAGTATCCAAATATTGTAATTTTTACCCCTTGATTACCAGCAACTTCAGCTTTACCATGGGATCCTTTATGCCTTCATCAAATGCTGCCTTGATTTCAAGAAAGCTCACATACATGAACATTCATACCAATATCATCAGTGTTATGCATATTTTTAAATGGTCCACATCCATACCTTGTTTTGGTTTAGGTTTCCTAAAATTCAGGAATTTGTACTGTTGAAGAAAACTTAATGCCAGCAGTCCATATTGTTTAGATGTTAAGACATGTGTTGTTCTGCATTGTATTTAATAACCTTGATTCATTCACTGCAGTCTGATGAGTTTAATCAAGTTTATTGGCAATAATAATGTATTTAACAATAAGTATGCAAAAAAAGGTAGTAAATTCAGAATGGCACAAAATAGAACTGAATTACACATTGGGATTTAAATGTTCAGCCAGAAATACCAAGACCAAGACTGATACCTGGTTTCTTGTTTGCACAGCAATAAGATTACTTGTTGAGAATAGCAACCAACTGAATGTGGGAATGCAAGAATGGCTATTATGAAAATTATCATTCACCATTTGCCATTTTCAACAAACAATACAGCGGATCTTTGATAGTTGCATGCACTCGTGCTCGCCAGTTAATTCCTGTTACTTGTATAAATAAGCAATTATACAAAATACTAAGTTTCAGCTTTTTAAAGTCAATTACATTAATATTTTACACTATTTATGTTCAAAATGTAAACATAATCCAAGCCCCATCTTCTCATGGCCAGGAAATGTTTTGGAGGGAATGAGTCCCTATCCTTTACTGCAGTGTTATTACTGATTCCACACTTTCATGAAATGGGAGAGTTATATGATTTCTACCAACATTACTGTGTGGAAACCAGACCTCCAATTATAAAATGGCAAGTTGCTAAGCTACTTTCTTGGAGAGAGAGTAGCCACTTGGTATCACAACTATATGATTCCAAAAACTCTCTGGCAATCCCTGGCTAAATCCTGGGAACATAATATTGTTAACAATATTCCGATTCAAATCAGTATTACACTCTACCCAATCTTGGGAGAGAATATATTTATCAAGGCAAAATGACAGAAGTTACAAAACTTATTGTTCAATGTTAGTACAATTTTTAAACAACCATGATTCAGAAACTGATTTATATCACTCTTGCAGCGAGTTACAGGTAGATAAATCCCCATCAGCTGATCCCGACAAAGGGTCTCTATACATTTTTTTTTTTAAATAGACATCTAACAGTTATACATAGAACAGTTGAAACAGCGCTATTGGCTGCAGTACACCAATCTAGTTTTTAAACTTAGAGGTGCTGGCGCCGTGTACCATCACAAAAAACTAAGCACTGGTCTCGGATCCAAAATGTTGACTATTTCTCTTTGCACAGGTGCTGCCTAATGTACTTTTTTTCCCAGCATTTTCTGTTGTTAATGCTATTAATTGAATGTTGTGTAACTGAATCAATTACATTCAAGGATGCAACTGGCCACATTTACACCTGCTAATAAAGCAACTTCAATATAAAGCAGCAAAAGCTCCTCACCACCTGAATATTTTGCATATACCACAACCTCCTCCCTCTACTTTCCAACCAGGATCCTTTACACTCAAGATAGACACAAAATGCTGGAGTAACTTAGCAGTTCAGGCAGCATCTCTAGAGAAAATGGACAAGTGACGTTTCGGGTTGGGATCTTTCTTCAGACTGAAGATGGGTCCCGATCTGAAATGACATCTGTCCATTTTCTCCAGAGATTCTACCTGACTTACGTTATGTTGATGCTATATTACTCCAGCATGTTGTGTGTATGTTTGGTATAAACCAGGCTCTGTAGCTCCTTGTTATTACATTCCATTACACTGAAGATCCATTATCCACAAAGAAGGGTATGTTAGCAAAGTACCTAAACGTAGAAAAATTACATAGTCTACAGCAGTCATGCTTGGTATTCCAAAGCCTTTTCATAAAGGAATGAGGCAAATCATCTTCAACCCTTTAGTCATTAATGCCAAGTATAACTACAGCAAGCACTGGCTCTAAACCTCAGAGAGACTTACAAGAGCTTTAATTTAATCAAATCTGTACTGCCCTGAAAGTAAGTTATTCAATTGTGACCTAATAGCCACATTTGAATTCACCAGGATAAGATTATGATTTTCCAATCTGCCATCTTCAACTCCAGATGGTATTGTGTCACAGACAAGATTGCTTTTTTTGTGGATGGTCATTATTGTAATGTTACCATCTGGAAGACATAAACAGAGGTCCGGGGCACCGATCACTGACAATTTGACCAAAGCACACACACAACATTCAGAAGCAGGTGGTTACTGAATCTAAGGCACCAAATGTTTATACAAGTTTTCTTTTGGTAGCATATTAAACTAAGTTAATAGCCTGGCACAGTAATCTTTGTCTCTGAGGAAGTAGAAGGTGGGCGGTGAGGCTCCTGCTCACCAATGGTCTGGTATGAAGTTCGATCTCGACTACGAGTTAAATCGGGAAAACCTGCATGGAACAATTCAGAGAAAAGTCATTTTTCATGTGTCTCACCCAGCCCTGCTCCCAGCAGAATAAAATGAAAATACCAAATACCCAGAACCTCAACAACGCTGGTATCAGCCATCGATTCATAAAATTAACAAAGCTTGGACCTCTGCATCTCTCCAAGGGTGAATAATAAAGCCATTTGTAACCTAAACAAATTAAATAGACAAATTAAAACTGCTTCCAGTTTTCTTTATTCATTTTTCCTTCTGCAGACACTATCTGTTCTCAAATGTTATTTTTTCTTCAATTGCAGCCTCCAGTAATACATTCTACAATCTCAGCCCTAAAATAATATTTTTTATTATTTTGTCCAAAATCTCTTATCTATAGTCACTCATGGGAATTCTTCTGTTCTTAATAATTTTAAACACCTTTATAAATATCAGTAACAGATTACAAACCATTCTCAAGGCACTTCACAGAAATGTAATCATACATTAACTGATAACAAGTCAATAGAATTATCACGAAGCGCGAGTCAAAGGTGCAGGCAGAGCATTAAGAATAGAATGTTTGACTCTGGGACTAAAAGTGGAAACCAGTGCTACCAAGGTGGTGAAAGGAGGAGTACCCACAATAGGTAGAGGTCCATCAGATCATAAACAGAAGCACGAGGCAGCCAATGGCACCTGATGCCTGGTCTTCCATTCAGTAACTTATTTGCATTAATTCATATCCCTTTGTTTCCTTGTTATTCCAAAACTATCAGTTTTCACCTTCAATAGATTCAGCAATGGAGCCTCTGTGGGACTCTTAGGTTTATTATTATCATGTGTACCAAGGTACAGTGAAAAGCTTTGATTTGCATGCGATCAGATAATACTATATATAAATATACGATCAAGTCAAACACAAGTACAATAGATAGAGCAAACTGGAAAATAAAGTGTGGAATATAGTTCTTGGCATTGTAGCATAGCAGTTCCGTAGAAAACGTCCAATGTCCGCAATGAGGATACTTAATGAAGATTATTTTAACTAATTTTTTGCCCATTCCCTTTCCGACCCATTTATTTTAATCTTCTGAACCTTCTGAATTTTATAGTCGGCAGGGCAGTACTCTGCGTATCGCCAACTTGGACAATTTTTACATTTTTATCAAGCCAATTAATCAATCCAATTAACCTACAAACCCGTGTGTCTTTGGAGTGTGGGAGGAAACCGAAGATCTTGGAGAAAACCCACTTAGGTCACGGGGAGAACGTACAAACTCCATACAGACAGCACCCGTAGTCGGGATGGAACCTGGATCTCTGGCGCTGCATTTTACTGTAAGGCAGCAACTCTATCGCTGTGCCACTTTCTGTATTCAAGGTATCGTAATTTGCATAATTAAAGGAAGCTATTATCCCATTGCTTCCACACTAGTCTGAAGATGACCATTTAATGCCATTATGATAATCATATATCATTTAAGTCTTCAGCTTTACTCTCATTGTATTTCTATTACTACATGGCTTTCAAAAGTGCAAATTAGCAAAAGGTAGGATGGAACCAAATAGTCTGGTCAGCAGGCATTCATGAAAGCTGACTGAGCGCTCGCTCTCTCTCTCTTCCTCTCCCCCTCCTCCCCTCTCTCCCTCCCTCTCCCCCTCCCCCCCCTCCCCCCCCCTCCCCCCCCTCCCCCTCTTCCCCCCCTCCCCCTCTTCCCCCCCTCCCCCCCCTCCCCTCCCCCCCCCCCCCCTCCCCTCCCCCCCCTCCCCTCCCCCCCTCCCCTCCCCCCCCTCCCCCCCCCCTCCCCTCCCCCCCCTCCCCCCCCCCTCCCCTCTCTCTCCCCCCCCCTCCCCCTCCCCCTCCCCCCCCTTCTCCCCCCCCCTCCCCCCCCTTCTCCCCCCCCCTCCCCCCCCTCCCCCCCCCCTTCCCCCCCCCTCCCCCCCCCCTCCCCCTCCTCTCCCCCCCCTCCCCCCTCCCCCCCCTCCTCTCCCCCCCTCCCCCCCCTCTCCCCCCCTCCCCCCTCCCCCCCCCTCCTCTCCCCCCCTCCCCCCTCCCCCCCCTCCCCCCCCCCCCCCCCCCCCCTCCCCTCTCCCCCCCCCCTCCCCTCTCCCCCCCCTCTCTCTCTCTCCCCCCCCTCTCTCTCCCCCCCCCCCCTCTCTCTCCCCCCCCCCCCCCTCTCTCCCCCCCCCCCCTCTCTCCCCCCCCCCTCTCTCTCCCCCCCCCTCTCTCTCCCCCCCCCCCCTCTCTCTCCCCCCCCTCTCTCTCCCCCCCCCTCCTCTCCCCCCCCTCCTCTCCCCCCCCTCCTCTCCCCCCCCTCTCTCCCCCCCCCCCGCCTCTCTTCCCCCCCCCCCCTCTCTCCTCTCCCCCCCCCCCCAACATGAAGGTTAACAAATACATAAACTTAAAATGCACACAAATGAAAAACAGCAACATTTCAGCAGCCTGTGAAGAATCAAGTGATTATTGCAAGATCACCAATCAAAGCAGGTGGACTGCAGCAAAGGGAGGAAGATTGTACACACACTGCAGGAGAGGCAGGGGTAGATGGTTCAGCTGGAGCGACCACAGTAAGCACGGGATTCAACGCTATCACACGTAAACCTGCTGTCAATGGAGCTGTCCAGGTCTGAGATGGAGAGAATGGAGGAAGAGAGAGCAGAAAATAAAGCTTTGAAAACAACATTTTTGTGAGGTTGGACAGCAGGCAACAAAGACAGCAACATAAAAGGCGCAACATAAAGCACAATTATATGAAAACGAAATCTCTGCTCATCCCATTAATTACTTTCCTGAATACTTCACCCAAGGTTTAAAAGTATTTAAGAGTCTGAGGCAGTGAATAAAGCCAGTATCTACCAAAACCTGGGAACATTTTAAATGATATATTCATGGATCCCACTCATAATCTCTTTAGATTTACTCATCATATTTTATGTAAAAAGTATTTTCTTGGAGTCTCACTCAGAACATTAACCTGCATATTTCTACTGAAAGAATAGTTTCCATTATCTTGTATGTATCTTTCTCCTCTTAGTTTGTAATGTTAAGGCACATCTCCAACACCATCACTCGCTAAACTCCAAGATGCTGTCTGCTCTATTGTTTATTCATGAAATATGCAAGCCTGCCAGTAACACCTGTCAGGAAATCACTAGGCAAGGATGATCAAGTATTTTGTGGGAGAAAGATAGAAAATGCTGAAGATCGGCTGCAGATCAGCCAGCATTTGTGGGGGAAGAAACGGGGTTAATTCTATTTCACTCCCCACAGATGCTCCCAAGCCTGCTGAGCGTCTCCAGCATTTTCTAGTTATATTTCAGCAACATGAAAGGCTTGGTGGGAAGACACCTCCTCTCCAAGCCATCCATGCAATCAGCCTGTGACCATCCCATCCCAAATTTTCCCAGGTGTCTATGCTCCTGGAGTATTTGTGCTTCCCCCCCAAGAACCAATTGGTCCAGATATCTCTGCTCATTTAAGATTAACATCTTTACCTTGCCCTTAATCGAATGCATGGCCCTGACAGGTATGCCCGTTATACTGAAGGTACTATATTTGAATGCACGTAGCATAGGAAACAAAATGGGTGAGTTTCTAGCACAGTTGGAAATTGGCAGGTATGATGTTTTTGGCATTACAGAGACATGGCAGCAAGAGGATTGTAGCTGGGAGCTGAATATTCAGGGTTGTACGTCCTATCGGAAAGACAGAAAGGTGGGCAGAGGGGGTGGGGTAGCTCTGTTGGTTAGGAATGAAATTCACCGAGGGGTGACATACGATCAGAAGATGTAGAGTCATTATGGATACTGAGAAACTATATGGGTAAAAATACACTAATGGGAATTATTTACAGGTACCCAAACAGTAGCCAGGATATAGGGTACAAGTTACATCAGGAGATAACATTGGCATGTAAAAAAGGCAATGCTACGGTGGTCATGGGAGATTCCAATTTGCAGGTAGGCTGGGTAAATCAGGGTGGTACTGGACCACAAGAAAGAGAATTTGTAGAGTGCCTCAGAGATGGATTCTTAGTGCAGCTTGTAGTGGAGCCTACCAGGGAAAAGGCAATTCTGGATTTAGTGTAATGTAATGAACCGGATTTGATAAAGGGAACTCAATGGAACCATTAGGAGGTAGCAAGCACAACATGATAAGTTTTAATCTGCAATATGAGAGGTAGAGGGCGAAATCCGATGCGTCAGTCTTGCAGCTGAGCAAAGGGGACTACGGAGACATGAGGAAGGAGCTGGCCAAAGTTGAATAGAAAAGGACCATAACAGGGGTGATGGTGGAACGGCAATGGCAGGGATTCCTGAGAATAATCCGGAAGACGCAGGATCTTTTCATTCCAAAGAGGAAGAAAGATTCTAGGGGGAGAAAGAGGTAACCGTGGCTAACAAGGGAAGTGCAGGGCAGCATAAAACTAAAAGAGAAGGTGGATAATGTAGCAAAGATTAGTGCGAAGCCAGAATATATAGAAGGTAACTAAAAAGGTGATATGTGGAGATCAAAAGAACAATAGAAGGTAACTAAAAAGGTGATATGGGGAGAAAAGATGAAATACAAAAGCTAGCTAGCTAATAATATAAAAGAGGGTAGCAAGAGTTTTGCTATATAAAGAGTTATATAAAGACAAAGAAAGAGGCAAGAGTGGAAGTTGGGCTGCTGGAAAATGATGCAGGTGAAGTGATAATGGGGAATAAAGAAATGGCAGAGGAGTTGAATAACTTTTTTGCATCAGTTTTCATGGTAGAAGACACCAGCAACGTGCCTGAAATTTAAGAGTCAGGGGTTGGAAGTTAGTGGAGTGGCTATTACTGTGGAGAAGCTGCTTGGGAAGCTGAAAGGGCTGAAGGTGGATCAGTCACCTGGACCAGATGGACTGCACCCTAGGGTTCTGAAAGAGGTGACTTTAGAGATTGTGGAGGCATTGACTGTGATATTTCAAGAAGCATTAGAGACAAGAGAGGTCCCAGATAATTGGAAAGTTGCCATTATTACCCCACTGTACAAGAAGGGAGCAAAGCAGAATAGTGGGAACTAGCGGCCGGTTTATCTGACTTCGGTGGTTGGTAAGATTTTAGAGTCCATTATAAAGGATGAGGTTATAAAGTAGTTCACTATAAAGTAGGTCAAAGTTAGCATGGCTTTGTGAAGGGGAGGTCTTGCGTGACAACTTTGCTGAAATTCTTTGAAGTAGATTTTCAGAAAGCCTTTGATAAGGTGCCACTCGTGTGGCTGCTAAGGAATATAAGAGCCCATGGTATCAAAGGGCAGATAAGAGCATGGATAGCAGATGTCAAAGATTGGCAATAAAGGGGGCTTTTTCTGGTTGGCTGCCTGTGACTGGCGGAGTTCCACAGGGGTCAGTGCTGGGGCCACTACTCATCACGTTGTATATTAATGATTTGGATGAGGGGATTGAAGGCTTTGTGCCTAAGTTTACGGATGATACGAAAATAGGTGGAAGGACAGGTAGTGTAGAGAAAGCAGGGACTTTGCAGAAGGACTGGGACGTGTTGGGAGAGTGGGCAGAGACGTGGCAGATGGAATATAGTGTAGCAAAGTGTGGTGTCGTGCATTTTGGTAGTAGGAATAAAGGCGTAGACTATTTTCTAAATGAGGAGAATCCAAAAATCGGAGGTGCAAAGGGACGGGAGTGCTGGTGCAGAATTCCCAAAAAGTTAATATGCAAGTCAAATCAGTAATAAAGAAAGCAAACTCAATGCTAGCATTTATTTCAAGAGGGCTTGTATACAATAACAGAGATGTAATGCTGAGGCTCTAAAACATGCTGGTCAGGCCACATTTGGAGTGTTGTGAGTGATTTTGGGCACCATATCTGAGGAAGGATGTGCTGGCTCTGGAGAGGGTCCAGAGGAGGTTTACAATGAATGATCCCAGGAATGAGTAGGTTAAGCTTTGATGAGCATTTGTCGGCACTGGCCCTGTACTCACTGGAGTTTAGAAGTATGAGGGGGGACCTCATCGAATCATACGGAATAGTGAAAGGCTTGGATAGAGTGGAAGTGGAGAGGATGTTTCCACTAATGGGAGAGTCTAGGACTAGTCATAGCCTTAGAATTAAAGGAAAGAGATGAGGAGAAATGTCTTTTGTCAGAGGGTCGTGAATCTGTGGCACTCCTTGCCACAGAAGGCTGTAGAGACCAGTAGATATTCTTATGGCAGAGATTGATAGATTTTTGATTATCAGAGGATATGGGGAGAAGGCAGGAGAATGGGGTTAGGAAGGAGAGATAGATTAGCCATGATTGCAGAGTAGATTTGATGGGCCGAATGGCCTAATTCTACTCCTATCACTTATGACTTTGATGAAGTTATCAAGCCTGGGTATTATATTGCATGGCCTCACAACAACCCATCTGTACTCATAGGATCAAGATGTTTGGTACATGTTTGCTTAACCTTCAAAGGGAGATAGAATTCATAGTATGCTGGTGTATCAGTGCTATCACCAGAATTTGGACTGTTCCACCTGCAATGCATTATTAGAGGAATTAGCTGTGGGGAGCTGCTCCTGCAGTGCAGGGGATGAGAGACACTCTGAACTAGAACATTTGAATAGGATTTTTGGATGGGGAAGGGAGGGTGGCAAGTCATGTAGTTAGTAAACAATACAGAGTGCATTTACATAGAAACATAGAAAATAGGTGCAGGAGTAGGCCATTCGGCCCTTCGAGCCTGCACCGCCATTCAATGTGATCATGGCTGATCATCCAACTCAGTATCCCGTACCTGCCTTCTCTCCATACCCCCTGATCCCTTTAGCCACAAGTGCCACATCTAACGCCCTCTTAAATATAGCCAATGAACTGGCCTCAACTACCTTCTGTGGCAGAGAATTCCAGAGACTCACCACATTTAGGTAGCAAGGAAGACAATGAAGCATTCATCTTAGACTTTATGGTGCTCAAAGAATTCCTTTAATGCATCCAAGAGCCATCAGCTCCCACCTGTCCCTTGTTCCCTGGAACATAGTGACAACGACATTTGGGTTGAAATCTTACCAATGTTTATATTGCAATCGCCTCCTCGCTCCTTGTACATCTGATACACAAAGAGACAAGAAACTGGTTTCAGAAGTAGGCTCAAAATCGCCATGCCAACACTGAAACGGAATTGGTCCCTAGCTGTGCCGCCAATCTGGATGTCAGCTACACGCTCATAGTTGACTGCAATATGGATGATGTCCAGGAGGATTGTTATTACCATGCCAATCAGGTACTGAAAGACAAAGAGACAAAGTCAGATTTAACCGACAAGTTCAGTTTCTTAACCTAACATGGCAAGAGGGAGGGTAGAAGAGAATAAAAGGCAGATTGCCAACCAAACTCATTGCATTGTACATTAATGACTACACCCCTGGCTCCATGTGGCTGGAGGAATCCTTACCCCACATGTTCAGAATTTCAGAGTACGCAATAGTGCAGGACTATTCCAGGAAATAAAAGAAATGCTGGTTACAAGAATGAACTTTTTACATATAGATATTCATGGCTTGAACAGAGGGAATGGGGGAACAGATGCTTAACAGAGAAGGGAAAGGGAAAGAGTGAAGCCCAATAAGTTCATCCCTTTGGGCTTTGATACATTGTTTTAGTGCAGTCACTGTTTTTGTAGCCGAACAATTCAGGCAATGTGCAGACCACAATTTTAAAATAAATAGCGCTAGACACCGAGCACTGAAATTGTCTCGCAGCACCTTTAACGTTCATAAGGTGTTCAACAGTGCAATTGGCAGGTCGCTGGCTCAGTATTTGGAAAGTAACCACCGCTGCAAGCCTTGAACCTATGATCTTCAGTGGTTGAAGCACTGCCAGCTAAGCCATGGTAACTATTCAGGTGATAAAACAGATTGTGATATAGTAACATGTAGCGAGTTTGGCTGCATTGTACCCGTTGGTGTAAAGGAGGCAGCAACTGTAATAACAAGGCAGGCATGTTTTTTTAAATCCCAACATAATTTACTCTGGGTCACTTTTGTTAAAGGGCATTTTGCTTCACTGAATTAACTTATTATTTAAATTATCTCTGCAACTCTACTGAAGCATGCCTAACACGGTACAGGGCGACTGCACAGTAGGTTATGAAACAGAACAAATGTTACATAGGTAACATATGTAAAATATGTGGTGAACCACATGTCAGGAAAAGTCTAGGTTATTTTAAGCATGACTGATCACCGTAACCAGCGAAGATAGTGATGATGTATTTATTGAACTTCCAAGCAGAGTGTGACATGTCCTTGGTCTACGTTGATCTCAAAACATAAATTCTGAATAGTATGTCTGATAATTGTACAGAAAGCTAGTAGACATAAGCTCACCTGTGATGCCCCCACATTTAATTAGTCAGGAACAATAAGTTATGTAAAGAGGATATTTGGATAAGGAAAAATAAGTGCTCAGCATCCATGAATTGTGTTCCAACAACGGTTAGTGGATTAAGAGGTGGAAATGGGTTCAGTTCAGTAGTAAGGACATATATTACCACAACATGGAAAACAATACTGATGTTAGGGCAGAACCACTCACCATGGCAAGAGCATCAACAGAGTCTCTCTGAGCAATGGCCCAAACACCGATGGCCAGAACAGCATAATTACTCCAGATGTATGGTGGTGGAAGCCAGAAATACAAACAGCCCCTGTCAAAAAGCAAAACACCTTAAGCTTATTTTTCTGTGGGGAATTGTTCAGTTTCTTCAAAGGATGCACAGCCGTCTCAACCATCAAAGAGCCAGTGGATTTATACATTTAGAAAACTTCAAAATATACAATTTTCTAATGATTATAATGTTGCACAACACCTGATTTCCCCTCCACTTTCTCTTTGATATTGAGGTTAAATATTTTTCCCAGGAGTATTTTGTTCTACTATGGTAAGAACAAAATGTGTTCAGAATACCAAACAAGTAGTTCAGAACCCTTTTGTAAATATACTTCTGCACGTGGCAATGATCAGAGCCTCACTGTGTTTTGCTGTTTTGTAATAGTAACGGAAGAGTGCAAGAGTAGCTGAAATAGTTTGATTGCATTGAATCTCGAGGAGGAAGTGGACCTCAACAAGGCAACATCACAATATGCTGAATTTCAGTTAATAACACCTTACCCATTCTTTCCCCAAAACAAACCATCAAATAATTAAATCAAACACACACACTTATCCCTTGCACACACATTCCCTTTCTGGTACAATTCATCCCAGCTGCCAAGGGTCATTAATACCCAAGGCAGGGGACACTCCACACTTTTAGTCCACTCCTGTCCAAATAATCAAAGATGCACTTGGATAATAATTGTTGAAATGGCACTGATTGTGTTAACTGAACTTTCACTTTGGTGCATGGCTTAATAAACCTAAAAAAGTTTTTGATTCCATACATTGTTTTTTGTAATTTGACAACTTCCTGGGATAAATCAGTTATCCTTTTCAATATCCTCGGAGTTACAGCAACCAGTCAAAGGCCAAAAATTGCTTCAAATTCACAAACCAGTTTAATGCCTCACTCTAACTTTGACAACTCAGTCCAAATTGAGTTTGACCTGTAATAATCTATATCCTAGATGGCCGAGTCAGATTATTACCAATTGTGAAGATTGCAACTTTAATATTGAATGGTTTGCTCGAAATGAATAATAACAATGAATGAGAATTTTACAAATCTCACTTAAATAAACTACTGCCGAATCATTTCTGGCATTTTGTGATTCTTGACTCTTCCCTATTGAAAACATCACGACCTTTTCCTGCATCAATTAGTCAGAGCCAAGATCACAGAAGCATGTGAAATTTCAAACAGCATTACGAAATAGGAAACTAGACTGAAGCAACCAAATGCAACAAGATTTGACTTGCCTCTCTCCTATTTCCACATTTCTACATACCCTTTGCCAAAATTCATAATGTTTGGTTATTGTTTTGTAAAATTGGGCTCTACTATCTGAAACCAGATCACTGACACAAACCCAAAAGTTACAGCATAACCGCATAATCAGATTCACAGAGCTACTGGCTGACTTTCAGTATTAAAACTATACAATATTTTATAGAACCATTACGATATTAACTTTTCTGTACTTAGTTGCTGAAGGAAGTTATCATAAAAGGTCAAAGTGATAATTTTATATCTCAATGTTGGGTTTCCCCACACAGGTTAGCATTTCAGCTAAACCGTTACTGTTCAAGTTCTGGGCATAAAAAGGAATGAATTCCCGAAATATTACAGAGAAACCAAGTAACACAGATTCCTATAAACAATGGTTGTTACCTCTACTTGTTTCTGAATAAATTGATTTTTGCGAGTGAGTAACATTAAAGGGCCTGTCCCACTTGCCGATTTTTTCGGCGTCTTTTAACTGACCCATCTTCTAATCACCAGTGAATACAAAATTGCCCAATCACTCAGTTTTAAAAAGTACTGCTTAATATGGTTCTTGGCTGCAAGCGGAGCCATCCTTTTGATAATCCTGCCACCTAAACACTGCCCACCCCCCTATCAGCTCATCAGCCACTTAAAAACGTACCAATCAACATCACCTCTGGACTTAGATTTCTGATGCTCTACTGGACTTCCATCCTTCTCCACAAATTTCTGCATCTTATTTGGCCTCAAGTTCTATTCATATCAGTCCTACACTCATGACAGGCACCCAATCCTGACAAACATATTAATACAAACATTTTCTACTATTAATTCCTTTTGCGAGCTCTCCCCTCATCATCTGTGACCTTGGCCATCCTGTTGATATCCTCTTTCCTAACCATTATTCCACCAGTTATAGCCATTTGCAAATTTACCAGCATCCACCATAAACCTGAAATCCCATTGAGAGTTCAGTCTCCTCACCCAAGAATGGATACAACTGTGATGGGGGAATACAACAACTGATTTCTGTGATTGTAGGAATGTCATACAAGGAAAGATTGACTCAACAAAGCTTCGATTCATTAGAATTAATAAAAATGAAAGGAGATTTCATTGAAATGTACAAAAGTCTGCCAAGATTCAATAGGCTCTGGAGACACAAGAATCTTGAGCAAAACACAATGATTGATGAACTTTGTTAGGCGGCATCTGGGAGGAATGGAGAGGTGTCATTTTAGGTCAGGACCCTTCTTCAGTCTGGAGAAAGAAATCAAGTTTCAAGGTGGTTTAATTGAGCAAGTCTGAAGAATGGTCCCGATCCAAAATGTCGCCTGCCCATTCCCTCCCCAGATGCTGTCTGAACCACTCAGATGATCCAGCCCTTTGTGTTTTGTCAACATGCGCTGGTTCTTTTCATCTAGCTGAGAGTGCAGTGGAAGAACTAAGAACTGGGATCACAGTCTCATGATGAGTTAAGACACTTAGGAACAAAAGGAGGAGACATTTCTTCAGTCAGATGATGGTTAAACTGGGGAATTTGTAATCACAGATGGCTGTGGGGCCAAGTTGCTGAATATATTGAATTAAAGATACAAACAGCATCAAGGAGTGTGGGGGAGAGAAAATGCTACTCTTATACAAGTTTAGCAATTATCATTGTAAAATAACATGACAGGCTCGAAGGGACTATTGGCTTATTCCTGCTGACTTTTCTCAGTTTCAGAAATGCAGCAGGTGGTTATTTGTTAGCATTATACAATTATTTTAAAGGGAAGGCAGTAATTTAAGAATAGATTAACAAACTTTCATTACTCACCAGGTTGTAAGGAGCCAGTGCACAGTGATGATCATCTGTGGGGGACAAAACCAGGTCATTATGGTATATCTGAACCATCTCTGCAGTTCCAGTGACATTAACAGATCCTAGCTCAAGCATATGATCCTCAATGTTTTATTTATATATATATACATACATACATACATATATATATATATATATAGAGTGTGTGTGTGCTCGCGCACACACAAAAAATGTTAAACTTGTGACGAACACAGTACAGGAACGCGCCCTTCGGCCCATAATGTCTGTGAAGAACATGATGCCAAGTTAAACTAATCAGCCTGCAAGTGATTCATATCCCTCCATTAACCTTATGGCTATCTAAAAAACCCTCAAATACCATTATCGTATCTGTCTTCTTTGATATCAATTCCCATAGGCTACAGAGGACCAAGACAAAACATTAAATACTGTTCCTCAAGCTTGCATTGGATCTCTGTGAAACAGTGCAGGAGGGCACAGAAAAATCAGAATAGGTGCGGCATGGTTAATGACGTTGTATGGAACTGCAAGGTTAAAGCAGACCCGGGGACTGAACTGGCCTGCTTCCTCAAGGCTATTATCCAATCTTCTCCAATTAGCAGAGACCACATGCAGTACACTATATTGGAGTGAATTACTGATTCGCCCATTCAGATAGTTTGAGTGGAGACACAAGAAACTTTCAGGGGGAAATGCCGTGAGAATGGGGAGGGTTGATGGAGATGGGAGAACAAACTATGGAGTCACAAAGGGCATGGCCCATTCAAAAAGGGAGGAAAGAGTATGACCAAATTTGTGAATTACATCCTTTGAATACAGAGGCTAGTGAGTTGAAAGGCAGGAACTGGGGTGATTCTAACATTGTTGATACTCAGATGAGACAAGAGATGTGGAAAATATATGATTGAAACATCAAATTACAAAGAGATAAGTACACAAGAGAAAGTAGTTGAGGTAGGCACAATAACAAAATGTAAAATACATTTGGACAGATACATGGATAGGAAAGGTTTGGAGAGATATGAATCAAACATGGGTAAAAGGGCTAGCTTAGATGGGACAACTTGGTCAATGTGGACGAGTTGGGCCAACGGCCCTTTTTTTTACTGTATGACTATCTCTAAATGCAAACGAGGACTCTATCGTGTGTGACTCAGAAACCGAGTTGAAGGAAAAAAGGTCTCAGAAGGAGCTGTGTGGAAAGTCACATCATCACAGCAAATACCACAGATAAACCGGGAGAATGAAATGAAGTTGGGTTGAGACTCGATGAGATTCCAAAGTACTTCGATAAGAGAAATGTATAACAGCCCCCATCACAGCAGTTAAATTAAATATCACGTGGAATTGATTTATTTAAACAAACTCCTAACTATCCTAAATTGTCCAAACTTACATAAACACAAGGTCGTTCAACACTTTGCACCAAGTTCCATTCACCTTTTATCTGCTGATCCATATGACTGCTTTTGAAGCAGTGTCAAGAATGGAACTACAAACGTCACTTTTTTTTCCTCCATAATTTCTCCCTTCATTTCCCTGCCGTCCTCTCCAGTCATTTCACCCTCCCGCATATCGTGCGCATTTTTGAGCAAGTATTTGGTCTGGAACTGTTAACACCACTTTTTGGGGGGGTTGGATCCTTGTCTGAAGTTGATTGGGGCGTTGTATTGTGCTGTTGTTTTGCCTGTTTTTTTTTACCGCTTTTAGATCGGCACCACTAACCCTGTCTTCGAATGTCTCTGAAAACCCGAGGTTACTCCACAATACCAGTCCCGTTGTTAATTTCCGAATGTTTACCTTCAGATTAATCACCGGCAGACCCATCGTTGCTTCTTCTCCCGGAATTAAACTTCAAATACAATCACGTGTCCCACAGCCACATGACTCCAGACCACTTTCTGTAGGGCGACTTCACGGCTCCCGGGTCCTCCTGCCCGTCCGCACTTGTATTTCACCACTCGTAGGGGATATTGGGACACCAAGAAGATTAATACTGTTGATTCAGTGCACTGTAGAAGGGTCCGATTTAATCTTTAGTAACAGTCAAACGAAAATAATTCAAGGTTCAAAGATTCTGTCTTCGACTTTTGTGACATTTTGCTCCAGTAATTAACCGTTCAACCTCGAGTTGACCAACCCCGCACCCTGATGTGTGTTTTTGTGAAGATCAACTGCTCCGCGCATGAAATCAGATTAATATTCACCCGGAACATTTGGCCCACAATCAAGTGGTCGCTGAGCAGTTAGCTATTATTGCATTGAGTTTAATGGTACATTTCACCAAGTGCTCTAAAAGCAAACTGCTGCCTGGAGGAACTCGGCATCTGTGGAGGCTGCTCCTGATGCAGTCTCCACCTGAAACGTTTGCTGCTTGGTCTGCTCAGTTCCTCGAGCATTTTACAGTGTGCCGAGAGGCACCCTAAATTCTGCAATTTTACGCGACACACACCTACCACCCCCCAGGATGCACCCATTTCTCCAGCACGCCCTTCTGAGATTAATTCCCGGGATGGCGGGACTGTCATATGTTGATAGAATGAGCTTGTATACTGAGCTTGTATACACTGGAATTTAAAACGATGAGAGGGGATCTTATTGAAACATATAAGGGATTGGACACTCGTAGAGGCAGGAAACATGTTCCGAATGTTGTGGAGTCCAGAACCAGAGACCACAGTTGAAGAATAAGGGGTAGGCCATTTAGAACGATGAGGAAAAACTGAGGGGGGAGGGGTGGTTGTGGGGGGAAGGGGCGTTGGAGGAGGGGGGAGCGGGGCGCGGAGGAGGGGAGTTGGGAGGGAGGGGGGTTGGAGTGTTGGAGTGCCCCGTCCTGCCTTGCGAGTGCATTGTGAGGTCACTCGGATGCCTTTTTTTCCGAAATGGGGGAGTTTGAAGAAATATGGCTTTTTTATTTCAATGATGAATAACTTTAGAAATATAGATGGAAATGTGACGGGAAGATGTTTATCGCCACCACGGGAAAAATGTGAGTACGATGTGTGAAAATGGGAAGGCTGTGGCCTAGAGTTTGGAAGAAGATAGGAATTAACCAGATTGACACAGAGACACATCGTCTGCACAAGCAAGATGAAGACTTTTAGTTATATAGTGATGCCATCCAAACATGCTAGGCATGGACAATGTTACTTGAAGGATTGTGAATAGAGTGAACACTGCGCAATTATCAGTGAACATGGCCTGCTGGCTTCAGACCATGGATGCTATCAATACCTGAAGACTATTTGATCATAAGCACAGTCAAACTTGCCTAGTATTTGGTTTGGTTTATTTATTGCCAAGGGTGGCATCTGGGCATACCTGGGATTCCTCCAGGTACTTCGGTTTCTTCCCACATCCCAAAGACGTGCAGCAAATTGCCCTTAGTGTGTAGGGAGTCGGTGGAAAAGTAGGATAACATAGAACGAGTGTGAACGGGCGATCGATGGTCAGCCTGTAATGAGTGGGCCTGTTTACACGCTGTATCTTTCTCTCAATCAGTATCTGAAAACTATTTGATATCAAAATTGTCAAAAAGTGTGTTATTTTTCAAAATATAGTAATCTTAGGATATGAACGTTATTGACAAACCTAGTAATTGTAGTCCAGATCTACTTCACCTGGAAATATGACAATAGACTTTTAATGAACGATTTTAGCCGATGTGGACAAGGCTTTCCTACAGAGCCCTATGCAGGGAATGCCTGTTTGTTCAGCATGGATTTCATGATTTTCCAAAACAATTACAGAGGCAATTTGCTCTAAATTGAGCTCTACGATGAACTGAGCCAAGGTTTTTCATTCCATACTATTTATTAGCTGTCCAATAGTTTGGTTCATGTGGTTCAAGTTAAAATTAAATAGAAAACAAAAGAAGTGAAAAAATTGGTGATACCATCCTTTCATCATGCATTACATCACTAAATTCACATGCATTATGTATAACTGTCAAAAGTGTAACTATAAATAATGTAACTATAATAATGTAACTTTAACATTGGCAAGCAACATAACTAAAATAACATGATGTACATTGTAACTATAAAATATCTAAATAATGTAACTATATTTGATGAATAATGTGACTTTAAAAATTACAGGCAATGTAATCATAAAAAGTGTGACAAATAGTTTTAAGACGTGCAATGTAATCCAAACAATACTTTTAAATTAATTCATGGGAAAGTAGAATTGCTACCAAGACCATTATTTATTACCCATCCTTAATTGCTCTTGAGAAAGATGGTGATATATGTTCAAATCAGCATTGTTGTACCAGGCAAGGTGAACTACAAGTGTGAAGCAAATTAAACCAATATGCCAAACAGCATAATTATAACGAAACGTGCTGTTCTTCTCACAACTTTAGTTATTTGTAAATCACAAAATGATGGAGCAACTCAGCGGGCTAGGCAGTGACTGGGAGGAATGGACAGACAACGTTTTGGGTCAGGACCTTTCTTCAATCTGAGCACTTTATTTTTAAAGGCAGACAAAAGTGCTGGAGAAACTCAGCGGGTGTGGCAGCATCTATGGAGTGAAGGAAATAGGCAACGTTTCGGGCCGAAACCCTTCTTCGGGCCTGAAACTTTGCCTATTTCTTTTGCTCCATAGATGCTGCCACACCCACTGAGTTTCTCCAGCAATATTGTTTACCTTTGATTTTCCAGCATCTGCAGTTCCTTCTTAAACACTTTAATTTTAAAAGTGGCTTTATGCGAGTTACATTCCGATGGTCTATGGAAGGGTCGCGAACCAAAATGTTGCCTGTCCATTCCTCCACAGATGCTGCCTGATCTACTGAGTTCCTCCAGCACTTTGTTTTTTATTCAAGATTCCAGCATTTGCAGTTTCTTGTGTCTCCGCCTAGTTACTCACAGATGGAGATTCCCTCATCACACTCTTCTGTTTCCAATGATATCTTTATTACGCTGTTTTAATACAACTGGAAGAAAACAGAAGAATGTGGCTGCAAAGAAGTGGATGCATGGAGTCAAAAATCCACTAGTATGTTTGTGCAGCAAATTCAGGATGTATTTTCGGGGTAGGTCGTTCTGAGAGGTCACCAGGAGTCAACACTGACTTGATGGCACCTTACAATACAGGAGACTGGCTGAAATGAACTGCTATTAATGGAGGATGTATCATCTCTGGCATGAGCCTTACGGACCGTTTTTGTAAGATTATCCAATGTCACAGTGGACAATCAGCGTATTTGTCTGAGTTACAGGATATGAGTCACTTGCACACTGAAATTAAAAACATGCAGATACTCTTCCACACAGTGTCTAAAGCTGATGTGGCGAGTTTCCATTCTTTATCAATCTTCTGATTGTTTTCACTATTTGTAAATGTTTTCCTTTTCTTGATTATTACACAAATTAGAAAGGTAGTGAGACATTTGGGAAATAAATGTTGAATCAAGCCAGGACAGAAAATAAAGATAGACACAAAATGTTGGAATAACTAAGTGAGTCAGGCAGCATCTCTGGAGAAAATGGACAGGTGACGTTTTGGGTTGTAACCCTTTTTCAGACAGGACAGAAATTAATTGTTAAATATGTCTAGCAACATAGATTAATGCAGTGCTCTGAAAAGAGGAAAGGCCAGCTGTTCCTCAAGTGATCACACTCATTGGCGGTGATATTAAATAATCCACAGAGTCTGCATCAATACTCGATTATGCTACTTGGCATGCGTCAATTCAATTACAACAAAAAAACAAAGAGACAAGCAACTATTTTTTTTCTTATATTGTTGCATTTTAACCTGTGCTGAGCTTATGGTTGGTTTCAGGTTCTAACTGTTCTTAAGTATTTGCGAAACTTCCATGATCATTGAATGAATCATTGCTATGGAATGGAATTCATTTGGCCCCCAGTTTGGGAAGGTAGCAGCATTCCTCCCCAGAATGAGAACGACAAACCTGCTGATTATTATCATCTATCTGAAGTCTGTCCATAAACGATTTATTGTTGTTCATGCAGTCCTTTTAACATCGCACCACTTTGGTCTCAGTCGGCTTTGGGAGATGATTGTGCCCCAGTGTTTCTGATTAGTAGGCAACCCAAATGTCACATGAGAATGGGGCAAAGCTCCACAATATAGCATTCCATAGTCAACTTGTCAATCTGAAATGTCGACTATCCATTCCCTCCACAGAAACTGCCTGATCCACTGAGATATTCAAGCACCTTGTGTTTTGCTCAGATTTGCAATTCCTTGTGTCTCTCGTCTACTTAATCGTAAAGTCTAGACTCACACAGAACTAATAGTCAGTCGGGAAAGATGCCAGCAGATACGGCATCCAAGGAGGTTTAAATTAAAATGGGCAGGATTAGGCTGATAGATTCATGTGGATTAACTGTACACAACGCATCAATTAGAGTAGATCGCAAGCTTGAACTGGAGCAGAGCTACATTTTACTTTAAAAGCCGGATTCTATTGCAGTAGCAATGAAAACTCTCTAGTGGGTATTTGTTTAACTGGTATTAAAAAGTGGCAGAGTAATCGAGGGCACACTTCGTATCTCAAGATATTAAATGGGCAGGAAAATCATAATGAAGAAGTTTATGTGTACGATGATTGTATGATTAGGGAGATAGACAGTTTCTTGGTAAAGAGCAACACATGATGGGGCGCAGGAGAATCTGCCAGATGATGGCCTGGCGGGGGGTAGCCTTAGGTGGAAGTTGATTGAGTGTACAGTAGAGAGGCTTCTCAGAAATAAATGTTGACAGCATAATGTTATGCATCATTAGTGGATTCAGGGTACTGCAGTTTGTTTTAGCTACCTTTTCTCGAAATGACATTAAGATCAATCTATAAACATTGCATACAAATGTTAATTTTAACATTAATCGTAATAGCCAGGAGCAGACTATCAAAACAACAACAAATAATGGTGTATGAAGGTTTATTAAATTATAGTGATGGATTATTGAGTAGTGGAGCAATAGTGGAGGATAGTGGATTAAAGTGATATGTACTAAGTACAAGTGGGGATGGTGGATTAGTATGAAGACATGGGTATTAGTGGGGGCATGGAATTGAAATTATGGTATTTCAATTATGAAATGTGGGTCTTGGATTGCATTAATGGAAAGCTAGCTAATATGTATAGGTGGAGGTGTTAGCTTGAGTATGAATGTTGTATTGTTGTGATAGTGTTCTGGATACTGGCTATGAGTGGAAATGTTAGTGTGGCATAAGGATATTGAATATGATTGAGGGTTTTGGATAGTGATGCTTAAGTAATGGGTAAAAAGTGTGAAATGAAAGCGGAATTGTGCTAATGGAATTCTGGGCATGAATGGGAAATATTAAATTGGACCAGCGAGGGAAATAGGATTATAGTCATGGGACACAGAATATGAGTTAAGTATATTTGATTGGAGTGGTGAGATATTGGTTACAACTGCAGTATGTCTTGAATATTGATTGAACTTATGGAGTTTTTGGTTCAATGTGGGAGAATAGAATTGTCGCATTGAATTATTGGGTATGAGTGGGTACAATGTATTGCAAAGATAGCGCGATGGATGGTACCCACTGATGTTGGGAAACAGGAGAATGTTGATTGTAATGTTGGGTATGAGTTTGACAGTGGAATGGATGGGGTAGATGTGGAATGACATGGGAGTGATTATATTCCAGGCAGCTCTTGGTCTATCAGGCATATGTTGGAATCACAAGATTTTAGCCATTTTTTACTCTGAGATCATTTCTTGACTGGTTGCAAGGACCAATTAAGCTGGATTCCATCTCAGGTCTTTTCAGACCGTAATGAATGATCCATGATCAACGTTGATTGAATCAGGTTCCACACAACGTCCTCGCCTTCGAGTCACTCTCCGGTTCCGGTGAAACTTGGCATAGCAGCGGAGACCTGGTGAAGAGAGAAGAAATATAAAGGGATTCAGGCTTTGCAGCTTACTTGGACATGATTTGATTATTAGCTTTAACTATAGCAACAAGATCCGTTCCCTTTCCTTATTTACCATGCTGAAACCTATAATTACCAGTTTACAGTGTTTATACCTGTTCATAGCTGTTTATACCTTACCACAGCACCAAGAGGAGAATAGAATTTTAGTGAAGGGATGTGAGCATGAGTGGGAGATGTTGAGCTGATTTCAGGGACAGTATAGGATTGTGTTCACGAGATACTGGGTTTCTTTCAAGCTGCTAAGAAAATTCAGCATGTGACCAATGCCTCTTGCCAATGTCTGCAGATGCACCATAGAACGAGTCCTATCGTGATTCATCAGGTCTTGGTTTGGCAACTGCTCTCCCCAAGAATGCAAGAAATGTCAGTGTTAGAAATAACAAGAATTTCATTGTCCTATCTGGGACACATGATAATAAACTCTCTTGAACTTGAACTTGTTGTGGACACAGTCTAGTTCATCATGCAGACCGCCTTCTCCCCTTCCTTTCCCTTCCCACCCCACCCCCCCTCCCCCACACCATGAGTCCAATCTACACTTTACCTCAGGAAAGCAGCCAACTTAATGAAAGACCATTTAACCCCAATCATTCCCTCTTCTACCCTCTCCCATCGGGCAGAAGATACAAAAGCTTGAAATCAGATACAAAAACTTCTCCCTGCTGTTACCAGACTATTGAATGGACTACTAAGTGTATTCCCAATATATCATGATGCGGCCCTTGCACTGTTTTTTTTTATTCTGCATATTCTTTATCAGCTGTAATACTTTGCACTCTATTTCCTTTCTCTTTCTCCACTACGTGTTGTGCTCATTTATGGTTTTATTGTAATCATGAATGATGTGATTTGCCTGGATAGCAAACAAAACAAAGTTTATTACAATTATGTCAGTGAGTGCCAATCATAAACCCACACTAATCCCATTCCTGTCACTTCAATGACCACTGAATGGGTTAATGAGGAGACAACACTCACAGGTCCGAAAAGGAAAGAGCTGGAGTAACTCAGCAGATCTCTGGAGAACATGGATAGGTGACATTTTGGATCAGGACTCTTCTTCAGACTAATTGTAGGGATGGAGAGGGGGGGGGGGGGGGGGGGGGGGGACTGGGAGAGAGGACAGGTAGGACAAAATGTGGCACATAATGGGTGGACAGTGGCACGGTTTTTTTTTATAGGTAGATGGTTGGAACAAAGGCCAGAGATTAAAGCAGAAGATATAAGACAGACTGATTGAAGAGTTGCAAATTGTGAAGCCAGAAGTAGGAATGTAGGAAGAGAAGAAATAGTTGCAAGTCCAGATGAGGTACAGTGGAGGGGAAGACGAGAATGGGGTGGGTGGGGTCTGTTAAAAGATGACCTGAAATTAGAGCATTCTGTGTTCATATCATTAGCTTGCAGACTACCCAACATATGAGAGTCTCGGTCTAATATCCATTGTTTAAAGTCTAAACCATAGGTAGCACCCACCTTCTGCACACATGCAGTCATCATAGCACTTGTTATTGAGGCCGCGGTTATGGGCTTTACAGATGTGCTGTCGGAGATCACAGCACCAACCTGTGGAAAAGGGTACAAACAAATTACTTCATTTTACGGGTTTACAAGGGAGATTGTGCCGCAAGTTATCACAATTGCTGAAAAGGTGACAGACAGAAAGGCAGACTCCACGCGTAATGAAAAACACTGCAACAATAGGAAAGCAATAATTACAAGCTGAAAATTTGAAAACTAAACAGAAAGATGCTGAAAATACTAAATAATCACGATGCACCTGTGAAGTGAGAAATTGGTGATGTATTAAATTAATATTATCATCATTTCTCCACTTACAGGAACTGATTGAGTAGTTGCAGTGTTTTCTGTTTCCAATAACACAAAGATATACGTCAGATATAAAATACATAGTTATAGTAGAAGTTTTCTCCAATTAACTATCGGGAAGATCAAATCCTTTCAGTCCCTGCTGCAATTCATTTCTTTCTTACCTTCTTTTCTTATGCTTCTGTTTGGGCAATGTCTAAGATTGAACCGGGTTGTTTGCAGCCTTCATCTGTCCCATTGAACACCTAACTGAGCATATGATCCTATATCATCTCTGTTCTTAAAATAGTCCATCTTAGTAACCTCATTCACTGGCCCTTTCTCGCCTCACTTGCTCCTGAAAGCATGTTCTATGCTTTTTATCTCTACAGTAACTTACAGCAATGTTTTTTTGGCCATGTTTCCCACTCGTGCTCCATTATCATCAGCCTATCCAAAACGCATCTGCCAGCACCCTAGTTTGCACCACTTCACATTAATGATTACATGGAACGTATAACAGTACAGAACAGGCCCTTTGGCCCGCAATATATGTGCAGAACATGATGCATGTGCATACTATAGGCTTACGGTTCCAAATGCTTCCTCATTATCAAATCCCCCCATTACTTTGTTTCTTCCCATCTTTGCAACCTCTTACTTTCAACAGGCTTGTAAACACAATACTCATAAGTAATAGATAATAGACAATCATCAATAAATGAATAACCCCCAAAAAGTCCAAAATCCTCATTGAAAGCAAAACAGTCCATAGTTTAGGTTGTGTAGTACTGAGTTTAAGAGCCTGAAGAAGCTATTCTTGAATCTGATGGTCAGGTGATGCTTTACCAGGGCAGGTGACTGGATTGTTTGAGATGTTTGTAAATATATTCATAATCTGCTCCCTTGGTGTGGACCTGAGATGCTTGGAGGCTTCCCTGATATTCCATTCTGAACAGTTAAGAGCCAGGGATCTCCATGTGGCAATAAGGATGTCACATTTCTTTTCAAGATTTTAAGAATGTCCTTAATGCAACTTCCTTGTCCTCCTGGATATCTTTCACCACATTGGACTTCGAAGTAGAGTGCATGTTTCAAGAATTGGTGTTGGGAGTGGAAGCAGCATGACTTGCCCACTAGTGTTACATGAGCAAGATTGAAGCCGCTGTCCTAAGGGCACAGGTCTGTGAATAGATTCACCAACTCTCTCAACAATTGTGAAGGATTCTGTAGAAGCAGGTAGTTCTTTACCAATGCTTTGTGGTGCCTAAATTTGATATATTTTTCGGTCTCTTCTTCAGTTGGCCGAGCGTTCTGCTTTCTGCACAGAAGGCGATGATATATTTTGTCATCAATGCCTGTTTTCACGAAGAGGTAGTTTGCAAGCAATGGAAAGTAATCCACATTTCCAGCATTTTATCTTCATTGTTGGCGAGCTGGGGAAGATTGGTAGAGGACCACTGTCTTCTGGATGTTTGGTGTTAAACCCATCATCTCGTACAGCTCAGTGAAGGAGCCAACAAATATTTACAGCATTCACGTATGCAAGCAGCGTATGCTTACCAAAAATAAGTCATTTATATTGGTAGTTTTGATGATTCTGGACTAGAGATGACAATGGTTTCCCATTGCCTCACATATTAACTGTATATTAAACCTTGTTAGAGGTAAGATACAGTATTGCAGTGAACAAGACTGAGTTGAGAGATGGCGTGATGGCACAGACTTGCTTGATTCCTGCTTGGGATTATATCTAGGATGGACGTCTGGTTTGAATCATTGCTTGTGTGGCATCGAGGAGCAGACACAGAATGATAGTTATTTTTCAGATGGGAAGGATTCTCTTTAATGCTCATGATTAACACAGGTCAAAGGCTTTAGTGAGCTAAAACAAAAATATGTTCAGTGGTTGGAGAAACAAGGAACTACAGGTGCCAGTTGACAAAAAAAGACATAACATGCTGAAGTGACTGATTCAGTCTGAAGAAGGGTCCGAACCCAAAAGGTCACCTAACCATGTTCTCCAGAGATGCAGCCTGACCCACTGAGTTACTCCAGCACTTTGTGCCTTTTTTATGTACAGTGGTTGATGCTAGTTATTACATTTATCACTTTAATAACCATAATACTAGTACAAAAAGAAAGTCTACAGTGCCGCCAAGATCAGTGAAGATAATATCCATCTACCTCTTGATGGACAGACCACATTAGACTGTGGGAGGATCTGTTCTGCCTCAGAGAAAAGAAAACGAAGAAAGGTTGACAAGATTTCCTTGATTGCTTCCCAGCCATCCAACTATCTCCATAAATCATTTGATATCAGGAATGACATAAATGATCACAAGACAGGCATGTGACGTGCGCTTTATAACTGTTTCAGTCAGTGCCTCCAGTGATTATACAGCAGCTGTGTAGAGATGGGAGCAGAACAGAGAATGTGCATGAGGCACAGCACCACAGGACACGATCCAGAGTGCCTTTGTTCCTTGCATGAGTTGGTAACTCCAAAGTGCCAATGTTTTACTGCCTGCAGCATTCACAGTTAATCCCCCCCACTCTCCAAATCATTAGATTATTGTGTTCAGCAATTAATCTTAATGAATCTCCCACTGGATTTCTCAGTCTCTGTTTAATTAACTGCGCAGAGTCTGAAAAGCTAGGCATGTCGGGGATGTTCAGAGAAAGGTCTGCAGCAAATATAACTGGGTCGAATGAAGTATAGAATAAGTAAGCAATTAGATGAATCCGTTCAGGGTTTATGTTGACGTGTACCAGGGTACCTACTATGAGGTTTAACCAAATAAGCTTTCAGCCAATTACATTTAAACATAAGAAATTTCTATTTATGTAGTACTTGCGGGGTAATCTAAAATTGCATTCAGCTGGTGAAAGACTTACGTTGTGTACTCATTGTGGTTCTATGGGAAATTACTACAGCCAATTGTTGTACAACATGGCCCCAAGATCATCACAGTGGTAGACTCTGCCAACTACCTTCACAGGTGCTGAGCTATAGGAAGCACTGCCTCTAAAAGGCAGCTGATATCAACAAAGACCCCACACCATCCTGCCCACGCTCTCATTTCACTCCTTTCATCGGGAAGAAGCACAGGAGCCTGAAAGCTGTGACCACCAGGTTCAGGAATAGCTTCTTCCTAGCAACCGCCAGGCTCTTGAACACAACACTGACCACAGCTATTGACTTATATGGACTATGTCTTTGGTTGCACGACAGACTTTGTTTTATCTTGAACTAATTTTAAGGTTAATAATTGATTCTATTGTTTATTATTATATTTATCTGTGTGCATTGGGTTTATGGGCTGATTGAGCTACTGCATGTAAGAATGTAATTGTTCCCATGTCAGTACATATGACAATTAAACATTCATGAATCTCGAATATTGGACCAGAATGCTGGAGAGAATTGCTGTCCTTCAAACAGTGTTGTTTGATTTACACTTTCATCTATAATGGTCTTCAGCTTAACAGCTCTTTTAAAGAAGTGCACCTCTGACATTATAGACACTCACTCAGCCTAGCCAGAACATAAGACAAGATGCTACTAATAACCAAGGTGCTGTCACTCACAGTGTATTGTTTGTGTCTCTTTTACTTTCCTCTCTCTCTGACACCACAGCAAGACGCAGAACTGGTGACAGCATCAGGACACATTCACAACTCATTACCGTTCAATTAAACTGCCACCATGGCCCTGGTACCTAAGAGGAGACTACAGCGTAACCATAATATTGACAGTCACACACATCTCAAACCTTAGCAACGTCATTTCAATCCATTTCCCAACAGTAATGTCATGAGCCGACTGCTTTACAATTAATGGTCATTTAGGTCACAGTTAGAAGACGGCTGGTTTCTGATTGTAACAGTGAATGCCTCAGACATTATTAAAAGGAACAAAAGGTTAAAGCCTCAGGCAGGTTAGGAATTGTGCAGGTACCAGGCAGGCAGTCAAGGTGATGATCACACGGTTCTACTTCAGCCACAGACGTAATGTTCCCATTACTCAGATTCTTGCTGCGACGCTTATCTGCAAGGAAAAGAAAAAAACAAGCGTTCAAGAGGAAATACATGCCAATAGTGTAACTGCTCAGATTCACTGAGCCATGGATAAATTGGTTAAATATTAAGGACAGATTGTACCGACAGGCTTGCATACCCCCAAGTATTGATGATTAACTGTTAATGATAATTAGAGGATTTGTCAGAGCAGGAACCCTTTTCCCAGGGTATAGGGAGTCAAGAACTAGAGGGCATAGATTTAAAATGAGAGGGGAAAGATTGAACAGGAACCTGAAATACTATGTTTTCACACAGGATATGGTGGGTGTTTGGAACGAGCTGCCAGAGGAAGCAGTTGAGGCAGGTTGTACCATAACAATTTAAAAGACACTTGGGCAGGTAGGTGGATGCAAACGGTTTAGAGGAATTTGGGGCGTACACGGACTGGCTTAGATGGGGCATCTTGGTCGGCATGGACGAGTTGGGCCAAAGGGACTGCACTTCCATAATTAATAAGATCAGATGAAAATAAATTATTTCCTCTGGTTGAGAAATTCATATCAAGAGGAAATAATATTAAAATAATAAAGGGGTGGTGTTAAGAAAAAATATTTCCACACAATGTAGATATAGAGTGCACTCTCCCGTTCCAAAGTAATTAAATTTATGAGTGAGGCTCACTCCAATCATACACGCTCACTTCCCCATGCCCCCAACTCTCTATATTCACATTGCCAACATCCCTTTGTGGCTCCATCTGTTACCTTTCTTCTTTGCTGAAGGCCACATATCTGGCTTCATGTCTTCATAATCTGTCCAGTCAAAGAGCGTCATGTCGAGTGTGGGATTTACCTCAGCGACTGTTCTTACTCCAGCCTACATGAGCTCAGGGCAATGATGAGAGGGTCAGAGATGAGGGCAGGGAAAGCAGAGAAATGAATGGCCAATGGAGTCAGGGTGTCATTAAAGGAGAATTAATTGTTTGAGAAGTAAAATAAAGAATATTAAAAAGGATGTAGAGGTCATGGCAATGAGTGGTAATGAAATGAAACAGCAAAGAAAGTCGCGGCAATTAGATTGTAAGAATTTATATTTTACGGATAGAGATGACTGGGGAACGGCAATAATTTAGGAATATTCAGAGATAAACCACTAGGTGATTTATCAATCTCAACCTGGTGAAAATTTTCATTCGGGCACCGAGGGGAAAAAAAGGAGAAAGAACATCCTTTCTGACTAAAATGTAAGCACCAAAGCTAAACTATCAGTAAAATCTTAACTTTCATCTCTGCAGTAATGGCAGCCTTCATCTTACCTGTCCTGTGCCATTACTAAAGTATGTTTCTGCACTTTTGTTGCCGCTTTACATGGTGTGGTACTTTTTAACCTTTATAAGTTCCACTCTGTAAAATTAAACTCCCTGTGTTTTATCAAGCACTGCCTGCTTATAGAAATTTCAGCCAATACTATTCCCTCAATGTATTGATTTAAAAATCCTTGCCATTATCTAAATCTCTCTACACTCTGGGCCAAAGTTGATTTGTTCCCAAAGTGCTTTTCTATAACAAAGACAGCACATGAGTATGTATTTACCACAATTGTGATGTCAATC
Organism: Raja brachyura; assembly: GCA_963514005.1. The sequence continues at coordinate 28,964,881 of OY740811.1, forward strand.
TATGAACAACAATTAAATAGTTGGAAAAGAAACCAGTTGTTGAGCCAAACTTTAAATATTCAATTTCCTTTTTGTTCTTAATTTGTGATTGGAAGATTCAGATGCATTTTTCTGGAGATAATCAAACCTCCAAGTACCACTGCTGCTCTGTGGCATGTCAGTGATGTTACGCCATGGACTTCACAAACTCCTGAGGGAGGGCAGATCATGATGTAGCAACATGAATTACTTATCACAGCATGATTTAATAGAATTACAATGAGAACCTCCCTTGATAAAGACATTTCTTCTTCATTAAACTCTGTTGAAATAAGATTACACTCATCTCCCATCCCAAGTCCCCCATTCCACTTTTATCTTCACACTTTACCCTCCTCTTTGTCCTCCAGAACCCTCCCTCCAATTTTACATTTCACTCCTTTTCTCTCCTGATCTGATACCCTTCAGCTCCTTTTCACCTCCAGCTTTTGTCACTTACTCCACCAATCTGCCAATCATCCCTCTCAGCTGCATCAACCCATCACTTGTCAGGCTTTATCCCGCCCCATCCCTCGTTTTTTGCTTTCTTTACCCTATTCTGTCAGTCTGAAGGGGGTCCCAACCTTTAGACCGATGCTGCCTAACCCACTGAGTCCCTCCATGGTTTGCTGAAGATATGCGATTTGCTGTTGCTGGTGGTGGGAGGGTGACCAGGTACAATTGATTTTACCTGTTCTCTGGTTTGCTGTCTGGTCTTTACTGCCGGAACTTCCTCTGTTGTAATGGTGGTCAGCAAAGTGCTGGTCACCGCACCGCTGGACATCGTCAGGGGCCTTGTGGAAAGCTTATCCTTCACCTTGCCTTGTGTTATATCCTTTATGGATGAGATTAAATCAGCTTCTGATACTTTCACTGCCAAGAGAGGATCAAAAAGTGACAGATTAAACAGCTGATGCTTAAAAAAAACAAATCACCAATAAGATGACAAAGATCGGTTGGGAGGAAGAAACAGAGTGAAGAACACCTGTTGTGTGGTTGACTGCCAAGAACTTGCTGTGCAGCATGAATGTTACTGTACTAGAAGGGAATGGGTGACAAAGTAAGAGAGACACCTTGGTGTGACTGGATTGCACAATCATCTATTTATTTTGTAACCTCTAGTTTGTGTCACTTGATAGGCTGTTATGCTCCCTGTCACAATTGCTCACTCTCTCTGCTGTGAAAAGTAAAGAAATAATAATTTCAATCAATATATCATAGATAATCCTCATTTAGCATTTACAATGTGACAACTGGTTTATGATTGAAAACATGAGCCAGGATGAAAGAATGGCGTCAGGCTCATATCTCCTCTCCCCCTCCCCCTCCCCCCTCCACTCACGGATGAACAGAAAATTTAGTAATGTCCCCAACTCACTTTTCCAGCTACCTCCCCCCTTCCGCGACCAGTTTGAAGAAGGATCCTGACCCGAAATGTTGCCTGTCCATTCCCTCCTCATATGTTGCCTGACCTGCTGAGTTACCTCGGCACTTTTGTGTTTTGAACAGAAGTTAATTCTCAGCTCTTCTTCCTCTGCTGCTTTTACTAAGTGCTGTGATCGACAGGGAGTAGTTTGCTCTCAGCTTGATCATTTCCAAACAAATGCCCTGTACATTATTGATCTACCATATGAATATGTCCTTAATAACATTCTTCTTCCCATTTTGGTGTTAAACTTCTTTGGTATTGTGGAGCTGCACACATCCAGGCAAATGGGGAACATTCCCCTCGAAAGCCAAGAGAGCTTAGTGTGTCCGGCTGTAAGTAACTTGCTGCATGATGTCCAATATCTGACCTTCTATTGTACTTTATTTATATGGCTGGTCCAGTTGAGTTTCAGCTTGTTGATGATGGGGTACTCAGTGTGGTAAAGTGTTTAAAAAGGTAGGTGGAAATGTTGAAATGGGGAACGAAATGTAGATGCAGCACGACGCCTCAAACAACAATGAGGAAATTAACACGTGCTTTTACTAATGTAGGCTGGTAGATGAATGTTGAACTGAATCCCCAGGGAACTCTACTGACTACACAAGACTCCATGCAGCTATATAACTGGTACATAGAACCCATTAAAATGTACTGGTGTACTGGTCTTTATTTAACATTACACTGCCTGTTATTTGATATATGTTTAATGAGGTTATGCTGACAAATTCAGTGACTTTGCAAGAGACTTCATTGGCCATTTCAGATTAATTTTGGAGGTTCTATTTAATCAAGCCACAGAAGGGCGCAAAACATACACAGCGTTGATCATAAAAAACATGTTCTCACCAAAACGCGTGATCAAAGAGAATGTGAGCTGATATAAAAGTTGTACATCAGGATGATTGTTGGTATTTTCAATATATCTTGGAAGCAATTACGGAGCCGTTGTTTGCTTCAATCTGTAACTCTGCTGTAGAGAATTTGGAAGCAATCTTCTTTGCTAATAAATGATCAGCATGGAGTGAAGAGAATGCTTGTTACAAATAAATTGAATGCAGTTTGTCAAAAGAAAATTGGCTTTCCCTGAGCGTGACCGTGATCAGGGACTTCCAGCTCTGTATGTTAGAGACAACTACGCCAAAAGTACAATGCTGATCTGTATAACAGAGTCAGGTAGACGCAGGTGTGGTCACAGACAGCTATCCCCATTGACTCGGCTAACATTTCTTTAAGCCTCTTGCCTTAAGCTGCACCAAATTAGGCTCAATAGCAGGGAGTCAGTACACTTGGTTTTACATTCTCACCATAGGGGTCGACCTATCCAATCACCCAAGCAGCTGAAATACAAAAACGTTGTGAGAGAGATCCGAGCTGCCTCTTAATATCAGATTATTATTTCACACAATGAACAAAGAGGTGAGGTTTTGAACAAACCACAGCAAGAATATTCGTGTTCATATTAATTTGCGTTTTTCTCCTGTCTTTTTTTCTCTTTTTTTTTAATCTTGCATGTAGCCGCCAGTGACTGTAGTACACTAGTCCAGCAATTGATTACATGACTTTTGGTTTCAAACACACATTTATTCAGACATGTCATATCCAAAAATAGGAATGGAAGCGATGCAAATAGAATGCAGAGTCCCTGAACAAGGTTTGAACCAGAGCAGACAGCGTGCAGATGGAATGTAAGAAACACCCCCGAGCAAGGTTGGGGGTAGAGCAGATATAGTATAGCTCGTCCTGTCTAGCAGAATTATGACCAAAACTGCAATCTGATTCAAGAGCAATAACCTCAATTAACCGTACAATAACGCATGCCCTGAAGGAAATGTAAGCGAATGAACGAGAGAAGCAAGTAGAGGAACAGAGAGAGAGAGAGAGAGAAAATGAGAGAAAAAGAGACCGAGGAAGTGGGGGAAATCTAAATAAAATATGGGACAATTAATAATGTGGAGAACACAGAAAGGAAGAGGAGAAAAGTGGCAGCAGAGGTAGAGAGAGGCAAAGATTGCTTCAAACCTATGCAAAAAAATAGTTATTGGGAAAAGGAGGGGGTGTAAAAGGAAACAGAAGGCAGGATGAGATACTGAAATAAACGTATGAAACAGGAAAACAAGAAAGCAGTTAGACCACAGGTGTATATAGTGCTTTTGTTTGAAATATGTTCAAAAGAGTACAAAAATAAAGATACTTGAACAAAGACCAAATTAGGACAAATTAATCACCACATGAATTTCAAAGTAGATTTTAAAGTAAATGAAAGAAATGGTGAAGAGAAATTAAGAGAGAAAATTCTACAATATCTTGGTGGTCGAAGGTAAAGGTACTAAATGTGGAATGGGGGAGTGGGGGTGGAGATGTGTACACGATATGAAAGAGACTGCAGTTTGAACAGTTGAGTTTCAGGAGAGTTATTAAACTGGAAAATATTTCAGAGACAGAAAGGAGTAGAGCTTCAAATGTATTTAAAACTGATGATTAATGTTTTAAATTGGAAAAATTGAGAAAAAGCAGAGGTGATGGACGAGCAGAACTTGCCATGGGGTAGAATATGGGCTGCAGAATTCTGGATGACCACAGTATATGCAGGGTAGGAGATGAACAGAGTGAGACACAAGATGATGGAATGATTGTAAAAACATTCATTCAGTCTGAAACCTTCTGAGTTTGATATTCTTGTTTTTTTTTAATTTAATAATGTTGATGAAAAATTACTTACACCAGCACTATCAACACTGTAATTGGATTTACATAAGTTATACCTTATTATTTTTTATTTTAACATGCGATGTTGTAACAACTAATTTTCGCTCGGCATTTCTAATCCTAGAGAATCTTTCCAGCTCATGGAATATATTTAAAATAAAAATGTATTTATCAGAACACAAGGGTGACACAGTGATGCAGGTGATTGAGCAGCTGCCTCATGGTGCCAGAGATGCTGGTTCGACCTGATCTGTGTGGAGTTTGCACAATCTCCCTGTGACAACGTGGGTTTCCTCAGGGTGCTCTGGTTTCCTCCCATGTCCCAAAGATGTGCAAGTTTGTGGGTTAATTGGCCTATGTAAATTTCCCCTAGTGTGCAGGGAGTGGATGGGAAAGTGGCATAACATGGAACTAGTGTGAACAGGTGATCGATGGTCGAAGTGGACTCGGTGGGCCTAAGGGCCTGTTAACATGCTGTATCTTTCAATCAGTCAATCAATCAAACCATTCCATGGTCCCTCTTACCTTTATTCTGTCGGGCTCGTTCTCTCCGATTGTGTTTCTTGTGATCTCTGTGGTGTTTTTTCCCTTTATTTGCAGATTCCACTGTGCGGTAATTTTCTAGTTCTTGAGGATAAAACTGGCCACTCTGATCTACAGCTCCCTCCTCCAGTATGGCTGCTCTCTCCAGACTGTCTGTCTCCACACGTACTGGTGTCAGACTCTCCAATCCCACACCATCTCCATCTGGCCTGTCTCCATCCAACACTCTGGTCACCATTGTGTTGGCTTTTTCCTTCCTCTGGGTACCATGTTTGCGCCCCGGTCTGGGCAGGTCTGGCCAGGGGTCATGTTTCTTCAGATTGTTGCTGCTGTCAGATGGTTGCTGTATGCTCTTCTTATCTCTGTTGTCAGCTTCCAGAGCACAAACCTGACTCAGAACATCAAACGCCAGGATGAAGAGGAAAGGAGGCATTAGGTACCACCTTGCCATTTCCTTTGTATGATTGAACTGAAGGAAAAAAAACACACAAGGTGAACCAATGATATTGATTTCAACTGCTGATCAGGTGGTTAGATATAGATTTAGGTTTATTATTGTCAAGGTACAGTGAGAAGCTTTGTTTTGCATACTATCCAATCATATAAAATAATATTATGCATAAATACATCAAACTCAAGTACAATAGATAGAGCTATGGGGAAGATACAGAGTGCAGAATATGGTTCTCAGCATTGTGGCGCACCAGTTCCATGGACCAATCTCCACAATGCGGTAGAGGTGAACCCTAGCTTATTGAAGGACCATTCAGAACCCTGATAACAGAGGGGAAGAAGCTGTTCCTAATCTGTTGGAACATGCTTTCAAGCTCTTGTACCATCTGCCAGATGGAAGCAGGGAGAAGAAGGAATGACTGTGTTGGGACAAGTCTTTGATTATGTTGGCTGCTCTTCTGAGGCAGTGTGAAGGGTAGATGGAGTCAACAGTGGGGTGTCTACTCTGTGTGACTGGGCTACATCCACTGCTCTGTAATTTATTACGCTCTTGGGGAGAACTGTTCCCAAATGAAGCAATGATGCAACTGCGCAGTATGCTTTCAAAACCCCCCTTTTTTTTGTCAACCAGTCACTGCAAATCCATGTGTCTACAGTATACTTTCTATGATGCATGGTTTGCACACCATTTAGGCACAGATTAATCACACTTACCACTTTTCAGCTTCAAAGTGTGTAAAGAGAGTGCAAACATCTCCAATAGTGTAGACGCTAAAGACTCTATTATAACTCAGCTGCTGGTAGAGGGTTTGGAATTCAAATGCTTGTTAGTTCCAGCTGATATAATTAGAATGATTATGGGAGCAGTTCAATTTATCTTCATGTCCCTAGGTAACAAAGTGGGGGGAAATTTAACTCTGGTCTAATGCAATAATACCCACTGGACCCATTCCCCTGTAACAGATGGTGCCTTCAAGGGAAAAAAGGAGACAAACTGACCAACTAAATCCAGAGCTCAGCTCTTACAATGCGCACATCAAAGGGCATCCACCATCGCAACATAATTGGAGTGATTTCCTCCCAAAATAATTATCAACCATTAGGTTTATTATTGTCATACGCGTTGAGGTACAGTGGAAAGCTTTGTTTAGAATGCTTTCCAAGCAAATCAGATACAATTATACATAAATACAATCAAGCCAAAGTCAAGTGCAGTGGCTAGAGTGAGGGGAGCATACCGAATGCAGAATATACTGTAGTTCTCAGCATTGTCGCATAAGTTCCAGATACAATGTCCAATGTCCACAATGAGGAGAGGAGAATCAGACGTGCATGTTTACATACCATATGGGATCATACACAGAAAGTTTCACTCTTGTTTACAAATATTTCTACACCGAAATTTAGGGAGAGGAAACTCGGATGACATCTTGTCCTGGATAACATTCAGTGCTTCCAACGAGATGCACATGTAGCTGCTGTGCATTAGACGAGGGTAGGGTTTATGTCGGTAGTGATCCTACTATGGGACATATGGCACTGAGCTAATGCATGTATGGATGGGACTGTGAAACATAGAAGGGGGTGGGGGGAATGTAGAGGAAAAGATCAATGTGATTGATGAACCACAAGATTAGGCTTTACAAACCATTACACACAATCACAATACAACACCACGCGATCGTTTTGAAAACAAAATAAAGCAGTAGCTATTAAAATTGCCGAGAAAATTTGTAGTTGGAAAGGAGCGTCATTTTCTGAAATGTATTTATACTTAACATCTCAATTTTTTAACTGGTATTCCACCAGGGTTAATATTAATTATCAGCAGCTCTCGAGGGGAATCTCCCTCACCTCCCATCTGCTCCAGGACCAAACATCACTTCCAGCTTCAAGATTATATTTGCAGCATCTCCTATTGTACCCCACACAACAACCCGCTGTCTGAAAATTCCAGCTCTCCATCATCATCTCCACCATCGGCGACTGAGCTTCTTTCTGCCTTAAACTAGCCCACAAACAATCATGAATGGGCTCGGTGTCAGATTCACAAAGCTTTCTGTTTCCTACCCCAATCAATCTGCAGAAGGGTCCCGACCTGAACCGTTGTTTATCCACTCCCTCCACAGATGCTGCCTTGCCCGCTGAGTTCCTCCAACACTTTGTGCTATTTTTGCTCAAGCTGCACAAAGCGGCGTTTCCAATTACGCTGCCCTTGGTATCTCTCCCGCGTCTGGTCAAATGTTCAAAGCTTTGCCGGAGTCCTGTCGTCTAGCGCACGAACAATACCAATATCCAGGGTTCATGCAACGTACGAACTTCTGCCCCCACACAACTCCTCGCACTTAGATAACCTTTCTCGATGCAAGGTAGTTTTCATGTTCAATGTTTGCCATCCAAACACACCTTTGACTCATTTTTTTTAGTTTGGAAGGAAACAATTTATACATAAACCCACCACCCTCGTGATAGGTTACATACACTGACAGACGTATATTCACATAGACATACTCTGATAGACAGAGGAGCACACACACACACACAAACACGTTGCTTTTGTGTAGCCTTTACAAAACCCCACAAAACATTCTGAAAATCGTCAAATACCCATTGACAGTTGAGTTGCAGGTGCCACAGTCTCCGATCCGTATAACATAAATACGCGTCGTTCGGGACTAGATATACCAGTCGTTGGCCGAAACATTTGCCTACCTGCCTATTACCCGGAAACGGGGCGCGGAGAGCGGCCGCTCGGGCAACCCGATAGAAGCGAAGATCCAGTATCTCAGAGGCTGGGAGAGGAATGAAGATGCGCGCTCCGCGGGCGCGCTCCCGACGATGATGTCAGCGATAGACAGGGGCGGGCACAAACTGAAGGAAGGAAGAAATGCAACAAGATAAACACAAACGAAGATACGAACAGAGGCGCGGAGGTCATGTCCAAGCAAGAGGTTCGTTGTCTGAACCTTGCTGTGAAGGTGAATGGGGAGAGATGAAGGGGTTGGTCAACACGTGAGACACTGCAGTTGAAGGGATCCTGGTGTTTTGGATGGGGAACTGTTTTGGATCGGGGCACGTAGAACCGTTATGTGGTCGCCCACGTAACGGTGAATCAACTGAATGTCTAAAATATTTTGGAAATAGAAAAATAAAACCAATAAATATCTTCGGAGAGAAGTTGGAAGCGGCTGATATTAAACACCAGCCGTTAGATGAGAATGGACCAACTAGCTGAGACGCATCACACTGAGGTAGCACCTAAACGTGGGAGGCACATTTAAAGAAGGATTGAGGACCGATGAACAAAGAGATTTTAGAGGATAGGTACTCGATTCAGAATAAATGCTAACTGATAAAAGCAAAAATTAGATCTCAAAGATTAATGGAGTGTTGGTTTCATTCGGGAGAACGAATATAAACGAGGACGTACAGTCACAGCAGTTGTACTGTTGACCCATGATTCCTAAACAGTATTGTACGTGTAGGAAGGAACTGCAGATGCTGGTTTATACCGAAGATAGACACAAAGTGCGAGAGTAGCTGAGCGGGTCAAGCAGCATCTCTGGAGAAAAAAAGACTGGTGACGTTTCGGGTCGGAACCCTTCGACAAACTGAAACAATTAATCGGAAAAGACCCAGAAACGATTAATCGGAATGGGTCTGACACAGATATATGACCATAATGCGAGTGATTAAAATGAAACTTACCTGCTAGCAGATGGTGGAGATACCTGCTTTAATTTATGGGTGGTAAATAATAATAGAGAGCAAATAAACGAAAGCAACGCAGGTCACTGGCTGAACAGCACTTTTCCCGGAACATTTAAGTGTCTGTGCATTTGAGTGGCATCGGAGAGGCAGGAATTGCAGACTGGTAGTTTTAATTTTGTTCTTTTACTACTAAAAGTAATCACAAGTGACTATCCTGCTGTAAAACAGGCCATCGAGCTTAATTTATCAGTACTGGGCAATAGGGTTTAGAAAGTCCCCATTCTATCACATTTCAATTTACTCTATCAGTATACACTTCTATTCAGTCATGCTTTTTTTCCCAGCTTCCTCTGAAATTCATCTGTATAAATCACATCAGCTTTCTCAAGGGGGGTTTCATTCCAACCAGTTTGGTAAAGAACATGTTTCTGAATTCCTTTTTGAACTTACAAAATGAGAACCTTGTGCCTTTCAGTGTCCTTCACAAATTAAAAACGTTAAAATGATAAAATACTTCCATTTGCTCCTCTGTTCTACAAATTGCCAACCATCACAATAGATCAATGGGGGATGCGATCTTGCTGGCTTTCCACTCTGCATGGGACCGCTTGGACAATAAAAACACATACATCAGGCTGTTGTTCATAAACTACAACTTGGCATTATAAACCATCATCCCCTCCAAACTTGTTACCAAGCACAGGGAACTGTGTCTCTGTGCATCCCTTTGCAACTGGATCCTCGACTGCCTCATCAGCAGAACCCAATGAGCAATTGGCAAGAACAGTTCCTCCTTGGTGAGCATCAGCTCAGAGGCACCTTAAGACTCTGTGTGCAGACCACTGTTTTATTCACTATATATCCATGACTCTAGCGGACACAGTTCCAACTCCATCTTTAAATTTGCCAACAACACCCCATTGTTGGAGGAATTACAGATAGCAATGAGTCAGAGTAAAGGAGGGAGATCGATCTTCTGATTGAATAGTGCAACAACAACAACTTTCCCTCAATGTCAGTAAAACCAGGTTTTACTGACAATTTCAAGTTCCTGGATGTTCCTTCAATGCTGGGCAATTGAGTCACCCAACCAGGCTGTGATGCAGCAAGTCAACATAACTCTCCACCATATACCTGTTGAAGTTCAAGAGAGTAAGGAAGTAGAGGCGTTGATGGGGTTTCTTTATGGTCACATATACATATCTCTGAAGATCTTTTCTGGACCTAGCACTTTGATGTGACCATAAAGAAACCCCATCAACGCCTCTACTTCCTTACTCTCATGAATTTCAACAGGTATATGGTAGAGAGTAATGTTGACTTGCTGCATCACAGCCTGGTTGGGTGACTCAATTGCACAGAAATCAAGGAGATTACAAAATCTGGTGGACTCTGTAGGGAATCCACAGGAGGAGGTGCCTCAAAAAGGCAGTCAGCATCATCAAGGACCCACATCCTGACCATGCTCTTATTTTACTATTTCCATAGGAAAGAAGGTACATAAGTCTAAAAACTGTGATGACCAGATTCAGGAACAGCTTCTTCCCAAACAATCATCAGGCTATTAAACACTGTGAACCTCAACTAAAGTTTCATCTATGAACTGTCTTGGTTGCACAAGGACTTTGGGCTTTGTTCTGTTTTTGCACATTTTTGTTTGTTTACAATGTTATCTATTAAGTATTGTGTGTACGGATGTGTTCTGTTGCTGCGAGTAAGAATTTTGTTGTTCCGTTTCAGTACACATTAAACACCCTTGACTCTTCATGTTAAAAGACCTCTAAGAATGTAGGAAAATGATATATTTTTAATCTGGCTCTCCATTCTTCGAACCATTGAATCATAGAATGACCTCCCAACCATAGAAAGGATCCACAGGAGCACTGATACCATCAAAGACCCACAGCACCCTGGGCATACTCTCACCTTGGTGCTACCATCAGAAAAAAAGAACATGAGCCTGAAAACCATGAACACAAGGTTCAAGAACAGCATCTTCCCAGCAACCGTCATGCTCTTGAACATGACACAACACTAATTACTGCTTCAGCAAAATCAGAGATGTCCTCATTCTTTAGGAAACAGGGTTCCCCTCTTCCATTAGAGATGAGGCTCTCACTAGGCTCTCCTTGATATCCCGCAGCTCTGCTCTTGCTCTCCCTCCCCCCATTCCCAACAATCGCATACATGTAATCCTCCAACACTTTTGCCACCTCCAACAGGATCCCACTACTGGCCACATCTTCCCATCTCCACCCCTTTCTACTTTCTGCAGAGACTGTTCCCTCTGCAACTCCATGGTCAACCCGTCCCTTCCCACCCAAACCAGCCCCTCCCCAGGTACTTTCCCCTGCAACCACAGGAGATGCAACACCTGTCCCTTTCCCTCACCCCTAGACTCCACCCAAGGCCCTTGACAGTCTTTTCAGGCGAGGCAGAGGTTTACTTGCACCTCCTCCAACCTCATCTACTGTATCCGCTGTTCTAGATGTCAACTTCTGTACATCGATAAGACCAAGCGCAAGCTCGGCAATTGTTTCGCTGAACACCTCAGTCTGCCTTAACCTACCTGATCTCCCGGTTGCTCAGCACTTTAACTCCCCCTCCCATTCTCAATTTGACCTTTCTGGCCTGGGCCTCCTCCATTGTCAGAGTGAGGCCCAGCGCAAATTGGAGGAACAGCATCTCATATTTCGCTTGGGTAATTTACACCCAGTGGTATGAACATTGACTTCTCTAACTTCAGATAGCCCTTGCTTTTCCTCTCTTTCCATCTCCTTCCCGTTCCAAGTTCTCCCACTAGTCTTACTGTCTCCAACTACATTCTATCTCTGTCTTGCCCCCTCCCCTGACATCAGTCTGAAGAAGGGTCTCAACCCGAAATGTCACCCATTCTCTCCAGAGATGCTGCCTGTCCCGTTAAGTTACTGCAGCATTTTGAGTCCAGCTTCAGCAACAATAATGGGATAGAAGATTGCAACCTTCACGTGGTCCGCCCTGTTTCGACGAATGTAATCAACCCGGTGTGCACAATCAAATAAGATTAAATAGATCAGGTTGTCCTACAACTTTAGGATGTGCAAGCCATACGCAAGAAGAAGAAGAAGAAGAAGAAGAAGCAACAAAGATCTATTGTGGACTTAATCTTGGTTGCACTATGGAATTTGGATTTGCACTACTGCCGTCTGGTTTCCTAATACAACTGATTGTATTATTAATTAATGTATAATTAGTTATTTGTGTGTTTTGCATCAACGGGCCTGTAAAGCTGCAGCAGGTAAGAATTTCATTTTTCCATTGCTGGTACAAATGACAATTACACACTGTTACTTGACAGTACTTACAGTACATGGGTTGTTTGTCACAGCTATCCAATCAAGGAGTTCATTCCCTGCTCTCTTCCTGTAGATCTGTATTTTCATACCACAAGGTTGTACGGTTATTTTTATCTCTCAGTTTCCCCCCTCTAAATCCAGAAGTTATAAAATTGGTTCAGAAATCGGCCGACGCATCTGCGAGCGGATCGGGCACGTGGGTAGAGGGAGAGTGCAGATGCTGGTTTAGACAATAGGTGCAGGAGTAGGCCATCGGCCCTTCGAGCCAGCACCGCCATTCAATGTGATCATGGCTGATCATCCCCAATCAGTACCCGTTCCTGCCTTCTCCCCATATCCCCTGACTCCGCTATTTTTAAGAGCCCTATCTATAGGTATGTTACAATACTTACCATCAGCGGCGCTGCAGTTCTGCCACTGGCCGTGTGCGCGACTTTGCCGCCTTTGGGGGGGGGGGGGGGGGGGGCGGGATTAAAATGCCGTTTTCTCCTGCCTGTCTGAATCGAACTTTCTCAGGCTGCTAAGCTGCTGCAGAAAAATTGCTCTGACATCCGTTCTTGGAAGTTTTTAAAAAAAATCGCGGAACAATTTAATTGTTGGAGTAAAATAAAAATCTACTTCTAACGCCGACAACGGGACGGATCTCACGTAGGGGACAAAACATAAGGCAAGTTGTTTATTTTATATATAAACTTGGTTCTTAGGATTACTCTAATCCAAATTTCATTGGCGAAAATGTGATTATGGCCCCATACGAACCGCCAATGATTTTCCTGCCGATATGGGGTTTAAATTCACCGCAACTGCAACGTCCCAAACGATCGCGTTCCACTAAATCTCACTCACAAGATGATTTAAAAGCCCATTAATTTACGGGAATTAAACACTAAATTCCTTCCATTTTGCCTATTAATTCATGACAATGAGATTTTAAAATCATGTTATATTGTGAATTCTTGTGTGAATGTTATTTGTTATTAGGCTATTTAAAAATGTTAACCTTTTCTTTAGAAATGGATAGATGTTTAGCTCTAGTAATTGAATTTTGTAATTAGCTACAATTAGGCAACTAACTAATTATATGCTTTAATTTCAGGTCATCCAAGTAAGATTGTTTCATATTTGTTTCAGAATGCTTCAATCTATAATAACTGAAAATTGCATTCAGTTCTCTTAACTTTTAAGAAGGTTATAGGGTTTTGACTGTCCTCGATCACAGCTTTTGAGTTAAGTCAATGGAAAAGCAATAGGGAACATTTCCGAGTATGAAAATTGCCATAACTTTTTTAATATTCAGGATATCTAAGTGAATTAGGTGTCAAATTAAACTTCTTTTTATGCTTTATCTGATGGGATAAATTGCAGACTTGATTTTTTAAATTTCAAAAATTTGTAACATTCCTACTATCTAGCTCTCTTTTGAAAGCATTCAGAGAACCTGCCTCCACCGCCCTCTGAGGCAGAGAATTCCACAGACTCACCACTCTCTGTGAGGAAAAAGTGTTTCTTCATCTCTGTTCTAAATAATTTACACCGAAAATAGACACAAAATGCTGGAGTAACTCAGTCCAAAGTCGACCCGTAACGTCACCTGCTCCTTCTCTCCAGAGATGCTGCCTGATCCGCTGTGTCACTCCAGAATTTTTGTGTGTCTGTCTCTCTGCCACAGAAAGTAGTTGAGGCTAGTTCATTGGCTATATTTAAGAGGGAGTTAGATGTGGCCTTTGTGGCTAAAGGGATAAGGGGGTATGGAGAGAAGGCAGGTACGGGATACTGAGTTTGATGATCAGCCATGATCATATTGAATGGCGGTGCTGGCTTGAAGGGCTGAATGGCCAACTCCTGCACCTATTTTCCCGGTGGCTCAGCACTTCAACTCCCCCTCCTATTCCGTATCCGACCTCTCTGTCCTGGGCCTCCTCCATGGCCAGAGTGAGCAACACCGCAAATTGGAGGAACAGCACCTCATATTCCGCTTGGGCAGTCTGCATCCTCTTGGCATGAACATTGAATTCTCTCAATTCTGTTAACCCTTGCTGTCTCCTCCCCTTCCCACCTCTCCCTCAGCCCTCGGGCTCCTCCTCCTCCTCCTTTTTTCTTTCTTCCCCCCACTCCCCATCAGTCTGAAGGAGGGTTTCGGCCCGAAACGTTGCCTATTTCCTTAGATGCTGCTGCACCCGCTGAGTTTCTCCAGCATTTTGTGTAAACCCCCTATTTTCTATGTATTAATGAAGGAACTGCAGATGCTGGAGAATCGAGGGTACACAAAAAGCTGGAGAAACTCAGCGGGTTCAACAGCATCTAAGGAGCGAAGGAGAGCGGCAACGTTTAGGGTCGAGACCCTTGTTCAGGTGTTAAAGAAGGAACTGCAGATGCTGGAGAATCGAGGGTTACACAAAAAGCTGGAGAAACTCAGCGGGTGCAGCAGCATCTAAGGAGTGAAGGAGATAGGCGACGTTTCGGGTCGAGACCCTTCTTCAGTTCAGGTGTATTTTCTATGTGTCTATCTTGAGTGGGCGGGGCTAATGGGTCTGGGGGCGGGGTCTGTCAGACAGGGCGGGGCTAGTGGAGCTGACGCTTGCACGCATGCCGATGACGTCACTCCGCATTGCGTAGCCCGGGCGGCGCGGTTGCTGGAGGTGAGGCCGGAGAGCGGGCGCTCAGTCAGTCAGTCGAGGTGTTGACGAGGGACGCGCCGGCCCAGGGTTAGCCCGGCCGTAGTTAGGGGTTGGCGCCGGTCGCGGCCTCGGTTGGCCATGTGCGAGGCCGGGTAACGTTTCGGGTCGGGTAACTGACACAAGCCTACAGAGGGGGTAAACACCGCGGCGATCAGCGCTGTGGGAGAGGGGAGAGGGGAGGCGAGGCTGGGCTGGGCTGGGTGTCATTTGCTTCATCCTCCGTTTTCAACACAAATTTCACATCACTGATCACCAGGCTCTTGAACTGCAAAACACAAACTGAACTATGGTAAAAAAAAAGACAAACGTGCTGGAGTGGGTCTGGCAGCATCTCTGGAGATGATAGGCTACGTTTCAGGGCCAAGACCGAGTCTAAGTTTGAAACGTATGCGACAACCAGTGATGGTGATTGTACGTCAAGATACAGAAACGCTGTCTCTCCACGTACTGACGAGTTACTGACAAGGCTATGTCTGTTTTTGTAAACGAGCAACTGCAGTCCTTGTTTCTACAATGAACTATTCAGGCTCGAGCTCCTTTACCCGAGTATTGAGGTTGTAGATTTATTGGGGTTTTTTGTTTATTATATTTCATATATCAGTATAGTGTTTACAGACCTGTTATGCCAATGCAAGTAAGAATTTCATTGTTCTGCTGTTGGTACACATGACAATTAAACACTCTTGACTGACGCCAGACTAATCAATCTGCACACTTGGGGATGGGAGAGGCCCTAACAGTAACCCAGCATTAACAACAGAGTTCAAATTGCTCCTTCCTGACAACTGCTCAATTAAATGTTTGCCAATATTCCTTAAAAGAGAATGTGACTGATTATCTTCAGCAAAACACAAAGTGTTGGAGGAAACCTCGGGCAGCATCTGTGGAGGCAATGGGCATGCGACAATTTGGATTGGGACCATTCTAATGGAATTAGCTTTCACTCCTTTTTTATGATTTTCCTTGAATGCTTAGTCAAAGTGAATAGTTCTGAAGAATCAAGAGACTGCAGATGCTAAAGTCGTGAGCAAAAACAAACTGCTGGATGAACTCGGTGAGTCAGGCGACATCTGGTGAGTTCCTCCAACAGTTGAACAGTTTTGTGACCTGTCTTTACATTTGTTTGTGATTGGCCAAATATAGATAATTACTTCTTTGGGGTTTCGTGGGTGTTTGTTATGTTAAAGGTGCTATGTAATTCAAGTTGCTTTCTGTTGGAAATGGAACATTTAAAGTTTTGTTAAATACTACCCATCTGATTGCTTATAATATTGTTCTCTAGGTATTTGTGAAGATGGCCACTCTAACACGACAGGACCTCAATTTTGGACAAGGTGCAATATTTGATAATTTAATCTGGGCAGTTGATGGTACTTTGTGTTCCTTTCAATTGTCTTTTGTTTTCGATTATCTCTGCAAGTGGGGGGGGGGGGGGGGTTGCTTTCACGAGTATTTTGCCAAGTCATTGTGCCAAATTCTGATGTCCACATGTAGATGTTTAAAAGTGGAAATACTGACTATGTTTCCCCCCCCCCCTGCTGACAGTTGATGAGACCTTAGGGTTCAAAATTTGCATGATCCTGCTTTCTTTCCTGCCTTTCTCCATATATACACTATGGACTGTATCTCAATGATTTTCTATCCATCATGCAGTTCTTTCCTTTTTCTTTTAGTGGTTGCAGATGTACTCTGTGAGTTTCTAGAAGTGGCTATTCATTTGATTTTGTATGTGAGGGAGGTGTACCCAATTGGAATCTTTCAGAAGAGGAAGAAGTACAATGTACCTGTTCAGGTGAGAAAATTAAATTTCTTGGTGCGTGGGAGGATGAGGGGTGATTCTTATAGAGGTAGAAGATCATGAGGGGAATACGTAGGGTAAATACACAGTCTTTTATCCAGAATAGGAGAAGCAAGAACCCAAAGATTTAAGATGAGAGGGGGGGGGGGGAGATTTTTAGGAACCTGAGGGGCAACTTTTTATTACACAAAGGATGATAGGTATATGGAATGAACTGCCACAGCAGGTTGTTGAGACTGGTATGATAACAACATCAAAAAAAATATTTGGACACGTACATGGATAACATATGTTTAGGACGATATGGGCCAAACGCAGGCAGGTGGGACTCGTGTTGATGGGGCATGTTGGTCAGCATGGGCAATTTGGGTTTCCACGCTGTATGACTCTATAGTTTGTTCAGCTTCTGAAGCTGTTACTTAGGAATTTTGTGCTTTTGAAAACTTAATTGCATTATTTTGCTGAATTAAACTTTATTTACCCTTTGAATAAAACTTAAAGCGCCCTAGGAACTCAGCAAGCCAGGCAGTATCTGTGGAGGGAATGCACTGACGACGTTTTCATAAAAAAGGAAAGGGAAGAAATCTAATTCCGTTGGAATATTTTAAAACGTCGCATGTCCCTTCCCTCCACAGATGCTGCCTGATCCACTGAGTTCCTCCAGCACTTTCTGTTTTGCTGAATATTCCAGCATCTGCAGTTCCTTATGTCTCAGTTTCAACCTTTCAATGTTGTGGTTGTGTAGATGTCGTGTCACCCGGAGCTTAACCAGTACATCCAGGACACGCTGCACTGTATCAAGCCTTTGATCGAGAAGGTGAGGAAAATTTAAACTGTCTGCTTTTGTCATAATGTGGAACTGTTTGTATGAACTTGCACTCAACTAGTTTCTACTCCTCTTCACCTGGTGCATCTCTACTTATACAAGGCAGATACGGAGACGTGCACGGGATATCTCTGGGATGCTAGTCAGTGCTTGAGTGTATTGCTCACTTTTCATTTCTAGTTTCTGTCCATTTCATGTATTTAAGATTCTTCAAAAAATAAAAGAACGAGACAAAGATTGAGCCTTGTGCTGAATGGCTCACTATTTTAATCTTCAAGAAGACACTAGTGACATGATTTAGTTTAGTTCAAGGATACAGCATGGAAATAGCCTTTTGACACACTGCCCAGGTCGACCATTAATCACCCACACACTCATCCCATACTATCCCACTTTTGCATCCTGCGCATAAGGGGCAATTTACATAATCCAATTAACCTACCGCTTTTACGTCTTTGGGATGTGGGAGGAAAACAGAGCACCCAGAGGTAACCCACGCGGTTACAGAGAGAACGTACAAACTGCACTGACAGCAACCGAGGTCAGGTTCAAACCTGGGTCTCTGGCGCTGTGTAGCAGTGGCTCCACGCACTGCTCCACTGTGCCACCCTTGTTAAGATTGCTATTACAATAACATTTTAATGTGATGAAAAACCCAGTCACACATTTAACGAAGGACCCTGCTATTACACTTCATCCAACCGTTTTCTCTCTGTTGTGCACTATGAACGTACACTACGGCAAATCCAACTTATTTCACCTAAACCTGCAAATTCTCTACAAATGAAAAAAACAATCCCAATTGGAAACGACAGCCACCTCCAAGTTCTCATTATCTGGATTGGGATATCTATTGTTCTTTATCACACAGAGGAAGGATGGTATGTAGATGGAACCAGTTGCCAGAGGAAGTAGTTGAGGCAGGTACTATAACAACATTTGAAAGACATTTGGACAGGTACATGGAGAGGAACGTTTTAGAGGGATATGGATGTGCATAAATAGGACTAAGTGTGGATAAATAGGACTAAGTTTCTTGGGGCATCTTCATTGGCATGGACAAGTTGGGCTGAAGGGACTGTATTCATGCTGTAAGACTTTGACTCCATTTATTTCGTTAAAATCAATGATTTTCCACTGGCTGGAAGCAACCTTGTGTGGTGAGAACAAATTCAGGGAGATCCACCATTCACATCTTTATTCGGGAATGGGCAAAAAGTGAAGTTTGTAGGAGTGTACTTGTCCCCTCCCCTGAGTTGGTTGATTAAAAAAAATACACAGATCATCACAGAAGAGCAAATATGTAAAGAGATAGCAGATATTAGTAGTAAGCACAAGGTAGTGATTGTGGGAGATTTCAACTTTCCACACATAGACTGGGAAACACATTCTGTAAATGGGCTGGATGGTTTGGAGTTTGTAAAATGTGTGCAGGATAGTTTTTTGCAGCAATACATAGAGGTGCCTACTAGAGGAGGGGCAGTGCTGGACCTCCTGTTAGGAAATGAGACGGGACAGGTGGCGGAGGTATGCGTAGGGGAGCACTTCGGGTCCAGTGATCACAATACCATTAGTTTCAATATAATTATGGAGAAGGACAGAACTGGGCCTAGGGTTGAGATTTTTGATTGGAGAAAGGCTAACTTTAACGAGATGCGAGATGATTTAAAAGGAGTGAACTGGGACATTTTGTTTTATGGGAAAGATGTAGAGGAGAAATGGAGGACATTTAAAGGGGAAATTTTAAGAGTACAAAATCTTTATGTTCTTGTTCGGTTGAAAGGAACCAGTAAAAATTGGAAAGAGCCCTGGTTTTCAAGGGAAATTGGACATCTTGTTCGGAAAAAGAGGGAGATCTACAATAATTATAGGCAGCATGAAGTAAATGAAGTGCTTGAGGAGTATAAGGAATGTAAAAAGAATCTAAAGAAAGAAATTAGAAAAGCTAAAAGAAGATATGAGGTTGCTTTGGCAAGTAAGGTGAAAGTAAATCCAAAGGGTTTCTACAGCTATGTTAATAGCAAAAGGATAACAAGGGATAAAATTGGTCCATTGGAGAGACCGAGTGGACAGCTATCTGCAGAGCCAAAAGAGATGGGGGAGATATTGAACAATTTCTTTTCTTCGGTATTCACCAAGGAGAAGGATATTGAATTATGTGAGGTAAGGGAAACTAGTAGAGTAGCTATGGATACTATGAGTTTCAAAGTAAAAGAAGTACTGGCACTTTTGAAAAATATAAAAGTGGATAAGTCTCCAGGTCCTGACAGGATATTCCCTAGGACATTGAGGGAAGTTAGTGTAGAAATAGCCGGGGCTATGACAGAAATATTTCAAATGTCATTAGAAACTGGAATAGTCCCCGAGGATTGGCGTACTGCGCATGTTGTTCCATTGTTTAAAAAGGGTTCTAAAAGTAAACCTAGCAATTATAGACCGGTTAGTTTGACTTCAGTGGTGGGCAAACTAATGGAAAAGCTACTTGGAGATAATATATATAAGTATCTGGATAAAGAGGGTCTAATTAGGAACAGTCAACATGGATTTATGCCTGGAAGGTCATGTTTGACTAATCTTCTTGAATTTTTTGAAGAGGTTACTAGGGAAATTGACGAGGGTAAAGCAGTGGATGTTGTCTATATGGACTTCAGTAAGGCCTTTGACAAGGTTCCTCATGGAAGGTTGGTTAAGAAGGTTCAACTGTTGGGTATAAATGCAGGAATAGCAAGATGAATTCAACAGTGGCTGAATGGGAGAAGCCAGAGGGTAATGGTGGATGGCTGTTTGTCGGGTTGGAGGCAGGTGACTAGTGGGGTGCCTCAGGGATCTGTGTTGGGTCCTTTGTTGTTTGTCATGTACATCAATGATCTGGATGAAGGGGTGGTAAATTGGATTAGTAAGTATGCAGATGATACCAAGATAGGGGGTGTTGTGGATAATGAAGAGGATTTCCAAAGTCTACAGAGTGATTTAGGCCAGTTGGAAAAATGGGCTGAAAGATGGCAGATGGAGTTTAATGCTGATAAATGTGAGGTGCTACACCTTGGCAGGACAAATCAAAATAGGACGTACATGGTAAACGGTAGGGAATTGAAGAATACAGTTGAACAGAGGGATCTGGGAATAACCGTGCATAGTTCCTTGAAGGTAGAATCTCATATAGATAGGGTGGTAAAGAAAGCTTTTGGTATGCTAGCCTTTATAAATCAGAGCATTGAGTATAGAAGCTGGGATGTAATGTTAAAATTGTACAAGGCGTTGGTGAGACCAAATCTGGAGTATGGTGTACAATTTTGGTCGCCCAATTATAGGAAGGATGTCAACAAAATAGAGAGGGTACAGAGGCGATTTACTAGAATGTTGCCTGGGTTTCCACAGCTAAGTTACAGAGATAGGTTGAATAAGTTAGGTCTTTATTCTCTGGAGCGCAGAAGGTTAAGGGGGGACTTGATAGAGGTCTTTAAAATGATGAGAGGGATAGACAGAGTTAATGTGGACAAGCTTTTCCCTTTGAGAATAGGGAAGATTCAAACAAGAGGACATGACTTTAGAATTAAGGGACAGAGGTTTAGGGGTAACATGAGGGGGAACTTCTTTACTCAGAGAGTGGTAGCGGTGTGGAATGAGCTTCCAGTGGAAGTGGTGGCGGCAGGTTCGTTGGTATCATTTAAAAATAAATTGGATAGGCATATGGATGAGAAGGGTATGGAGGGTTATGGTATGAGTGCAGGCAGGTGGGACTAAGGGAAAAATGTTGTTCGGCACGGACTTGAAGGGCTGAGATGGCCTGTTTCCGTGCTGTAATTGTTATATGGTTATTGCCTGGTTGAAATGAGCACGTTTTGGAATGTGGCTTGTGACCTATTCCCCTGTTTCTAGAATGAGGTGGATCGGGTAGTGGTGGTGATCCTGGATAAAGAACATCATCCTGTGGAGCGTTTTGTCTTTGAGATATCGCAGCCCCCTTTGCTGTCCGTCAGGTGAGAGGGTTTCTCTATTCTGGTACCTTGATGCAACTGAACTATTAATTCCAATCTGAACTTTGTTGCAGTATATCAAGATGCTTCTCCCCATATGCTGAGTCATTTATGTTATAAATAGAACATTTTCTATAATTGTTTGGTTCAGATGTTGATCAGATTTTATGTATCATAACCATTAACATGCTTCTTCCTCAATCCAATCAACAAATCCATTGAGACTAAATAATTAGATCACAGTGAAATGGTTCAGTTGTCAACACCAGAGCCAGAAAGTAATGTGATTGGAGTTGTGCATTAAGCATTATGTTACAGTGGCTTGTATCACAAGATTTGTGAAGAATGGCGCAATATTTCTGTGCAATATATTTCTGTATCTGTATCAGACATGTTTTAGTTTCCTTTAGTTTTAGAGATACAACACAGAAACTGGCCCTTTGGTCCACCGAGTCCGCACCCACCAGTGATCCCCGCACATTAACACTACCTGCACACACTAGGGATAATTTACATTTATACCATGCCAATGAACCTACAAATCTGTACTACTTTGGAGTGTGGGAGGAAACGGAAGATCTTGGAGAAAACCAACGCGGCCGTGGGGAGAACGTACAACCTCTGTACAGACAGCATCTGTAGTCAGGATCGAACCTGGGTCTGTGGCACTGTTAACGCCATAAGGAAGCAACTCTACCTCTGCGCCACCGTGCTGCCCATTGCAGATTTTACTTTGGAGAAATTTGATAAACTGCAGTTTAGTGTAATATAACAATCTCCCTCGGAGAGTATCTTGGGCAATATGCATGTACTACCATGACTTGAGTCTGCAGATGCATTTTGTGGAGAGGATGGGAATGGTGTACTGTTTGTTTATGGCATTTGAGGCTTGAAAACTAGTGTCATATGCAATTGTGGAAGGGGCTGTCTACCATTATACTCTGATCCTCTATATGAGACACAAAGTGTTGGAAGATCTCTGGATGGGAAAAAGCAGGCAATTTTGGTTTGCGGCTCCGAGTCTGAAGAAGGGTCCCAACTCGAAACATTGTCCGTCCATTCCCTCCAGAGATTTAGCCTGACCCGCTGAATTTTTCCAGCACTTTTGTGTTTTACTCAAGATTCTAGCATACGTTTCTTGTGGCCCTTCCATACAAGACATTCACTTGCCTCCTAATTTCAGAGGTAATTAAAGATTAATAATAAATACAGGCATTGCCAGTGATGTCCAATTCCCATGACTGAATAAATAAGCATCCCGCAAATGCAATGAGTTTCATACTGACACAAATATCTGCTGTGCATAACTCGTGAAGAGCTCGTGCTTTTAGAGGAAGTGGTTTAAAAGGGAAAATACGGAATGACATTTGCATGCTCAAACGTTGTTTTGGTTGGATTTCTCAATGACTTAAATCTTTTTGCTGTTTTATAGTTCTGACTCGCTGCTGTCCCGCGTTGAGCAACTCCTTCGAGCTTCGATTCTGAAGATTAGTGTCTGTGATGCAATTCTGGACACCAACCCTCCAGGTCAATTTTTGATTAGGAATGCTTTTATTTTACGTTCACTTTTATAGCAAGCTAGATTGGTAGAAAAACTGACTGGATGTAATATAAGGTGTGAGTGGGATGGTTTCCGCTCTTGTGTTTAATTTGTATTTTTTCCCTTGTTGCCTGAAGGCATTTAATTTTGTTGGAGTGTGGTTTTTTTGGGCACATATTGCTTTCCAGAATGTGTAATAAAATTGAAACTAGAAGTGCAGAGTGAATTTGCAACTGCTTGGCTAGTTATTTTTTCGTTGTTTATGAACCTATTGTAAATTTGCTAGAGGCCCTTTTGACGACAGGCCCATTCGGCTGCTGCAAATAAGAATTTAATTGTTCCATTGCTGGTACATATGGCAATTAAAAATAACTCCTGACTTAATTGTCAAGTCTTCGGAGTGATTACTAAACAATATGTCAATGGGATTTACATGTTTTTATTATCTCACCTTTTGCCTTTGGGCAGTTTTCATTTGTTAATACCTTTCATGGTCAGGTCACAGCAGATTGGAAATTGGCAAAGATAACACTATTCAAGAAGCAAGGAAAAAAAGGAAATAGCAAACTATAGACCAGTTAATCTGACATCATTTGTTGTGAAATTGTTGTATCTCATTATTAGGAAAGTTGCTGCAGATATTTGGAAATTCATAGGCAAAGTCAATATGGTTTTCTCAAGAGGATCCATCTGACAAATATAATTTGAAATGTTGTTTAGATTAAGCAGTATTTAGTTCCAAGGCATTTCAAAGACAACCTGGTTCAAGAATACCTTCCCAACAACCATCAACCTCTTGAACAACACACAACCTAACTTCCACTGTGAACAACGGCTCTCTTTGGTTGCACTAGAACCTTGGGTCTTTTTGCATTATTTTATTTATTTTTTTGTTATCTATTGGTATTGTGTTTACTGCTTTGTTATGCTACTGCATTTAAGAATTTCTTGAACTGTTGTTAGTACAATGACAGTGAAACACTCTTGACATGCTAAGTGATACTGGTTGTAGCTAATAGTTCTGTTCGGGGATAAGTGCATCCTTGATTACCACATCCCCACATTTCCAAGATTAGCTCAGTGACTTATTCCTGTGTATTCACCACTCCACCCCAGAGGACCCTGGATGGAGCTCAGAGGCAGAGTCCAGTCATGATGATGGGGAGGGGGTGGATTTAAATGTGCAAATGTTAGATGTCTGAAATAAATAAAAGCAAGCAGGAGGGGACATACATATTGATTTTGGCTTATTTACTTATAATTTTATTGTCGCCTTGACTGCTACCCCATAAATTCAGGTGATTTAACACACACCAGGGGTATTCCCAGTCTACTTGTTCGATGCCAGGATTAGCAAGTCATGCAATTGAGAGAGCACGTCTGTTTCTAGATTGTAGCAGTGCGTCCTATACCTGCTGTTTATTTTTAGGCTGTACCTTCACCGTGTTGGTTCACACTAGAGATGTTGCCACTCGAAACATGGAGAAGATTCAGGTGATAAAGGTGAGCAATCTCTTTACATGCATTTTTACAATGGCTTGGGTCTTGAATATGCACTATGTTGATATCTGTGTGTTTTTGATGTTGCATGTGTACCCAGTAAGAGCGAGATTTTCCAAATATCCATTTGTCACTGACGATTTAGAGTTCAAACCTTAACCTCTCTGCTTAGATTTATCGATGAGTCCCCTTTCCTCAGTAATTAATGCTCTTTTCTTTCAAAAATGTACAGTGTATTGTTCACCACCTAAAAATATCTTCATTTTGGTTAAAAGAACGGTAAAAAAATTAAACGATGAGTAATTGAATCAACATTAATCACGTTGGAGGTGTAGGGGTGTCAAAATATTTGACAATCAAGCATTGACTGACACAAGGATAAACCATTTGTTGATTCCAGATACCAATCACTTTCCGATGAGTTCCCCAATTTTTGTCTACCCTGATAACATGGTCATTTAGACTGGAGCAATTAAAGGTGGCTGACCTCCTTGGGACAATTTGAAAAAAGACAGCAAGAGAACAATATGTGGAAAGTAAGAGTGGTGTATTTCTGCCACTTGCTTCTTATTGATGTGTTTAATTCATGCGCAGGACTTCCCTTGGATTCACGCAGATGAACAAGAAGTGAATATGCGGGAGCCTAGGCTAATCCCGCTGAAAACCATGACATCGGATATCTTGAAGGTAACACTTCTATTTTTTAAACATGTATCTTGTGTTGCACTTGTATTTGATTTGACAGTAACTTTTGTGCATTTTAAGGACTGTACATTTTTCACATGTTAATAGAACAATTTTTATGGTAAAGTAAATTGGTATGGTAAATATGGTAATTGCCTTTTTTGGCAATTGTAGTCACAGGTGGAAAATGGATTACAAATCTGGAAAATGTCACAATTAGTTTATTTATTTTGTTTTATTAACTTTCTGATCTAATGGACTTATGCAAGGCTGTAGAATTAACCTGCTGCAGCCTCTTGTCTTTTTAAAAATAAAATTATATAATACCTGAAATTACTGTATTAGTCTGCTTTCTACAAGACACTGTACAACCAAGCGGCACATTTGCACAGTGGTAGAGTTGTGGCCTTACAGCGCCAGAGATCTGGGTTCAATCCTGTTCTCGGTTGCTGCCTATACTCTATACGGCGTTTTGATGTTCTGCCTGTGACCACGTGAGTTTTTTCCGTGTGCTACGGTTTCTCCCACATTCCAAAGAGGTGCAGGTTTGTTGGCTCATTGCCTTCTGTAAATTGTCCCTATTGTGTAGGATAGAACTACTGTACAGGAGATCGCTGGCCGGCACAGACTAAGTGGGCCGAAGGGCCTGTTTCAATGTTGTATCGTTAAACTAAACCTTCACAATGATACATGCACCTGATTTGTGCTTTTGTTTGCCTTATAGATGCAATTGTATGTTGAAGAGAGAGCTCAGAAAATATCCTGACTAAGTACTTATGAAACCAAGTTGAATAGACATCCCAATGCACTGGATGTGCTTCATCACTGAACTCTTTTGTCGCACAGGAAAGAATGTTGTAAATGTATGAAATGTGAAGCATTATGTGGAACCATGTCATGAATTGGAATCTGTGGTTGAGTTTTAACTTTATTTTGTTGTAATAATAGCTTGTTGTTTGACCATGAGCTGTGCTGTCTACATTAAGGATGAGGAGAAATGGTTGCACATTGATAGTTACGTTTGAGTCAGGGTTGCAATCTGTTTCTGCCTCTCTCTCTCTCTCTCTGTCTCTGCCCCCTCTCTCTCTCTCTCTGTCTCTCTCTCTCTCTACCCTCCCTCCCTCTCCAGACGCGCCTGAGAGTTGGGGGCTATGCGTGAGTGGATAGGGCGGGGATGGGGTAAAAGGATTGAATGACTTATTAATATATCAAGGGGTGTGTGTGGGGGGGGGGTGGTTAGTGCGTGTGTGACGCCACAGGTCGCACTCCCCCCCCCCCCCCCACCCCCCCCTGCAACGGCGCGTTGAGGGGACGGGACCTAACGGGTCTCCCTTGGTCTAGTTACTTTTAAATGTTTGCTTGGTACACTGTCCAGGAATGTACTGTGCACTAATGTGAAATCTGTGCAAGTTACAATTTAAAAACTGTAGATTTGCTCCAGGAGATATCTTTCAGCTTATTTTGAAGGAATAATCAACTGTGCCTGTTTGTGTGCTTTAAGGGGAGGGAACAGACATCAAGACATTCCAGGGCATCAAAGGACAACAGTTTTCCACTTGCCAATCATAGTTGGAATACACTGGGTGGGGAAATGTTTTATAGAATTTTTAACACACTTTAAAATAAAATTTGTGAAATAAAGTAGTTAAAGGGAGTTTTTTAATTTGCCAATCAAAACGTGACAAATCCTTAATCTTGCATACATCTTGTTAAATGTTTTGAAGGTCAAAATACTGATCACAAAGGAATACCATTATTTAACTTAATTGGCCCCGAGTTGCAACAGTTTAGCTCAACTCGCTGCTTTCTGTCTTTGAGTCCATTTTCATTCATATCCTTTAAACTATGAATTTTAGTTCTATTAATAATTAGCCTTTTGTTTGA
The DNA here is from genome assembly GCA_963514005.1 of Raja brachyura. Next base: position 28,991,963 of record OY740811.1, read on the forward strand.
GTCTTTTGTCAAATATCTTCCAAAATGCATCTGGTGACATCTGGATTTCCTTTGATAAACTCCTTTGTTAATTATCAAACCAATCAGTCATGTTACTCATAGTTTGACATTAATCCTTCGGTCCTGACTGTTTTCTATTAACACAAGTCTCTCCAAAGCTGCATTTTTTTCTCCTAATTGTAATTAGAAGCCTCCTCACCATTTCAACCAACTGGTCTGTGGTTGCCTTGTATTGTCTTTGAACAAGAGTGACACATTGGACACTCACCAGTTCTCTAGCAAAATCATTGTATCTTGGATTAATTAGACGATTATGACAAGCCGACCACTTTCGTTTGGACTGAGGTATTGGCAGTGTCTTATTTTCCCTGCTAAAGACTGATGTCTCTTTATATCACCGTCTATATCTCTTGTTTTCCTTTCGCTGACACTCGGCCTGAAGGAGAGTCTGAAAAACACATCTAATCTTTTCTTCAGAGATGTTGTCTGACCCGCTGAGTTACTCCAGCTTTTTGTGTCTATCTTTGGTTTAAACCAGCATCTGCAGCTCCTTCCTACAATATTCTAACTTTGTTCTCTATCTTGTTGTCAGCTTGGACCTTAATCCACTATACCCCTGTGTTAACCCTGTGATAGTTTAATGTTTCCTTTAACAGTCATTCTAATCTAATTTATTTGTCTTATTTTCCTCTTCACCTACCACACACATTTTCCTATATTCATTTTATTGTTCAGGTGACATGCAGCATATAATTCTTGTATTTGTTCCATCAGTTTGTGTATATCCTTCATTAACCAGGCATTTCTGGCTTTGGTTCAACCTTTTTTTTCCATGTTAGATTAATGTATCTTTAAAAAAAATTCAAATAGTTCCATTTGCTAGTGAAACAGTAATCTTATTTCGACTTTACCCTTGCCCAGTCCATTGATGTTAGCATTTGTAGATTACATTTTAATTTGCTCTTTGCCCTTCTTTGCGAAATAATGATCTTCATTGTCTGATCTGACCCACTGAGCTCCTTCAGCACTGTGTGTTTTGATTGAATGTCGAATGCACGGTGACATGAACCCCATGGTACAATTTTGAAGAAAAATACAAAGTGCTGGAAGAACTCATAGGGTCAGACAGTATTTGTGGGGCGAATGTTCAGCTTACTTTTCAGTATGAAAAAGCAGACTGATACAAAACAAGACACAAAGTGCTGCAGTAACTGAGAGCCAGGCAGCATCTACAGCATCTATGGTCAACATGGATGGGTGATATTCCAGGTCGGGACCTGGAAATGTCACCTATCCATGTTCTCCAGAGGTGCTGCCTGGACTGGTGAGTTATTCTGGCGCTTTGTATCTTTTTTTTGTAAACCAGCATCTGCAGTTCCTTGTGTCTCCTGCACGAATCGTTGACTATCCATTCACTCCACAGATGCTGCCTGACCCACTGAGTTCCTCCAGCACTTTGTATTTTGCTCAAGATTCGAGCATCTGCATGCAGTCCCAATCCTATTTTTTTTGTTCTGGGAATGTTCACCCTTTTGTCTTACTGACAGCCTAGTATTGCAGGCGAAGATTGTAGAGGAGCTCCTCTATAATCTTTGTTTGCAGGTGCTGGTGCACTGAAGAAGGGTCTCGAACCGAAACGTCACCTGTTCTTTCTCTCCAGAGACGCTGCCTGTCCCGCTGAGTTACTCCAGCATTGTGTGTATGTCATTGAAAAAATAATTGCAGGAATTGCTTGCACTGGGCAGCCTGGATGTCTGCAAGAGGAGCGAGGCAATGACAAGCAAAGATCATAGAGCTCGATGATTATGATCTTTGATGACAAGCGCCCTAGGGCGGGGGTGGGTTGAATGTCAGGGCGGGCAGGGGGGACGGTTCCCGCCCACTCCACCATGTTGACGGCCGCTCTGTCACACGGCAGGGCTGCTCGTCGGCCGGAGCTCCTTCACCGCTTCATGTCCGGCTGCGCCATGGCGGCACGGCCCCGCACCGTCCTCGGCACCATGGAGTTCGGGCGCCGCGCCGACGCCGACCAGAGCGCGCTGATGGTGAAGGCGTTCACGGAGCGCGGGCACGTGGAGCTGGACGGCGCGTTCATGTACGCGGAGGGGCGCGCGGAGCAGATCATCGGCAACCTGGAGCTGGGCCCGGCAGGTGAGCGGAGACCGGGGACTGGGGTAACAACACCCCTAGCAACAGGCCCCGCGGCCCGGCGCGGCCCACACTCCGTGCTCAACACCAAGCCAAGATTAACGCATATTCCGTTACCTTACAACCTAACGGTGATTAACATAGATACCACGCCCACCCTTCCCCGTGCCCACCTGGACGTACAACACACGAACAGGCCCTTCGGCCCACAAAGTCCGTGCTGAACATGATGCCACGTTAACCACACCTCCTCTACCCGCACATGATCCATATCCCTCCATTCCTGGATAGCCATATGACAACCCAAAAGCCTCTTAAATGCCGCTATCATACCAGTCTCCTCCACCACCCCTGGCAGTGTATTTCAGGCACCCACCTTAACCACTCTTACCTTAAACTATTCTAGTCTTTGATATTTCAACCTTGTGGGGGGGGGGGTTACTGAATGCCTACCCAATCCTCATAATTTACATACTGATATTAGGTTTCCTCTCAACTTCCAACGATTTTGAGAAAACAATCGTTCCTCCCAACCACTCCTAATATATAGGCATCAATCTGGTATACCTCTTCTGCCCCTTGGTGAATACAAATGCAAAATACACGTTTAACACATCCCCTACATCCTCTGAGGATAAATTCCCTCCTTTAAACTTTGATCCTACTTTCTCCATGGTCACCCTTTTGTTTTTAATGTACAAGTAAAAATGCTTGCAAATTACTTTTCTGGACTTGCCATTGACATTTTAGGGTTTATTTTGGTCCTTCTAACTGCTGTTTGAGCAAACCAGGTGATTTGGTGCTGGACAGGTTGTGTAGTCCATTGACACCAGGGGTTGGTGGGCTTAATGCAGCCCATGGACATCGGGGGCACGGACATGGTCGGCGTGTTTGTGTATACTTATGCAACGCATTTTTGCTGTTACTGGAGAATGGGTTGGAGTTGTGCAGTCCTATTAAATTGTGAACAATTTTCTATGCCAGTTCTATACCAATTGATGGCACCAGAAGTTAATGCGGTCAGATGCTAGGTTTTCTGTTAATTTTTTCTGAATCGTACAGTGAAGATCGCAACCAAAGTAAATCCATGGGATGGGAAGACATTGAAAGCAGACAGTGTTCGATGTCAATTCAACACGTCGTTGGAGCGCCTTCAAAAGAAGAGCATTGAGATCCTCTACCTCCATGCTCCAGATCACGAGACACCAGTTGAGGAAACATTGGCTGCTTGCCAAGACCTTTACAAACAGGTACAATGCAGTGATTACTGTTTAAAGCAGAGGATGTGGAAGATGGAGGTGTCCCGGCTTTTCATGGATATGATTTAGTTTAGAGGTAGAGGTGGAAACCCACCTGTGGCTCACCAAGCCTATGTCGACCATTGAACACCCATTCACACTAGTTCCGTTATCCCACTTTCTCATCCACTATTCTACACAGGGAACTATTCTATTTACAGAGGCAAATTAACCTACAAACCCACAGGTCTTTGGGAAGTGGCAGGAAACCAGAGCACCCGGAGGAAACCCACCTGTTCACCTCATTAGGCAATTTACCTGACTGTGCACTAGCTTGGTTAATGATTGCTTTACATGACATGAAGTAAACAGGAATATTTAGAGATGTTATGGCCAGCAGTTCTCAATGAAGTTCTCGATGAAAGTTTTGTTTCATCATTGTCTATTGGGTCCTTGCAAGAAAAGTAGGCTCCAGATTTTCAATAATTCATTGCATTTCGGAAGCTTTGAGCAGTTTTGAGGTGATCAGAAGTTACATGTAGCATAATCTAGTTTTGTTGGAATGGAAGGGTTTCTGTTAATGATACATCTGGTTCAACCATGAACGATGGACTGTGTTTGATTGTACGAAGGACGTGGGTTTTTTGCACGTATTGAGATTATTATTTTATTGCATTTTTCTTTATTATATGTTATATATGTATGAAGATAGTCATAAAATGCTGGAGTAACTCAGCGGAACAGAGAGCATCTCTGGATAGTAGGAATGGGTGACGTTTCGGGTCGAGACCGGTCTGAAGCAGGGGTTTGACCTGAAGCCTTACCCATTCCTTCCATCCAGAGATGCTGCCTGCCCCGCTGAGATACTCCAGCATTTTGTGTCTATCTTCAGTGTAAACCAGCATCTGCAGTTTCTTCCAACATATTATTTATGTGTATCGCGTTTACAAGCTTGTTAACATGCTGCAAATGAGAATTTCACTGTTTTGTTGTCGCCACGTATGACAATTAAACAGACTTGTCTCTCTTGGTTTTAGATTTTCTTGTAAAATAACTTGTTTTTTAGGGCAAGTTTAAGGAACTTGGCCTCTCCAACTATAGTTCATGGGAGGTGGCAGAAATCTATTCGATCTGCAAACACAACAACTGGATTCTTCCCACCGTCTATCAGGTGCGTCAGGAGTGAAAGCCTCTTGAGGAGTTGACTTGTGTGAACGACTCTCATGGTTGGACTCTCATGGTTGTGCTGGTTCAATGTTTTTTTTTTCCTGCATTTGCCAAGAAAAACTTTTTTTTTAAATTGTTTTAGAAATTTTAACTCTGACCTTTGCCTGTTCAGCCATGGCCCCAGGTGACCGGATATTCATGACCGGATATTCACTGAGCTGGGCCACGTTATATCCTTCCATAAATCCACGTGGATTATTGCCACTGTTTTGTACATGTTTTGAGATGCTTCATAAGTGATAGGAGCAGAATTATGCAATTCGGCCCATCAAGTCTATTCTGCAGATCATGGCTGATCTATCTTACCCCCTTAACCCATTCTCCTGCCATCTACCCATGACCCCTGAAACCCACACTAATCAAGCGGCACATGGAGTGCTGGGTAATTGGAAGGAAATGGTAGAGATTGGTGTGATTGCAAATTTTAAAAGACTTGGGTGGTACATGAAAATGAATGGTTTTGAGGGTTAGTCCGGACGGTTGGAGCTACTGGGCCTGGTTTGTAAGCTGCAGATAGCTCTATAGCCCTTTCTCGGCTGGAGACACCACCACCATTTGTGTGATTCCACCTCCACCCGATCCGAGACATTTTAGTCATATCCACTCCTCCAGCTCCTCTGCAAATTTAGAGCATGGTTGATTTCAAAATTTTCATTTTTTGAAAGATCATTAGCCTAAAACCTAACTCTCTCCACGAGTACTCTGACTCAGTATTTGCAGATTCAATTTTATTTTTTTAAACTTAATATTTTGATTGAGTTCTGAACCACCTGTTCTAATATCTCTTTCCCTGGTTCAGTGTTAATTGTTTTGTCCTTTAACTCTTGTGTTTAAGTGAATATGTGTATTGTAATTGCTCATCAATTGTCCTCAAGCTAAGTATCTGGGGCTGGGTAATTGATGCCCAGAGTGGCGTGTGGTGGCATATTTATCAAATTTTACACATTCTGACCTGGAATCATTTTAGCTTCTGTTTGCAGGGCATGTATAACGCCATAACCCGGCAAATAGAAGTGGAGCTCATACCCTGCCTCCGTTATCTAGGGATGAGATTTTATGCTTACAACCCACTGGCAGGTATGATTGAATCTTACTTTTGTTGCCCTTTTGACGTGTCTACACAGAATGTGTGGGGCGGCACAGTTGTGCAGTGGGTAGTGCGGCTGCCAGAGACCCGGGTTTGATCCTGACCTCAAGTGCAGTGTAGGTGGAGTTTGCATGTTTTCCCTGTGACCGCACACGTTTTCTTCGGGTGCTCGGGTTTGTTCCCACATCCCAAAGACGTGTGGGTTGGTCAGCAGCTGTAAATCCCCCCTAGTGGGTACATGAGTAGTAGAATCTGGTAGAAATTGGTGATATGGAGAGAATAAAGTTGGATTGTTTAGTGGAAGATTAATATAAATGGAGGTTTGGTGATCAATGTGGACGGTGGGCCAAAGGGTCTGTTTCCCTGTTGCATTTCTTTACCCGAACATAGAAAAATGTAAGATAGACACAAAAAGCTGGAGTAACTCAACGGGACAGGTAGCATCTCAGGAGAGAAGGAATGGGTGACGATAAGGGAAACAAGAGACATAGATGGTGATGTGGAGAAATAAAGAACAGTGAATTAAAGATATGCAAAAAAGTAAAGATGATAAAGCTGTTTGTAGGGTGAAAATGAGAAGCTAGTGCGACTTGGGTGGGGAGGGATATAGAGAGGGAAAGCCGGGGCCACTGAAGTGAGAGAAATCGATATTCGTACTACTGGGCTGCAAGCTGCACAAGCAAAATATGAGATGCAATTTGGATTTAGTCTCACTCTGAAAATGGAGGCGACCGAGGACAGAAAGGTCTGTATTGGAATGGGAATGGGAAGGAGAATTAAAGTGTTCAGCAACCGGGAGATCAGGTTGATTCAGGCAGGCTGAACGAAGGTGTTCCGCTAAACGATCGCCCAGTCTGCGTTTGGTCTCGCCAATGTAGAAGAGTCCACATCTTGAACAACGGATACAGTAGATGAGGCTGGAGGAGGTGCAAGTGAACCACTGCCTAACCTGAAAGGACTGTCGGGGTCCCTGGACAGAGTCGAGGGAGGAGGTATGGGGGACAGGTGTTGTATCTTCTGCAGTTGCAGGGGAAGGCATCTGGGGAGGGGTTGGTTTGGGTGGGAAGTAGATGAGTTACCCAGGGAATTGCGGAGGGAATGGTCTCTGCGGAAGGTGAAAAGGGGTGGATTGTGGCTAGTGGCAAGATCCCGTTGGAGGTGGCAGAAATTTTGGAGGATTATGTGTTGTATGTGACAGCTGATGGGGCGGAAGGTAAGAACTAGGAGGAATCTGTCTCTGTTGCGAATAGGGGGAGGGGGAGCAAAGTCGTAGCTGCGGGGTATTGAGGATACACGAGTGAGTGCCTCATCTATGATGGGAGAGGGGAACCCTATTTTCTTAAGAATTCGGATATCTCGGATGTTCTAGTATGGAACACCTAATCTTGGACGCAGATTCTGTGTAGACGGGAATTGGGAGTTGGGGGTAGAGTCTTTGCAGGATGCAGGGTGAGAAGAAGTGTAGTCGAGATAGTTGTGGGAGTCAGTAGGTTTGTAATAGATGTCAGTCAATAGTCTACTTTCAGTGATGGAGGCTGAGATCAAGTATTGGGAGGGAGGTGTCGGAGATGGTCCAAGTAAATTTGAGTGCAGGATGAAAATTGATGATGAAGTTGATGAAGTCCATGAGTTCTGCATGGGTGCAGGAGGTGGCACCAAGGCAGTCATCAATGTAACAGAAATAGAGCTCAGCGATAGGGCCAGTGTACGCCTGGAACAGGGATTGCTTAGAAAAATGTAACTTTTGACAAAGTTCCATGTGAATTTTCCAGCCCTGCTGCACAATATGGATGTTAGGAAAAGATTTCCCAGTAGCTCAAAATGCAGTAGTTGAGCCCACCCACACATCTACCTCAGTCTGAGCTGTTTGATTATTTCCCCCGCCATACAGTAGTGAAGGCTTTGTGGAGGCTTGCAAGTGCATGTGCATTCATCAAACAACAGCAACCTACCCCTCCATTACTCAGTGAAGGATCACGCTTGAGATGAATTGGGGAGGAGGAAAATGGGGGTCCATTGCAAATCTTCACAAAATTGATGCAAAAGGAACCTCAGATGCTGGAATCTTGAGCAAAACAGAAAGTGCTGGGGAAACTCAGCAGGTCGGGCAGCATAGATGGAGGGAGTGGATAATGACATTTCGGGTTAGGATCCTTCTTCGCATGTCCATTCCCTTCACAGATGCTGCCTGACCCACTGAGTTACTCCAGCACATTTGTGTTTTTCACAAGATGGTAGGCGGGTTCATTCAGGCCTCATTTTGAAACTCACTGAGTGCAGAGAATGTCCAGCTCTTGGGTTGGGGTTGGTGGTGAGACCCTGCAGAATGGTATTAACTGTCTCATTGGTGCAGGTGGGCTGCTGACTGGGAAATATCAGTTTGAGGACAAGTTTGAGAAACAACCCACTGGTCGTTTCTTTGGTAACAACTGGGCCGAGGCGTACAGAAACAGGTGAGTTTGCTGGTTTTCTACGTTCATCACACTTAAGATTCTATGCTTCCTTATGGTGAGACCAAGTTGTTTGGCATCTCATCCAAAGTTTTGCAACTTTCCCGATTCTCCATGCATAATCTTATCTGCTGTCCACTGTTGATCAGGTACTGGAAGGAGCATCATTTCCGAGCCATAGATTTGGTGAAGAAAGCAATAGATGAAACCTATGGGTGTGGGAAGACGAGCCTGATATCAGCAGCATTACGATGGATATATCACCATTCCAAGCTTCAGGTACAGATTCAGCAATACAAATATCAACATATTAAATTACAACTGACTGGGAAAAGATTTGAACATTTGAAAAAAAATGCAGATGTGGAAATCGGAGACAAAAACAGAAAATACTGGCAACGCGCAACAGGTCAGGTAGCATCTGTGGAAAGAGAAAGTTAATGTTTTAGCTCAAAGACCCTTCATCTGAATGGGGAATAAGAAAATGTTGCTGAGAGGGTGGGCGAAGGATGGATAAAATAAACTGAATATCTCCAAGGCAAGGACGAGGTGAACCCAATGTTAACCAGATGGATTTGTAAACTGGATGGAGGTGCTCTAAAAAGGGGTCATACAAGTTTCTCTAATGTAGAGAAAATCTCACCATGAACACCAAAAAGATTTCACTACTTGATCACTAATATTTAAATTGATGATTATGTATAGATTTGCCCTGTTTATTCACTATTTTGCCCATTCATTTACTAATAATGCTGTTCTCTTTTCCTCAGGGAGATCTTGGGGATGGTGTTATCCTTGGGAATTCATCACTGGAACAGCTTCAACAGAACCTGACTGCCGCTGAGGAAGGACCACTTGCTTCATCAGTAGTCGATGCCTTCAATGAAGGTTGGAAACTTGTCGCACATGATTGCCCAAATTATTTTCGATAAATCGGACGAAAAATTGGGCTGATTCTTCCAACCTAAATGCTGACAGTTACAGGAGTATTTACATTTGTTTTCATTTGGAAGGTGGCTGGATCAGTGGAGTGGCCTGTCATTTACTGAGCCAGCCACCTTCCACTCACTGATGATGCCTTTTAGTGCCGGGAGATGGAGCTGCGCAGCCTTTGCATTGCCAAGCAGTTCTGTTGATCACTAATCCAGCCCAGCCAAGCCTTGTCAGCACACTGCAACTCCCGAGTGACAAGATGCCTCTGGTCGAGGGAGTCACAGGAAAACAAAGGGGTTTCTGGTTCAATCAAGATCAACACGGATTGGGGTGGAGAGCGGGAAGAGATGTTGTGCACATTATATGCTCATATCTTCGTTTACCAAAATTCTGGAGCAAGCAATTTAAATAAAGATAGTGGCCTTAATATTTTTAATTTGACATTTCAGTTTCCAGCTGACAACTTGGAAATTGTAATTTTCTCACCAATAGTTTTTGCCTGGGTCTGAACTCTTGCCCCCAAAATGGGGATAGTTGAGAATCATTGCCAAAGGAAAATACACCATCAATCAAGCTGAGGTGGGTCAGGTCACATACTCCACCTCCACCTCAGTTTGCTGAGTGAGAGTTGAGACATGGCAGGTGGATGCCATGTCAGATAACATGGACTACTAATTGAAATAGGAATTTAAAAAGTTAAGTATAACCTGGTAAAGGGAATACATTCCGTGAGCTGAGTGCAGTTTAAGCAGCCTGATAGCTGTGAGTTATGTTCAAGTGTCTTGACCCTTGGATGTTGCTGAGCTGCTTTGAAAAATGACAGAATAAGGATTGGCTGGCTGGGATCTGTAATCTAAAATCATGTAGAATCCCAGCCTTGGACAAAAATTCCAGGTAACACGAGTGAAACAACTTAATTACTACAGCATATAGCTGATGGGGTACCCCTGAATAGAACATTTAGTACATGTAGAATCAAAATTGTTGGCAACACATTATATTTGCTTTGTTTGTTTGAATAAAAACAATTGATTCACTTTGTGTATTTGATATCACTGTTTTCTCATTCCCACCAGGATGATTTAATCAAACAGGATCAATGCACACAAATTGGTGATATTATTTTAGTTTGTTCAAATCTATAGTTCACCCCTTTGAGAGTTAGACTTTACAGATATAGAGTGGAAACACTCACGCCAACCAACGATCACCCGTACACTAGTTCACTCCTACACACTAGAGATAATTTACAGAAGCCAATTAACCTACAAAGCTGCATGTCTTTGGAGTGTGGGAGTAAACCGGAGCACCTGGAGAAAACTGACATTGTCAAAGGAAGAACGTACAAACTCTGTAGAGACAACACAAGGTCAGGATTGAACCCTGGACACTGACTCTGTGAGATGGCACATTTACCACTGCCACAGTGAATCCTTTCACAGGTCAACTGTGCACCTAATATTTGTGACTGTGCAGTATCACCATAACCCCTTCAGTTGTGGAGTGAAGTGTACAATTGCTACCTGGCATTTGCAGGTAGCAACTTCTAATGATAGTGACTGGTCATATGCATATTAGAAAATTGATTTATAATAAAGCCGTTGTGACTCATTCATATATATAGCACACAATCAGGTTTGGAGCACAACTGTGACTGGTATTCTGTTGCAAAATGGAACTCAATCTTTATAGATGGCACATTGTACCACATTGTTCATTGCTACGAGGACATCGAAAGATCACTCCAGGACAAGTCTCCACATTTTGCTTTAAACAAAATGACAATAAACTCTCTTGACTTGACTTTCTGACCATAGTATATTGTTGTCCACATTAGTTGCTACTTTCAACTGTGACTACATTTCAGAAGCATCCATTGGGTGCAAAGTCCTCAAATGCATTGAAGAGATTAAACCAGCATCTGCAGTTCCTTGTGTCTCCTGCTCGAAACGTTGACTATCCATTCACTCCACAGATGCTGCCTGACCCACTGAGTTCCTCCAGCACTTTGTATTTTGCTCAAGATTCGAGCAACTAACTGCATGCAGTCCCCATCCTATTTTTTCTATTCTGGGAATGTTCACCCTTTTGTCTTACTGGCAGTCTAGTATTGGTGCACTGAAGAAGTCACCCATTCCTTCTCTCCAGAGATGCTGCCCAAAGATTATAATCTTTGATGCTGCCTGTCCCACTGAGTTACTCCAGTATTGTGTTGCTTCCACTGAGCAACCTGGATGCCTTGGAAAGGGCGCGGCGATGACAAGCGCCCTAGGGCGGGGGTGGGTTGAGTGTCAGGGCGGGCAGGGGGGACGGTTCCCGCCCACTCCACCATGTTGACGGCCGCTCTGTCACACGGCAGGGCTGCTCGTCGGCCGGAGCTCCTTCACCGCTTCATGTCCGGCTGCGCCATGGCGGCACGGCCCCGCACCGTCCTCGGCACCATGGAGTTCGGGCGCCGCGCCGACGCCGACGCCGACCAGAGCGCGCTGATGGTGAAGGCGTTCACGGAGCGCGGGCACGTGGAGCTGGACGGCGCGTTCATGTACGGGAGCGCGGAGCAGATCATCGGCAACCTGGAGCTGGGCCCGGCAGGTGAGCGGAGACCGGGGACTGGGGTAACAACACCCCTAGCAACAGGCCCGAGGCCCACATATTTAGCAATGTTGAGATTTAAAAAATCAAGTCTGCAATTTATCCCATCACATAAAGCATAAAAAGAAGTTTAATTTGACACCTAATTTACTTTCATATCTTCAGTATTAGGAAAGTTATGGTAATTTTCATACTCGGAAATTAGCATCTTGTTCCCCATTGCCTTTCAATTGACTTAACTCAAAAGCTGTGATCTGGAACAGTTAAAAGCCCATAACTTTCTTAAAAATTAAAAGAACTCAATGAAATTTTCAGTTATTATAGATTGAAGCATTCTGAAACAAATATTAAACAATCTTACTTGGATTACCTGAAATTAAAGCATATAATTAGTTAGTTATCTAATTGTAGCTAATTACAAAATTCAATGAGTAGATCTAAACATCTATCAATTTCTTAAGAAAAGATAAACTTTTTTAAAATTGCCTAAGTGTCCAAATAACATTCACACAATAATCCACAATATAACATAATTTTTAAATCTCATTTTCATGAATTTCTGGGCCAAATGGAAGGAATTTAGTGTTTTATGCCTGTAGATTAATGGCCATTTAAATCAACTAGCGAGTGGGTTTTAGTGGAATGCGGTGGATTAGAACGTTGCGGTTAGCGGTGAAGTCGGGGGGAAAAATACTGTTTGTTCATACATTTTTTGGGACCCCATTTCGCAACATAAAAATATTATTAAAGCCTCCCGAAAAACCAACTTTTAATATAAAAATAAACTATTTACCTTTTTTTCTCCCCTACGGAAAATCCTTCCGGTTGTCAGTGCTCACGGCTTTTGAAGGTGATTTTTAAATTACTCTAGTTAACAAATAATCTAGAGTAATTTGAAAATACCTTCATTGATGAAATGTCGGAGCGATTTTTCTTCCTCAACGAAATCGCCTGACATTCATCGATTATCCAGGTCTGTTGAAAAACGGTACTTTAAGCCCGCCCCCCTCTGAAAGGCGCTAAAGTCGCGCACACAGGAAGCGGCAGAACTGCAGCGCCGCTAAAGGTAAGTTTTGCAACATACCTAACATATTCCGCTTGGCTAGTTTACAACCCAACGTGATTAACATAGGAACCACCCCACCCTTCCCTGTGGCCACCTGGACGCGCACACATAGAACAGTACAACACACGAACAGCGAGGTCCTGAATGTCTACCCAATCCTTTTACAATGTATATACTGATATTAGGTTTCCTCTCAACCTCCAACGATTTAGAAAAAACAATCCAAGTTAATCCCAACCACTCCTAATATCTTTTAATGCAGGTATAATTCTGGTATACCTATTCTGCCCCCTCTCCAAAAACCTCCACATCCTTCTAGAATACCATAAGGCTAATCAAATGCTCCATTAAATTCCATATAGGCAATATTTGCTGCCCTTCCCTCATCGACCATGTTCATAATCTCCTCAAGTGAGGAAGACATGACCTGCCATGGACAATGTCATGCTGATTGTTCCTAATTATCTATCCTCTTCCAAATGCAAATAAATCCTATCCCAAAGAATCATCTAAAAAGCTTCCCTACTACCAATGGTTTACCGGCATATAATTTCGTAGATTATTGCTGCTTGCCTTCTTAAGCAAAGGAACTAGTAAAAGGAAGCAGAGTAAACGGGTCCTTTTCAGAATGGCAGGCAGTGACTAGTGGGGCACCGCTAGGCTCAGTGCTGGGACCCCAGCTATTTACAATATATATTAATGATTAGGACGAGATAATTGAATACAACATCTCCAAATTTGCGGATGACACAAAGCTGGGGGGCAGTGTTAGCTGTGGAGCAGGATGCTGGGAGCTGCAAGGTGACTTGGATAGGCTGGCTGAATGGGCAAATGCATGGCAGATGCAGTATAATGTGAGGTTATCCAATTTGGTGGCAAAAACAGGAAAATAGACTATTATCTGAATGGTGGCCGATTAGGAAAAGGGGAGATGCAACGAGACCTGGGTGTCATGGTACACCAGTCATTGATTTGAGTATAGGAGCAGGGAGGTTCTACTACAGTTGTACAGGGTCTTGGTGAGACCACACCTGGAGTATTGCGTACAGTTTTGGTCTCCAAATCTGAGGAAAAACATTCTAGCCATAGAGGGAGAACAGAGGAGGTTCACCAGACTGATTCCTGGAATGGCAGGACTTTCATATAAAGAAAGACTGGACAGACTCGGCTTGTACTCGCTAGAATTTATAAGATTGAGGGGGGATCTTATAGAAACTTACAACATTCTTTAGGGGTTGGACAGGCTAGATGCAGGAAGATTGTTCCTGATGTTGGGTTTCCAGAACAAGAGGTCACAGTTTAAGGATAAGGGGGAAATCTTTTAGGATCGAGACGAGAAAAACCTTTTTCACACAAAGAGAAATGAGTCTGTGGAATTCTCTGCCACAGAAGGTAGTTGAGGCCAGTTCATTGGCTATATTTAAGAGGGAGTTAGATGTGGCCCTTGTGGCTAGAGGGATCAGGGGATATGGAGAGAAGGCAGGTACGGGATACTGAGTTGGATGATCAGCCATGATCATATTGAATGGCGGTGCAAGCTCGAAGGGCTGAATGGCCTACTCCTGCACCTATTTTCTATGTTTTTATGTTTCTAACTAGTTTGGGGAATCTCCAGTCCTTCGGTATCTCCAGTGTGGCTAAAGAAGGTACAAAGATCTCTGTCACGGTCCCTGCAATCTCCTCTTGTGTATATCTCAATCTGAGATGGATCCCATCAAATCCTGGGGTTTTATCCACCTCGGAGCTTTTCAAGAAATCCAATACCATCACCTTCCTTCTCTCCAACTGTCCTAGCTTGTTAGTTATATCCCACGTTGCTGTCACTATCCACTGTGCCCTTTTTATTGGTGAATACAGATACAAAATACACCTTTAACACCTCTCCAACATCCTCTGAGGATAAATTCCTTCCTTTATCCCTGAGTGATCCTACTTTCTCCCTGGTTACTCTTTTGTTTTTAATGTACAAGTAAAAATGGTAATTTACTTTCTTGGACTTGCCATTGACATTTCAAGGCTCATTTTTGTCCTTCCAACTGCTTGTTTGAGCAAACGATTTGGTGATTTGGGGCTGGACAGGTGATGTAATCCTTTGGCACCAGCGATTGGTGGCCTCAGTGCAGCCTATGGGCTTTGGGGGCACGTACATGGTTTGCGTGGTTGTGCACACTTATGCAACACCCTTTTGCTGTTCCCATTACCGGAGGATGGTTTGGAGTTGTGCAGTCCCATAAAGTTATGCCATTTCTATGCCAATCGATGGCACCAGAAGTTAATGCGTTTGGATGTTAGGTTTCTGTTATATTTTTCTGAATCGTACAGTGAAGATCGCAACCAAAGTAAATCCATGGGATGGGAAGACATTGAAAGTAGACAGTGTTCGATGTCAGTTCAATACGTCGTTGGAGCGCCTTCAAAGGAAGAGTGTTGAGATCCTCTACCTCCATGCTCCAGATCACGAGACACCAGTTGAGGAAACATTGGCTGCTTGTCAAGAGCTTTACAAACAGGTACAATGCAGAGATTACTGTTTAAAGCAGAGGATGTGGAAGATTTAGAACTTAGTTTAGAGCTACAGGGTGGAAACCCACCTGCGGCCCACCAAGCCCATGTCGACCATTGATCACCCATTCACACTTGTCCCGTTATCCCACCTTCTCATCCACTGTCCTGCACATTACAGAGACAACTTAACCTACAAACCCACGTCTTTGGGGCGTGGCAGGAAACCGGAGCACCCGGAGGAAACCCACGTGTTCACTGGGAGAACGTGCAAACTCCACATGGACATTACCTGAGGTCAGGATCAAATCCGGATCTCTGGCTCTGAGAGGCAGCAGCTCTACCATTGTGCTGCCCTATATATAGTTGGAGCATCATGCCATTTCTATCCAAATAGTCTGACTTACTCCAGCCTGCATTGCTGTAGTAATATTGCCTGATGGAGGTTCTACTCACCTCATTAGGCAATTTACCTGACTGCTGCAGTAGCTTGGTTAATGATTCCTTTACATGACATGAAGTAAACAGGAAAATTTAGAGATGTTATGGTCAGCAGTTCTCAATGAAGTTCTCGATTAAAGCTTTGTTTCATCATTGTCTATTGGGTCCTTGCAAGAAAAGTAGGCTCCTGGTTTTCAATAATTAATTACATGTTTTTACATTATTTACATCAGAAGTTACATGTTTCTGTTAATGATACATCCGGTTCAACCATGGACTGTGTTTCATTGTACGAAGGACGTGGTTTTTTTGCAAGTATTGAGATAATTATTTTATTGAATATTTCTTTATTATATGTTCTATGTTATACATGTGTAAAGATAGTCACAAAATGCTGGAGTAACTCAGCAGAACAGACAGCATCTCTGGATAGAAGGAATGGGTGACGTTTCGGGTTGAGATCTGTCTGAAGAAGGGTTCTGCACTGAAGCGTCACCCATTCCTTCTATCCAGTGATGCTGTCTGACCCGCTGAGTTACAAAACCAGCATTTTGTGTCTATCTTCGGTGTAAACCAACATCTGCAGTTCCTTCCAACACATATTATTTATGAGTATTGTGTTTACAAGCTTGTTAAAATGCTGCAAATTAGAATTTCACTGTTTCGTTGTCGGCACGTATAACAATTAAACAGTCTTGTCTCTCTTGGCTTTAGATTTTCTTGTAAAATAACTTATTTTTTAGGGCAGGTTTAAGGAACTTGGCCTCTGCAACTATACTTCATGGGAGGTGGCAGAAATCTATTCAATCTGTAAACACAACAACTGGATTCTTCCCACCGTCTATCAGGTGCGTCAGGAGTGAAAGCCTCTTGGAGGAGTTGACTTGTGTGAACAACTCTCACGGTTGTGCTGGTTCAATGTTTTTTCCTGCATTTGTCAAGAAAAACTTTTTTTATTGTTTTAGAAATTTGAACTCTGACCTTTGCCTGTGCAGCCATGGCTCCAGGTGACTGATTTTTCATGACTGGATATTCACTCAGCTGGGCTACATTACATCCTTCCATAAATCCATGTGGATTATTACCACTATTTTGTACATGTTTTTAGATGCTTCACAAGTGATTGGACCAGAATTAGGCAATTCGGCCCATCAAGTATATTCTGCAGATCATGGCTGATCTATCTTGCCCCCTTAATCCATTCTCCTGCCTTCTCCCCATCACCCCAGAAACCCGCACTAATCAAGGGGCACATGGAGTGGTGGGTAATTGTAAGGAAATGGTAGAGATTGGTGTGATTGCAAATTTTAAAAGACTTTTGGACAATACATAAAAACGAATGGTTTAAAGGGATATGGACCAAATGGCTCTTGCACAGGTAGCAAACTTTGTCAGCGTGGACGGGTGGGGCTGTAAATGTGCTCCTGGAACTATACACGATAGCGCTACAATTTCTTGCCCACCTTACTGACCATTGTTCTGTGGTGTGCTGTATCTAGTTCTGTTCAGATTTATTGTGTATTTTTACAAATTATTAACATTTTAAACATAAAAAATATTAAATGCGCCCCCACTTGCCGTCTTTACTTGACTGGCGTCACAAAGGACACCTAACGGGTCCTCACCGCAGTTGCGCCCTTTGCACAATTTCAGACGCCATCTTTTTTTCCTTCCTCACAACGGGAACACAATAGCTCCACAACGACTCCAGGGGTAAGTTTTCTTCCATTTTACTGCTGCTTCGGACCCACGGGGAGGGAGAGGAGTGGTGCTGGGCCTGCGGGGAGGGAGTGCACAGGGAGGGAGAGGAGCGGGATCCGGGACACAGAGTTGTGTCCGGTGCGTGGTCCAGGGGCGGCTAGAGTTGGGGGCTATGGGTGAGTGGTGGAATATTACGTTCGGGTATCAGCCGTCCCATGTGACAGGGACCCAACAGATCCCTCTTGGTCTAGCAGCTCCATTTGTACATGGTTGATTTCAAAATTTTCATTTCTCGAAAGATCATCAGCCTAAAACCTAACTCTCTCCACAAGTGCTCTTTGACTCATTCAGTATTTGCAGATTCGATATTATTTTTTTAAATTTAATATTTTGATTGAGTTCTGAACCACCTGTTCTAATATCTCTTTCCCTAGTTCAGTGTTAATTGTTTTGTCCTTTAACTCTTGTGTTTTAGTGAATATGTGTATTGTAATTGCTCATCGATTGTCTTCAAGCTAAATATCTGGGGCTGGGGTAATTGGGTAACAGTGGCGTGTGGTGGCATATTTCTCAAATATAAACAATCTGGCCTGGAATCATTTTATCTTCTGTTTGCAGGGCATGTATAACGCCATAACCCGGCAAATAGAAGTGGAGCTCATACCCTGCCTCCGTTATCTAGGGATGAGATTTTATGCTTACAACCCACTGGCAGGTATGATTGAATCTTACTTTTGTTATGTCTACACAGAATGTGTGGGGCTGCACAGTGGTGCAGTGGGTAGTGCGGCTGCCAGAGACCCGGGTTTAATCTTGACCTCGAGTGCAGTGTCGTTGAGTTTGCATATTTTCCTTGTGACCACACGTTTTCTCTGGGTGCTCCGGTTTGTTCCCACATCCCAAAGACGTGTGGGTTGGTCAGCAGCTGTAAATCCCCCCTAGTAGTAGAATCTGGTGGAAATTGGTGATGTGGCGAGAATAAAGTTGGATTGTTTAGTGTAAGATTCATGTAAATGGAGGTTTAATGCTCAGTGTGGACTTGGTGGGCCTAAGGTTCCGTTTCCCTGTTGCATCTCTTTACCAGACCTCAGAAAAATGAAGGATAGACACAAAAAGCTGGAGCAACTCAGCGGGACAAGCAGCATCTCTGGAGAGAAGGAATGGGTGACGTTTTGGGTCGAGTCCCTTCTTCAGACTGGTTAGGGATAAGGGAAATGAGAGATATAGACGGTGATGTGGAGAGATAATGAACAATGAATGAAAGATATGCAAAAAAGTAACGATGATAAAGGAAACATGCCATTTTAAGCTGTTTGTAGGGTGAAAATGAGAAGCTAGTGTGACTTGGGTGGGGGAGGCTGTTCCATATAATTTGCAATGTCATGCAGACTTGGCACCGAGCCGTTCTTTTGTTTTACTAGTCCATGCTTTTGTAGAATAAAGACTCCATTTTAGATTTGATTATTAGATTTGACTATTAGCTCTTTCATTGGGAATGGATAATGACATTTCGGATCAGGATCCTTCGCTGCATATCCATTCCCTTCAAAGATGCTGCCTGACTCACTGAGTTATTCCAGCACATTTGTGTTTTTCCCAAGATGGTAGTCGGGTTCATTCAGGCCTCATTTTGAAACTCACTGAGTGCAGAGAATGGGGTTGGTGGTGAGACCCTGTAGAATGGTATTAACTGTCTCATTGGTGCAGGGGGGCTGCTGACTGGGAAATATCAGTTTGAGCAACAACCCACTGGGCGCTTCTTTGGTGACAACTGGGCCGAGGTGTACAGAAACAGGCGAGTTTGCTGGTTTTCTACATTCATCACACTTAAGATTCTATGCTTCCTTATGGTGAGACCGTTGTTTGGCATCTCATCAAAAGTGTTGCATCTTTCCCGATTCCCCTTGCATAATCTTATCTGCTGTCCACTGTTGTTCAGGTACTGGAAGGAGCATAATTTCCGAGCCATAGATTTGGTGAAGAAAGCAATAGATGAAACCTATGGATGTGGGAAGACAAGCCTGACATCAGCAGCATTACGATGGGTATATCACCATTCCAAGCTTCAGGTACACATTCAGCAATACAAATATCAACATATTAAATTACAACTGACTGGGAAAACATTTGAACATTAAAAAAATGCAGATGTGGAAATCGGAAACAAAAACAGAAAATGCTGGAAAAACGCAACAGGTCAGGTAGCACCTGTGGAAAGAGAAGGAAAGTTAATGTTTTAGCTCAAAGACCCGTCATCTGACTGGGAAAGTAAGAAAATGAGCTGGGGTTAAGTTGCAGAGAGGGTGGATAAAATAAACAGAATATCTCCAAGGCAAGGGCGAGGTGAACCCAATGTTAACTTTTCTCTTTTCATCAGGGAGATCTCGGGGATGGTGTTACCCTTGCGATATCATCACTGCAACAGCTTCAACAGAACTTGACTGCCGCTGAGGAAGGACCACTTGCTTCATCAGTAGTCGATGCCTTCAATGAAGGTTGGAAACTTGTCGCACATGATTGCCCAAATTATTTTAGATAAATCAGACTAAAAATTGGGCTGAATCTTCCAACCTAAATGCTGACAGTTACAGGAGCAACTGACCTCCACTGGACCGAGGCCTGAGGACTCTGACCTCTTAGAGGAGCGCTGACCTCTACCGGACTGAGACCATGCAACAACTCTCACATACTTCCTCCTACTTATCGACGAGCACCAAGCCTTAATCTCACGCATCATCACTGATTTCATCACTTCCGGCTCCCTGGGGTTGGCATCAGGTAATGCTTCCAACCTCATCATTCCCCAGCCCCTCATGGCCTGATTTTATTTTCTCCACAAAATTCACAAACAGAACTGTTCGGGCAGACCCATTGTTTCTGCTTGTTCATGTCCCACCGAACTAATTTCCACATACCTCGACTCCATCCTATCCCTCCCCACCTATGTCCAAGACACCTCTCACGTTCTTCGTTTCCTCAATGACTTGTTTTCCAGGCCCCCACTCCCTCATCTTCACTATGGATGTCCAGTCGCTCTACACTTCCATCCCCCACCAGAAGGGTCATGAAGCCATTTGTTATAAAGTCCTCACCTAGCAGAGCTGGTCCTTACCCTCAACAACTTCTCCTTTGATTCTTCCCATGTCCTCCAAATCCAAGGCATAGCTATGGGCACTCACATGGGCCCCAGCTATGCCTGCCTCAGTACACTGGCCCTATCCCAGAACTCCACCTCCGCTACATTGACGGCTACATTGGTGCTACCTCCTGCACCCATGCAGAACTCACTGACTTCATCCACTTGTTTAAGAAAGAACTGCAGATGCTGGAAAAATCGAAGGTAGACAAAAAGCTGGAAAACTCAACGGGTGAGGCAGCATCTAGCGAGTGAAGGAATGGGTGTCGAGACCCTTCTTCAGGCTGATCATCCACTTCAACACTAAATTCCATCCGGCACTCAAATTCAACTGGACCATTTCCGACATCCCTAATTGCGCAAGACATCAAATATGTTAGTTATATTTCATACATAACACTCCTCCCCCTTAAACTTGGAGGCAGGAAACACAACCTCTATTTCATACACAGCACTAATTTCTATTTCATACACGGAACTCCTCCCCTTTTAACTTGGTGGCAGGTTACGCAATTTCACCTTCACAGTATATGCTCTTTACCAAAAATATAATTGATTAATGCAGTTGCAAAATTGTATTATTAAAGTAATCTTACATACATCCTAATAACTATAATAATATCTAAACCTAGCACATATTTTTTTCATTCCACCCATCTTCCTTAAACCAAGTACATTACCCCTTTATTTATGCATTATCATTGTCCGTTCCCTTATGTGTAAATTGCGAACTCTTTCTAATCGCTCTAGCTCTGCCTGTATCTCTGCCTCTTCCTTTTTTAAATGTCCTAATCTTAATTTGAAGATCTCTTCCTGTTCCTGATATTCTGCTAAAGTTAACGTTTCATTTTCTGCTTCTTATCCTTTATTTTCCTGTTTCTGTTCATTATTTGTAGGTGGCATCTGACACATGGCTGCAGGTTTTCGTTTTGCTCGCAGCTTCCTGTCGCTCAATTTCTTCACGCTGCGTTTTTATCCGCTCTTGTTGTTTAACAAGATTCTGAAATGCATAACCATCTGTCCATTGCTCAGTGAAGGAGGCTCCATGCAGGACTGTAGTGAAGCGTCTAGTCGCAGTCGGTCCTGCATACTTTTATCTCGACCGGCAAGCCTCTCTTGTTTAGACTTTTCTATTAGCAGCTTTTTATTCATTGTCACACATTTACATAACCGTTCTTTGTATTGTTTAAGCCTTTTCTGTTGTTCATCAATTTGTCTTCTTAAGTCACATCTCTGGTTCTTCATCAAGAAGTAGGATCTATATTGTCTTTGCAATAGAACAGTGGCTTTGATTTGTGCTCTGTATAGTTATCTTTCTTCATTAGCAAGGTAGTGAGACTGCACTACAATTACTGTATATTTCAGTTTGAGGAAGTCTTTCCTATACCAACTCCTACGGAGTACTGACTGAACTTTTACAGCAGCCCTCTTTTGCTTAACCCACTGCCTAACCACCTTGTAGGCAGCCTGAATGGTAATGGTTGCATACCTCATTGACTGACATTGCACAAACTGGGAATGCCCTGCTTTGCTTGCTTTGTACCATCTCTGGATCGAAATGACTGCTTGTCGCATAGCTCTGTAGCGTACCCTTGATCGGTACCCACGGAATGAAGCTTGCAGAGTGATGATAGACGCTTTTTGAATCAAGAAATGTGTTCTTGTAATGCACATCATTAAGAATGAATTAATATGGCGGGCAGCCTTGATTTTTCCAACCAATTCTCTGGCTTTGACCCTGCGGTAGTAGGCCTGAATACAAATTACTGCTTTGTTAAAGTATTATAATGTCTCCCAATTCCTCCGTCTATGCCGCATCTGCACCCAGGATGAGGTGTTCCATACTAGGGCATTGGAGATGTCCTCATTGTTAAGAGAACAGGGATTCCCCATTTCCATTATATTTGAGGCTCTCACTAGGGTCTCCTCTCTATCCCACAGCTCAGCTCTAACTCCCCCTCCCCTATCCGTAACAAGAACAGAGTCCCCCTTGTCCTCACCTTCCACCCCATCAGCCGTCGCGTACAGCATAATACCCTCCGACATTTTCGCCACCTCCAACGGGATCCCACTACTGGCCACATCTTCTCATCTCCACCCCTTTCTGCTTTCCGCAGAGACCGTTCCCTCTGTAACTCCCTGGTCAATTTGTCCTTTCCTACTCAAACCACCCCCTCCCCGGGTACTTACCCCTGCAACCGCAGGAGATGCAACACCTATCTGTCCCTTTACCTCCCCCCTCAACTCCATCCAAGGACCCAATCAGTCTTTCCAGGTGACGCAGAGGTTCACTTGCACCTCCTCCAACCTCATCTGCTGCATCCGCTGTTCCAGGTATCAACTTCTCTGCATCGGTGAGACCAAGCGCAGGCGATCGTTTCGCTGAACACCTCTGTTCAGTCCACCGTAACCTACCTGATCTCCCGGTTGTTCAGCACTTCAACTCTCCCTCCCATTCCCAATCCGACTTTTGTGTGCTGGGCCTCCTCCAGTGAGGCCCAGCACAAATTGGAGGAACGGCACCTCATATTTCACTTGGGTAGTTTTCACCCCAGCGGTATGAACGTTGACTTCTCTAATTTCAGATAGCCCTTGCTTTCTCCTTCCTTCCCAGTTCTCCTACTTGTCCTACTGTCTATCTCCCCCCCCCCCCCCCCCGACATCAGTCTGAAGAAGCGTCTCAACCCGAAACGTCACCCATTCCTTCTCTCCATAGATGCTGCCTCACCCGCTGAGTTACTCCAGCAATTTGTGTCTACCTACAGGAGTACTTCGATTTGTTTTAATTTGGAAGGTGGCAGGATCAGTGGAGTGGCCTGCCATTTACTGAGCCAGTCACCTTCCACCTACCGATGATGCCCCTTAATGCTGGGAGATGGAGCTGCCCAGCTTTTGCATTGCCAGGCGGTTCTGTTGATCACTAATCCAGCTCAGCCAAGCCTTGTCAGCACACTGCAACTCCCTAGTGACAAGATGCCTCTGGTTGAGGGACACCAGAAAACGATGGGGTTTCTGGTTCAATCAAGATCAACACGGATTGGGGTGGAGAGTGGGAAGAGATATTGTGCACATTATATGCTCATATCTTCTTTTACCAAATTTCTGGGGCAAGCAATTTAAATAAAGACAGTGACCTTAATATTTTTTGTGACATTTCAGTTTCCAGCTGGGGATAGTTGAGAATCATTGCCATACACCATCAGTCAAGCTGAGGTGGGTCACGTCACATACTCCACCTCCAGCCAAGGGCTCAGTTTGCTGAGCGAATGTTGAGACATGGCAGGTGGATGGCATGTCAGTTAACATGGACCACTAATTGAAATCGGAATTTAAAAAGTCAAGTATAACCTGGTAAAGGGAATACATTCCATGAGCTGAGTGTAGTTTTCGGAGCCTGATAGCAGTGAGTTCTGTTCACGTGTCTTGACCCTTGGATGTTGCTGAGCTGCTTTGAAAAATGACAGAATGAGGATTGGCTGGCTGGGATCTGTAATCTAAAATCAGGTAGAATCCCAGTCTGGGACAAAAATTCCAGGTAACATGAGTGAAACAACTTAATTAATACAGCATATGACTGATGGGGTACCCCTGAATAGAACATTTAATACATGTAGAATCAAAATTGTTGGCAACACATTATATTTGCTTTGTTTGCTTGAATAAAAACAATTGATTCCTTTTTGCATTTGATATCACTGTGGTTTTCTCATTCCTACCAGGATGATTTATTCAAACCGGATCAATACACAGAAAGCAGTGATATTATTTTACGCAGTTTGTTCAAATCTATAGTTCACCCCTTTGAGAATTAGACTTTACAGATATAGAGTGGAAACGCCAAGCAACGATCACCCGGACACTAGTTCACTCCTACACACTAGAGATAATTTACAGAAGCCAATTAACCTACAAACCTGCATGTCTTTGGAGTGTGGAGTAAACAGGGGCACCTGGAGAAAACGGGCACTGTCATGTCAAAGGGAGAACATACAAACTCTGTAGAGACAACACGAGGAGAGGATTGAACCTTGGACACTGATTCTGTGAGGTGGCACGTTTACCACTGCGAATCCCTACACAGGTCAACTGTGCACCTACTTTCCTGAATGTACAGTATCACTATAACCCCTTCAGTTGTGGAATAAAGTGTACAATTGCTACCTGGCATTTGCAGGTAGCAGCTTCTAATGATAGTGACTGGTCATATGCATAGTAGAAAATTGATATTAAGGCCGTTGTGACTCATTCATATCTAGCACACATTCAGGATTGGAGCACAACTGTGACTGGCACTTTGTTGCAAAATGGAACTCAATTGTTATAGATGGGACATTGTACCTTTGGAGGTCCTATCTGGTTCATTGCTATAAGGACATTGAAAGATCACTCAAGGACAAGTCTCCACATTTTGCTTTAAACAAAATGACAATAAACTCTCTTGACTTGACTTTCTGACCATAATATATTGTTGTCCATGTTAGTTGCTGCTTTCAACTGTGACTACATTGCAGAAGCATCCATTGGGTGCAAAGTCCTCAAATGCATTGAAGAGATTATCTCTCTATAATCATTGATGCGTTCCATTGTTAAATTACCCAGATGCCAGTACAAAAGTCAATTCACCATTATTGCTTCACTTGGTGAGATTCAACCAAAAGTCTGTTACGTTTCAACATTTTTATTAGAAAAGTTGCCCTGAAGTTGTTTTCCACCAATTCTTCTCTCGTGTATAGTATTGTTCAGTCAATTTAAGAAGTCAAGCATGGGACAAAACCCTTGAATTCCCTGCTATTCATCCATCTCTGCCACATCTTTGTTTTTTCCATCATCAGTCACAGCAAGTTGTTCAAATTCACCAGTCTTGGAGTTCCACAGGCAGTTTATTGTCACTTTGAATGTGGCCATCTCAATACCAAGGAGTTTCTGGAAGACAACCAAGTAGTACAAGTCTTGAAAACGTCCTCATTCCAGTATTATTTAGTGTTTGGATGTTCAACATTTAGAAATGCTCTGTACATGGAAGACAATTTTTCCTACGTATTGGCGTGATATCTTAATGGGTAGGTGCAGAAGTGCTGGTGTTTTGTGAATACTATAGCCGAATGAGATTATTGTAGACAGATTTGTAAAAGACCCCACCCTCAATTAAACATAAAACTAAATTAAAAATCCCTCGGGTTCACCTCATTCATGGTTTTCAGCCTTCTGGTGTGGTAATTCCACAAATTAAAAGCCAAAATGTGAAATAAAAGTACTAACCAATAGGCGTGCTTGCTCGGGTGTCAGTGAGGCACCTTCTTTACATACGTCATAATCACTCAACAATGTCACGACACCTATAAGACAATCACATGAATTGACATCTTTAATCAAGTAATCAACTTCATCAAATACTTGGCAAAGGGGTAATCTTTATCATTACTGCACCTTTCTTCAGCGTGGTCGGTAAACCAAGTTTCCGTAATTGTGGCTCCATGGAGTGAGTGAATTGTGTTAGTGGCCCAGCGTCAAGTGTAATGGCCATCGTAGCTTTGTTCCCAGACCGTGCAAAATCAGATTCCGAGTACTGAGCAAACCACCTGTTGATCAAGATGTGGAGAGCGCGTTGGCAGAGGCATGATGAAAGAACAGGAGCACATTGTATGTCAAAGAAAGTAAGAAAATGAAGAAACTTACTCAATCACCTCTGCCTTTGTGCGATTAGTGAACAGGAGACCAACTTCACCTTCTAGCTGTGCGCTGACCTACAAAGGGAAGACAATGTCAAATATTGCTGATGCTCCAAACCAGCGTTTCTCAACCGGGGTTCCCCGGAATGCTAGCGTTCCGCGAGAGGTCGCTAGGGGCTACTCCCCTCCCCTGACATCAGTCTGAAGAACGGTCTCGACCCGAAACGTCGCCCATTCCTTCTCATTGATGCTGCCCCGCTCGCTGCGTTATTCCAGCATTTTGTGTCTACCTTTAATCATATGCAAATGCATCTTTGAGTCATTTTTGTGTTTAATGTCATATTCATCATTTTATTATACACGTACGGCATATTTAGTGACGTCATATTTACGGCGCCAGTGTGAAACGGTCTTTAGTGGTCAGTAGCTATACGTGACGGGTTTGTGTATCATCGAGTGACTCACTCGAGTACAGATGCAAGCACGGTCTCCATCAGTCCTGTCTGTGCTTCCTGGCGTACAGGCCCAGTCCCTCATTCGCCCATGTTATTTAGTAATAGTTATTTAGTAATTTTGTTACGCATAATATGAATTAAAAAAATTTAAGTATGTTTGTTTATTTTTGTTAGTTGATCAAAAGTTTATTTATGTATGTTTTTGTCAGTTTAAGAAAAGTTTGTGTGTTGTTTTCTCTCCCTAACTCGTCCAAGGTTAGTTCTTCTGTTTGCCTTTATTTGCTTAAGTTTCGAACAAGCAGTTTGATCTTTTTTTTGCATTGTCAATAAACTTGAGGAAAACGCATGAACCATGAAAGAGAAAGATAAAGATAGACAATAATTTTTATGTAGGGGTTCCCTGAAACATCAACATTATTTCAAGGGTTCCGCAAGGGTTAAAAAGTTTGAGAAACGCTGCTCCAAACATACAACAGGTCATAGAGAAACAAAGGCAAAGTTTTAGGGTGACAAATGACAAAACTAAACCCCATCAACCTCAAATCTTTACCCATTGTACTACCAAAATACATTAAACAATTCAGTACATGGGCATTTGCCAAGAGCTCACCTTGTGTAAACCATCCTTGTACTCATCTGCTGATCCTTTTCCCAGAGCCACCACCATCACTTTATTTTTACCAAAGAAGAACCTGCACGAGTACAACAGAAAATATCTTGAAATCTTTTACATAGGGGCATAAAAGAGAGCTTATCGAAACATAAATTACGGTGGTGCAGCGGTAGATTTGCTGCCTTACAGCGCCAGAGATTCGGGTTCAATCTCAACTTCGGGCTCTGTCTATGCAGTGTTTATACATTATCCCCGTGATGGTGTGGGTTTTCTCTGAGAACTTTGGTTTCCTCCCACAACCCAAATACATTTTGTCCCGCTGAGTTACTCCAGCTTTTTGTGTCTCTCAGATTTGTACATTAATTGGCTTGGTAAGAATTGATTAGCATGCAATGCAAAACTTTTCCTGAACCTCATTACACATGATAATAGTAAACCTAAACCTAGGAGGTGGAAGGCCTCAGGGAACCGACTGTATTGGACACTTGGTTTGTCAACATAAAAATTGAAGTAGGAAGCCACTACATGCAAGTTTGTCGACAATCATTTTAGTGGCTTAAAATAGATGGAAAGAGATAGTTATGGGGCAAATAGAATTAATTGTGGGGAAGCATGAAGAAATACAATGTATGAGTTAAATACATTTGAGTATTAATAGTGATGTAGGAATTAGAAAGGGGCATAGAGATTTAGAAAACAGATTGATTAACCAACTTAATAATCTAACAGGTTATAGAAGGTAAATAAATGGAATTAATCTAGATTTAATATGGCTTCACGGGCTTTAATATGGCCTCACAGAGTATCAAACAGCGTAAGCAATGAAAGTTGAAAATGGGCATGAAGAAACAGCTCAGAATTACATGAATCATCAACATGGAAGATGGCCTTTTGTCTCGTCAACTACTGGATGTCATGCAAGAAATGAGACAAAAGGGTCAAGTGTGTGTGGAGTTGAGGGTCACCAGCATACATGTAGAAAATCATCATGCATTTGAGGATATTGCTAAGGAACAGCCTGCAGATAAGAAATGGCAATGGGAGTCAAACATCAATCCCAGGAAGGCACAGAAATAAAATTGTACATGCTCAGGAACATTTTGATGATTCTCTGATTACAATTGGATGAAAAACAAACATGCAAGTATGGTCCCTAAATTTGGTGTGTTGTCGACACAGATCAGCTATGATGGAACTGAATTGCAGAATATACTCAAGGGCACTGAGTAGTTTAATTTAATTCATTCTCTACATGACAAATGAGCTAACCAACACATGGTTAACTATCAACAATTAATCATCCAGTATCATTACGGGGGAAAAATATCTATAGCATCTCACCGGCTGTGTTTCCAGGCACATCGCATATCCTTCAGTTTGTTATTTCTCATGTTCTCAACAGAAAAGACAAAGAGGTTTGTGTACGTGTCCACACATTTTCGTAACTTTAAAAAAAAATTGCAAACAAGTGTCAGTAACAAGGAAAACAAACTACGCTGGCAGCTTTTTTGGAGATTTTGTCTTAAATGCTGAAAAAATAACAATGAATCTTAAACAACAGCATCTTACAATTCCAAATGTTATTAACGAGTTTTTGCTGTGATGCAATTGAGTGGTCGGGGGAGTATGCTTGATTTATGAGGCTTTTAGGGCTGCAATAAATACTACTTAATAAATGGAGATGGAGTCAGGGTGATGAAGAATGACAAGGAGGTGCAGAGTTGGGGATGGGGAAAGAGGAAAACATTTAGTATATTTTCTTTAGCGTTTAATTTAAAAGTACATAGTTGTTAAATTAATTTAAGATCAACTGTTGTGGGAACTATTCAACATCATCAGGAGGCAAAGGGTAGGAGTAAACGGGTCCTTTTCAGAATGGCAGGCAGTGACTAGTGGGGTGCCGCAAGGCTCAGTGCTGGGACCCCAGCTATTTACAATAGATATTAATGATTTGGACGAGGGAATTCAATGCAACATCTCCAAATTTGCAGATGACACCAAACTGGGGGGTATAGTTAGGTGTGAGGAGGATGCTTGGAGGCTGCAGGGTGATTTGGATAGGCTGAGTGAATGGGCAGATGCATGGCAGATGCAGTATAATGTGGATAAATGTGAGGTTATCCACTTTGGTGGCAAAAACATGAGGGTAGACTATTATCTGAATGGTGGCAGGTTAGGAAAAGGGGAGATGCAACGAGACCTGGGTGTCATGGTACACCAGTCATTGAAAGTAGGCATGCAGGTGCAGCAGGCAGTGAAGAAAGCAAATGGTATGTTAGCATTCATAGCGAAAGGATTTGAGTATAGGAGCAGGGAGGTTCTACTGCAGTTGTACAGGGTTTTGGTGAGGCCACACCTGGAGTATTGCGTACAATTTTGGTCTCCAAATCTGAGGAAAGACACCCTTGCCATAGAGGGGGTACAGAGAAGATTCACCAGACTGATTCCTGGGATGTCAGGACTTTCATATGAGGAAAGATTGGATAGACTCGGCTTGTACTCGCTGGAATTTAGAAGATTGAGGGGGGATCTTATAGAAACTTACAAAATTCTTAAGGGGTTGGACAAGCTAGATGCTGGAAGATTGTTCCCGATGTTGGGGGAGTCCAGAACAAGGGGTCACAGTCTAAGGATAAGGGGGAATTCCTTTAGGACCGAGATGAGGAAAACATTCTTTACACAGAGAGTGGTGAGTCTCTGGAATTCTCTGCCACAGAAGGTAGTTGAGGCCAGTTCATTGGCTATATTTAAGAGGGCGTTAGATGTGGCACTTGTGGCTAAAGGGATCAGGGGGTATGGAGAGAAGGCAGGTACGGGATACTGAGTTGGATGATCAGCCATGATCACATTGAATGGCGGTACAGGCTCGAAGGGCCGAATGGCCTACTCCTGCACCTATTTTTCTATGTTTCTATGTTATACACCAACCCCAAACCAATTAGGAGCAGACGAGGGCATTCGATCCAATTTGTGGTCCCAGCCTCAAAGACAGATGTGTACAGCAATTTGTTCTTTCCACACACTATTAAAGCATGGAATAATCTCCACCAAGCCACGGTTGCCCAGCCAAATGCAACTAAATTTAAAGTGGCACTTTCTTCCCAATAACCCTCTCTGGCTAAACCCCTCCCTTCACCACCTCCAGTTTAAATTCCAGTTGGAATATTTTGGAGGACCAAGTAACCAAGAACCAAGAATCATTCACGTATTTTTCAACTAGTTTCAACCAACGACAAAACATGCTGGCTAAAATTGTTTCTGTAAGCAGTGAGGGCAAGTCTGAGAAGCTTGTGGAGAGCCATTTCCACAGGAACCTAGTATGTGGCCCAAATATAATAGGAGAGGTCTGATTGGTGCCTATTGATTGTAGACTCACCTCCTCGATTAAGCTCTGTTTGACCTGTAATCGTTTCTTAGTTGTTTTGGTCAAAGAAACTGTAGAAATAAAAATAGTCTGAGTTAATACAGCGATTTAATCAACAGACATAGAGACCAAATAGAAGAGAGACACAAAAAGCTGGTGGGTCACTTAGTGGGTCGGGCAGCATCTCTGGAGAAAAGGGAATAGGTGACATTAGGGTCAAGGCCCTTCTTCAGACTGAGTCATGGGAAAGAAACATAGAAAGTACATAGAACAAATACATGAAAGATATTCAAAAAACGACGATCACCAACAGAGACCAAATAAAAACTAGATTTAACTTTCTTATTTTGTAAAGTTATTCTTCAGATCGTTGGGTCGTCCCGATAAGTCTTTTATTTAGAGATACGGCATGTAAACCTTATGCCCACGCCGACCATCGATCAACCAGTTTCTCATCCACTCGAGAAATCGATTAACCTACAAACCCCACACATCTTTGGGATGTAGAGGGAAACCGGAACACCTGAAGGGAACCCACGCGGTCACAGTGCAAACTCCACACACACAGACAAGACAGCACCCGAGGTCGGGATCTCAGGCAAAGATCCTGTAGCGCTATAGGATCTTTGGTCTCAGGTGCTGCGAGGCAGCGGCTCTGTATCTGAGCTCTGAGTTCCCGATGAGTCCGGCATCGGTGGTCCGTGGGCCGCGCTCTTACCCCGCTTGTCCCGCCGGGATCGCGGCATGATGGCTGTAGCTGCTGCAGGTGTCGAATGCGCCGGTGGAGGCTGGAGCTGGAGCCGCCGGTGTTGTGTTGACCAAAGACCACGACCAGCCCCGGACCGTCCGTCTGTCGCTTCCTCACGTGTGTCCGCCGCCGCCGCCTACTCCGCCGCCAGCGCCCCGTGTGGCCGCCGCCTACTCCGCCGCCAGCGCCCCGTGTGGCCGCCGCCGCCTACTCCGCCGCCAGCGCCCCGTGTGGCCGCCGCCGCCTACTCCGCCGCCAGCGCCCCGTGTGGCCGCCGCCGCCGCCGCCGCCGCCGCCGCCTACTCCGCCTACTCCGCCGCCAGCGCCCCGTGTGGCCGCCGCCGCCCCTACTCCACTATCTTAGATCCTCTCCAATATTTACGACGAAACTGTCGAGTTAGACTTCGATGCAACACGTCGTTTATTATTTCATCGAATATTAAAATCTGCCAGCAACGTGTTCAATATTTTAGACGGATTTGACTTTTGATCGGTGTCCGCCTCTGGGAGCCCCGTGCATGCTGGGATACTGGAGGTCCCGGGCGCCCGTGCATGCTGGGATACTGGAGGTCCCGGGCGCCCGTGCATGCTGGGATACTGGAGGACCGAGCAGTGATGGTGGTTTTCTGTAGCGTTTGGTTCCTTCTCTCTCTCTTTGAGTTTTCAGCGGCGATTTATGAAGATCAGGTCGGGAAGTTCGACTGGTGAGTCGCTGAGAGGAGACGTCGCCGCCCCGGGGCTGGCGGGGATGCAGGGACTTGGCAGTAATTGGGAGGCGAGGCTGCGAGTGGCCGGTGCCGGTGCCGGGATGATCCGGTCAGGGCGGCTCTGCTGGTCCGCGCCGATTACCTGGAAGTCAACACCAACTCAGCCTCGCCACAAGTCAGCAATAACGGCTTGAAACGGTTCAGAAAGTCGAATGCGCGGTGACACGGACTCCATTGTACAATTTTGTAATACACTAAGTGCTGGGAGAACTCAGCGGTTCGGACAGCATCTGTGGAGGAAATTGACAGTCGACAGGTTTCTTCAGTCTGAAGGAGGCTCCCGCTGCCGATGCATCCCCTCCTCATGTGTTTACGTGCCTGTTAAGCTGCTGCAAGTAAGAATGTCATTGAAGGTAGATACAAATGCTGGAGTAACTCAACACCACAGCAAGCACGTCTGGAGAGAAGGAATGGGTGAAGTTCGGGTCGGGAAACGTCGCCCATTTCTCCCCTTCATCGATGCTGTCTGTCGCGCCGACTTACTCCAGCATTTTGTGTCTGTCTTCGGTGTAAACCAGCATCTGCAGTTCCTTCCAACAAATTAAGAATGTCATTTAAGGGTCTGAAGAAGGGTCTCGACCCGAAACGTCGCCTATCTCCTTCGCTCCTTAGATGCTGCTGCACCCGCTGAGTTTCTCCAGCTTTTTGTGTAACCCTTAAGAATGTCATTGTTCCGTTGTCGGTACATATGACAATTAAACAGGCACTTGACTATGGAGCGAAGTAGCTCCATAAAGTATGCATGGATGGACAGGCGACGGGACCCACTTTCAATCTGAAGAAGGGTCCTGTCGCTAATGCATTCCTTCCCCAGATGCTGCCGTACTTGCTGAGTTTCTCCAGCGCTTTGTGGTTTACTCAAGATTTCACCATCTGCAGTTCCTTGTGTCTCCTGTGCACAATTTTGAACGGTCTTTCAGAACAGAGAGGCCAGAAAGTAGGCAAGGAATCAAGAGTGTTTAATTGCCATAAGTACTGACGACAGACCAGTGACATTTTTCTGGCAACATACCTGTAAATGCAATACATATATATAATATATAACAAACAAAAACATATTAAATTAATAACCTGTATAGGAGATGCTACCTGACTGAGATCTTGCAGCACTTTGTGATTTGCTCAAGGAGCTACAGTTGCCAGTGAAATAGCTAGTGTTTTTCTTACACAGTGTGTTGTGATGGCCTGAAATGCACAGCCTTCCAGAGTGGTGCCAGAGGCATGGCAATTTTTGATTAGGAGTTAGAAAATTTAGAAATAGTATGAAAAGGATTGCTCTTCCAAAGATCAACACTGGCACAATGGGGCAAATGGCATATTGACTTAATGTCCATGTTCCTATTATTATTTTATGAAGTACCTGAGCAGTACTTTATCACCATTCAATTTCTGTATTGTTTCTGTTTTAATTCTTTAAGGAGACGTCAATATGTTGGGAAACCCCGGTTTGCATATTTTGATACACCTACGCAGAGCTCAAAGAAGCTTGTGCTTGTAACAGAGAAAAATGTGATCGCTTCTCTCAACTTGAGGACTGGGGAGATCCGTGAGTGTGATTTGGAGCCGATATTGCAATCATTAACTTGATTGTCAGCCATCTTTTCTTCTAGATTGTAAGCCATCACCTTTTCCAGCCTTGTTTTTTTATTTTGTTTTGCAGTCTGGCGTCAGGTGGATAAAGAAGGTCCCGAGGGGGACGTGGATCTATTGTTATTTTATGGGCAGGGTGAGTGAACATCATCCATTTTTTTTTCTCTAAGCATTTGTCAGGTCCCAAAGAGGCTTCACTGGTTCCAGTTTCAGACAATCCATACTTATTTTGTGAGATTATTTTGTTCTGTTGTAAAATCACCGATTTTTTTCGCAATCTGATTACCAGATTGAAATACTTCCATGGAATGTAATTTTGATGGAGTTCAATCTTGGCATTTCCAGAGTACTGGATTTAAATTTTGTGGGATTAACCCTAGATGCTATCATATGAAGCTGTTAATAACTGGATTGGGGAAGATAGCACAGTGGGAAATGAAACACAAAATGGCGGAAGAAATAATTTGAAAATTATTTTAACTACATTGTCACGGTTATATGGACCGCATTCACGTGAAAAGGCCCTTTGGTCCACAATGTCTGTGCCGAACATACAGTGGATTCATTTGTTTGCTGGATTATGTTAACTAATTTAAGCATTAGTTTAAATATTTAAGAGAGATTTTAAAGGATTCTGAGCAAGTTCTTACACTTTTCCACAGATGCAGTGACAGTGTCAGGAGGAGGGCGAATGTTACGCTCATGGGACACGAACATTGGTGGTTTGAACTGGGAATTTCTGCTGGAATTTGGCAGGTGAGAGCATCATGTCTCAATAGGATTGAGAGCCAATGATATTACGGAGAATTATGGAAATAAAATCTCAGGAGTGATTGCAATTAATTTGCATTTTTGAGTTTTTAACTTGCAGCACAGAATAATATATCAGGAATATGCCCTTTGGTCTATGCCGTCTGTGTCAAACTTGACACCTGCTCATACTAATCCCTTCTCCTTGTCCCCCATTCCCTGCATCTATTTAAAAGCCTTTTCAATGTCACTACATTACATGGTTTCATCATCACCTCTGGCGCGCGTCCCGGATATCCACCGTCCGGGGTGGGTAAAAACAAAATTGCCCCGTACATCTCCTCTAAACTTACTCCCTATCCCCTCGAGTATCTGACATTTCCACCCTGGGAAAAAGGTTCTGACTATATCTCTCAGAATTTAATGAACTTCTGTGAGGTCTCCCCTCAGCTTCTCGTGGTTCAGAGAAAACAACCCAAGTTTGTTCAACCACCTTGTAGCTAATTCTGTCTACTCAAGGCAGCATCCTGATAAACCTTTTTTACACCAAAGCCTCCGCATTCGCCCGTAATGGGACAATTAGAACTGCACACAGTACTCCAAAAAAAACGTCCTCTTGATTCAAAACATAATAGAAACACAATGACAACATAAAACTTTTTTTGAAAATAATTAAGAAAAACCTAAGAACTAGTTGCTTCTAATTGATCTGTGGTTTAACTCTGATGTTTCTGTTTATCCATTATTGCATGTGGTTTTAATCTTAAGAGACTTGGTTGTTTTGTTGAAGAAGGTTTGAGGGCATGATCATTGCAACTTGTCTGATTTAATCAAAAATATTTTCAGTTTTCACACTGGTTCCCTCATTGGCTCTGAGGAAGGAGTCAGATTCATTGCCATTGTGAAGAAAACATTCATTTCTCTCCATTATCTCTCAAATGGACATCAAAAATGGATCGAAGCTCTACCAGAGAGGTATGGGGATTGCATCTAAAATACTTTGTGATTTTCTGATTGTGTGTTTTACAATTGATGTTAATAGA
Organism: Raja brachyura; assembly: GCA_963514005.1. The sequence continues at coordinate 29,027,483 of OY740811.1, forward strand.
GATGGGATAACACGTGGGAGCTCATGGAGTGAAGTTTATTATTGAAAAGAAGTTGAGTGAATGCAATGATCAGTTTTTGATTTCTACCCTGATTTTTGAAAATGAAGATTTGCATTTATATAGCACCTTTCGTGTCTCTCTGAGGATATTTCAAAGTCATTCCCTTATTTCCTGGTTAGGTGAAGTATTTTTGAGGCATTGAAAGAAGGCTCCTAATCCAAAACAATGTCTGTCCATTTCCTGCACAAATGCTGACCCGCTGAGTTACTCCAGCACTTGTGACTCTATTTTTGATATGTTTTCACTTCTGTAATGTAGGAATGTATTGAAAGTTCCTACAGCAGCAGCAATATGTTGGTGACCAAAAATATTAATTGAAGGAAAGACATTAGCCAAAACAAAATGAATAATTCCATTGTTCTTTAAAAAAAATAATGTCCATTTGAGAAAGCAAAGTGTGGTCTTGATTTAATGTACCACCTGAAACCTCCAGTCGTATAGCACTTCTCCAGGATTGTTCTGAGTGCGAGTCTAAATCTTTGTGCCAAAAGTCTCTGAAGCAGCAAATATACATTGAACCCGAAACATTGCCTACCCACGTTCTCCAGAGATGCTGCCTAACTGCTGGGTTACTCCAGCATCTTGTGTTCTGTATGTGGAACCTTCTGACTTGGAAGTGAGAATGAGCCCCAGCTGACCATGAGATGAGTTGCAGTTAAAGATCTGTCTGCAGATATTCCAAGTGACATGTCTCACAGAGTCTACACTCTCTAATCTCATGGTTTATTTCAAGTCAGTGATGTAAATTGCTTTATTTTAATGCTTCTGCTCCAGTTTTTCTGCTTTGTTTGTTATCCCTTGAATCTGAGCTCCTTCGTAAGTGTAGCCACAGTCTATACAGGAGGGAGGCATGTGTAAATGCTTCAATGCTCACAGGCAATGTTCAACATGATGGCTGCCGTGCTCACTCCAAGCATCTACACTTGTAAGCATTAAACAATTATGATGATTTATAGTTACGTAGTAACTGCATCTTGCATTAAAATTGAATGTATAGTTGAAGACAGGAGTTATTTAATTGTGCAGTGAAGGACAGTGGGACACCACGGTCCCTTTGTGTGAGTTTACCAGTATCTCTACTTTACCCCCCCAGCGATGTGGTCCATTATGAGCTGCTTTACTCGGACGGAGGTGCTACTGTGTACGTGGTGGGCATGGGCGCTGACTCTCATCTTGCTGTAATTCAGTACGACATTAACGATGGAAGAATCATTCAGCAGGTGTGAGCAGGTTTGGAAATCAGAGTTCAGTGGAACAGAATGTGATAATTTGTTTTGAATTGAAGAAAACTGGTGAGGATGAAAAGGGTATGCTCTGAACGAACATAAATTTAATGGTGCAGGTTGATGGAATGCTGATTATGCGATCTGTCGTATTAACACAAGTTAATACAAGATCTGTGATTCACTTCTAATTGAACCTGATTGCAACTGGGTGTTTACTAGGGCATTAAATATAATTATTTGTGTACTATCCTTCTCACCCCTCAGTCTTATCTGTCTCCATGAGGAGAAAACAAACGCTGCCACTTTTCCCAAGCGAGTATATTTATTGTAATAATACTGATTGCATTGAGCATCTCCAGTATTTTCCCCCATATTGTAATCACACATTTTGTTTACTATATCTTATCTGTGTGTATTGCGTTACTGGCCTGGTATGCTGCTGCAAATAAGAATTTTATTGTTCCATTGTCGGTGCTTATGGCAATTAAACTTGATTCAGTCACTGATTAAGGCAACAATATAAATTATTAAACCAGGTGTCCAGTTTTGATCGTCCTGGTGCAGGGTTTAATGGATGTCGAGGGTATGGGTGCTACATTGTATTTGGGACATTACTTAACATCAGATACTTGTGTACAAATTTGGAGATTATGATTGACCTTTCCAAATAAACCAGTAAATGGTGTGTGCTTTCTGTTGACAAATTTGCGTTTTCTCTTGTCAGCTGACTATATCAACTCCTTGGATTCGACAATTGCGTCACCTTTGTGGAATTGTTGGGGCTGGAAACCTGGTGTGCACAGACTCTGATTCACTCTGGATCTTGCCTTTGCAATCTGAACAAGAGCCAGTGCAGGTTGCTATACAGGTGAGCACTCATTATTCCTTTGTTGCCCACCTACTCCTGTGCCAGAAGGAGATATAATGTACTTTAATAATCATTCAGAAATTCCCTAATCTCTACTAGCTCCTTGAGTACAGCAAGTATTGGATTACCTTTTTAATTAAAACCACATGGATATATTTTACACCCTTTCATGTTTGTGATTGTTTTTGAAGGTGGGCATTTTAACATCGACCTTTTATTGATGTTGCTAGGAACTTGAAGGTGATTCATGGTAATGTAGAACAGACTTGTTTGTGGGCAAATCTACTCTAAATCTGAAGAAGGCTCCCAAGCCAAAATGTCAGCTGTCCATTCACGGTGGCGCAGCGGTAGAGTTGCTGCCTTACAGCAAAATGCAGCGCCAGAGACCCGGGTTCGATCCCGACTACGGGATCATTCAAGGTTTAAATATTTCACTGCAAATGGAACCCATTCCATGAAACTTGAAGTATCAATTTGAAGATTGTGCAGGTGAAAATTCAATAGTGTGAATATTACCTGAATTTACTTTAATATATGGAGTTTGTATGTTCTCCCCGTGATGTGTATGGGGTTTTCTCCGAGATCTTCGGTTTCCTCCCACACTCCAAAGATGTACAGGTTTGTAGGTTAATTAGCTTAATACAATGTAAAAATTGTCCAGTGTTGAGTGATGCTCTACCTAGAGCTTTTCAGCGTACTACATCCAGATCCATTCCCTCCGCAGAAGAAGTAGCAATGGTTTTTCTGTATAGGTGCAGGTTAGTTATGTAAAGTTCAGCTACTTTGCCATATTATAGGTGGCACCTGTGTTATGGGGAGAGGGTGTGTTGTGTTCCTTGCAAAAACAGTCAACGTTGTAATGTTCCGTAAACATTAAACTGTCATTGGTACATGCGTCAATATATGCAAATTTCAAATTTAAAATTGTGTTTATTCAATTACTTTTTCTCAACTAAAATTATGTAAGGGCAAATTATATTCTATATGTCAACATTTTCGGGAGTGATTTGTAAGGGTGAACTTCTGAACCCAAATAGCTATAATGCGGGGATCGCCTGTATTTATTTTGCTGCAGAAGATGCTAATGATTGCAGAATAAATCCTTCAAATATAATTAATGCCGGTATAAGTTTGCGAAAAGATGACTGAGTTTTGCTCTGAATTGATCTTTGCTTATTCTTTTTCCTCCTATCCTCCCTGTAGTCTCTGGAGCTGGAACTAGCTGAGGAGTTTGAGGGAAGGATTATAACAACACAGTCATCACCACTGGTGGCATCGGCTGCTCAATTCATCCTTCAGTTGTCGGACACCCACTATGCATTATTACAGCTGCATGATGGCACGTTCAGCCTGCTACGTGACTTTACACAGGTGAGAATGATCAAACAATACGTCTACATATATATGACCAAGTGTTGCCCCTACTGTAACCCCCAGTGCTTGGAAATTATTACTGAGTGCGATCTATTTTGCATCTAATTTCTTTGGGGGTCATTCTTTTGAATGTGAAGCACTACCCTGGATAGGAAATGTGGTTATTAGCTTGGACTTGGCTCATTCTAGATGGTTGTTCAGCTGCCCATATCTACCACGGCGAGGTGTTTATCTTTGTTGGATCATTCAAGGTTTAAATATTTCACTGCAAATGGAACCCATTCCATGAAACTTGAAGTATCAATTTGAGGATTGTGCAGATGAAAATTAAATAGTGTGAATATTACCTGAGTATACTTTAATATAGTCCGAAGAAGGGTCTTGACCCAAAATGTCGCCTATCTCCTTCGCTCCTTAGATGCTGCTGCACCCGCTGAGTTTCTCCAGCTTTTTGTGTACCCTTTAATTTAATATACATGAGTATTTTATTCAGAGACACTGACATGTATTACCGTACTCTGGTTTCCCCATTGAAAACGCTTGTGATGGTTCTTTATGAATAATTTTAGACCTGACGGTGATATTGCTTCCATAATTGCTGGTTGAGAAGGGGTTCCAGTAATGACATAGGCACAGCAATACATTTCTGTCAGGACGATACACACCTTGGAGGCGATGATGTTGCACTGCTATTCAAAATGGTGGGTGATGTCAAAGTGATTTTGGGGAAGTGCTACGACACAGCTTTAGAGCGTATCCAGCAGTTATGCCACTGATGATTGGAGGGCTAGGGGAGTGAGTATCGGATACGTCAAGTTGTCTGGCCTTTGTCACTTCTGGATAATATATTGATGTTATGAACGTTGTGTCTGCCTCCATTGTATGGGGTGGTTGAGTATTCCATCATCATCCTGATGAGTAACACAGATGTTGGAGAGCATTTTTAGAAGGTAAACCACTTGTTGCTACTTTTACAGCCATGATGTGATGTAAATTGTTGATCTTTGATAACATTGAGAGTTTTGTGGTGTGATTTTGTCATGGGATGGGTATTGGGGAACAAGTGTCTTTAGACTTATTCATATGATCGTACGTTGTTTCCCACTTTTTGGATCAAAATGGAATGTTAATAAGGTTCTTTCAAAGTCTGATGAAGGATCTCAACCCGAAACGTCACCTATTCCGTTTCTCCAGGGATGCTGTCTGACCCGCTGAGTTACTCGAGCTATTTGTGTCTATCTTTCAAGCTTAATTGTGTTCCTTATTGCAGGTTGTGCTCGTATCCTTTGCTACAACTGGTGACAAGATGGTGGCAGCTGTCATGACATCTAGGAACAAAACAGTAAGGAACTCTTTCAACCCAAAGCAAAACTAATACTTTTAATACTCTGCGTGTAACCTGTCCCGCAGTTGCCCTGGAAGTATTTGCCGGGACAGTCTAGTGGAAGTTCGCTCTCCATTGTAACTATGCTACTCTACCTTTTCCAATTAAGCATCCCCGAAAAAGCATTGTTCTGCCCTGATAACCAATCTGGAAAGTATTATTACAAGATCAATCATGCAAACCGTCCTAAAGAACACAGAATTAAAGAAGATGCTAAATCACAACAGATTAGCAGAGTAAAATGGTGTGGCTATATGCTCCAGGAACTAAATGTAAGAAAAGGGCTTAAGCACTGGAGAAATTATTTTAAACTGTGCCCTACTTGCCTTCTTATCTGCTCATTTAAAAAAAAACACCATCCCATGTTGTTATTCAAAGGGCAGAATATCTTCCTTGTGTCCTTGCCAATATTTATCCCTCAATTAACATTGCACTGTTTGGAGAAATGAGTAGTATTCAGATAATATCAATTTCTTTGTCGTATATCATAATGTACATTATCTTATATTATACAAAGATGATATCTACATCATTATTATTGAAAATAATGATATCGATATCTTTGTGTCAATATAAGGAATACATTTAACTCATTTTCTCTTCCCTCCCTGTATAATCAGACTACCATGGGACGGTGATCATTCATGTCATGGGTTTGATACAGAAGGCATTTTGGGTCTGGTGATAAATCTGGTGTATTTTGGACTGAGCTTTCTTTTGTTTCACAGGCTTTAAGTATTAATCTGTACTCTGCAGATTATGGCAGGCGATTGTTAGACACGGCCATGAACTTTAACTTGGATCCAAATAGTGGGCAACCAGAACAGGTAAGTGTGTGACTGGCCTGATTGCAGACTGGGGAACTTGTTGGGAGATGGGGGTGGGTGACAGGGTGACCTTAGGAAGCAAGCAGCTCTGCGTTAGAATTTGGTTGCTGGCTTTGTGATTTGTGACTTCCTGGCAAAGTGGATGATTTACTGAAATGATGCATGGGGAAAAATCACGGAATTATGACGGCTCTGCAACATATCCTTGAAACTATCATTTGGGAACCTATTTAGTTTGTGCATTTCGTAGAACAACATAGGAAGACGCACAGGTTGCAGCTACAGATATGTCTTTGCGAAACTGTTGAGATCTATGGTGTTCTTGCATACATATAAAAAGATCAATGGGAACATTCCTGTTTCATTGATTTATATCTGTAGTGAATCTTTTTTCTTCTTGAGCGGAATCTCACATGATCCTCTTTTGCTCTCAGCTCTATATTCAGGCTTTCCTGAAGAAAGATGATTCTGTTGGGTATCGTGCGCTGGTGCAGACCTTTGATCATGCGTTAATCTTCATCCAACAACCAGGTGTGTAAAATGGTTGAGGAAAGGAGGGGGCTGATGAATAAATACAGTGCCCTCCATAATGTTTTGGACAAAGACCCATAATTTATTTATTTGCCTCTGTACTCCACAATTTGAGATTTGTAATAGAAAAAAAATCACATGTGGTTAAATTGCACGGTGTCTGAGTTTAATAAAGGCTATTTTTATACATTTTGATTTCACCATGTAGCAATTACAACAGTGTTTATACACAGTCACCCCTATACTCTTTACATCCTTCCCAAAACCAAATTACCATTTCTCATCCACTATTTTCACAGGTCGAATTATTTGGACCCGAGATGAGGCATTAGCAGAAGTTGTTATCATGGAGATGGTGGATTTGCCTCTAACAGGAACACAGGCTGAGCTGGAGGGTGAATTTGGAAAGAAAGCAGGTACTGTGGAATGCTCAGCAACTCATCTGCTACTAAATTCCTAAGGAGAGAGTAAGGAACACTTAAATCTGGTTCCTCCATTTTGTAGAGCCGATGAATTGTTATTGATTTTAGTTAATACTCACTTCCTGGCTGACAGTGTTCATCTACAGTTTAGTAACTAATAATATTAGATTCTTTCCTTAACACATTAGAAGGAGAATAGTATGTGACAGGTGGTCAGGATCCTGTGTACCATGCATCCACTAATCACTGTGAACGCTGATGTGCACCGTGAAGATTTATGAAGCTGGAGTATGACATGGTGTGCAGCTGTACTAGAAAACTGAGCTGTTTCCAGAGTTACCAGTCTTGCCTGCTGCTTTGTGCCGATCGGAAGTGAATGTGCAGTTAATGTGGGACTGGATTGGCAATCATGAGCTAAAATACGACAGTGGGAAGTGTGAGCAGTTTAACAAATCTGGTCATTTCTGGAACTGCTCCAGAAATGGGTGAAAGCTGCTGGAGGGTGGGCAACGAATTCTGAACTGCAAGAGAGGATTTTATAACACTGCTTTACTTTGGCACTTGATTGTCATCAGTGATATTGATTTTAATTTAATTAGCGTCTTTCATATTGCAAAAATGTGTAGCATTTTTCATAGGAGTCAAATGAAAAAGTTGGATACAGAGGTGTATAATAATTATAGGGCAAACTCTGCGTCTAAAACAATACCAAATTTATGATAATTTGGTTTTGAGATGGTTATTACGGAAAAGTATACAATCAGAGCTGTAAGTCCAATACAATCAGATTAACATTTTTATGCAGTCCTATCCTATCCCGTGTTATTTATGCATGTAATTATCAAAATCTGCTTAGAAACGGATTCTTGTTTGGGATGTTAAAATTTCATTCAATATTTTTTAGTTTTCTTTGTTCTTTGGTAGTTCTTTCTTCTATTGTGAATGACATGACTGGTGTGAGAGTGTAATTTGACCATCAATCATAGAACAGTACAGACAAGAACAAGCTCTTCAGACCACAATGTCTGTGCCGAACGTGATGCCAATACCGTGTCTTATCTACCTGCACATCATCCATATCCCTCCATTCCATGCATATCCATATTCCCAACCAAAAGTCTCTTTAATGCTACTATTGTATCTACATCCACCTCCACATCCGGCACTGACTGCCCTCCATGTAAAAAAAAAAACTTGCTCCGCACATCTCCTTTAAACTCTGCCCCTCTCACCTCAAGACTTTGACATGCATTTGATTTTTTTCTATCCTGGGGAAAAAGGTTCTGACTATCTATGTCTCTCGTAATTTTATTTATTTCTATCGGGTCTCCCCACATCCTCTGGTGTTTCAGAGAAAACAATCCAAATTTGTCAAACCTCCCCCCATAAGCTAATATCCCTGAATCCAGGCAGTATTCTGGTAAACCACCTCTGTGCCCTCTCCACAGCTTCTACGTCCTTCCTGTAGTAGGGTGATACTGCAGTATGAGCTGCATGCAATACTCCAAATGCAACCTAACCAAAGTCCTATAAAGCTCTATCATGACCCTTCAGTGCCCTGACCCATGAAAGCAAGTACTGCATGGGCCCTCTTTACCATTCGATCTACTTGTTTAGTGGACTTTTAGGTCTAAGCTCCTTGTTTGTAATCCACATTATGTACAAAAGCTGTTGATCACATGTAGAAGTGCTTTGCTGGTATGTTAATCATAATCGGGCGTTGTACCAACTGCAGTAGAGTAGCACTGGGCAAATAATTTATTTCTTTTGTTTGGATATGTAGAAAACTGCACGTGCTGAAATCTTGAGCAAAACACAAAGTATTGGAGGAACTCAATGGAGGGCCCCGACCCGTCTGTCCATTCCCCCCTCCGATGCTGCCTGACCCGCTGAGTTCCTCCAGCACTTTGTGCTTTGCTTTTTACTGCTGTTGTTTGTGCTGCCACTTTGACGTTATTTCTTGTTGTTCTTGTATAGGTGCATTTACTGCTCATTCTGCTTCCTAATTTATGGTGGGAGAGAGTTGGTGTCGGTCAGGTTGTTTATTGTTGAGTTATATATGAGAAGGTGCTGCTTATTTACTGCACCAGTGCATATTGCATAACACCAGCACTCTACATTGATCAACAAGACAAGTTCCCTTTGGAACCAATGGTGCACCATGGTTAAAGGTCTCTGATGCAGCCATTGTAGAATAAAGCCGAGAATTGAGCTGTTCAAATGTTTCATCATAATGTATTCACATTAAGTTTCCTTGTAATTGTGATGCCAACATTGGGATGGGAATACTACTCGTGGTTTACGCTGCTTGTTCAACACATGACTGAAATGCTGCTTTCTTTATTAATGCTGCTGTGGAGCCAGCTGCGCAAGGTAGCATGTTTAATGCATAGCTTTGTTGTTCTGTCTTTTATTGGAAGGTGTAAACCTATTTTTGCATGTCCATTTAAGGGGGGAGATTTATTTTGGTTACATATATACACGAGGACTGAACTGATCTGCAAGATCCCTCTTCCGTAAACGGTGAAATTCACATATTTGCATCTCTGGTATTTAACCTGCCCGAGAGAATGCAACTAACTAGCAGAATAGAGGTGGGAGAACCAGTGTTTAGTTTATTAATGTCAAGTGTACTGAGGTACGGTGAAAAGCTTTTGTTTGCCTGCTATCCAGCAAAACAAAAGACGTGAGTACAATCAAGCCGTCTCCGTGCACAAATAAAAGGTACATTTTGTGCAAATCTGATTTTAAAATAGTTCAAAAGTCTCCAATAAGGTAGATGGGTGGTCAGGATTTCACTCCAGCTGATCAGAGGACCATTCAGTCAGTTGCCCGTTAACAGCTAGGAAGAAACTGGAGGTATGAGTTTGAAACTGCCTCATGGGAGAGGGGTGAGAGTATTCCTTGATTATGCTGGCAACCTTGCCGAGGCAGCCTGAAGTGTAGATGAAGTAAAGGGAAGGGAGGTTGCTTTGCCTGATGGTCTGGGCGACATCCACAGCTCTCAGTCTTGTGGTCTTGAATGGAGCTGTTCGCAAACCAGGCTGTGATGCATGGATATTTGGAGTTTTTGGAAAGCTTTTTGCTTAGATCCCGCACAATCAATCAGTGTGCAAAATGTACAAACAGGTTAAGTAGCAAGGATAGGTGGATAAGTATGAAATTATCCACTATGCTGGCAAAAAGCAGGCGGGCAGTTTATCTGGACGGCAATGATTGGAAAAGGGGGAGATGTAATGAGACTCGAATGTCCTTTTGAACTGGGCACTGAAGACATGTAGATGCAGTAGGTTGTTAAGAAGGAAACTAATGTGGTGGACTTCATGATGAGAGGATGTGGGTACAGGAACAGGGATATCTTGCTGTTAATTGTATGTGGCCTTGGTGAGACTGCTCCTTGTATGGAGTTTTTATGTCCCGCTTTGAGAACAGATTTTCACGCTTAAACCATTCTGAAACAGCATGACTGTGAAGAGATATTGGGTTGATTAGCCTTGTATTTGCTCCAGTGTTCGAGAATGGGAGGAGACCTGTAGAATTCAGCTGTTAACTGGTCAGACCAGATGTAGGACTGGGGTGTCTTCGACCAGGCATCATAGTCCAAGGGAAAAGGGTGGACATAGATGAGGAAAATTGTCTTACCCAGAGAGTTGTGAACCTGCGAATCAATTAATATATTCAAGAAGGAGTTGGATATAGTTCTTGGGGCTAAGGGGATTGAGGGATTAGAGGCGAGACTGCAGAAAATAGTGTGTTGAAATTGGATGATAGCTCTGATCGTGCTGAATATGGGGACACAAGGAACTGTAAATGCTGGTTTGTGGGAACTGGCTTGAAGGGCTGAATCGACTCTATTTTCAATGTTTCTGTCTGACCACAATGTCAAAAAATGCATACAGGGATCTATTGAACATCAGGGAGAGGGGTCCACACAAATTTACAGATTGAATCTAAATGCCCAAAACTGCTAAGATGTTAATCACAGATGGAAAACCAATGTTCCTGTACTTTATGTATATGAAATAGTTTTCTGTTCTCGTACAATTTCTGATTGTGTATCTATTCTGACAGATGGTCCGATGGGAATGTTTATGAAGCGACTGTCCTCGCAGCTGATTCTGCTACAAGCATGGAGCTACCACCTCCTCAAAATGTTTTACAATGCACGTAAACCGCGTAATCATTCCAAGAATGAAATAACAATCGAAAACCTGGCCCGAGATGAGTTTAACCTGCAGAAGATGATGGTGATGGTAACAGCATCTGGAAAGGTAAACGATTCATAGCAAGTTGCCTTCTGCTTGGCCGGGTTTCTGCCTGAACTGGTGACCTGCAGTCCTTCATTGAGTTGGCGATGTGTGCTTAAAATAGTGAAAGTTGGCTCGTCGACCACCTGCTGTACCGTGCGTCCGTAGATCAAGAGGAGAACACATACCGAGAGTGTTAAATCCATCCAACATTTATGTGGTTTTATTAAATTTTGTTTGAATTGTACAGTAGAAAATGATATTTGCAGAATTGGTATATATCCTGCATCTTGGCACAAAATTACTTAAAATTAGTGTAATGCACCCAAGTAATCTATTTCATTCACCTGTTCTTGAACTGTATTTGATCGTTTGTCCGTTCACTTTGAAAAACTGATCTGATTTTGCTCTTCATTTATTCTATTCCAGATTATTTCTTATGTGCTGATTTTGTATCTTTTGTTTAGACGTGGAGACCAGAACAGAACAGTCTCATAATAGTTAAAACCATTCTTACCACAATTTGTCAGGTGTGGTGACACCGGGTCTAGTGTGTCACTGTTTGATTTTCTCATTGATTAGCCAGTGTCTGAGCCTGCCATCTATGAAATCACACCATTAGCTGGTATTACTTTAACCTGGAGACGAGACAAGGTTGGCAACCAATAGAATATTTTTGGGTTGCCAAAGAAGGTCCAGTGAGAGTGCCATCAGTTCAAAACACACTGCAAGAATATATAAAGTGTGAGAGTAAGGACAGAAGATCTATTGATAGATGAGAGTTTTAAATTGTTTTGATAATAATTTCTTGCACTTTTCATTATCAAGACGTATAACAATATCTGCTCTCCTTTTATTCCTCATTCTGGTATATCATCTGCCTGTTAATAGAAGAAATGCTTTGTTTTAAGTTTTTGACACCAGTGGTTGGCTTTGGAAATAGATTCATTTAATTCACAAGTCCAAGCTGATCATTGATCACCCATTAACATTATTTCAAAGTGATCCCAGTTTCAAGTCCACCCTAGATTCTTACACACCCGGGGCAATTCACAGCGGCCTATCAACCCACATGTCTTTGGGATGTGGGGAGGAAACCTGAACATCCAAATGAACCTTTGAGCTCACAGGTGGAATGTGCAAATTAGGACAACACCCAAGGTTAGGATCGAACCTGGGTGACTAGTGCTGTAAGACAATTCTACCAACTGCGACTATGTGCTGCCCATAGTATTTATGGGCCGTAGAAATGTTTCCAACCATTTAGAAGGTGTCTTTATTGTCATTTTACATGCTGAATTGAATGGGTTTTTTCCTGACGTCCTTTTTTAAAAACATTTCAGCTCTTTGGAATTGACAGCGGCACGGGAACCATTTTGTGGAAGCAATATTTAGAGAATGTGAAACCAGGCTCCTCTTTCAAACTGGCAGTGCAGCGAACGACGGCTCATTTCCCTCACCCACCACAGTGCACCCTAATCATTAAGGACAAGGTGAGAATATAAATCCTGTCCTCCAACATTAGTGGAGCATTTTCACTGAGTAAGCTTTAATCATCATTCAAGTTCAATGGTTTCATGCCTTGTGTGCCCACTTTGCAGTGTCAGTTTAGGCAATGAGAGTGTTTACAGAATTTATTATTTGCCGTGGTACGGAATTTCCGCTCTTTGAGGGGAAATACTCTGCCATGGGTGGTGGTCGAGGCAGACATGATTGGGGCATTTAAAAGGCTTTTAAAGAAGCACAATGATATGTGGGTAATGGATAGATATGGATCATGTGGAGGGAGAGTAGATTAGTTTAATTTGGCATCATGTTGTGCACTGACAGCGTGGGCTGAAGGGCCTGTTCCTGCGCTATTCTAGGACCTTTTACCCACTGTCTATGGCGGCTATCATCCCTATCTATCCTATTTCTGCTTGCCTTCATTAATTGCATACCCCTCTATGCCTTTGTCATTCATAGAGTCATACAGTGATACAGTGGAAACAAGCCCTTCGGCCCAACTTGCCCACACCCACCAACATGTCCCAGCTGCCTGCGTGTTTGGAGAATATCCTTCCATCCCTGTCTTATCCATGTACCTCTCTAACTGATTCTTAAATGTTGGGATAGTCCCTGCCTCAGCTACCTCCTCTGGCAGCTTGTTCCATACACCCACCACCCTTTGTGTGAAAAGGTCACCCCTCAGATTCCTATTAAATCTTTTGCGCTTCACCTTAAACCTATGTCCTCCGGACCTCGATTCACCTACGCTGGGCAAGAGACTCAGTGCATCTATATTCAAATACCCATCCAACTGCCTCTTAAATGTTGGAGATGTAGGATAGATGGGTCTAGCATAGTTATTTTTGGAACAGTGGTTGAAAGATTTGAAAAGAATTTGTGGAGAGTTTAGAGAAAATCCAAAATGTCAGCAAATGAAAGAAATGTTATGTGATAAGTAATTTGGTTGGTTTAAGACCAAAAATGGAGTTGATGGGTCCACTGGGTAAAAGAGCTAAAATACAGTCCAAAATGTCATGCAGACCCAGGAAAGCTTGGCCTGTTGGACTAAAGAAAGAGTAAATTGGCAAAGGGAGCTGAAGCCAAAGGGATGGCACCAAATCTTGTGGCATCGAGGGAAATTTATTGTCACATGTGCAAGTACGTTGAGGTAAAGGTATAATTAAAATCTTGCCTGTGGCAGTATCACAGGCACATGGAGTCAGACAACACATGAAAATGTCCATTATACATTGTTCTTTAGCTCCATCTTTGGAAGAGAGGATGGAGAAGGCAGAGGAGGGTGATTTTGTGGTGAAGAAAGTGTTTATTTGCATTCTTCTCTGAAGAGTGATTAGTTTTGGAAATGGGCCCGAGAAAATCTTGGGGTTCATCCAGATATGAAAGTGGAAGGTTAAGCTATTTGTCCATGGGTGATGTTCACATCTAGATCCTTGGTCCAGAGGAAACTTGAAGTGAAGGATGTGCAGGGGGTTGAAAGAGGAGGAAAAAGTGAACGCGGATGGTAGAAAATATATCATTTATCAGATCATAGCTCAGAAAATATGTGAAGAATTATGGGCCAATGGCTAGATAACTTGGAATTTAAACATATGGTATTCAGCCTCTGAAATATTTTTGTCTGGAACATATACACAAAGAAGTGGTTTGGGAGAGGGAAGGGGAATATGGGTGTAATGTGGAAATGATCAGAACTTTGATTAGTACGGGGGTCAGGGGTTTTGGGGATAAGGCAGGAGAATGGGGTTGAGAGAGAGAGAGAGAGAGAGAGATCAACCATGATTGAATGGCAGAATGGGCTGAATGACCTCATTGTACTCCTATCACTTATGAACTACTTTGTCAGTAATGGTTACAAGGATAGTACGGGTTTATATTTGGCAGAAACAAGGAAATGACTGAATCGGATAACCCCTTCGCCTTGTCGAAATTTTCAGACTGCTTTGCAGACAGCCAGTAATGATTAGGTTTTATAATGCTTGTGTACAAAGTGGCATAAATAACCAATTTTACATTTGTCTAAATTACATTCCTGAACCAGTCACTCCTTATGCTGTTCTTAATTTTCTATGCAGGATTTTATTTAAAACATTACATATTCCGCATTAACATTGATTAAAATGTTATCCCTTTTCCCATTTTCTTTTCCCACTCTTTAATCAGGAAACCGGACTGAGTTCTCTCCATGTCTTCAATCCAATCTTCGGGAAGCGGAGTCAAATCAATCCACCAGCTTTGACCCGCCCTATTCTTCAGTCTTTGCTGCTTCCAATTGTTGACCAAGATTATGCTAAAGTTCTGCTCCTAATTGATGATGAGCATAAGGTAATGCCAAACCTCATGATTCCATAATGGGTCCATTGGTGTGATATTCTCTCTCTAATTAATTTGTGCTGATGGTGATGTATTTGGGTGTGTCAAATTATGGGTTTGTCAAACTGATCTTATTAGGCAGCTATTGTAACAAAATCATTGTTGTTGACCAAGCCGAGTGGCACAACAGTCACGGGACTTTGAAGATCAAAAGCAAAATGCAAATTCTGTAAATTGGAAACAAAAACAAAAAATGCTCAAACTCCACATCTGTAGGAAGAGAAACTGAGTTACTGTATGAGGTCAATGACTTTTCCAGATATCTGAAAGAGGGAAAACAACTTAATTTTACGTTGCCGAGAGGATGGGAGAGCAATGAATGCATGAGCTCAGGATTGCAGTGATGATAAACAGTTCCTTGGTAGAAACCAAAAACAGAATGGGTGGCTGCTTGAATTGAGTTCATTGGGAAGCTGTCACTTCATTTCTCCATCTCACTCCTTTGACCAGTTTGTCATTGGCCCCCTGCAGTTTTCCACTGAGATTGAATATACACTTGAGAAACAATGTCTCATCCTCCATGTTGGAAAGTCACGGGCTTCTGGACTCCTTCACTGTGATATGTCTATTCCAGCCGAACACTGATGTTGTTTCATGTAAAAACGGTCAAAGATGTCACGGGTGGTTTCTCTGCTTTGTCTCTTGGCAGGTAACGGTCTTTCCCTCCAGCAGAAATATCCTGCAACAACTGCAGAACTCGGCCCCTATCATTTTTTTCTACTTGGTGGACCCTGTTTTGGGAAAGTTGAATGGATACAGTCTGCACAAGGTAGTGTGATCAGTTTTAAACCTGTGAGTAAATAACTTGAAGTGTATTTAACGTCAAGCATTTAACTTCCTCTCAAGCATACTGCTCTCTGGGATCCAGGCCAATGGATACACAACTGGATGTAACATTTTTCACCTTGTTGTAAGTGTGTATGTAAACATGGTAGTGCAGAAGACAATAGACAGGAAATAAACAATAATATGTAATATAGTTTAAACACTCATTGTTGGGATGTGAGAAACCACTTGGCATATCTGGGACGCTCACTTGGCTGCTTCGGGGAATGTTTAAGAGCAACCAATTTGGTGTGAGATTGGAGTTATGCATATTCCAGACCTCGTAAGGTTGAGCTTTTACCTTTCCCGAAGGACATGTGTGAATCGTGTGTGGTTTGTGCAACAGCTAATGGCAGTTTCATGGTCAGTTTTCATGTTCATATGTTATAGGAACATAATTATGCCATTCGGCCCATCAAGTTTACTCTGCCATTCCATCATGGCTGATCTATCTTTCCCTCTCAACCCGATTCTCCTGCTTTCTCCCCAGAACCCCTGACACCCGTTTTACTTGCACCTTTTTATTTCTGTCTGATTAGTTCTGTCCAAATGAAGTCTGATGGCCTGTTCTATTTTCTACCAGTGAGCAGTTTTATTATTATTATTGAATTTGCCTCCTCCCTTTTGCAGGATCTTAGCACGGAAGAAATTTGGGAAGTGGTGATTCCAACAGACACACAAAAAATAGTGATTGTGAAGGGAAAGCGGTCGAGCGAGCATGTGCACTCACAAGGCCGGGTTATGGGAGATCGGAGTGTCCTCTATAAGGTACGGCGTAGAGAAATGGAGCGAGGAGGGGAGGGACGTTTTGAGACGGCTGCTGGGTGAAGGGAACAAAGCTGGAGCTAGGTGGCGGGGCGGGAAGGTGGAGACAGAGGCTGCAAGGTGATGGGTGGAACCAAATGGGAGCAGGGTTGGGAAGGGGTGACAGAGGGATAAATAACCCAGGTGTATAGGTGTGTGGGTCATAAGCAAGTGCAACAGGTGACAGATGGTAACAAATGGGGGTGAGGGAGGATGGACAAGGGAAGAGTGAACGGATATCAACTACTAGAAATGGGAGAAAAGTACTGGGTGTGTACATAAAAGTAGGTCTGTCTTAATGTGAACAGAGAGCAGTTCTTGAATATGCCAAATGCCTCTGGCACACCTTTGTCCATAGCATTTGTGGAATCATACACAATAGCTTTTTTGGACAATTCTGTCTAAGTCCTCTCTCGATTTCTGTTAGAATAGGGAATGCTGGGCAAAATAAAAGTTTTGGATCATTCCGAGCTGTACTCTGGTATCACTAAAGAGCAAAGCCTCAGAGTAAGAATAGACCTGCAGTGCGTATTGTTAAGTAAGAAAACAATGTACAACATTGAATTAACAAAATGGGCAAGGATGTTTAAACGGTGGCAATGCCTCCAGTTGCTGTTGTTAACACTGAATGATTCTACAGGTTAATGAAAATAAGTTTCATTTCTTTGTACAATTGATCAATCAAACATGGTACAACTCGCACTTACTGTTAGACTCCAATTAACCTCAACAGGACAATCTTCTGTGTTACTTATTCCTTGGTCACCCCTTCTGATCCCTTTTAATGTGTTGACCAATCACTGATGAGAATGGCTTTGTTACCTTTGAGATTACTACAAGAAGATTCTGTAGTTTTGTTTTTTTTGTAGTTTTTGTTTAATTTACTAATTCATTTCCCAGTTTACATAGAGTGAATGCACAAAAACTTTTTTTTCCCAGCAATTGGGGAATCGGGATCTAGAAGACATAGGTTTAAGGTGAGAGTGGAAAGATTTCATAAGAATCTGAAGGGCAACTTTTTTTACTCTGAGTGTGGTGTATGTATGGAACAAGCTGCGGGAGGAAGTGGTTGAAGCAGGTACAACAATGGCCCTGTCCCACGGTACGAGTTCATTCCAAGAGCTCTCCCGAGTTTGCCCTGATTCTAACTCGGAGATTTACGGTCATGGCCGCTCAGCGGTACCCGGGGCTCTCGTGGACATTTTTCAACATGTTGAAAAATCTTCACGAGTCTTCCCGAGCTTACCTGCTGTTGGCGAGTCTTCCAGAGTACCTGCCGTTAGCATTACGAGCCGCTAAGAACCGTCCCCGAGCTCCGACGCACCCTTTACGTTCATTCTCCGTGCTTACCATGAGTTCGATTTTTTTTTTTAAAACTCGGGGGAGCTCTTGGAATGAACTCGTACCGTGGGACATGACCATAACAGCATTTTACAGACATTTGGACTGAGGATAGGAATCCTTTCGAGGGACTGTGGGCTAAACACAAGTCAATGGGACTAGCTTCAATGACATGGATGAGTTGGACTGAAGGGCCTGTTGCCATGCTGCATGAATCTATGACTATCAAATTGCCAGATTATCTTCTGAATCCCTGACTTCTGAATCTTGCTTTCCAGTATTTGAATCCAAATTTGCTGGTGGTGGTGACTGAGAGCACAGATACACACCATGAGCGCACCTTCATTTGCATCTACCTTATTGATGGAGTGACTGGTCGAATTACTCACGAGTCTGTGCAGCGGAAAGCAAGGGGACCCGTTAATATCGTGCATTCGGAGAACTGGGTGGTGGTAAGAATGGAGAATATAATAACTTGGGGAATTAGTGATGTCTTCATCTTCTGCAACATGACTGGCTCGGCCACTCAAATCTCATTTATAAATGTTTTAATTGTTCTTTCATCGTTCCTCTCCGATGATCCCTGTAGTGTCGTCCCCCCCCCCCCCGACTTTGTATGTGCGTGAAATATGCGGCAGATGCATTAAATATCCCTGTATATTGTCATGCAAGCTGGCTATGGTGCATGTCACAGTTAAGATCTATCCAGCCGAGCGTGTTTCCAACAAGAATTTCTGGATAGTGATTAAAAATGGACATAAAACTGAACGAGGAATCTGAATCTGGAATTTAAACACGTATCATTTTAATTATTGATTCTGGATACAAGTTCAGCAATCTCAAATAATTTGAATGTTTTGGCAATTAAATACCACACTTAGTGCAGTAATTTCCACATCTGTGTGTGTGTCTGTGTGTGTGTGTGTGTGTGTGTGAGCGGCACTGAAATCTCAACTGCGAGTGTGATTTTCCACCATTAGTGGCCACAGGGCTTTTTTTGGAATGATTGCTACAGTATGTTGGGTGCTCCCCCTCCATCTCTAATGTCTGAGTGTTCAGTTCCTCTCCTGGTTCTAATGTTCCTTTGCCGCAGTTTAGTCTAATTAGCTTCTTGACACTGTCTGGATTGTGCTTACGATGTATGACTGATTCCTAACTCTGCTGTTCCTTTGCAAGTACAAGTACTGGAACACAAAATCCCGAAGGAATGAGATTACTGTTCTGGAGCTATACGAGGGAACAGAGCAATACAACAGCACAGCATTCAGCTCAATGGACCGTCCTCTCTCTCCCATCATCTTCCAGCAGTCCTATATATTTCCATCAGCTATCAGTCTGGTGGAATCCACAATCACGGAGAAGGGGATCACCAGCCGCCACTTGCTGAGTAAGTAGAAGACCTTTCTTAGGCATGTAATGGAGAGTGCATAACAGATGGTGGATGGGGTCATTCTGTTCTGAGCTGACAGGACATATCTTAAGACAGGCCCAGTTACCAAGCTCTCTGATTATGTTGGGTGTCTGCTTTCCCCCCCCCCCCCCTCTGGATTTACAGATCAAGCATTCCTGAGGCTAACTTTTTTTTTTGAATGATTGCTAGTTTATTTTATTGTCACATGTAGAGGTACAGTGAAAAGCTTTTTTGCTAAAAGATACAGCAGGCAAACTGTCCCTTCAGCCCACCGAAACCACGCTATCCATTGATCATCCTTGTTCTATGTTGTCCCACGTTTGCATCCACTCCTTGCACACTGTGGGCAGTTTTTACAGAGGGCAATTCATCTCCAAACTCCCATTTTTGGGATGTGGTCGGAAACTGGAGCACCCGGAAGAAATTCACGCGTTCGCTGGGAGTCCCAACCACAATCAGGCTATTAAACAGTAAAACCTCCAAATAATCTCTGAACTACATAGTGTTGAGGGTTATTGTTTTTTGTCTTTGCACTATTTTTGTTTGTTTGCTTTTTATATACTGAACTTTTTTTGTTTATTATGGTGTTCACAGAGGACTAAGTTTACATATCTGTTGTGCTGCTGCAAGTAAGAATTTCATTGTTCCGTTTTGGGACAAATAACAATAAAGCACGCTTGACTCTTGAACTTGCAAACTCCACACAGACAACACCCGAGGTCTGCATGGAACCTAGGTCTCTGGTGCTGAGAAGCAGCAGCTTCATCAGCTGCGCTACTGTGGTTGGTTGCATGATTATTGACTTGTTAAGTGCTGGCTTTGAATTCCTGAAACGCACCTTAAGTTACCCATGGTTTGTTTGCCACAGTTATAATATTGTGATGCCATGGCCATGGAGTGGGTGTAGGAATGATATGGTCGGGAGGATCTCAATGTTGATGGATGTTTATTTCGGGGAGAGATAGGAAACTGACGGATGTGTAAAGGAGTTTACATTTATGGAAGGTTTGATAAAGTAAATGGGCTAATCCAATTGCGTTGGGCATCAGTAGATTTGTGAAGGAAACCAGAAGGGAGTTTCGATATATTTTCTTTATATTGGATGCCAGACAATTAAACTTAAAACATTAAATCATTCAAATTTCAAGCACGCAGAAGCAGAATACTGCAGAACAGGTCCTTTGGCCCACAATGTCCACACATGATGTCAAGATGTGTGGATATATATCTGAGAGGGAAAATGTTAAAAGCATTGTTGCAAAAGGTTAAATGTTTCAATCCAGCATCAGCATGATGGGCTGAAAGAGCCTCATTATAATCGGAATCTATAATTCCATTTTGCCAGTAAAGGGTGCACTGGATTTGCTGGTTGGTATTCTGCAATTAATCTGATTCTAATGGGTAGTTTTCTGTCTGGCAGTTGCATTGCACTCTGGAGGGATTCTTTCCTTACCAAAAGCCTTTCTGGATCCTCGTCGCCCGGAAGTTCCGTCTGAGCAAAGCCGGTGAGTTAACACATTCCCATGGAGACACAAGCAACTGCAGATGCTGGAATCTTGAGTAAAACACTTCTTGTTTCGTGTGACGTGCACAGCCTAAAGTTATAGGACAACTTGTTCTATTTAATCTTCCGTTTGTGCACGTCGAGTTGATTGCATTAGTCGAAACAGGGCAGACCACGTGAAGGTTGCAATCTTCCACCCCGAGTAAAACACAAAGTGCTAGAGCAACTCTGGGTCAGGTAGCATCTGTGGAGGGAATGGGCAGGCAATGTTTTGAGAAGGGACCCTTCTTCAAACCACAGATGCTGCGTGACTCGCTAAATTCATTCAGCTTTTTGTGATTTGCTTAAAATTCCCGCATCTGCAGTTCCTTGTGTCCCCAACACACGTCCATGTTATAGTAACTTATCTATAGGACTAATATTGAACGTGATATATCTGTTGTTGTAAATCTGGTGGGCAAATGTGGAATACAATCCAGTTAATCCACTTGGCTTTGCATTTAGAACACAAGGAATGGCAGATGCTGAAATTTTGAGCAAAAAGCACAAAGTGTTGGAGTAACTCCGAGGTCAGGTCGCATCTCTGGAGAACATGGCTTGGCGATGTTTTAGGTCTGGTTCCTTCTTCAGACTTTGCATTTACTCGTTTATATAATTAGGGAGAGAACGACTGTACAGTTGAAAGTGTTGAGTTGATCAGTGAGATCTAGGATGGCTTTGTGAAGATAGGTCATGTGAGGTGACTCCATTTGAAGATTACTGAAGGAGTAGCAGGGAGAATATCAATGCCTGTTGTTATCTGCACTTCAAAAAAAATGTACACAATGTCTTCATAATAGTATGATAAAGTTGATGCTCAGTGGTGAAGACAATCTATTGATGTGGCTAGGCAATTGAATGGCAGGAGGATTATTAGCAGAATGTTACCAGTGGGATCCCACAAGGATCCATGTTACAGTGTCAACTTTTCACCATGTTTAAGACATTAGTTCACATCCAGATTTATCAATGACAATGTGATGGCAAAACCAATTTAGAAAGATAATAGATCCAGTAAATGGCAAAACTCGCAAATGTGAGGTCATTCTCTCTGTATGTGGAAAGAAAAGATAGGTTTACATTGTACATGGTAAATTGATAAAACCGAAGTCTGAAGAAATTAAGAGGTCTGTGTGCATCGATGATAAGATGGGTCGAGAAAATAATGGAAAAGGTAATGGAATGTCGGACTTCTGTGTTGAGGATAGGAGATAGAACTTGCTTCAGCTATAAATATGCTGGTTAGACATGTAGAATCACGTTTAAAGGGGATATGATGGTCTTTCACCATTTACCTGAATTGCGTAAAGCAATTACAAAAATCAGGGGTTTACATGTTGGAATTTAGGAGGTTTAGATTTGAACATGGTTTCGGCATATTAAGGAGCATTTTGGCTAGTTAAAAATAAATTATATTTGCAGATTCCT
This sequence comes from Raja brachyura, assembly GCA_963514005.1. Next base: position 29,049,653 of record OY740811.1, read on the forward strand.
ATCTATGAATAGTGAGGCATGAAATAATTCAATCTAGGAATAGTGAGGTACTGAAATAATGGAATTGTGTGTTCAGGAGCGAAATTGAGAGACATGTTTAAACAAATGAAATTGACACATGCCTTTTACCGGAAGCAGAAATTGATTTTGATTGAATATTGATATTGATTACACTTTAGCAAAAGGAATTAAGAGATACCGGGAAAGCTCACAGATCAGGCATGATCGCACTAAATGGCATCAAAGGGTTACTCCTGCTCCTATTTTTAACCTGTCATGGTGCTTTGTAACTCCAGAATTTGATGTCAGTTTTTTTTAATAACCCTTATTATTTTCTCTTTCAGGGAGGAGAATTTAATTCCTTACTCTCCAGAACTACCAATCCGACCAGAATGGTACATCAACTACAATCAGTCTCTTTCCAGAGTACGGGGGATATACACAGCTCCATCTGGTCTGGAGTCCACTTGCCTTGTGAGTGTCCAGCAACCTCTTTTGCTGATGATGGTCAACTCTCTTGTGCCAGATTCCTAAAGCTCAACTTGTCGGTTCTGTCTGAGACCACAGCAGGGGGATGTGGTCAAATTCCACAATACCTAGTTAAATTCTCCATTTTGTAACATGATGTGTAACTATGATTCATTTTGAAATGTCTACTAATGTATCACCACTTGTCTCACTGTTGAGATTTTGCTTTCACCTTGGCCACCACCACCAACACTTTGTTGGTTTATAAAGGAAGCTTACTTGAACACATTTAACAAATCCTCCCTGGCCGAGCCCTTCCCACTGTGGCTGACCGATTTGGAAGCACTTGGCATCCAAATCAACTTTGTGTTAAATACTTTGTCTTCAGCCAAAAGGCTGAAACGTCACCCATCCTTTTTCTCCAGAGATGTTGCCTGACCCTCTGAGTTACTCCAGCACTTTGTGTCTACCTTTGGTATATACCAGCATCTGCATCTTCTTTCTATACACAGTGCCATGTTTTATGTATATCTGTTTCTTTTTATTGCTTGGATGAAATCGCTTGGCCCCATTTAAATGTCAGTAATTTTAATGGTTTAGACTTCATTCCTGGTCCCATAAATGTTAAATCACTTGGTTAAGTCTAGATTTTTGCAGCTCTTGCTAGTTACAGTAAATAATTCTCTACTTCAACTAATGATGTTATACTCACCATTGGTGGAAGTCTTCAAACACGCAGCTGGACACTGCTTTCCTTTTTCCAGGCATGATCAAGGACCTTGTAAGAAATGCGGGGAGATGGTGCAGCCTTTCCCTTCGTGCTCCGAGCTTAACCAGAGTATTGCTGCAGTCGGAAATCAATAGGTGCAGGAGTAGGCCATTCGGCCCTTCGAGCCAGCACTGCCATTCAATGTGATCATGGCTGCTCATCCCCAATCAGTACCCTGTTCCTGCCTTTTCCCCATATCCCCTTACTCTGCTATCTTTAAGAGCCCTATCCAGCTCTCTTTTGAAAGCATCCAGAGAACCTGCCTCCACCGCCCTCTGAGGCAGAGAATTCCACACACTCTCAACTCTCTGTGAGAAAAAGTGTTTCCACGTCTCCGTTCTAAATGGCTTACCCCTTATTCTTAAACCATGGCCCCTGGTTCTAGACTCCACCAACATCGGGAACATGTTTCCTGCCTCCAGCGTGTCCAAACCCTTAACAATCTTATATGTTTCAATAAGATGCCCTCTCATCCTTCTAAACTCCAGAGTGTACAAGCCCAGCTGCTTCATTCTCTCAGCATATGACAGTCCCGCCATCCCGGGAATTAATCTTGTAAAACCTTATAACCTTGCAGTGTCCATCACTGGCACCCTAGTTCTAACAGTGAGCATGCTTTGTCTATTTCAGGTTGTTGTTTATGGATTGGACATCTTCCAGACCCGTGTTTATCCATCCAAGCAATTTGATGTTCTGAAGGATGATTATGATTACGTGCTTATCAGTAGCGTTCTCCTTGGACTGGTTTTTACAACCATGATCACAAAGCGCCTTGCGCAGGTGAAGCTCCTGAACCGAGCCTGGCGATAGATGTCATCAGCTTGGAAGAGAATAGTTGTCTCCTCGTCGAGTGGAGCTGAAGATGGGTGCAACCTTAACAGGGACCCCCATGCTCTTGCACCCATGTACATACTATGTATATTTTTCGTAACACGTTCTCAATAAGAATCAGAGTGATGGACACTTTCATGAGCAGATTTTAACAAAAGTTGGTTTCGTCGTTGTAAAAAATTAATTTGTTTCTATTGATCAGAAGTTTTTCTTTGGGATAAATGATGTTTATGTTCCTGCAAAATGGCTCGGAGATAGAAAGGGAACTTTTGAAAGTAATGTATACAATTAATGATAGGTGAATCTGAATGTTTCCTGGTGCTCTGCTTTAAATCTTTAGCCCATGCTGCATTTTTAGATCTGGTTGATACTTTATTTGTAGATGGATGTTGCCTCTAGCTCAGGTTCCCTATAAAAATGAATGCTGGATATTCGCATCTTTGTTAGTCTTTGGACAGAAAACGTCAGTCTTTTTGTCTTGCATTCTGACGATATCCCTTTGGTCTAATTTTTCTACCCGAGGCAGGACATGGACTGTTTCAGAGAGGTGGATTTTCCATGTTGAAGCCCTGCCACTAGGTGATGCTGGTGCTTTTTGTCCCCTTGCACTGTGAGGTTGGATTGTGGTAGGAAAGTTTACAACGCCCTCTCTCCCCTTATTATCTGCAGCCCGAATGTACTGAATTTGGACAATAAACTACTGACTTGCATCCTTTAGTGGCACAGTGATGTTACCTCTTGCCTGAGTGGGGAAAAAAAGAAAACTTTTTAACATTGCATGTTGATAATATTTGTGAGGTGATTGATACAGGACTGATTTTTTTTTGAGAGAGAATTTGAAAACATAACTTAATTTTTTTTAATTGTATTGTGAAGTTGGTGTGTGAGGGAGTTTTGAATTGCGGGAGTGCGCCCCACACCACAAATGTGTGAACAGCAAAAAATCGTGAAAATGTTGAAATTTGAAGGTGTACAAAAGGAATTGCAGACCTTAGCTGTTTTGGATGTTTAATATTTGACTCCTGAACATCCGATCGTGACAGGCATTTAGAGTCAAAGTGTGCAATGGATGCGTGAATGAACAGAATTAATGTGTGAATATCTGATATTCTAAATATTTGCCCATGTTTCATCATTGTTTTGCAGGAAAGGGATGGTTTGAATGATAGTTATAACCTTTTACTAGTTAGTTTGGTGTTTTATTCTCTCCCTTGCCTAAAATTCAAGTACAGCCACATCAAAAATGTTGAGACTTAAACACACCTTAAAATTAATGCATTGAAATTTTGTTAAATAAAAATTTATTTATGTTTGAGTTATAGTTTTTGAAACCAATAAATAAAATGTTACTGTGACATTGAACTTTGTTTCCTTCAGCTTCAGTTGTACATAATGTCATATTTGAATTGGGAATTAATTAGGGTTCCGGCCTGAAACATCCATGGGTCCCAACCCAAAATGTCGCTCATGCATGTTCTGCAGAGATGCTGCCTGACCCGCTGATTTACTTCAGTACTTTGTGTGATCTTTGTTAAACTAACGGTAACGATACTTGTGGATGTCTCTGCTCATCGAATAATGCCCCTGGATTATTTGTTTCCGCCTGAATGAGCAGCAATACTCTCTCAGTAATTGCATTGAACTCTCACTTGAGATAATGTTCTTAATTTGTGATACGGATTTGAATCCTCAATCTTCGTACTCTGAGTCTTATCAATGAGTCATAACAAACAACCATAGATGTGAGCATGTTCATGAAAAATTAAATTTACTGCTTGGGAATTTTGCAATTAATATCTCATGTACCTTATAAGGTATAGAAAATATAATGTTTATCTGACCCCAAGGCCTTTTAGATGTAAGCTCTATTCTAAAATTGGCAAATCAAAAATTACAATATTGGGTACTTTAGTGCAGTGACTCAATGTTTGCATTAGTTCGTTAGAACAATCTACAGTCCGACCTATGAGTGAAATGGCAGTCAATTGATTTCAAAACCCAAACCAGAAATTTTCACTGTATTGAATAGCTACTGCAAGCATGAAAGAGTTGAATTTAATTTTTGGGGGGGGGGGGGGAGACAGTGAGAGTAGTTTGGTGTTGATACAAATATTGTGATATATACCAAGGGCCCCATTTGTGTCCTATATTTAACATGTCAACCTAATATTTCTGTTTTTTTAAAGTATTTGTAAGTAGTTTGCTTCCTTTCCTATTCCCATTGCTTAATATTTGGATATAATTCTTAGTTTTGACCATTTTGGCGGTACATTGCAGTCTGCATTTGCACCATTCACTTAATAATTTCCATGTATCAAAATAGTCCAGTTCAAATCTGGAGGTTTAGTAAGTGATGTAAAAAGTAGATTTAAAGAGTCGATACCATGCAGGCGGAGAATATCCATATGTGGTTGGTTTTTTTTGCCAGTGTTTTTAAAAGTTTAAAAAGTGCTAGAGTGGAAAGATGCATTTTATTAAAGTTTAAAATGCGGGGGGGAGGGTTTAAACTTGCGTCGCCCTCTTTTCCTGGGCGAGAGGGACTTCTGGAGCAAAGATACTGCTCTGGAGCAAGATAGACCACTCCTCCGAAATCCAAATCCTCTAGTATCTTTGCTCTGGAGTGCTGAGTTAGTGGGTGGTCCACAAGGGTAGGACCGATTGCGCTGCGGACTAGTGTGTAACGCGCTTGTGCGCGGTTCTTCTCCGGAGTGTTTAGTCCGTTGCACCAGTCGGCCCACGGTAAAATGGCGCTGAACTCGGCTCCGGCCCTGGAGCCGGACCCCGACTGGAGCGCCGCTGTCCGCCCGCTCCTCGCCGCTTCCTATTCTACATTCGAGCCGCGGGACATCTCTCAGCTCTTCAGCTCGGTGATAAACAGGTAAAGTGGGAAGCCGCGCTCCGTGGTCGTCCAGGGAAGGGAGCAGGAGGACGGGCTGACAGAGCCGCGGCCCTGGGCCCCGTCGCTTCACCTTCGCCCGCCTCCCTCCCCCCCCCCCGGGCCCAGACTAGGGTCACTGCCTGCAGTGACACCCCTTGGATTTTTAACTCGATGTTGGAGACAAATGTCAGGAAGCAGCTGCGGAAACCTCGGCCTAATACAACAGCCGGGAACTTTCTCGAATGTGCTGGAAGCCAGAGAGGCGCAGCGGTGTTAAACCGCACCCTCATCGCCTGGCATCTCTATCTATATTTTATGCCCTTCCGCCTCTACAATACAACGCACCATTCTGTTATTTACATCATGCAACAACTTGCATTTCTATAATGCAGTCGATACCGATATAGGTCCTAATTATGTAGCAAAGAACTACAAATGCTGGTTTTAATCGAAGGCACACACTAAATGCTGGAGTGAGTCAGCGGGACAGGCAGCATCTCTGGAGAGAAGGAATGGGTGACGTTTCGGGTCGAGGCCCTTCTTCAGGCTCATTATATCGGGTCTCCGATCAGTGGCAGAAAATGGGGATGTCCAAGTTCCATCAAAGATGTGGTTTTGGCGAAATCAGAGGAGGAGAGGTAGTGGGGAGGGTTTAAGGACAGTTTGTGATAGGGACGTGGAAGATTCAGGAAGTTGTAGTAGAAGGATAAAAGTTCATGGGGTGGATAACGTCCGTCAGGAAGAAGCTATTTTGTGCCCATTGCTTGTTCAACCATCCGATCAAACCTCGTTGTGAATTTCTTCATCTTTATTGGATTTACCGTGATCGTCTAAACTGAGGCGAAGCTGAATGACATGTTCTACCCATAATTTAAACATTTAAGTGCCTGGTGTTCTTGGAATTGCTGCCATTTCCCCTCCAATCTTTCCTGAGGTATATTCCTGTTTTCCCATTCCTGTTTTCTCCCCATATCCCTTGATTCCGTTAGCCCTAAGACCTAAGGGCGGCACGGTGGCGCAGCGGTGGAGTTGCTACCTTATAGTGCTTGCAGAGCCGGGGACCCGGGTTTGATCCCTACAACGGGTGCTGTCTGTACGGTTTTACGTTCTCCCTATGACCTGCGTGGGTTTTCTCAGAGATTTCGGTTTCCTCCCACACTCCAGGTTAATTGGCTTGGTGTATGTGTATATTGTCCCAAGCGGGTGTAGGACAGTGTTAATGCGTGGGGATCGCTGGTTGGCGGGGACTAGGTGGGCCGAAGGGCCTGTCTCCATGCTGTATCTCCAAGCTAAGCTATATCTAACTCTTGAAAACATCCAGTGAATTGGCCTCCACTGCCTTCTGTGGCATAGAATTCCGCAGATTCACAATTCACTGGGTGAAAATTTGTTAGTCCTAAATGATCTCCCCCTTATTCATACACTTTGACCCCTGGTTCTGGACTGCCCGAACATCTGGAACATTTTTCCTTCATCTAGCCTGTCCAATTCCTTAAGAATGTTATAGAAACATAGAAATTAGGTGCAGGAGTAGGCCATTCGGCCCTTCGAGCCTGCACCGCCATTCAATATGATCATGGCTGATCATCCAACTCAGTATCCCGTACCTGCCTTCTCTCCATACCCTCTGATCCCCTTAGCCACAAGGGCCACATCTAACTCCCTCTTAAATATAGCCAATGAACTGGCCTCAACTACCCTCTGTGGCAGAGAGTTCCAGAGACCCTATATGTTTATATAAGATATAAGATCCTGCCTCATCCATCTAAATTCCAATGAATATAAGCCCAGTCGATCCATTCTTTCATCATTTGTCAGTCCCGCCATCCCGGGAATTAACCTGGTGATCCTACACTGCACTCCCTCAACAGTAAGAATGTCCTTCCTCAAATTAGGAGACCAAAACTGCACACAATGCTCCAGGTGTGGTCCCACCAGGGCCCTATACAACTGCTGTAGGACCTTCTTGCTCCTGTACTCAAATCCTCTCGTTATGAAGGCCAACATGCCATTTGCTTTCTTCCCTGGCTGCTTTACCTGCATGCTTACTTTCAATTACTTATGTACAAGTCTCGTTGCACCTTCCCTTTTCCTAATCTGACACCATTCAGATCAGTTCTTGCCACCACTGTGGATAACCTCACATTTATCCACATTATACTGCATCTGCCATGCATCTGCCCACTCACCCAACCTATCCAACTCGCCCCGCAGCCTCATAGCATCCTCCTCACAGCTCACACTGCCACCTGGCTTTGTGTCATCCGCAAACTTGTAGATGTTACATTTAATTTCTTCGTCTAAATCGTTAATATATATTGTAAATAACTGGGGTCCCAGCACTGAGCCTTGCGGCACCCATACTAGTCACTGCCTGCCATTTTTGAAAAGGACCCGTTAATTCCTACTCTCAGTTTTCTGTCTGACAACCAACTCTCTATCGTGTCAATACCCTACCCCCAATACCATGTGCTCTAAATTTACACACTAATCTCTTGTGTGGGACCTTGTCAAAGGCTATTTGAAAGGCCAGATACACCACATCCACTGGCTCTACCTTATCCATTCTACTTGTTACATACTCACAAAAAGGGTTTGTCCATAAATGAATGGAGATAAATCTAACCGTGTCTGTATCACCGAGTGTGTTTCCGTACAGTTTCTAGCAGAAAATGCTGGACATAGTGAGTCAGGCAGTGTTTGTGGAGAACATAGAACTAACTGCACAGGAACGGAGTCTGAAGAAGGTTCTCGACCCGAAACGTCGCCTATCTCCTTCGCTCCTCAGATGCTGCTGCACCCGCTGAGTTTCTCCAGCTTTTTGTGTAACCCTCAATATCTTTGCTTAACATGATGCCAGATACGATGAAAGAAAACAATATATAATAAAAAATAAACCAGCAGATGCTGGTTTATACCAAAGACAGATACACAATGCTAGAATAACTCAGCGGATCAGGCAACATTCCCGGAGAAAATGGGCAGGTGACGTCTCGGGTGTGGACCCTCCAGGAGATGTGGGGTATATGGGATCGGTAATGCTATTGGATATCAAAGTGTGATGCTCATAACTTGTGTTTCCACTTGAAAGTCCAATGCTCAAGCCTTGATGTTTGAAGATATTGCTACATTTTTGGTTGAGTTTTGAATAAAACAGACTTGATAAATGAGCATCCTATTTCTGACATCCTTTGAATCTGCAATTGCAATGTTCTAGGTTAAGATTGGGAATAATTCCAATCATTGGAGAGTTTTCATGGTTTGCAATACGGAGGAGGACAGATGTGGCAGCTGGGCGAGGACAGTGTGTTTTCCTGTGTTTGATTTGATGCCAAAAAATGTTGTGATATTTATTGAATGAATACTGGGCACTATTGTGGCCACTTCTTTGCCTTTTGTATACTCTTGGGTTGCCATCTCCCATGTGTTTGAATTATTAGCAATCCAAGACACACTCGAGATCTGTGGAGGAGGAACTGTTTGTTGTTAAAAATAAATACTTTTGTCCAAGAATAGTAGTATCTTCAGCTGCTCTGCCACTTCACCTGATAACTCGATGTATTCCCGCCTCCTGACAATTTGGAGCAACTCATTCAAAGGATGTGTTGCCGATATTTGATGATGCCTCACATATCCTGAAAAATATGTTACATCAAGAACAGAAAATGATGTTAACACTCGGCAAGTTAGGCATCATCTGCGACGAGAAATAGTTGATGTTTCCAGTTAACGATCTTTCATCAGAATCTGCTGGGTATTTCTTGAGTTCATCAGCCGTAGGATCAGAATTAGGGCATTTGGCCTATCGTGTCTACTCTGTCATTGTATCATGGCTGATCTATCTTATCCTCTCAATCCTGTTTTCATGCCTTCTCCCCATAACCTTTGTCACCCATACTAATCAAGAACCTGTCAATGTCCGCTTTAAAAATACCCAATGACTTGGCTGCCACAGCCGTCTGTGGCAATGAATTCCCCAGATTCACCACCCTCTGACTATAGAAATTCCTTCCCATCTCCTTTCTAAACGTGCATTGTTTTATTCTGAGGCTGTGCCCTCTAGGCGTAGATCTCCCACTCGTGGAAACATCCTCACCACATTCACATTATCCAGGCCTTTCGGTTTCAATGAGGTTCCCCATCATCCTTCTAAATTCAGTACAGGCCGAGAGCTGTCAAACAGTTTTGTTGCATTTTTGTGACCTGGAACTCTGGAGTAAGAATAATAAGCCATTTCTACTTTGAGTACATAGGGATTTAAATATCCTGAAGCTGGATTTAAATGCTTGTCCTCCTCAAATTATTTGTCTTTCTGTTTTGTAATAGGGATTCACCTTTGGTCTAATCATTCTCCACAGATAGTGGACATAATATGATGAAATGTCTCTGCACAGCTGTCTGTGGGGATAGCATTACACTCTGGGATTAAGTTAGAAGGTGTTTTGTTCTGCAATATTCTACTTGAACGATTTTATGTGCAATTACAAAAGAGGAGTTGCACCTCACTGGCAATGATTGTTAACAAAATAGTTTGTGTTGTATACCTGATCAAATAAAACGATGTGATTCAAAATATGAATAAAGTTCCTTCTACTTCCCTTGGGCAAAATGTTATAGCTGGTCAGAGCATGGGGCTGCTAGGCAGCGTACTGCTCAGGACTTCATTATCTTGCAGATTAGCAGGGCAACAGGAGTAAAGTCTGGCTGTTAGATCTTATTCATTAATTTTCAGTACAACCTTTTTTTAAAAGGATATATTATCAATGTTAATACAGGATGGTAGCATTACTGCAAATGAAATTATGGGGTAAACACTGTAGTGCAGGGACAGGCACTTCGACCTATGATGCCAAACATAATTAAACAAATTCCTTATATGATCCATATCCCTCCATTCCCTGCATATTCATGTGTCTGTTCAAAAGCCTACTACCATATCAGCTTCTTGTACCACCCCAGGCAGCAGATTTAAGGAACCGACCACTCACCGTAAAAACAAACAAAAAAAGATGTCCTGCGCATTTTCTTTAAATCTTCCCCCTCTGACCCCTGCTGCATTACTCTCGTCGTTGGTGCCTCATGCATCAATCTCCCTCCATAACCGGCAAGAGCAATACTGACCAATGATCAGACTGGCCAAAATGAGGAGGGGGATGGATGGATCGATAGGCGTATTTGATGGTGGTATAGCAATGGTCTAGAGTGTTAACACCCCAAGTTCAGAAGTAGACATGCTTATGGTATTTGGGGATTGCATTCCTGAGGTTTGCCCAATTGAAGTTGCGAGTGATGATGAATCGGGTATCAGGGTTTGCTATCTCAAAAGAATTGATGACCGAGTACAATCATCTTAGCGTTGGATTTGGGTGCTGTGTAGACTGCTCTCAAGATGGTTGAAGTGAATTCCCATGGTGGATTAGTGGGATGGCATTTCATGATCAGTTATTCCAGAACAGAGGAGCAGAATTTACCCAAGTCCGTCACATCAGAGTACCACGAAACATTGACAATAAAGCAGATACCACCGTTTTCATTATGTCTGAATATTGTATGCGGTTCGTACTATAATTAGAGAAAACCGTGCTTTGTATAAGAGTATCAAGGCTGAGCCATGTTTCAGTGAATCAAGAACAGCAGTCTTGTTCTGAGCTCTTCAAGTTTGTCCTCGAGTGATTGAACGTTGGCTAGAAGTATGCTGAGGTGGGGGGGGGGAAGGGTTAGCTTGTTGTTATAGTGGATGCAGCCTCGTAGATTCTTCTGACTCGCCAGAGGTATGGACACATGCACACTGAGCAGATGCTTTGGCAGGTTATCACCTGTCTTGTTGATTCCAACTCATCTGCCTTTCACTTTAAATCCTCTCAGGAAGTGTTTCCATCAAAAATCCAATTGACATTCCCAAATTTTACAGATGGCTTCTGCACCTTGCATACCTATTTTAATTGGCTTCAGAAGAATTCATATTATTCCTGATTTGTAGCCTGTTTTTCAGCAAGACACTGGCCTTTTACTTTTCCTCCTTGCAGAATCATAGAGACAACCATCATGCATCTGGGGCCATCAGTTCACTGTCTGCACTGACCATCAAACACCTATTTGCACTAATCTGACATGAATTCTATTTTTATTCTCCCCGGTTCTCTTTAACTCTGTCCAGATTCTTCCACTAACGTAGGTAATAGAAACATTTTACTAGGGCCTATTATACTACTAATCCTGCATGGCTTTGGAATGGGATGGGGGTTGGGGTGGACCGGAGCATCCGTGGAGGCTCATTTGCTCATGGAGAATATGCATTCACCACACTGACAGGATCAGACGTCAGGATTGAGCCCAGATCTCTGGCACTGTGAGACAGTGAAAGCTTTTCACTGTACCTCGGTACTTGTGACAATAAACTAAACTAAACAGTGACTCTGCGAGCTGCACTAATTCGAGCGTCCATTTTATCCCGGGGATGCTGGGAAATTCCTACAGCGACGTGGGGATGTGCAAAACCAAATGATGTTTGCTCTTCTGTCTCTGTTTTTGATTAAATTGATTGAAAGATACAGCATGGAAACAGCCCGTTTGGCCCACCGGGTTCACGCCGCCATCAATCATCCGATCACACTAGTTGAACATTAACCCACTTTTGCATCCTCTCCTGACACACGGGGAATAATGTACAGAAGCCAATTAACCTACAAACCCACACATCTTTGGGATGTGGGAGGAAACCTGTATGATCACACGGAAAACATGCAAACTCCTGAAAGGCAGCACCCGAGGTCAGGTTCGAACCTGTACCACTGGCGCTATGAGGTAGAAGCTCCAGCAGCTGGTGTCTGAATGTGCTTTCCTTCACAGTTCATGATAACAGGTTGTCAAAGATTAAAATAACTTCCGAGTTAGGAGTTTACTGGACGAAGGAATGTTTTATTGCATATAAGCACGGATGGAATGTACAATGTATCAAAGTTTCTCAAAATTTTAAAATTTACAATAGGTTATCAAAAGGGGATGCAGTCAGATACTCAAACTGCCCATGTTTGTATATTATCCTTGCGTATCTATACATCTTCATGTTCATGGATGCAGAGAGATTATAGAGAAAACAGATTATCTTAACACTTCATAGCATGCATCACAGGCAGTCAGTTGAACTTGAGTTGGTTTGAGTTGAACACAATTTAACTGTGACACTAAACAAGGAGAAAAAGTCCAATCTATCTCATGAAGAGTAAGCAAAACTCTGTAGTCATACATTCTGGCAACAAACAAGGTTTGGTCTTGCAGTTTGTCGGTTCTGCTGCTGGAGAAATGACTGCCTTCTGTACCCACTCCCAAACATTAACCGAAAAATCACCAACTGTGATGTCATAAGGCAGCCACTCACCAATGACGTTCTAACTCGTGCTCAGTTGAGTTCTTCCTTGATTCACTCAGCTCCGCATTTCATCAAATTCCCGATCCAGGCATGGACGGAAGTGTTGCTGCAAGAGAGCTGACAATAGCTGTTCTTTTCACACCAGTGTAGCCATTTATTATGGAGGCTCAGCAAAGCTTGTTGGTGGATTCCATTGGGGAAATCCCAGCAACATTTAGGATTTGATCATTTGTAAGTACCCTCTTCCCCTGACTTGCATACGAGTCCACCCTCACTGATTCCCTTTTATCTGAAAGATTAATAATGTTTCAGTTCAAAAGGTGAAGCTTGTCCTGCTGAGTATCTCCAACATTTCTATTTTTAACATGGAAGAAAATACTGCAACATTTATGCTGGATGAATATGTACTTGTTTTTAAAGTTTCTGGGTTATTTGTTTTGTCTTTCAGTGAGAAGGAGATTCTACATCATGACAAACATTATGAACCGTTCTATTCTTCATTTGTGGCGTTGTCTGCACATTACATCTCAACAGTCTGTACACAAAGTGAGTATTTCTGATCAAATCTGTTATAGGTTAATATTATTTTAATTCATTTCATAAAGAATTGTAATGGTTGTCAGCATGGGGAGACTGGACTCCTTGTAGTTAGATCTGGGCTGGATGTAAGCTCCAGAGATGGAGCTGGAGGTTTAGGGGCACCTTCACCTGTGAGTGAGGAAATGTTCTGATAAAAGTCAAGGCATTTGTCCACATCAACACCCTTTTACTGTTACTGATTAGATTTTGAATGACCCAAGGGCTTCCAGGTATAGAAACATAGAAACATAGAAAATAGGTGCAGGAGGAGGCCATTCGGCCCTTCGAGCCAGCACCGCCATTCATTGTGATCATGGCTGATCGTCCGCAATCAATCACCCGTGCCTGCCTTCTCCCCATTTCCATTGACTCCACTAGCCTCTAGAGCTCTATCTTAAATCTCTCTTAAATCCATCCAGTGATTTGGCCCCCACTGCCCTCAGTGGCAGGGAATTCCATATTACCATGTCTTGTGTGGTATGACAAGTCAGTAAGTTTATTGGTCAAGTATTCACATATAAGGAATTTGCCTTGGTGCTCCCCCCACAAGTAACATTGAATTATGCAGCACAGATGGCAGTCATTTGCCTTCTCATTGCCTTGAAAGCTTCCTAGATTGTCCTACTGTAAGAGTTTTTGAAAGTTTCCATGCTAGTTTAATTTATTTACTTTTTAATACCTTAAATAGTTAATGTTTTGGAAATTTATTGTATTTGTTGCCAACTCTTCCAATATTTCTAGTTCCTAGGAACCAATTGCTGTCTGTTACTGCCGCATGTAAAATCCTGATTGAATTTTCATTGATGCGTCTCGAGAATCCAGATGAAGCATGTGCTGTTTCACAGGTAATGACTTTACTCTTCGGACTGGTTTAATTGTATGGACTTCTCTGATGAATATTCATTATCCAACAAAGTAGGATTCAATCTCTCCTTTCTCCTCATTCTTCTTTAGTTTTCTCATTGGTGTCTGGTCTGGATAGTGACTGATAGGTTTATCACCTCTCCTAGGGTTCACCTCTCCAATGGGTCAAATCCCATTCCATGCCTCAAGAATGTAACACGCAAACGCTCAATTGCAGCATTTGTTGGAAGGGAAATTCTTTTAGAAATGGTGTTAAATTAAGGTCTTATCTCTTCTCTTTGGATGAGCATCCAAGATCCTTTTCTCATAGTGAGTTCTTCTCATGCTCCAAATAACTATTACAAAGGGACAAAGGACATTTATTATCACATACACCAATTGGTGTTGTGAAATTTGACTTGCCAATGCAGCACATGAATAAAGATAATACACAACACTAGAGTATTTAACAAAAAACATAAAAACATCTCCCCACAATGGTTCCCACTGTGGGGGAAGGCAGCAAAGTCCAGTCCCATCCCCAGGTCACCCATAGTCGGGCCTATTAAGGCCTCTGCAGCTGCTGCTACGGCAACCCGATGCTTCAGGCCCACTCGCCGGATAATGGAGTTCTGGCATCGGGTGAACACTCTCAGCGCCCCAGAGTGTCTGGAGCGGCCGCTTCCTCCCCGGAGTTCGCAGCTCCCGTAGTCCACGGGCACGCTGGTCGGAGCTCCGACTCTGGTGATCTCGGTGTGAGATCCCAGGCTCCGCGGTTTTTTTAAACTCAGTGCCGCCAGCCCGCGGCTGGAAGCTCCACAGACCGCAGCTCCGCGGTTGCAGTCGGCGGTCCCAGCCCTCCAGAGCTCCACCGCATGGTGACCCGGGCAAGGCATCGCCCGCTCCATGATGGCGCCCCAGCGCTGTGTGCCGCCAACGAAGCTGAAGTCCCGGCCAGTCTCGGCAGGAAACGCCGCTCCATACTGCCTGTAGGCCACGAGGAAGGGGCGAAGATACGGCCCGGAGAAAAGCCGCATCTCTGACCAGGTAGGTACTGAGAAAATAGTTTCCCCCTTCCCCCCCCACCCTCTACATAAAAATATTAAAATACCTCCAAAAACAAACACTTTAACTAACTAAAAATATTAAAAAAGAATGAAAAGACTAACAGCTGCTGGCAGGGCGGCCATACTCGACGGCGCCCCCTATTATTAGCCCCCTAAATTATTAACTAGCTGGACCAAAAACAGATAAACTGATTTCAGTTTATTTCAGTGCAGTGAAATCCACACCATGCTGTGTGAAAATTGCTTGGTGTTTACAGAGCTGCCAAGTAGGACGGATTTTCTGTATTTTGTACGGAAATGCGATAAGAATACGGATGTACGGATTTGCTTTGTAAAATACAGATTTTTTAAAAATCGGCCCTACTTCCTGTTTCATCTTGCTGCTTAAAAAATGCAAGGAGATAAAAAGTCATGCTGTAACTAAAAATTATAGCTGATTAAATCTATTAGTAGCAATGTTACAACATTTTGAGATTTTAAAAATCAAGTCTGCAATTTATCCCATCAGATAAAGCATACAAAGAAGTTTAATTTGACACCTAATTCACTTTCATATCTTCAGTATTAAAAAAGTTATGACCATTTGCATACTCGGAAATTAGCATCTTGTTCCCCATTGCTTTTCCATTGACTTAACACAAAAGTTGTGATCGAGGACAGTCAAAAGCCCATAACTTTCTTAAAAATTAAGAGAACTGAAAGAAATTTGCAGTTATTATAGATTGAAGCATTCTGAAACTAATATGAAACAATCTTACTTGGATGACCTGAAATTAAAGCATATAATTAGTTAGTTACCCAATTGTAGCTAATTACAAAATTCAATTACTAGATGTAAACATCTATCCATTTCTTAAGAAAATATTAATTTTTTTTTAAAGCCTAAGTGTCCAAATAACATTCACACAAGAATTCACAAGATAACATGATTTTTAAATCTAATTGTCATTAATTTATAGGCCAAATTGAAGGAATTTAGTGTTTAATGCCTGTAAATTAATGGGCATTTTAAACAGCTTGTGAGTGGGATTTTCTGGAACGCGCTGTATTGGAACGTTGCGGTTGCAGTGAATTTAAACCCCATGTCGCAGGAAAAATTCTGCCAGTTCATATGGGGACTAAATCACCGTTTCGCAACATGAAATATTGATTAAAGTCCCCTAAACAAGCAAGTGTATATGTAAAAAATAAACAGCTTTCACTTACCTGTCCCCTACATAAAATCGGTCCCCATTGTCGGCGTTCACGGCATTAGGAGCTAATTTTTATTTTACTGCAGCGCAGAAATAGACGGGCGATTTAAAAAAAACAAAAAAACAATTTACTTACCGGCAGTCGGTACGAATCTCCAGAAATAGCTCGCACTCCGAGAAAATATTATTCCGAATGGCAAGGGGAAAACCGCATTTTAACCCCCCCCCCCCTTAAAGTCGCCAAAATCGCGCACGGGGCCAGTGGCAGAACTGCAGCACCGCTGAAGGTAAGTTTTGTAACATACCTACTATTAGTATTTTAAATTTCAAGATCTGGATGATTATTTTTGTAAGCTTTGATCTGCCTGGCCCGCTACAGGTTTAAACAGCGCTGTCAGTTTAGCACGACAGTGCTAAGGGTTCTAATTATAGCGCTACCAGCTGGAGCTGTATTGCTTTTACACATAGCACTATGGGCTTTACACATAGCGCTATGGGTCACAGACTGTTCAGGGAGGGGGAATAAGAGAGGGAGGTAGAAAAAAAGGAAGGAGGGAGGGATAAAGAGAAGGGGGGAAAGGGGGAGGGGGAGAGAGGGAGTGAGGGAGAGGGAGGGAAAGAGAGGAAGGAGGGAAAGAGAGGAAGGAGGGAGGGAGAGGGAGGCTTCCAAAATGGCTTCTACATCATCATCTGGTGCTAAAAGCAGGAAGCAGCTGGTCAAACAAATGTATACAAAGAGATGGCAATAAATGCACTGTCAAGTAAGGTGCGTAGAGACATGTCAATTGGTAGCAAAGTTATGCATTCTTGTACTGTTACATGGGTATGACCGCACATAAAAAACAGCAAAATGGCACTGCGTAAAAATACTGATTTCCTCAGCAAAATACTGATTTTCAGGTACCAGAATACTGAAATGCTCTGACAAAACTTGGCAGCTCTGTGCTCATGGCAGTATAACAAAGATTACATTTAAAAGTGCTTGATTGTAAAGTACTTTGAAATGTCCTGAGTGCATTGTAAGATCCAAATAGTTTTGATTTACGTCTACCCATCTTAGGGTATTGAGGGCTGGGGCATTTCAGAATGTAAGAAGTATTGATCTTCCTGCAAATGGGTAATTAGAAGTCGAAGGTAGTGTTGTGTTGTAACAAAAAGGGTAGAACTTGAGTGGCTTTGATCTAATTTTACTGGCTGAGATGGACTATTCCAATTCCTTTATTTAGCTACCGTGACAAAATTCATGTTCTTGCTACTTTCAGAAACTACCTTAAAATTGATGCGTTTTACAGTGTTTTCGACTTTTCAATCATTGTCATAATTCTTCCTCAGAAACACTTGATCCTATTGATCAAGGGCTTGTGCACTGGCTGCAGCCGACTGGACAGGACTGAGATCATTACATTTACAGCGATGATGAAGTCAGCCAAACTTCCGATGACAGTAAAGACTCTCTCAGATGGTAAGCCTTTTGAATGTGAATCTCAGCTGTTTATCTTGTTGTTGTTAACCAATTTCCATGAAATCCTTGGTGTTCAGGTGAGGTCGCATTGGAAGTACTGTGTTCAGTTTTGAGCACCCTGCCATAAGAAGGATGTTTTTAAGCTGGAAAGAGTGCAGAGAAGATTTGTCAAGGATCTTTCCAAGATTTGAGAGGTTTGGCAGGCTAAGACTTTATCCCTTTGAGCGCAAGAAGCTTCTAGAGAAGAATAAATTAATGATGGGGAATAGGTAGAGTGAATGCACGACCTGTTTTGCAGGGTAGGGGAATCAAGAACTAGAGGGCAGAGGTTTACAGTGAGAGGAGAAAGATTTAATGGGGACCTGAGGGGTAACCTTTTCACTCAGAGTGTGATGGGTATATGGAACGAGCTGCCAGAGGAGGTAGTTGAGGCAGGTTTGAATAAACACATGGATAGGAAAGATAGACACAAAATGCTGGAGTAACTCAGCGAGATAGGCAGCATCTCTGGATAGAACGAATGGGTGACGTTTCAGGTCACAACCCTTCTTCCGACCAGGGAAGGTTGAGACGGATATGGGCCAAACGAGTGCTAGTGGGACTAGCTTAGATGGGATATATTGGTCAGCTTGAGCAAGTTGAGTCCAGGGGCCTGTTTCCATGCTGTATGGCTGTAACAGCCTGAATAATTTATGGTTTTGTTATGCTTAAATCCAATAAAATAATTTATTAATCCAGTGGAAGATCAAAAAGAGACCGTCTCTCCATTGACACCTGAACTACGACAAAAAGAAGTGCAAATGAACTTCTTGAACCAGCTGACTTCTGTTTTCAACCCAGATGTATCAAACTCATCTGCTCCATCTACTGTGACTCCGGTAAATGAATTCTGCACTTTTTTTTGTTCGGGCCATGTCAACAATCATAAAATATTATAGGATTTTGATTTGCAAAAATCTGGTTTTGCAATTCATTCCAATAAAATGGTACCAGTGGGATAATGTAGAGGGTACCAAGAGGAATCAACTGGAATATCTGAAATGGTGGGTTATTTTAGAATGTAGTTACTTAAGGAAATTCATGACATTGTTTCTGACTAGAGTAGGGGACTAATGTTAGATCTTTATTTGATGGAACACATGACCATCTTGAATTATTTTAAATTAAAAACAAACTGAAACAACACATTGTGTGTTGTGAAACAACACATTCCCTCTATTTCACTCTGCTTGATTGTATGAAGCTATTTGCAGAATAAATATAATCAGGTAAACCCTTTCTTTTGTATATGAATAGAAAGGAACCATTCTGCCCCTTACAACCCGTTCTATCACTTACTGATTTGTTTTTTAGTTCTATTCACCCGCATCAGCAAATCCAGGATTTTTGTTTCAAATAAGAAGAACATCACTGCTTTTCGAGTTACCCGCCTTAATGTTTTGAATAGTTCAATTGACCAATTTATTGAAGTTATGTGAATTATTACCTGTATCATGATGTAGCTGGGTATCTGCAAGAAGTTGCTGATTACTGAGAAGTTGCTGAGAAGTTGAAGAAGTATCTCCATATTTTTACTCTCTAAGTGGTTATTGTCAGTTAAGCCGAGATGGGAATCTAGGTTCAGGGCGAATATATAAGGATTTTTACCCCAAAATATTATTTTTAATCTGTTGTCCTTTACCAGTTCTGCAAACAGGTAGCTGAAAACATGACATACAAGAGAGAGTGGTTGGCGTGGTGGGGAATCAAACACCGACACGGACTGGTGCAGTTGCACAGCTTGTCTTCTTCATGTGAAGTTTGAGTGTCTTTTTTTTAATTTGTCAGGTGGATGGAGAAAGTGATGACCAGACCGTAACAGATCAAGCAACAGTTACTAAGATGAAAAACGCATTCATTGCACAGAACGTGTCCAGTTTGCAAGCATTGGGTGAGTTTAAATGTGAAAACTTCACCCTTAAGAGAGCTGCAGTGGAATGTTATTATTTTAAAGCAATTTGAGTCGTTCCTATAATAAATGTGATGACAAATGTTACATAAATGTACTCATGCTTACAGACGTTAAACATAGCAAATCAATTGGGCTGTTTAAGAAGGAACTGCGGATGCTGGAAAATCGAAGGTAGACAAAAATGCTGGAGAAACTCAGCGGGTGAGGCAGCATCTATGGAGCGAAGGAAATCGACGACGCTTCGGGTCGAGACCCTTCTTCAGACCAATTGGGCTTGCTGGTTAACTAAATACTGTTTTCAGACAGGAATGATAGACCTTTTTGACCCTTAATCCTGTGTTACTTACTCCACATCCAAAAAGCAAAGCTAGACATGTAACCTTAACTCTGAGATGTTGGGTAAATAATGATTCCATAAATTTAAAATGATTATCGAACAAACTAAATACTGTTGTTGTCTATTTGAGTTTTGGGACTGCATGTGCATTTTGGTGAACTTGTTGCTATTCATATGGCCATACCTGAAGCATCTACGTTTTGAGTCACTAACTCGGGATCAGACTGTAGAATCGATATATGGGCTGAGAAACATTTGGGTAATTTAGTGAAGAACACAACTGTCGGGTGAGACTGATATGAAAAGAGTAGAGTGTGACTGGTGGACAATAGGGTATGGGGGACCTAGCGGAGCTGCAGTTAAATGAAAGTCAGAGATGGTTTGGCAGAGAAGAGAGTAATTGCATATAAGAGTCAAGGTCCAAGTAACTGAATGAATTGAATGTTGGCTTGGAGTGGGGAAGTACATATTGGAATGACCTGTATTGGGGCCAATGTTGATTTATATGTACGTGAACATATGCACATTTTTAACCTTTTTTCAGTGCAATTAAGAAATAGGACTAAATTAGTGCTCTACAAAGCCATATTTGCAGCCCTTTTGTTAATCCATTTTGCAAGATCTGAACCATTATTTTCTGCTATAAATATGAGGCTAACCGATTTATATGAAAAGTGAATTATAGTCATGCTTAGCTTTTCCCTTTAAATAAATATGTAGCATTTGCCTTTTTCAGTCCTTACGGTGCAGTTTCTGTTTTCAAAGTATCTTCCTTAGTGGCTCTGCTCTCACTGCGTATATGATAATTAATATCTCCAGTTCATGATAATTAACATGTTCGTTTTACTTTATGTTAAAGCCAAATGTACTTAGAATATGCTCTTGCATCCTTGCGGTTGGTTCATTTGCTTGTGCTCGATCTTGTTTGTATTTAACTTGATGTTAAAGGAAGAATATTTACTTGTCATTTTGCAGGAGGATCTGAGAAGCTGTTGCGGGTCTGCTTAAACCTCCCCTACTTCCTGCGATATATTAACCGTTTCCAAGACGCTGTCTCAGCCAACTCATTTTTCATAATGCCTGCTACAGTTGCAGACGCAACTGCAGTGCGGAATGGGTGAGTTGTAAACATTCAGTGGGGACTGACGACTCTGTTTCACTTTTCATTTCATTGGTTAAAACGTATTGATTGATGTGAGGCAAATTCAAAATTATCACTTTTTTGTCTGTATAAATGATTCGGGTAATACATTTTGAATGGTTAATTTACTCTGGGTAGAAATTTGACTGATCCGCATGTCTTTTTAAACACTAGTGGGGTGTGATTTTTGATTTCTCCCATACATTGTTTTCTAAATATTCTCTTTAACGCTATATCTACAGATTCCATTCCTTGGTTATTGATGTTACCATGGCACTGGACACACTCTCGTTGCCTGTTCTTGAGCCTCTGACCCCTGAAAGATTACAGGATGTGACCGTATTAGCACTGAGTTGTTTATATGCAGGTCTGTATACGAACAAATAAAATGTCTTTCCAAGGCTGGGAAACAGCAGATTAAACTGATGGAATGAATGTGTCCTTTTAAATGTCATTTTCATGAGAGGAATTGTGAAAGTAGGATTGGTAGAAACCATACCCAATGTTCTCCATCAATAGGATTATATTGAGCAATGTGGTCATTTTGTTAACATTTTTGTATAATTTTCTATCAGTTGTCATGCATGTTATAATCATAGAATGGTTATTGCACTGAAGGATGCAATTTGGTCCATTATTCCCCTGCCCGCTCTCTACCAGAGCAGCTCACAAATTCTATCTCACCCTGCCTTTTCTCTACAGCTTTGACAATTTTCCCTCCCCATAAATTTATCCAGCTGTCCCTTGAGGGCCTCGGTGAAATCTGCCAAATCCAAACCTACAGATTTCAACTATGTACTGTGCAAAAAAAAAACCCATGTCAGTGTTTCATACCTGTATCTAATTGTTGACCCTTCAACCACAGGAACATTATCAACCCTATCCAGATCTCATCATTTCGCCTATTTCTGTCAGGTCTTCCCTCAGCCTCTTCTCTCCAGAACATATTCAGAGCCTCCAATCTATCCGTTACACTTTAGTTTCTTATTCCTGGAACAATTTTCATAAATCTCTCCTGGACCTTATCTAATGCCATCACATCCTTCCAGATGCAGTGATCAGGTGTGACCACAGTTGAATGTGGGCCAGCGAATGATAAAGATCTTTCCTTCTTAATGCATAACATCCCTTCCTTTATACTTTGTCTCAGTTCATGATGCTCAGAATTACATATGCCTTATTTCTTCATCTGCTTTGC
Organism: Raja brachyura; assembly: GCA_963514005.1. The sequence continues at coordinate 29,071,739 of OY740811.1, forward strand.
CAAGTTTAATGATGTCAACCCTGTCCACAGGTCCAGCAGTTCCTGCATGCCTTTTAGAACAATATCCTTTATATTGCTGCTCAGTTTCCTCTAAAAATGAATCAACTAACATTTATTTTCATTAAAACATCATCTTTCATATGTCATTCCATTTTACCAGCCTAGCTAGAAAATGCTGCAATTTTATCAGTTGTCTTTTTGCAATACTGCCAATATTTGTGTCATCTGCAAATTTAAAAATTGTGTCTTGCACACACGTCTTGGGCCAGAAAAGGAAATGCTTCTAGCACAGCTTCCCGTGGAGTATCATTATTCATCTTCCCTGGTGCGTTATAGAACAAGTATTGACGACAATCTGTTATCTGTTATTGGGACAACTTAGTGTTCATGCTCTTAATTTAATTTTTATGCCATGAGCCTCATCTTTACTAATGAGCACCTTATCAAAATCCATTTTCTAAACTCACATGCAACTGCATTACCCTCATCAACCTTATTCGTCATGTCATTAAAATAAAATAAAATTTGATTTGTACTTGTGGACTTGCATTAATTAATTTCATTTCCTCCAGTTGAATCTTAGTAAAATTCCCAATCAAAGATTCTGAGAAGTTTTCCCACCGCTGAGATAAAACTGATAAACATGTAATATTTGTCACTCTACAGTTCTCAGGCCCAGCCCCTGTATCCAAAGAGTGATGAAAAATTATGGTCCGTGGCCTCATAATTCCTTCCCATGCTTGCGTGAAAATCCTAGATGCAAATCATTGATGCAGATTTTTTTAATATGTTAATAACCCAAAGCTCCCCCTTTGTTTTCCCAGGAAATACAAATTATTTCTTATTTAAGCTTTCCTTTTGAAGGCCATAAAGTTGGTTTCTAATCATACAATCTAAACCAGATTTGAATGTTTTAAAATTGTAAATTTCTAGTATTCTTTCACTAGGAGTGAGTGTTGCGACATGTATGGCTATTCTACATGTAGGCAGTAGCTTGCAAGTTCGATCTGGATCTACCAGTAAAGATGAAGACTATGAAAATGATGCAGCTACAATTGTACAGAAATGTGTAAGTGCTGTATGACTAGATGTATTTTACAGTATTGCAATTAATCTTTGGAATAATGCTAGCACTTGGGATAAATTCGATTTGCTTTTGTTTTCGTTGTGTTAATGTTGTTCAGATAAAAGTGAGTGTGTTACTCTACCAAGCCAGATGCTGGTAAGATGCTGGTTAGAATAAGATAGTGATCAATCGGGGAATATGTTGAGAAGAATCCCAATTACATGCAGGCATTTGAGTCGTCATTATCTTAAGCAGTCCCTTGGCATCAAGGAGGACTTGTTCCTCCTTTGGTTCAAGGTGACTGACGAGGCCATTGTGGGAACCACAGACATTTTGGGCTAGTAAGTGCCTCATGGTACGGACAGGTGGGTGGTTTGTGAGGCACTTACATGGATGGCTATTGCGATTCCTAGTGTCATCTTGTGTGATGCTATGTCACAGTCCTGATTCCCAGAATGTATTTTCTCAAGTAGCTGCGAGATCATCCTTGGATCTTCAGTGCCTTGTTCGTCAGTAGTTTTGTTTCCAGAAGACTTTATGATGTTTTTTTTCACATGCTTGTCCTGTTAAGTTGGATGAGGGCAGTCCTGTTGTATGTTTCACATCAGCTGCATTGGAACTGCTACAAGATAAATTCACGTAGTTATTATGGCTTACTGGATCTGAGCAGGTTATGGGATTAAAGAACTATGCTAAAAGCGCGTCTTGAACCTTTCTGCAGGATATATTCTAATTCTAACAATTTTCAGTTTTGTTCAACTTGATTTAGTTAGGGACCATGCTATTTGTTAATAATTTAAAGCATCAACAACGGGGTTGTCATTCAGCTATATAACATGTTTTGCTATAAGCCGTAAAACTCAAGGTATGAATTTGCCATTGTCCTCCCCCTTCTCCACGTTCTGGCTCTGCGGGTGTGATATGGATGTATATAACGCATTTCCTGATTGCTTGAATGCAGCACTAAATTAATATTTCATTTATTATTGCAGTTGGAAATTTATGACATGATCGGTCAAGCAATTAACAGCTCACGACGCGCAGGTGGGGAGGTAAGATGTCTCTGTAGTACGTTTGGTATGCTTCATTAGCTGGGGCTTCAGCACAAGAATCAGGAAGTCATGTTACAGCCCTAAAACTTTGGTTTAGCTGTATTTGGAGTATTGTGCGGCTCTTAGCATCCAATTACAGGAATAATGAGGGTACTACGAAGTCTATCAGGATGCGGCCTGGATTAGAGTGCAATGGTAATGAGGAGAGAATGGACAGACTTGGATTATTTCCCTCTGGAATGTTTGTGGTTGAGGGGAGACAAAATATGAGAGGCATTGATCAGTTAGACAGGTCAGAATTGTAGTTGAATTTGGCTTAATTTGGTTTAATTAATCTCGTTCATCACAGATCTCACGGGCCAAAGGGCCTGTTCCTGTGCTATGCTGCTCTATGTTCTAATTGCTGATAGTCCCCGGGTTGCAAACCCTGTGTCACAGATCCAATTGAATTCCTTGCACAATCTGGATGATGCAGGTTCAATGACAGTGTGAGACTGGAAACTCCAGAAGACTTGCCTAGTAACAACCTGGACTCAGACATAAGAGCATTGTGTCTGAGTCCAGATGGTTGGCAGATTGATGCTCTGGTCCTTGGAGTTCTTACTTTAATTAATGTAGAAATCAGAGGAAGGAGATATTATTAAAATAATCTGCATCAGTTGCTGCAGTTGAATCCCATAGATTCTGCTCTACTGCAGTGTACTGATGGAAATGTTCTGCAATCCTCTTGTATGTTCCCAGTCTGTCAACTGATTGTCTCAGTTCGCTATGTATAGGTTATCAAACCTGTAATTTTGCCCTCTGACTAGATGACAACAATGGAGCGAACACGACTTTATACTTGTGGTTTCATTTACCAGTTGCTCATTAAACGGAACAATGCATTATATATCACAAGTTCAGAGTATTTTGCTGAGAGAGCACTGAGGATAGAAGTTAATATATGTAGCAACTGTAAATGTATAGAAGCAAATACCTTGTGGCATTGTTTGCAATTTATCTAAAGATATCCTTTGCTATGGAACAGCTGAAAGATTTGAATGAAACAAATGGGATGCTGTCCTGACTAAATATGTAAAGTATTTATAGATTTTGAAAGCAAAATGTTGAAAATATTTAATCTGTTGCCAGTTATTAATTTTTTTTTGTACTTTCTCCCCAGCATTATCAAAACTTCCAATTATTGGGTGCCTGGTGCCTTCTAAACAGCCTCTACTTGATCCTGAACCTTAGTCCTGCAGCGCTGGCTGACAAGGGGAAAGAGAAAGACCCACTGGCTGCTCTTCGAGTCCGTGACATTGCTGCTCGTGCCAAAGAAGGAGCCGGGTCGCCCAAATTAGCACCTGTTAAAGGGTGAGTGAATAATCATAGAAACATAGAAATTAGGTGCAGGAGTAGGCCATTTGGCCCTTCGAGCCTGCACCGCCATTCAATATGATCATGGCTGATCATCCAATTCAGTATCCCGTACCTGCCTTCTCTCCATACCCTCTGATCCCCTTAGCCACAAGGGCCACAACTAACTCCCTCTTAAATATAGCCAATGAACTGGCCTCAACTACCCTCTGTAGCAGAGAGTTACAGAGACCCACCACTCTAAAGGATTTTCCCCTTATCCTTAAGCTGTGACCCCTTGTCCTGGACCTCCCCAACATCGGGAACAATCTTCCTGCATCTAGCCTGTCCAACCCCTTAAGAATTTTGTAAGTTTCTATAAGATCGCCTCTCAATCTCCTAAATTCTAGAGAGTATAAACCGAGTCTATGCAGTCTTTGTTCATAAGACAGTCCTGACATCCCAGGAATCAGTCTGGTGAACCTTCTCTGCACTCCCTCTATGGCAATAATGTCCTTCGCTGGATAATGTAGTAGAGTTTCTCGAAAGAGGTGGATTGTGCAATAAACTCCTTGGATTCTACTTCCAGTCAGTAACAATGCTTTGACACTCATTTTTCTTTTTTTTTCTTCTCTCAGTTCCAAATAAAATCAGTAAATTTTGAAAAATCAAACCATTGTTTCATTGGCAAAATGTATATAAACCAATTTATTTTTCTATTGCTCAATAGAACATAGAAGAGTAGAGCACGGGAACAGATCCATTGACGTACAATGCTTGTGCCGAACCTATTACCAAGATAAACTAACCTCATTTGTCTGCACATGATCCATATCCCTCCATTCCGTGCATATATTCATGTGCCTACTTCAAATGCCACTATCGTATCTGCCTCCACCGTGGGCCAGCACTGGCAGTGCTTTTCCAGGCATCCAACTTTCCTCTCTGGTTTTATAAAAAATTCTATGTTATGTTTGCTTTTTAATACTAATGGTCCGGGCAAGTTCATATTTGTATCTGGAACAAGACAGATCAAAATAAGTCATAGAGTCATACAGCACGGAAACGTGCCATGCCGACCAAGATGCCCCTTGTATGCTAGACACAGCGCCCCACGTTTGGCCCACATCCCCCTAAACCATTCCTATCCATTTATCTGTTCAAATGTCTTTTGAATTATGTAGTAGTACCTGCCTGAACTACCTCCTCTAGCAGCTTGTCCATATACCCACCTCCATCTGTTGAAAATGTTACCGCTCAGTTTCCTGTTAAATATTTCTCCTCTCACCGTAAACCTATGTCTTCTGGTTCTTGATTCTCCTACTCTGGGTCAAAGTCTCTGTGCATTTACCCTATCTATTCCCCTTATGATTTTATACATCTCTATAAGATCACCGCTCAGCCTCCAACACTCCAGGGAATATAGTCCTTGCTTACCCATTTTGTTAAAATTCTGTCTGCATTGTCTACTACCTGGATAGTCTAAAATGTTTCAAACAGATGGCCTCGTGTAGTTCAATAAAAAGGTTGACATTAGTCTGACTTCCTTTCCTGCAGACATCAAGGATTTGGCATTTTGTCTGTGGTTCTGGCAAATCATGCTATCAAACTGTTGACGTCACTCTTTCAAGATCTACAAGTGGAGGCTCTCTACAGGGTAAGTGGCAGTTCTTTAGTTTAGTACACAGAGTTACACTTGAGAAACCTGTTTAGCTTTTTGAAGTTAGCCTAGATTTGGATTTCTCAGGATAAAAAGTGAAGCAGAGGTTAAATGCATTAGAGATCTGCTTGTATATATGAAAAAAACAACCAGAGATGCTGCCTGACCCGCTGAGTTACTCCAGCATTTTGTGGCTATCTTCAAACAAAAAGCAACTAGATGGAAGCATAAAATAATGATTTAAGTTTATAACGCTTTCCTTGGGACCTTGGTTATCCCAACACATTGTTCTTTTGAAGCATGACGGAAACGGTCCATGAAAAGTAGCAAGAAGCAACGCTGTTAATGAAAGACAAACTTGCCAACACTTCATTTGTTTGTGCACCGTGCTATGCTCAGAATACCTGCAGTGTCTGTGTATGCAAGTTTATTCAAAAGAATATAATATCCTGGTAAAATTTCAGTGAGTTTGCTTAAGGAATAAATATTATCTCAAGATATTGGATTGATCTTACCTGCTGTCATTTGAAATATCCCAAAATATAATTTATATTGACCTTAGTGGGCAATCAGGATCATAGTTTAAAGTCCCACCCAAAGATAGCAGGCCTGATGTTGGTAATACAAAGCTAAATTATATGTTTACCTTTTGAGTACAAATTGTGCACGTGCATACTATAAAGAGTATCTTTTTTTCATATGTAAATGTACCCGGTTATTTGGACACGGTGTAACAATGGATTATTTTGATTTCAACAGGGTTGGAGAGGCGACGGTCCACCGGCAGAGCTAAATATAAGGGCACAGAGCTCCTCCATTCAGCGTGTCCAGAGACTGATTGAATCTGTTCCCCTCACCAACTTGCTTTTCACACTTTTGTCAACATCTTATAGAAAGGTAACCACTTCTACAATGGAGTGCCACAATGAAGCCAAATTGGTCGCCAAGTTTGTGCTGACTCTGTGTTGAACAGTTCGCAAATAACTTGCGGATTTGCTTCTTCCCCATATCTCACGATTGTCCTCAATCTGCCTAACTAGATCCTCCCCCACCCTCCCGTTCATGCATTCTTTCTTGGTTTCCATTGTTTGTCCAGTGTCCTTGTAACAAGATTAAATGGTCTCAATGACTCTCTTGAAGATTTTATCTTTTGTGAGGTTAGTGATTCAATCCTAGTGTAACAGTATGATTTTGTGTAGTTCATTTATATTTGTCAACACAAAATTAATGCACACTGGTATTAAAATAATGGTTGCCAACAAATGTAAGATCAATCCTTTGGGTAAACGCTGCCCTACACCTAAAAGACTTAAAAAATGAAGGTTTTTATTTCCACAATTATTTGGGGGAGAAAAATACACCTTTCATTGGCCTTTGTGTGGGGGCACGTGACCTTCATGGTTTCACCCTTCAATGGTTCATCTCCAATTTTGTTGTATCGTCTTGTTTTAAATTGCTCAGTGGAGGAGATTGTTTCCCTCTTTATGATTCCAAACACCTTATCTCATCCATCAACCGCCTAAACTAAAGAATAGATATCATCATTCGTTATCATCATTATATCTCAATGTAATTCTGATGAATCTTGTGTTGTATCTCTTGCTTGGTGTCTATTTGTTGCCCTACTCAACAGAATGCAGATTGGTTTGATCAGGGCTCATTGCAATTGTACCTTTGTACCATCATAATTTTGAGAAAGTTGTTTGGTGAAGACATTCAAATGTTTTCCGCAGTGTTCAGTTTCCTATAGAGAGTCACTGTTCATGCTGTACAGTTTCCTATAGGAATTCCCTGTCTTGGCCAGTGCATTGTGTTATTATATTTACCAGGTTGTAGATGTGGTGATTAAAATTGTTATCATTTTACACCTCCAGGCTTGTGTCCTTCAACGCCAGCGCAAAGGTTCTGTGAGCAGTGATGTCAGTGCATCCACTGATTCAAACACTTATTATGAAGACGATTTCAGTAGCACTGAAGAGGACAGTAGTCAAGGTAGTCTCAGGATTTATGTTATGTTCTGAGACTTAATGTGGGTCAAAATGGTCAATTTATGATTCTTAGCCCAGGCGTTTTCCAGATTTACAGAATACAAACTGCAATAAATTTCTAAAATATCAATTATTTCTGGGTCCGGCTTTAGTGCCCTTTAGATTTCAACACATTTCAATGACATTAGAATTAGAACAGCTTTAAAAGAGATCTGCTAGGTACATTCAAAATTATGAATGACATCCATTTAGTATATCTGCTGGTGATTGAACAATTATTTATATTTATCAGTGTTTGCAGACCTATTATTGGGCTTGCAGACCTGCTCTGCTGCAGGGAAGAACTTCATTGTTCTGTGTTAGGTACATATGACACTTGACACTTGAATTGATAATCGGATGATATTCACCAAATCAAATTTCAAGGGAAGGGTTCAGAGTATTTTAGCACATTATTGCAATGTGTAATTCTCCACAGTTACACTGGTGGATCCTGAAATCATTAATAAAGTTTTGAACGTGGATATTTGGAGACTGGAACATACAAACATATTCCATACATTGGAGTAAGGGCAGGGATATAGGACAATATAGGTCACCCTGGAGGGACTGGGTAGATTGGACGGTTTCCTTTTGTTCTTTATACATCTGCAACTGCACATTACATTTGTAATTCATTCATGATTGCGATGCAAGTTGTGCTACTGTTACTTGAATTACTCTTGCTTTGAACAGTGGGGGCATCTGTGTTGTACTTTATAGATGACGACAGTGAGCCGATTCTTGGCCAGTGGTTTGAAGAGACTATCTCACCCAGTAAGGAAAAATCAGCACCACCCCCTCCTCCACCACCCCCTCCCCTGGAGAGCTCCCCACGGCTGAAGAGCCCAAGTAAGCAGACTACTGGGGAGAATGGCAACATACTAGCGAGTCGCAGAGACCCCGAGCTGGTGAGTGAATTCCAGCAACAAATAAGTCGAATATCATGTCAAACTGTTTTTGATAAATCAGGAGGTCAAAATATTTTTTGTTTTAGTTGTGGATCTCTCATGTTTAAATAATTTGAAGGGCTGGCTTTTTAAATTAATCTGTGAAACTAAGCTACATATTATCTTTATTATTGAAAGTTAACTCTTGAATCATTTGGTACATCAAATTGCTGTGTGGTTTGTCAGATTTGTTAAGACACACCTCGGGCTCAAATTACATTGGGAATGGAAGTGAGGATAGTACTTGCGAATGAGATTACCTCAGCTCTAGTAAAATCTCCATGTTTAACTTATTTTTATAAATTGTCTTCCAGTTTCTCAGCCTGGCTTCAGGCATCCTCAACTTCATTACATCTTCAATGCTGAACTCGAGGAACAACTTCATCCGGAATTACCTGAGTGTTTCTCTGACTGAACAACATATGATGACACTAGCAAGCATCATCAAAGACGTGGACAAAGATGGAACCAAAGGTTAGGCTGCTACTTCAGTGGTAGCGAATAATAAGCAGGTTTGGCTTTGGAGTGCAATGTTTGCTTGTGTCCGAGGCACTTCTTCCAGCCTATTACTACTGAAGTAGTGAGAAAGCTAATGAAAGCTTGAACTGGTTCAATTGTAAATCATTGGGTAAAGATGATTTGCCAGGACACTCCATGATACCCCTCGCCACCATAAACAGAGCATTGAGAAACAAGGAACCGCAGTTGCTGGCGCTGGAAGAACTCAGCTGGTCACCCAGCAGGTTTAGACTACATAGATAAGTGACTTTTCATGATTGTAGTAGGAGGGGTAAAGCTGGAAAAGAGGTGGGATTGCGACAAAGCCTCTGCAATTCACAGGTGGATACGGGGGGTGGGGGTGCTGGTGGGCAGATGAATGGACAAAGGTTAGAGATGAAAAAGAGAGAAATATTTGTCAGGTAAGGAGAGAGGAGACGTTAAATATGAACACAGAGGAGGAAGTAAATATGGAAAGGGGCGGGAGGGAGGGATAGTTGGAGAGATGGGGCACCGTGAGTATAGGGGGGTGAAAAACTAAAGATTTGTGGGCATCCAATGATGTGCCAAACTCTGAGGGAGGATTTGCATGTATCGAAAAGGGTTAACTTGAACTCTTAAAATGTTGACAATTATAGGTTTCAATTTTTTTAAATATGAAATTGACTACTAAAATTTTGTGTTTCCTGGAATAATGACTTCTGTAATGATGAGAAGTAGACTGGATTAATTCTAAGATAGACACAAAGCTCAGCGGGTCAGACAGCATCTCTGGAGAAAAGGAATAGGTGACGTTTCATGTCGAGACCCTTGTTCAGACAAATCTGTTTGTGTTGTGGTACCCTTTCCCTTCTCTCTTTGTGCTTATTTTTTATTTTATGCATAGGGTCATCAGATGAGGAATTTGCCGTTGCATTGTATCACTTTAACCATTCCATGGTTACCTCTGACCTCCCATCACCAATCCTGCAGGTTAGTCCACTGTGGTTCACTGACTGTCCTTCGTTTTCAGTTAGCAATGATAATATTATTTTGTGTGTGTGATTTTTGTTGCTTATTAATGTTGCCACAAAATGCAATGAAACAAGTTAAATGAAAATGCATGACGTTTGGGTTCATTTCTTAATATCTGTGAAATAGGCTTTTGTGAATAACATATGTTAGAACTAAAATTTGGGGCTTTTGATCACAGTTTTGGTCCTTTTTGTGACCACCACTTAAATAATTCAAACTGAATAATTTGATATAAATACCACGTTTACATATCCGTCTTTCTGAGAAGTGTTTTCCCCATTTTGTTCTCTGCCAAAGGAGTGAGCTCGGGGAGAAGGGTGTCAGCAGAGGAACAGCCCATGTCCTTCAGTGATCATGAACACATATGAATATGTATAACATGGATGTTACATGTTATTGCAAGAGCAGGCCAATTTAAATCCCTGCACCTGACTGGTAGCATTGCAGAACATTCAAACTGAAATCTGATTGTACTGTTTCTGTTGATTTTTTTTTTAAATGGATACGTTTTAAATGTAGTATCTTGCATATCAAGAATCTGGTATTGTGTACGAGTCCTTTGTTGTGCTAATCGCATTCAACATCACAATATGAACACTTCTGTTTTTATCCAGAACATACTGCTGCAGCAACTGGGGATCGCACCTTTTTCAGAGGGTCCATGGCCATTGTATGTTCACTCACAGAGCCTCTCTGTGCTGTCGCGCTTGCTATTAATCTGGCAGCACAAAGCCAAGGCACAGGGTGATCCAGATGTACCAGAGTGCATGAAAATCTGGGAAAGGTAAGAAATTCTTCACCAAAAGTAAATGAAAAGAGGTTGCCCAGTTTCGTCCTTCGATCTGTATGCAATGCTGAACTGAAGCATCTCTTATTGTTAGTATTGCTGATTTAGTGACAATTGGATATTATCAATTTAATTGTGATTAACCATAGACATATAGAATCACAAGCAGAGTAGATTAAAGGCCTCAATGTTTTTACTATGTAGTTTGCAATGTTTAACTTTCCCACGATCATTAATTTCTACTGCAATATTTCCTGCAATCTCTTCTGTGGATAATAATCTCTTTCCCACGACAGGTTTATTGGGACACTTAAGCAGAACATATTCCAGGGTGTGGTGCCAACTGACTCCGAAGATCTAAATGTTGAGCATCTTCAACTTCTGCTGCTAATTTTCCATAACTTCTCGGAGAGCGGCCGGCGTATGGTGGTCACCATGTGCGTACAAGTGATTGTTGAGGTGGCATCAAAGGCAGAGAATCAAGTTCGATGTGTGCCACTAACACTTGCCCGATTGCTGCTGGTCTTTGAATATGTTCTTCAGCAATATTCAAAAGTGCCAATCTACCTATTTGAACAGGTAAAGGACCAGTGGAGTGGGTGGTTGAAAATCTATTTTGTGTAAATAAACCTATAAACGTTTAACTACAAGCTGGATCTTCAGTATAATGGCTTGGAATTGGCAAGGAGAGGTACCACTGAGGTTGTCAGCATAGTGAAGAAATTCAGGGAGCAACTTAGAGTCATGGAGTCACACAGCAATGAAACGGGCCCTTCGGCCCAACTTGTCTATGCTGATCAAGATGCCCCTTCTATGCTAGTCCTACCTGCCCATATTTGGACCATATCCCTCTGAGCCTTTTGTATCCATGTAGCTAACTTCTAAATGAAGGCAAAGTGCAGTCAAGAACAGGAAGTTCTGTCATTAGTTTCATGCAACTGTGTTGTGGACTCTATTATAATTTGCAGAAGTTGATGAATCAATGCAAGTTTTAGACATTTATGGTTTATGTCCAAACATGTTACCTTTTGTAGAACAAGCAGTTGATTGCATTTCTAATAGTGAAAAAATATATATAATTGCTGCTCAACAATCTATCTGGGCCTAAAGAAATAATTAAAAATGCCTTGGTTGAATGTTCTTATAATTACTGCTTTCTTGTCAGTACTTGGGAAAAAGTTTGTTAAATGCAGAGTTACTTGGTCCACCATCAACACCCCCCCCCCCCCCATCCCAGAACACAAATATCAAATGTTTTCTGAAGCATGAACATCTATAATCTTCATGAAGTACACAAAGATGAACACCAGAGCTAAAATTAATTAGATTATAAGAAAAGGTTCAAATTTGTGGGGAAGTGTTCTGATACTTGTTCAAGCTGTGGAAATTGAATAAAGTAAAAAAATAGCCGTATGGCAGATTTAGTAATCTTAAAATATTGTGACAACCTTCGATTGTTGCAAAATTATTTTCTTCCACCTGCTATTTTCTTTTTGGGGGTGGTCACAGAGAGGATACAACCTCTGCACAGCTGAACAATCTTTAGGCATTCATAACCAGGACTAACGGATAAAGACAAGAAGTTGGACTAAGCACTTGAAGCAACATGAGCTGCATTGCCATCGATGGAATTTATGAATCTTGGTCCATTTATTCTATTCCGGCAGGGATAACAGGATTATTTTGCTGTGTTGGCAGAAGGAGTGATTAAATACATCGAATAAAAGAGTGTTATTATTCATTTCTCATCTGTTTAATTAAGATATTCTCTCAAACTGAACCTCATGTCTCCATAATTTATTTAGATCGTCTGTCTTTCTGCATTTGCCTCTGCTTCAATATTTTAATCAGCCTGAACAAAGCATCGTCTGGTCATTTCCTCCACAGATGCTGCCTGACCCGCTGAGTTCCTCCAGCACTTTGTGTTTTGTTTTTAACAGGCTTCTGTTTACCTTCCATCCATCCTGTAATAGAGTCAAGTCAAGAGTGTTTATTGTCATGTGTCCCAGATAGAAGAATGAAATTCGTACTTGCTGCAGCACAACAGAATATGTAAACTGATTTATTTGCTTCCATGTCATTTTTCCACTTTCATCCCCTTTATGATTTCCATTCAGCCATTGCTTTATATTTCATTTTTGATCCCTTACCAATTGTAATCCAAACCTACCATTTTGTTTGCCTACATAGCCTCATATGGATAATTTGCAGCTGCGACCTTGTCTGGTTTACACATAAGAGAGTTGATTTGCTTCTTCCTCTGCTTTTTCAGAATGATAAGGGGCATAAATGTAATATTAGAATGTTAATGGGACTGCACTTATTAGCAGAAGCATTTGATTAAGATTGTGAGTGTTTTTGTTTCTAGATTCAGTACAATCTACTCACTCCACCAGCCTGCACTGCTGGTTCCAGTTCCAGTGGTACACAAGATTCTGGCCGGCGCATTCAAGTGCCATTTTACCATGGATTTAAAGAGGTTGAAGAAAACTGGGCGAAACACATTGGGACAGGTACGGCAAAGATACGGTTAACATGGAGGGATAGGTATTGGAAGTCAAAAGATAAATACTGATAAGATGTCTTTGCAGACTGGTCATCTTGTGTGAGCAAAATGTAACATTTAAATTGTCATTAATCTATAGTTTATGAAGCAGCAATCAGTCTCAGACAGTCATGGCCAAAACCTGCTTTATTGTGGTAAATACCCATTCAGTCATCCTCATTTAGTCTGGCCTAAATGCGAAATTGTTAACTTTTAAATGTCCTCTGAGAGGCAGAACAACAAAGTAAGTTGTATCATGGCCTGTTAAAGAAGAAAACAAATAAACAATGGGAATAACCTAGGCACTGAATTCTGACACATAGACACTCTGCCAAAGACATTTGCATGCAACCTTGCAAAAACCTTGAAAACATTGAGGATCTGAAAACTAAATTGAAAGGACTATCCACCTAACCAGTCAATAGTCACAAAATGCAACTTTATAGACAATATGCAGACTTCCCCATTAAACGGCGCTTTCTCCCCGATGTTCTTGAAGGAATCCTCGCTCACACCTTGCCTTCATTCCGCCTCCCCTTCACATAGAATAGAGATAGATTTTTCTTGGAACTTCACTTTCACCCCAGCATCCTCCACATGCAGTGTTTCATTCTTTGACATTTTGTGTACATAATCATGAGAGGAATAGATCGGGTAGATTGCACAGAGTCTTTTGCCCAGAGTTGGGGAATCGAGGACCAGAGGACATAGGTTCAAGGTGAGGGGGAAAAGATTTAATAGGAATCTGAGGGGTAACTTTTTCACGCAAAGGGTGGTGGGTGTATGGAACAAGCTGCCAGAGGAGGTAGTTGAGGCTGGGACTGTCCCATTGTTTAAGAAACTGTTAGACAGGTACATGGATTGGACAGGTTTGGAGGGATATGGACCAAGCGCAGGCAAGTGGGACTATTGTAGTTGGGACATTGTTGACCGGAGTGGGCAAGTTGGGCCAAAGGGCCTGTTTCCACACTGTATCACTCTGTGACTCCATGACTCTACAACGTGATCAACTACCAGTCACATCATCCCCCCCCCGGTTTGTGACTTAAAAGGCTACGTTTTGGAACCAGAGATTTTGTTTGGTGGACATAAGATAATATATTTCTGAGAGTTGACAAGATTATCTTCCTGAGTTATTAATGTCTATGAACAATCTTAAAGTAATGCAGTGTATAACAATGAATGAAGAGTTAACTATAAGCTGGGCTTAGATTTGATTTCTGATGTCCAACTGTTTCTTTTCCAGAGTCTGCTCCTATGCCTAAATTCTACAGCATTCTTTCTCATGAGACTTCCGATGATGACAGGAACAGATTAGATGAGATGGTGAGAAGCATGGAATTAAGTTTGCCACATCCTTGAAATCTTGTACAAATATTTTAAAAATGTAGTATTCTTGAATGGTTATCATGCAAATTGGATATGTCCACGAGGTGGTCTTTTTTAAGGTATTATCTGTTTGATATAACATCTATTTATATTATTTCACTTATTTTTCCATTTATTCTTCAGGTCTTTGATGTCCTCTATGGCGGTGCTTTAAAGTATGATGACTTGTATTCATCCCTGATCTTGCTGTTGTCAGCTGGCTCACAGTTTGATGCACTCAGGCGTGAAGAGCACAAGAATGCAACGCCTGTGGTAAGTTCAAGGAGTGTATATCTCACAGTCTCAGCCCTCACAAGAGTCTGCAAGGGGCCATTGGACATGAAGGAGCTGTTCGCTGTATTCTGTCACCTACCCTTTTCCTTATCGGGTACTTAACAACTTGTAGAATGAGTGCTGCTTCCGCATAAAATGAGTGCTGAGTCATCAAAGACTTCAATCTATTGAAGTCTTTGAAGACTCAAAGTCTGAAGTCTTTGTCATGCGCCCCATTCGACTTTACTGTATAGCTTAAAGTTATGGTTTCTGGTTATGACGCAAGTCACTATTTATCCCAGACGGGAAGTTTGCTGAACTTTGAATGTTTTGAAGCACAATTATTACTTGGTCCTGGGCGTGGGTTTCCCTGCAACTCCATATAACCTCTTTAATGTCGCTACCTACTCCTCCACCCCCCCTGGCACCAGGCAATTCCAGGCACACACCATCTTCCGTGTGTAAAAAAAAAACAACCTGCCCCACACATTTCCTTTAAACTTTGCCTTTCTCACCTTAAAGCTATGCCCTGTAGTTTTTGATATTTCCACCTTGTAAAAAAGTTTCTAATATTCATCCGTGGTTTGTTCCACACGCACAATGCTCCTAAAATGTAAGCATCCCTACAAAATGGGGTTCTCTGCTACATTATTGAGTTGTGTATGATCTGTTGAAAAATAGGCTTGCATTTAATGAGGTTTGCATCAGATGTAGAATTAACCAGTTCCGTTTTTCAGTTGGCCTATGCTTTATGCTGCAAGTCATTATTTTGTTCTCTCGCTGACTTTTCCTTCTAGGAAGCCTGCTCCATTCAGTATTACTTCTTAATCTTGTGGAGGATCCTAGGAGTTGTGCCTCCGTCAAAGGCCTACCTTAATCAGGTGGCAATGAGCACAGCGGAGCTTAGTGAATGCGACATCCTGCACACGCTTCGATGGTCATCGCGCCTTTGTATCAGCTCCTATGCAACATGGATCAAGGTATTAACAAATGAAACCCCCAATGGTTTGTGGTGCAAAAGTCCGAAGTATTCGTTTAGTTGCAGCTTGAAAGCAGGCCCTTCTGCCCGCCGAGCCCCTGCTGACCATCGATTACCTGTTTGCACTCGTTCTTTACCCACCTTTGCATCGATTCCTTGCACACTAGAGGCAATTTACAGAGGCCAATTAACCTACAAATCTGCATGTCTTTGGAATGTGGGAGGAAATTGGAGCACCTGAAGGAAGCCCACACAGTCGCAGGGAGAATATGCAAACTCCACACAGACAGACCCAAGGTCAGGATCGAACCCGGGTTTCTGACAGCTGTGAGGCAGCATCTCTACCAACGGCATCATTGTGCTGGCCTATTACATAATAATCTCTTTTTGTGAATATTTAAATGTCGGGAAAATTGATGTTTTGTAGAGCCAAGTATTGGACCGAGAGAGAAAGACACGAAAAACGGAGAATTGTTGAGCGGTTTAGATTGTTAGTTCACACCCAATCACAGAGTATTCAAATATTGCTTTATGGCTATATTTTACCTCATATTTTCTCTGTTTTCTTCATGCTTCATGCCAGGTTTACCCTGTTCATGCCAAAATTGTTTTACGTCATCATCGAGGCAAAGAACCAGCAGTGTCTGCACCATAAGGGTGCAGAACACAGTCCTGCCCAAATCACTGTGCATTTTTCAAAGAAGCTGCCAGACATCACTGAGCAACAATTGGGAAACAAGGGATTATATTCACATAGATCATTTACTGCTGCCTCAGCTTTTACCTCTGCATCAACCTTTCATCTATGAGACAGTCTTGTACTGGGATGCTATGGTGCATGCAATTAATGTTGAGGCATTAACCTATCTACATACAATAGCAGATGGAAGATTACATGGTAACATGAAAAGGAAATGGAGAGTAAAGCAGTTATTTTCAATATGACTTGTTCAATGAGCGGCTTGTTAATGCATGATTTTACTTTGCTGCAGGATCACCTGGTGCGACAGGGCATGAAGCCAGACCATGCTGGCTCACTGGTAGAACTGGCCGTTGCCAAGTGCAGTTTTGTGAAGTATGATGTGGAACTTGCAGAGGACTATGTTGCCAGACAGGTAAGGAGAAAGCCTGGCCAGTGTGCTGTCTGTCTGACAGTGGTGTTTTTATTATTGTATGGATGAAGTAACTGTGATATTATAGGCTGTGGTACTGCCATTGTGGCTATAATCTTTAAGCCATGGCAAATAGTTCCTCGTGTATTTTCAGAATATTTCACCAAAGTATTTCCATGAGGAGAAGAGGGAACAAGAAGACCAGAACAGTAGCAATACCTGGCATGTTTTTTACACAGAGAGTGAAGAGTGCCTGGAACGTATTGCCAGGGGTGATGGTGCTGGCATTCATGATAGTGGTGTTTAAGAGGCTTTTAGATTAGTGCTGGGAATCGAGGATAGTGGATCATGTGCAGGCAGGTGAGATTAGTTTACATTATATGTTCGGCACAGACATGGGCTGAAGGCCTGTTCCTAGTTCCTAGGCCTATTGTTTGAAATTCTGTGAGCTGAATACCTTGTTTCGCTGCTGTGTAAACTTTGCCCAGATATACTGAAAGAAACTGGGTGTGGGTGAGGCTGTGGGGAAGACCACAGAGGTAATTAGAACCACAGTCACCATATTATTGCTTCCATTCCCTCGCAAGTTTTTCTTTACCATAATCCCTGTCAAAATTGCCACAGGGAATGGTTGACGCAGATTGTTTTGATTACCTCAAAGGGATGTGAGTAGACGAGAGGGGAACAGTAAGGAGGGATTTATTATTATTCATTCATTTATTTGTGGAATACTATAGTCTGCATGGTCAAAGGGCTCCCATGGTGTTAGACAGGAATTCATGTAGTAATGATATATATTTTTTATGTGGATGATATGTTACCTCAAGATGGTGGTCTCCAATCAGCAAGGCGATAAGGGTGTTGGGAATAGAAGTTGCTGTTGGAATCTCCTGGCAGGTTGCTGTCTTCTTTAAAAATGATTGAGACAACAGATCTTTTAAAATCTTTGTCTTTGTACACGTATGTGTGTGAATTGCAAGTTTTAATCGGAAATCCTAATGTGCCATTATGTAACAGTTTTATTCAATTATTCCGGATTCTTCTTCGTGATCCAGTTGTAGAAAGTCTTTCATTATCATTTAGCGTATATTCAATGATGTTTCACAATGATGCTACTATCCATTCAAGAGCTTGAAGTGAGTTCTCCTACAAATTTAGGTCTCCTCCTGTAGTGGAATTGATGCAACTGCTATCCTCCCACTCAACCGGCTCCCCAACATGCAGACCATCTACACGCTTGATGCAGTTATATCAAAGATCCAGGTTTCTTTGGATGAGTACTTTTCCAAGGTGGCTGCAGAAACTGATACCCACAAGACATCTGAGATCACAAAGAATTTGCTTCCTGCAACCCTTCAGCTGATTAGCATCTATGCTACTTTTGCCAGGTACAAAACTGAATTCTCAGGCATTTCTTTTACATTACAATTGCCAATTGAAATGTTGATAATGGCCACATTTAGCTTTTATGACAATTTTGTTTGATATCAATTTCTTCCGGGGCAGCAACTGCACATAAGAAACTCATACTTCAGCAAAGGGGCAGCACGGTGGTGCAGCGGTAGAGTTGTTGCCTTACAGCGCTTACAGTGCCAGAGATCCGGATTCGATCCTGACTATGGGCGCTGTCTGTACGGAGTTTGTACGTTCTCCCCGTAACTGTGTGGGTTTTCTCCGAGATCTTTGGTATCCCCCCACATTCCACAGACGTACAGGTTTGTCGGTTAATTGGCTTGGTATAAATGTAAATTGTCCCCAGTGTCTGGATGTGCGGGGGTCGCTGGTCGTGGCGGCCTCTGTGGGCCGAAGGGCCTGTTTCCAAACTAAACTAAACAATGGGGGTTACATCTTGTGGTTAAATTGTTGTATGTTGATGGAACAGTTAGGAGGGAACTTTACACTGAATCGAACCACTGAACATGCATTTATAAATGCAAAAATAACTTTTAATTATTGAACTAGCATGTGCAGTTGCCGAAGATAGATACAAAATGCTAGAGTTACTCAGTGAGTCAGCTGGGGAAATGCAAACGTCAGTGAATGAGCTGTGGTCATTTCCCAATGTCCCTGAAGCTTAGAAGGCTGGCGTGCCATTATAAAGGTTTATAAAATTATGAAGGACATAGATAAAATGAATAACCACAGTCATTTTCCCAGGACAGTAGAGTCTAAAACTAGACTGCATAGGTTTACGGTGTGAGGGAAAAGGTATAAAAGGGACTTGACCTGAACGGCAAGTTTTTCGTTCAGAGGATGGTGTGCATTTGGAACGAGCTGCCAGAGGAAGTGGGAAAGGCAGGCACAATTACAGGATTAAGACAGATACATGAAGAAGAAAGTTTGGGCGAGGTATGGACCAGGCACAAGCATGTGGGAGTAACTTGGTTAGGCCAATTGGTCGACATGGATGAGTTGGGCCAATGGGATTGTCTCCATGCTGTATGACTATGATTCTGTGCTGGGGAAAATGCAAATGTTAGTGATTGGGCTGCTGGTGTTTTAGGTCTTGATTATGATTTTTTTTCTAAAACAATTTGTGTATAATGAATTGCTTGTTTGGTGTTTGATGTTAGGTCATACCTGTTGAGGAGCCTGTGTGAAGAGGGCTCGGCTGACTGCCCAACTGAGGAGAAGCTGCAAGGCTACGCGGCAGCACTGGCGATTGGATCTGCCCGTTGCAAGACCAACACTGTTGGTAAGGGCAGAAACTCTTCTGTAACTGTTTAATCATTGGCACTGTACAGAAGGTGGAATAAATTGCTGGAGTTCTTATCTTTGAAAAATAAATTTACAATTTATTCCTTCTGATCCTTTCCTTTTTGGCCATGGCTACTGTCATCTTGCTCAGGCCCCCAATAGACGTCCATCTACTCAGCCACATGACATTCAGTCTATGAAACTGGGTATGGGCGTTGGCAGGCTGATTTAATCAAATCTCAGACTTGTTCTACCATAATGTGTGCGCACACTGATCTTCCACAGAGGCTACAGAAATTGGTCACATGCCATCATCCTGGTTTTTAATTTCCTTTCTCTTATCCCATTTGGAAAAATTGATCCTATTTGCAGTATGACATTTGGGGCCTCTATTGTGTGACATTACTGTGCTGATAAATTCATTGAAATTATTCCTGATTACATTGGTTCGTGTAAGGAAAACAATAGAGTACTGTAAAGTTTATTTTAGTTAGTCATTTTTTACTTTGGATTCTAAAAAATGCATTAAAACTGCAAGTCAATGAGGAAAATGGCTTTGATTCAAGCTTATTATGAATACTGGAATGTCCATTTGTTGTGATGCTTCGGTCATACTTTAGTCGTGCAGAGCTAGAAATTCTGTCTGCCTAAGGTTGATGTTGAATCTGTGAGAAGTATTCTGTTCTGCATGATGCACAAGACTGAACTGCCTGGTTGAAATAATTCCAATTGTTTGTGATTGTGTTTACAGCTCAGTTGGTGGTACAGAACCTTCCATCAGCTGTTCAGACACTGTGTGAAGCGTGGAACAACGTCCACACCAATGAGTTTCCCAACATCGGATCATGGGTAGGTGAAAAGTACAAGATTGTAAGATGGAGCAGGATGAGGTCTAATGGCCACTCCAGCCTGTTCTGCTGTTCAATAAGGATCAAGACTCTTTGGCCTTAGCTATATTTTCCTGCCTCATATCCAAGATCATAATTCCCTTGCAGTCCAAGAGGTTACGTCATCCTTATTTATTCTTGAACGTACATTAGATATTAAATTGTTTTGTAATAATGATTAGATGGAGCATGACCATCCATTGAATGGGTCATTAAAGATCTCATGGTATTGTGTAGAAACATATGAAGTGTCTTATCGAGGGGTCCCGACCCAAAATTGCCCATCCATGTTCTTCTGAGATGCTGCCTGACCCATTGAGCTACTCTGGCATTCTGTGTCTTCCCATGGTATTATCTCTGGACCACAATTGATTTAATAACATAGTGATTAATTGTTTCTAGAATATTATATGCTGAATGGCTTTTAGATTTTGTTAAATAAGTTACGAGGAATTGTTGTATTTAAATTCCTTTAAAATGTTCCTGGATAGTGTGATAAGGTACTATATAAATGTATGCTATGGGTCATCTTCTCCTTCTGTTACATTGCAGCAGATCTTTTGTCAACCCGTTTATAATACCATGTGGTGTCTTAGCTTTCGAGGTTTAATAAGTTGCATGCACATGAAGCTCAATTCACAATAGTGTATTCCTTCTCTCCAGAGAGACTGAATTACTCCAGCTTTTTCTGTCTTTCTTCACAATAATGTACAGATATTTATAGCCAGAGAGTTTAAGAAATAGAGAAAATAAAAATGGAACTTAGATGGAAATGTATTTCCGTCAATTCAAAGGCTGTGTTATGATAGAGGAAGGTTTGAGTGTTTGTGCACATGGTGCATGGTATCTTACTTCAGGGAAATCTTATGAGGTGATCCTGTCGTGCTGTATGATATTTTACACTAATACAGTAATTGAAATATTGAGAACATATGTGGTCATGTGAATTACTCTGGGCTTAGATGAGTAAAGCTTAATCAATAGGGATTAACAAATACAAAGAATTGTAAAATTGAACTGCTTTCATTGGAATCGAGGATATTATAAGGTGATTCATAACAGTGTTTAAAGGTATGAATGGATACGACAAATGGAGTGAAATATTTTGCATCTAGTCTAACGGAGGTTTAGACACAATATTGAATAGATTCAGGAGAAATATTTTTACAGGGAGCCTTGGCTTATATGACCATGAGCCACTGATTGAAGGTGCAACTATGTCAACATTGAGTAAAGCAATGTAGGTGAATGAAATGGTAAAAGATTTGGATTTGAATAAAGCTTAATCAATAGGGATTAACAAATACAAAGAATTGTAAAATTGAACCGTTGGATTGAATTGAATAGAATTGAATTTCTGCTTTTTTGGACTGATAGAGCTAAATGCTATGTCTATCCTTAGTGCTAATGTTATCAGCGTATTATACTACATTGGCAGATAAATCCCTTCCCATGTTTGGTGCTACCTGTTATTATCCATGGGTTCTGAATAATTTGAATGTAATTCAGGGGTTTAAATGAGACTTGATTTTTATCTTTTTGTTTTCTTCACAGCGAAATGCATTTGCGAATGACATCATTCCTGCAGAGAGCTACATTAGTGCAATCCAGGCCGCACACCTTGGCACGTTGTCCAATCAGAGTCTGCCATTGTCTGCATGCCTGAAGCACATTCTACTTTCGTTGGTCAGGCTTACCGGTGACCTCATAGTGTATGTTGAATAGTGGATTTTCAATCTTCACTCTGTTATATGTGACGTTTCATGCTTCAAAGACTCCAGTGTTACTAACCACTCCTATATTTAATGTCCCCTCTACAATCTGGAAACATAGCAACATAGAAACACAGAAAATAGGTGCAGGAGTAGGCCATTCGGCCCTTCAAGCCTGCACCGCCATTCAATATGATCATGGCTGATCATTCAACTCGGTATCCTGTACCTGCCTTGTCTCCATACCCCCTGATCCCTTTAGCCACAAGGGCCACATCTAACTCCCTCTTAAATATAGCAAATGAACTGGCCTCAACTACCTTCTGTGGCAGAGAATTCCACAGACTCACCACTCTCTGTGTGAAAAATGTTTTTCTCATCTCGGTCCTAAAGGAATTCCCCCTTTGGATGGAAGGATGTCATCTGGCCCATTGTGCCAATGAGAGGTCTCGAGCCTTTCCACTGAGAAGTCCAATGTTAGATATAGCTCTTGGGGCTAATGGAATCCAGCGATATGTGGAGAAAGCAGGAACGGGGTACGGATTTAGGATGATCAGCCATGATCATATTGAATGGCGGGGCCGGCTCGAAGGGCTGAATGACCTCCTTGTGCATCTAATTTCTATATTCCATTCCCCAAATATTTTCCTATAACTTGTCCTCTCACATGCCTTCAACTACTGATTTTCCTGTCACAACTTACACAAGGGTTAATTTACATCAAGCAGCATGTCTTTGGAATGTGGGAGAAACTCGAGTGGTCACAGAGAAAACCATGTAGTCACAAGGAGACATATAATCTCCACACAGCACCTGAGATAGGATCAAATTTGGGTTGCTGTAGCTGCACATCAGCAGTTTGTGTCCCTGCATCATTTTGTCCGCTGGGGACAAATCGCTTTATGACTAGTGAGTTGACCAGTTTATCTGTCCTCTGCCTGTAGATCTAATACATGCGTCCTGAATTTTCCAAAAAAGAAAAGAAAATTCTACTAGGCCACAAACCTTCGTGGCTGAGAGAGCCTCATTCATCTCCGTTGCTTCTGCTATCCCAGGTGCTTGATGCTGTAGTTCATTTACTCGGTATCCAGTACACAAGTAGGATTGTGATCAGGAATTTCCTAGGATGTAGTATTAATTCTCCAGCACCTGCTCTTGGTCAACTGTACATGGTTACCTGCCCTGGTGCCTCTGTCTGTGGCTCAGTGTCATTTTTAGTTTGAAAATACCCCTGTGATATACTTTATGATAATTTGCCATTTTAAAGACTTTATATGAATGGAACTTTTTGTTGGAATGTCTGTGTAATTGTTTTCTTCTGAAGAAGGGTTTCGGCCTGAAACGTTGTCTATTTCCTTCGCTCCTCAGATGCTGCTGCACCCGCTGAGTTTCTCCAGCACTTTTGTCTACCTTTAATTGTTTTATTCCCTCAAACTACATATTCCGATTTGAATTTGACATCTTCCATTTCTCATGCCGCTAAATTGTATTTTGTTGTCCATTTATTTGACCTTCTTGCACCTTTTCCATTTTAAGGCAATTGAACTCACCATTAAGTATATTTATCACAAAACTTCTGTCCTAATTATTTTTCCAGGTGGTGTCCCGATGAACTGAACCCACCCCAAGTTATTCACACTTTGCTGCCATTGCTCTTGGAGACCAGCACAGAAAGTGTGTCTGAAATCTGCTCCACTTCACTGGAACGTATCCTGGGGCCCGCGGAATCTGATGAGTTTCTTGCACGTGTCTACGAGCGGCTCATCACCAGCTGCTACAATATAATCGCCCACCACTCTGACCCTAACAGGTAGCTAAAAGGTTATAATTAGTAAATGACTTTGGAGTTTGTAAAATATGAAATCATCAGAATCTATAGTACTAAGGGGTGGCGAAGCAGTAGAGCGTCTCCCTCACAGCGCTCGGGATCTGGATTCGATCCAGACTACGGGTGCAGTCTGTACGGAGTTTGTACGTTTTCCCTGGGACTGTGGGGGTTTTCTCCGGGTACTCCGGTCTCCTCCCACACGCCAAGGCATGTAGGTTAATTGGCTACAGTAAAATTGTACAATTCTCCCTAGAGAGTGGGATAGTGTAAGTGTATGGGGTAATTGTTGGTCGGCATGGGCTCAGTGGGCCGAAGGGCCTGTTTCCGTGCTGTATCTCTAAAGTCTACAGCACAATTTTATTATAACCAAGTTAGCTTGTAACCCAGGACTAACAGGTGTTTAGTAATTACACCTGATTTATCGTCTTCAATGCACCCATATTTTTGAAAGTATAGAAAGATGATTAAAACTCAAATTTGTTGAATAGTTAGAATGCACTTTCTTTACTGTTAATCAGCAATTTAAACATTAAAATTGATCATATGGAATGGCAGATTGGCTCAAGTGCCAATTTTTGAGTCAAAAGATTATGGATGTTACTGGCTGTAGGATTAAATACATAATCCGGTATTGTATCTAATTGCCATTCTGAGAGCCTGTTATTTTTCAGATAATATGTTAAAAAAAAGCCGTAAATGCTCATTTATACCATCATATTAATTATAGCGAAACAGGACCATTTCCCGATGCCCTAACCAACATTCATCCCACTCTGTTAATCTATATCACTAAAATAATTGACTGGCTATCCATTATCTTATTTGTTTTCGTTGGACTAAGTAAACCAAATTGTGCAAGTTTATCTAAGCACTTCAAAAGGAAGAAATTGCCAGTGAAGCTAAGTCGTACTGAGGGCATGAAAGATAAGTTCTTTGATCTTTGCTTTGTTTTATGTTTCAAATTGGGGAAATCCTATTAAGTACTTGATAACTGCTTTAGCATACTGGAAGTGATGACTCAAGATTTTAAAAATTGTTTGGGATTGGATACCTCAAAACAACATCACAGCAATCCAGCAGAAGTGACTGTTCTGTTTCTTCTTGATCCCAGTCCTAATTATTATAAATATTTCAAACCAAGCGCTGAATCTACAGAACTACAATAAATGATTGGTGAAAATGTGCTGTCTGGTTCACAGTTCAGTTGCAGTCTACAGATCAGGTTCTAAATAGTACAATGAATCAGGATCTCTGATCCCATTCAATCAGTATTGCTTGCATTATATACTTGCTTGCTTGGGACCCCTTTCACATGCACTCAAAACATGAAACCCTGGACATCACCAGAGAAAAAAATGCAAGCAACACTGGTAACTTATTTCCAGCTCCCCCACCCCATCTCCCCCCACCCCCGCCCTCCTACTCCAGTCTGTTTGAAGAAGGGTCCTGACCAAAGGTGTCACCTATCCACATCCACCACAGATGCTGCCTGACCCGCTGCGTGATTCTGGCTGTGTTTTGTTTTGTAAACCAGCATCTGCAGTTCCTTGTTTCTCCAACTTGTATCCATTGCTTGGATGTGCACAGAAAATCATTCTCATATTTTAAGATTTACTGCTTTTAGTTGAGAATATTCATTATTTATGAGTATAAATGTGAAAGTTAAATTTTCCCATTTGGGCAACAATTTAATAACGTGTTTGGATTGGAAAGAATTTAGAACTTTTGCCAGAATACTGAACTTAATGGAGCACAAGCATCTTCATTAATGCGCCACTCTTTCCATCCCCACAGTGGTCTAGATGAGACTATCTTAGAGGAGTGCTTGCAATACCTGGAGAAGCAGCTGGAGAGCAGTCAGGCACGTAATGCCATGGAGGAGTTCTTCTCCGAACGGTAAGAGGAGGATCCTGTGAACTGCAAATTAAATATAAACTCTACAAATTGGGAATGAGAAGAGTGATGGATTTAGCAGAAGTTCTGTGTTTAATTGTTTTGAAGTCTCTTTTAGTGGACCATTCCTGTCTCTGTGATTTACTCAATTTGCCCCATCTTCCTTGGATTGGCTGGGTCAGGGTTTTTCTCCACTGCACTGTGCCTATAAATGTCATGTTTTAAGTCTTTCACGTTAAAAAAACATTTATTGATCCCAGTAAACATAAAACTGTAACAGCTGTAACTGCTTTTCTCTTTGTTTTTATTACTTAATCAATATTTGACAGAAAAGAAAAGGACAATCAGATTTTTTTTTAAATAATGTTCTAAAGCAATGAATCCCATTAACATGTTTTAATGACATTGCCTCTGCCTACCTCTGCCATTAGTTTTATTCATTATTCTAAACAACATTAGGATTGGATAGACGGCTTATCCATGTTCTCCAGAAATTCAGCCTGACCCCCTGAGTTACTCCAGCACTTTGTCTTTTTTTGTAAACCAGCATCTGCATTCCATGTTTCAACATTAGGCATGTTCATTGACCCATAGAAATACAGCACCACTGGGGATCCTTTTTTATTTTCATAAAAAGCATTTATTGGGTTTTGATACTCAAGACTTTGAAGAAGGTTTAGAAATACAAAATAATCAGGTGGAATTTTTGGCCTGAGTAACAGCATGATTTATCTTTGACAAAGTCTGCTACGCATTTTGACTGGGTTTATCAGCATTAGTGCCTGTCTTCCTCTTTCTTGCAGTGGGGAGCTGGTACAGATCATGATGGCAACAGCTAATGAGAACCTTTCGGCAAAATTCTGTAACAGAGTGCTGAAGTTTTTCACAAAGCTCTTCCAGCTTGGTAAGTAGTAACAAGCAGTGGTAAGGGTGAATACATATTTCCAGTGCTTCCTTTGTAGATGACCAGATGCCGGTATGCATATTGTTTCTTGGTGTTGGTGTCTGTAGCAGATCGCCGTCCTATAAGCTGTTTAAGCTCTTTAAGGGCCTGACTGCCAAATTTAAATAATACATTTTATTTTTTAAACTTCAGTAATCTTTCTGTGATATAAAAAATTTGAAATCTTTGAAAACTGCGTACTATCACCAAAAAAAGGCACTGCATATTTCTAATCTGATAACAATGCTGTAAGAACATCTGGGCACACTTAACTTCTTTGAACCCTTGGTTTTTATTTGATTAATAGTTGGATTCTGATCTGTGCGGGGTGAGAAGCGGCTCAGTTTAGAAATGTGTTGGTAAACCAAGACTGTAAAGAACTGAATATTTTGTTGTTATACCAATTCAACCATCTATCTGTCATGGTTAAAATGTGGAATGGTGGTTTCTGTGATGCCATTTGATTTTTATTTTGCCATTGCGTGTGTGGAATTCTGCAGGGAATTGTACACTGCCATTTGAGATGGAATTGTGTTCTTTCTAAGTAAAGCAATGTATACTTTACAAAATAATCAGCCTCTGTTTTACGTCTATTAAAATGTTCAAACTTAATATTGGTAACCTTTGAATTTGAACTGAGTAGTTAGATTTCAAGTGTTAAAGAAGGAACTGCAGATGCTGGAGAATCGAGGGTTACACAAAAAGCTGGAGAAACTCAGCGGGTGCAGCAGCATCTAAGGAGCGAAGGAGATAGGCGACGTTTCGGGTCGAGACGTCTGAAGAAGGGTCTCGATCTAAAACGTCGCCTATCTCCTTCGCTCCTTAGATGCTGCTGCACCCGCTGAGTTTCTCCAGCTTTTTGTGTAACCCCCAGTTAGATTTCAAGTGGGCTTTTTGAGATTTGGGATTGGTGGCACTCCAAGATTCCCAGCACTGCTGTACAACGTCCTGTTATTGTTCTCACAGCTGCTTTTCCATCCTTTGCTGTTGGCAATTTAAAGATTTGTAAGGTTGATCTATTTTTTCTGTCATTAACATAGCGGCAATGGAAATATAATAGATCATTGCCTTCAGCATAGAATTAGATCTATTGGCCTAACTCGTCCATGCCAACCAAGTCGCCTAACTGAACTATTCTCACTTAACTGTGGCTGGCCCATATCCCTCCAACCCTTTCCTACCCAAGTACTTGTCTACGTGTCTTTAAATGTCATTATTGTATTTAATTGCACTCTCCCACTTCCTCCCACAGCTCATAGCTTGTTCCATATACATACCATTGTCTGTGTTGATGGTTGCCTCTTGGGTCCCTTTTTAAATCTTTCCTCTCTCACTGTAAACCTATGCCTTCTTGTTTTAGACTCCCCTATCTCCATTCTCCAGAGATGCTGCCTGACCTGCTGAGTTCCTGCAGCACTTTGTGTCTGGCATTATCTTTACCCTGCTTTAGCAAGGAAGATATAATAAACTGGTATATTGTTCCCGATTATTCCCGCGAAGTAATTTGTAAACAGTTTTCTTCCATCTACTTTCAAGAATGTTCAATTAGAGTATTTATTTATTTAGCTCTACACGTGGTCAAAAGAATATTGATAAATGTGGAGCACATCTCAGAACATGTGGAAGAGGATGCATTGACTTGCTTTTCCTGTTTCAGCGGAGAAGAGCCCAAACCCAAGCCTCCTATGTTTGTGTGGCTCATTTGCACAGCTGGCCTGCGTTGAACACAGCCGCTTACAAGCCTGGCTGACAAGAATGACCCAAGCACCCCCGAAAGACTCTGACCAACTCGAGGTGGTGCAAGAAAACAGACAACTTTTGCAGCTTCTGACTGCGTGCATCGTTCGAGAAAACAGGTACTTTGTAGCAGAGCCCTAGGGAATGATTCAGCAGCAAAGGCTGTGCTAAAGTTACTTCTCATTATGCAGAAAAGGTGTAGTAAGAATATGGCTGAAAACAATAAGTACAGGCACTCCCTGAAAATATAACTGATGATCTAGTTACAGTAAATGAAAAGGATTCCTGTTGCTAATTTTTACTGCCCTGCAGCAATCAAACGGATATCATTAAAATCAATGGAAGAAGGGTCTCGACCCAAAATGTCACGCATTCCTTCTGCCTGTCCCGCTGAGTAACTCCAGCATTTTGTGTCTATCTTTATTGGAATCTAATATCTGTTAAGAATGCAACGGCTGGTTTGCTGCAGGAGGTCACTTAAGAGATTTACTTTGGAAATTGCCAAGGCAAATCTCTTATTGACATGTAAAATATTCTGCTAAATAGTGTAACATCCATTGATACTTTCAGGTAATTGAAAATAGCCAATAGATGCGGGATAACCTGATTCTGTACTACACAGGAAGACAATCAATAAATGTTCTTGTTAATTGACCCTTATTGACTTTGTCCATTTCGGACGTGTAAGAATCAATTTACGGATATTTCTTAGAAACGGAAACCCTTGCAAAACCTCAAGATTGCCTGTTGTTATATGCTTGAGGTATTACCAGTGGATAATATCAAGTGGTTAACTTGATGCTAATTTGTTGCCATCCACTCTTCAGCCAGGTTGGAGAAGGTGTTTGCACGGTGTTACTCAACACGCTTATTCCCATGGCAACAGAGATGTTGTCCAACGGTGATGGAACGGGATTCCCGGAGCTGATGGTTGTTATGGCAACACTGGCCAGCGCTGGGCAGGGAGGAGGACACTTGCAGCTTCACCGTGCAGCGGTGGACTGGTTAGGGAAGTGGTGAGTACCGCAGGATCATTCCATGGGTTATTGCAGTTAATGAGCCCGCAAAAGGGGATTAGGGTTCAATGACAAGTCCACACGAAAGGATGTTGGCTCGAACTTTAATTAAAGAATTTTGGAAAAAATGTTGGATGGTTAACAATTGGGGTAACATCTAGAAGGATTTGGACAATATTTACAGTATAATTCCATTTCTCTGATAAAATGGCATTCTTTCTTTTTCAGTAAGAAATATCTCTCCCAAAAGAATGTTCTCGAGAAAGTGGGAGCAAATGTAACACAGGGGAAGGTAAGGTTGCTTGTGTGAATAAGTGTGGTGAAGTTTGTGTATTGAAAGTAATCCCAATATTTGCAGAGATTTTGTTTTGAAATCCTGTCTCTTCTTCTGGAATTTCCCCTGAGTAATGATACGTGGGGTAGAGCATATATTAAGATGCAGATGGGGCCCCTGTGTTGTAGAGTTTGCTTGTACTCAGATGGTTTGACAATTCCTTTTGATGCTGGGTTTAACCTTTATCCTGCAGCATGTCGGTATGCTTGACTGTGCCTGCCATATCATGACTTATCTCGCCGATGTCATGAATGCCATGAGACAGGGCAGTGGGCAGGGATCAACACACGTACTGGTGGACGGTGAAGAAAGGGCGATTGAGGTTGATTCTGATTGGGTTGAAGACCTGGCTGTGGAAGAAGAGGACTCACAAGCAGAGGACTCGGTGAGTAGTTTGGCTAACTTGCTGGTGAATTGTAAAGTATGAAATAATATTGTCATGTAAACTGACAATGTTTTATCACAAAAGCAATCACTGGAATATTCTTTGTTCAAGGATGAAGATTCCTTGTGTAACAAGCTGTGCACATTCACAATAACACAGAAGGAATTCATGAACCAGCATTGGTGAGTGCATTGGCATTGTATTATCTTAGATCGTCTTCTTATCGAGTCCACACACAAGATTAGAAGTTGTTCAGCCAGAACTGAACATACTTCTCGGCATCTGCATATCTTCTGAACCTTCTGAATTTTCTAGTCGGCAGGGCAGTACTCTGCATATCGCCAACCTGGACAATTTTACGTTTTTATCAAGCCAATTAATCAAGCCAATTAACCTACAAACATGTACGTCTTTGGAGTGTGGGAGGAAACCAAAGATCTTAGAGTAAACCCACGCAGATCACGGGGAGAACGTAAAACTCCATACAGACAGCACCCGTAGTCAGGATTGAACCCGGGTCTCTGGCGCTGTAAGGCAGCAACTCTACCGCTGTGCCACCGTGACTGCTCGGTTCTTGCGCTTTTTGTGCGTGGTGGTGGAACGATTGGTGAAAACCACGACGTGAACGCTTTTCCTTGACCCCATTATCTTAGATGATTGTTGCATTGTATTTTAGTGTGCAGAATATTCATAGATTAGATTCATGGCACAGCACAGAAACAGACCCTATAGCTAAATGCATCCTAATTGACCAAGATGCCGATCAACACTAATCACAAGGACTGAGATTGTCCTCTGTCCTGGTTCCAATCTATGTACCTGTCCAAAGTCTTTTCAATGTTGCAATTGTACATACCACTGCCATCTCCTCTGGCAGCTTGTTTAAAAGTTGATGAAAAGTTGTTTCTGTCACTGTGGTACAAGAAGTCATTCAAGTAGGAAAGGAAACTAAACCTATGATATCAAAGTTCTGCACAATGTACAAGTTATTTAAATTGTAGACTTATTGAAACATCAAAACTGCTGTAAAATAATGAAAGCTGGGAATTAAGTCCATCCTTGGATGAGGAAGATAAAAATGGACACAATCTAACTTCTTGTTTCAGGTATCACTGCCACACTTGTAAAATGGTGGAAGGAGTTGGTGTTTGTACCATTTGTGCAAAGGTCTGTCACAAAGATCATGAGATTTCTTATGCCAAGTATGGATCATTCTTCTGTGATTGTGGAGCAAAGGAAGATGGGAGTTGTCAGGTATGTAGTAAATAAAGTTTATTTTGAAGGGTAGTAGGACACTAAGTTGGTGTATTACAGATACAAGGTACTGCAAATGCTGGTTTACAAGAGATAAGACCCAAAGTGCTGGAGTTACTCAGCGGGTCAGGCAATATCTCTGGAGGACACAGTTAGGCGACGTTTCGGGTCAGCTCTGAAGAAAGGTCCTGGCCCGAAACATTGCCTCTCTATGTTCTCCAGAGATGCTGCCTGATATGTTGAGTTACTCCAGCACTTTGTGGGTTTTTTTGTTTTACAGAGCTTGCTATTAGTATTTCTGGTGGATAAATGTGATAGATAATTTTAAGAGCTTTTCCTGTGCATTTCCTTACTAATGTATTTAAAACTAATGTTATTTCCTCAAGCTGATCTGTGGACTCAGAACCTCACTTTTGTTCGAAAGATTGAATGCCACAGGTCCTTTGAAGGTTAAGGCTCACAAATAAATTATGCACATTTATCTGACGACAACAACCTGAAAGGGAATTCAAGATCTATAGTTGACTCAGTCTCAGTATTGGGAAACTAACCAAGAGGCACAAAGCTGGATTATATTTGAGAACATGTGGGAAAATTGAATTTTCATGGTTACTCTCGTGTCAGTGTGCGTGCTGCTGCTGAAATGATGTTTTAGGAGAGGGTGAAGTACAGAAGGATGGTGGGATCATGTTGAAGGTAGAGGACAGGGAGGTGACCATATACCTGATTTAAGCAAGGTTCAAGAGGGCACACAGAGGCAAGGAAATCATTCAACAAGAAGAGAATATGTCGAAGAAAAGTATTGAGGAAAAAACTAATTGTGGGAGTTTGAAGATAATGAAGGGGATTGGTTATCATATTACTGAGGCTTGCACCATAAAAAGGTCGTTCACCGTTGAGGGGTTGTTTGTTACTATTCCCCAGTCACCATCCTTACTGATTCTTCCTCAACTGATTTTAATTGAGATTTGTCTCTTCAAGACATTTCTCGATACCATTTGCAACTTGCTTTCACATCGTGTCAATCGTTTCAGAATCTGGAGAATGATACAGTGCGCGCAGGGTTCTGTTGAGGAGAAGGAGCTTTATCAGTCATGTCATCGTTCTGCCATAAGGTGGTGACCTATCTAAATACTCTTCCGACTAACTGGTACGATCTAGTTCTCTGGTGAATGACTTCTGAGAGTAGAATTAATTTTCTCCAGGAATGTCTCCAGTCTTTCTTCCAGGGGATTGGTTATCATATTACTGAGGATTGCACCATAAAAAGGTCGCTCACAGTTGAGGGGTTGTTTGTTAAAATGCCCAAAGAGCATAATTGGAAACTTTTATATTGTTTTCAATACACTTGGGGTGCAGGGAGCTTTTGGGCTAAATAAAACTTTAGAACACCTTGCATCTTGAAGACCTGTGATATTTATACAGTGCAGCTCGCAACTATGAATATAGATAAGGAATATACAAAGTTCTGGAGTAGCTCCGCGGGTAGGAGAATCTCTGGAGGAAATGGAGAGGTGACGTTTCGGATCAGGACCCTTCTTCAAATAGATAGGTGACGTTTCAGGCTGGGACCCTTCTTCAGACTGATTTGTAAAGGGGGAGGGAGAAAGCTAGAAAAGAGGTGTTGGCGGGACAAGGTCTGGCAAGGGGTGAGGAGGATTTAATTGATGGATGGGTGGAGTAAGTAACAAAGGGCAGAGATGGAAAGGAGACAAAAGGGTTTCGGATAAGGAGAGAATAGATACCAATACACATTGTTAACAAGTTATACAAGTTCTGTCTGAAAAAGGGCCCTGCCCCGAAACATCGCCTATCCGCGTCCTCCAAAGATTCTGTCTGACCCGCTGAATTACTCCAGCATTTTTTATATTTTTTTGTGTGCCAACCAACATCTGCAGTTCCTTGCGTTTACAAGAACACAGATAAGATTGACAAGTGAGAGCCACTTGTTGGTTGGGGGGGGGCGGGGGACGTTAGGCTGGCAATTTGAAGATAACAATTACATTATTTTTCTGGGTCTAAGGGCAGATGTTTAATATAATTTCCACAGGCTTTGGTAAAGCGGAGTCCAAGCAGTGGAATCAGCTCCTCCATGAAGGAATCATCTGCCTTCCAGAACGAACCGCGTGTCCCAGAGAGTGCCCTGCGACATCAGAGCTCGTCTCCAGCAGATAAATGCAAGATGATGAGTGCAGATGGCAAGACCTGCGAGGATGACAAGCCAAAGAAGAGCACCTTGTGCAAACAGATACAGGGCTGCAGGGAGGAGCTGCAGACCCAGGTGGTGAGTACTGATGAATGACCTCAAGAGGTTCAAATCTCATTCATGCAGCATAATTTATTGGTCAAGCAGTGGCAATTGCTGGTGGCCGTCTGGTTTTTACAGGCCATTCTTGGAGTTATAATCATCCAGCACGAAAACATGCCCTTTGGCCCAACTCATCTATGCTGACCAAAATATCCCATCTAACCTAGCCCTATTTACTCGTGTTTAGTCCATATCCCTCTAAACCTTTCCTCTCCACATATGTATCCAAATGGCCTTTGAATGTACTTGCCTCTCCTACTTTCTCTGGCTGTTTGTTCCAAACATCCACAACCCTCCATTTATATTCTTGTGCTATGCTTAGTGCAATTCTGAGGAATTTCAAAAATAAGGGGAAAAGTTTCAGAAGAACTCAGGAGCTTGTCGAGTAAAGGTAAAAACCTGAATGTCTTGCTCATCTGTGCTGCGGAGGGGTGGGTGGGAGGAGTGGTGGCTGTTGAATGGGAGTAGTTCTATGATCAGCGCAGTTTCCTTTTCAGTGTTTACAAATGAAAACTCTTGGAAACTGCACGTCATCATGAAGCTTGGAAGGATCAGGGCCACTTGTTAAATAGTTCCATCGTGTTTCAGCTCACAAATCGAAAGCCCATTTATATTGAAAGGTGCCTGGCGGCCAAGACTTTTGTTCCACTAGTGGAGAAAAGAAGAGAGAGATGATTGAGTTCACGCCAATGACGGCTCAGTGTGCCCCTCTCCACAGTCCTAATGACCTTTCAGCTACCATTGGAATGTTTCTGATAAATCCTCTTCCACCATCATAGCAGTGATTTACTGTAATCAAACCCTTCATGATTTTGAACACGTCTTTTGATTCACCTTTCTTCAACAAATTCATTTTCTCTACTTTTGCCAAAAGTCAGTTGAAATCACATACTTTTCTGGACATCCCATCAACCTATCCAGTGTGTTGCATTCTTCTCAAGTGTTTCAAGAATTGCTCACATTATTCCAGCTGAGGACTGACAGTTGCTTTCCAAAGTTTAGGATTTGTTTAAATAATTTTTACTTTCATAAAGCGATACAGCACAGAAATGGGCCCTTCAGCCCACCAAGTCCATGCCAACCATCACTGTAGATTGGGCAGGGTAGGAACAATTGTTTAACAGAACAAAGTTTAATGCAAAGGAGACACAATATGCTGGAATAACTCAACAGGTCAGGCAGCATCCCTAAGAATATGGGTAGGTGATGTTTCTATCCTAATGTTTAATGATACTAAGTTGGACTCCCAGCACATTGGCATGCACAGGATGTTGCAATGCCTCTCCTGTCCGGCGTGATCAGCTGCAGTAACAAATATGGTGTTGATAGCAACGAGGACTCACCTCGACAGATCAAGGCTGCTGTTTAAATTGAAATTTGTGAATCTCTTTGTTGTTTACAAATGCTCAAATTCCCTCAGGTTTTATCAAATTCCCTTAGGTTTTATCAAAGACCTTTGTCATATGTCATATCAAAATTAACTTAAAAAAACAACACTTAAAACAGAAGCATGTATGCTTAATTTAAAACGAACACCAAGCTTTATTGGCCGCAGGGAAATCTGCAGAGGGTTGCCTGGGACTGCTGAGGTCTTGTGGCCAGTAGCATCTGAGCACATTTTTAAGAAGTTAAATTTGTTAGATATTTGACCTTAGAGATAGTGGAGAGCTTCAAATTGGGCTGAAAACTAGACTGCGAATATTCTGTCACTAAGCTGTTACAGTCGCAAGCACCACATGTCATCCCAAATGACTAAGCTTTGTTTCTCTTTCATTTCACTTAGGCTGGCTGCTCCACTGCTGGGTTGGTCCTTGACATGCTTATCTTCCTAATGGATGCAATACAAACAAACTTTCAACAAGCCTCAGCGGTTGGCAGCAGCAGTAGGGCCCAGCAGGCGCTAGATGATCTGCACACAATGGAGAAGAATATGGAAATGACTGACCAGCTGATGGTACGCCCTGGAACTGGAAATGGAGTGTTGAGGGTTAGAAAGTGTTTGGTACAGTAATTGAGTATATGCTGAATAATGTAAAGCTGTGCGTTATGTAAGCTGTGTTGTCCCTCTGTAACGTGCAGTGAAATATACCCTTGTATCCAAATTCAAGCCACATGGTGCAGTGCCACAGTGCTCATCTTGAACCATTTAGTTTTCATAGCAGGTCCTTACATGTCACCATGCACACAATAAAGTGAAATACATGAGGATGATATTTTTATAAAATAACCAGCAGAAAATAATATAGTACAAGATACTGATTCATGAAGTAAATGTCTTGTGTGAAATTGAAGCATGAGCCATCCTTTGCATCATAGCTGCACCACTCAGTTCCTGTCACCATATTTTTTGGTGCCTTTTATCTCCAAAAATAACAACACACAAGGAACTACTGACGACTGAAGGAATAACGTGTGACTGTCCAAGTACATATGAAATATTGCAAAGCAGGATGTGGCAAAGTAATTGCTTCTGTCATTCAGAATATTCGCAATGTTTATTTTTTTAATCAACTGGGGTAGAATAATTTTTTTGAATTTTGATTTCTGTTAATTTTGTGTCTTAAGCTACATTTATTTGCTTCAGTAAGTTGCCGCTTTTTCTTTTTTCTTTTGCTGTTTTTTACTGGAATTATTCATCTTGGGTCTTGGATGTTTTGATGCTCCTGACAGTATTCTGGTCTTACAGGTTCCAACACTGGGCTCTCAGGAAGGGGCCTTTGAGAACGTACGGATGAACTACAGCGGCGATCAGGGACAAACGATCCGTCAGCTGATCAGTGCACACGTGTTGCGCCGTGTTGCTATGTGCGTCCTTTCCTCTCCCCATGGACGCCGACAGCACCTCGCAGTTAGCCATGAGAAAGGAAAGGTACGTTTCACTGTCACCTTCAGTTTTAACGCCATTTGGATCAGTTTATAATCATTTATTTAACGTCAGCAAAGACTCCTGGTGCACACCACTGTGTACTATCCTTTAGTCCAGAAAAACTGGATTTATTGGCAGCAAAATCTTTCTCTTTAGAAAAAAAACAGATACAATATAGTCAACTATTCCAGCCATCCCTGTGTCTCAGGCACATGCTGTCAGGGTAGGCAATGCCTACCCTGACTAAAATTATGAAATGGCAATTATTAAATATAAATAGTAAAGGCATGGGAGAATTATGCCTATCTCCGTGCCTTTCATCCGCAGCACTTGTAACACGCGAAGCTCTGTGCAGCCCACATGCCGTCAGTTTCAAGGGAAGCTGAAGGCAGCAGAAATTCTGCCTTTGTAACACTGCGCAGGCGCAGCGCCAGTTTCTTGGCGGGATTTTCAAATATGGATTGCCATTATTTTAATAGTATCTTAGGAAACAAAGAGTGAAGAATGGACTTAATGTACCAATAACGTGGTAAGTGCATTTCTTGGTGCTTTATGTTTTTAATGCTGTATTTCCCGGGGTGGGGGGAGAGCTCCGTTCACAGTGTTTGGTGAGTTTGGCGTTGTGAAGGAGGGGATTGGGGTCAGTAACCCACTTGCCACGCTCCGGTCTGAGTGCAGGGAGATGAGACTAGGTGAGAATAAGTGTTCGGCACGGACTAAAAGGGCCGAGATGGCCTGTTTCCGTGCTGTAATTGCTATATGGTTATATTGTGGCCGGGGAGTGAATTAGCTTGGGTGGCTGTCGCAGCACTCCGGGCACGGACAGCAGAACTGGCCGCCACTTCCGAGGAAGGAAGCAGCTCGGGTGACTGTGAGCGGCCGCCGGGACCAGACAGCAGAACCGGCTGCCACTTCAGCCCCTTCTGCCGGCCCGCTCACCTCTGGCAGTGCTCTCCGTCTGAACATCTCTCACCTGCCGCACGCTGGCCGGCTTCCCGCAAATCTTTAATTTCCGACAGCGCATTCACGGGACTAGTTGAGGTTACTTGGCTGTGGGAATTTAAGGATTTGCGGGACGCGGTTGACATGCACGAAGCCGGCGAACGGCAGGTGAGAGATGTTCAGACGAAGAGCACTGCCAGAGGTGATCAGAAGGCGCTGAAGGGCAGCCGGTTCTGGTGTCGGGTCCCGGCGGCCGCTCGCAGTCACCTAAGCTGCTTCTATCCCCGGAAGAGGCGGCCAGATCTGCTATCCGTGCCCGGAGCGCTGCGGCAGCGATGAGTGAGTTACTGATATGATCGTCGACCCTCTCCTTCTCAACACTTCTGCCTTCTCGCATCTTTAACCCCAGGTGCAGACTCTCCACACACTGTGAAAGGAACTCTCCCTCCAATTGGACCCTTGAATTAGTATTGTCATTCAATAAGATAACAACTGATTCAATGTCCCGATGTGCTCCCATTTTTCCCACCATCTATCCACCTGCCTTCCTCCTCCATCCCCCACCCATTCAGTAATTAAAAAATGAAGGAGATTGAGAAGCCTTGGGAAAATTGAATTGTTACTTATTTTTTATTTGTTACTAAGAGAACAATCTGCGCATGCGCGGTTTAAGATTTTTTTTTAAAGCGGGCTGACTGCCTACCCTGAGTAATTACTCACGGCACGTGCCTGCTGTGTCTATACATTGATTATTTTTTTTGTTCTCTAGTTGACCACTCTCTTTTTGTTTGTCAATTACATGTCAGTGTTGCACCTTCATCTTCTCATAGCCACTCCTTTGTTTCACTTGAACTTATTTATTTTCTATCTGCTTTACGCTGAGACCAATTAGATAAATTCCGTAGTATTATTTCTGTGTAACTTTTCGTCTTTTGTAAGCTTCACATGAAATGTACTATCTTGCACTGAGCACCAGACAAACATTCCAAGCTTAACGCTAGCAAAACCAGCACACGTACTAGAGACATAAAGTGACACCATCGAATTTCACACTCGTCAAGTTCCAAATTTTTGTAACTCATTGAAGCTGCATTCTGATATCTTACTGATACAAGATTGTTGCCAGTTGATTGGAGACAGTTGGTGTAGGTTTATTGTGATCATGTGTAGTGAAATAGTGTAGGCATAGTGAAAAGGTTTTTTTGCATGCAGTCCAATTTCAGATAATATTACACATAAATACAATCAAGCCAAACACAAGTATAATGGATAGAGCAAATGGGAAGATACAGAGTGCAGAATATAGTTCTCGGCATTGTGGCACAACAGTTCCAGAGACAAAGTCCATTACCTGCAATGGTGTCGATGAGGTTTGGTCAGTACCCTAGCTTATGGAAGAACCATCCAGAAGCCTGATAACAGTGGGGAAGAAGCAATTCCCGAGTTTGATGGCGAGTCTGGTTGCTGGGGAGGAGATTGGAATTACCCAAAACTGTAAGTCAGGCTCAGACGAATTCTGATTTTTCATAGTGGTGTCAAAAATGTATTTGCAAAATGGACCGTCAGATAAAAAACGTGGTTTCATGCCTTTCCTCCTGTTGCAGATCACAGTGCTCCAGCTATCAGCTTTACTCAAGCAGGCTGACTCAAGTAAACGGAAACTGACACTAACTCGACTTGCCTCAGCTCCAGTTCCTTTCACTGTTCTGAGTCTGACTGGAAACCCATGTAATGAAGATTACCTTGCAGTGTGTGGACTGAAGGTAAGTGATACCTGGAACATTTGGCAAAACCACATTACATAATAAATTTGTTTAGAAAACATAGTATCCTTTATCTGATTTTGGCTAAAAAATTGTGTGAGATGATTGGCTTCATAAGAAGAGGCATAAGAATACAAAAGCAAGAAAGTCCTATTAAATCTTTATAAACTCCTTATTAGACTTCAGCTGGAATATCAGGAGACATTCAGAATTATCATAGCATGTTATTATTTAGAACGTCCACGTAAGAGCACTCGGCTGTTGCCACTGACTGAAAAGTAGAAGTATCTCAGTAGTGATGTCCAGAGGAAAAAGGGTGAAAACTTGTCAAGGAGAAGGTTGCATTGATGGGAATGAATGAGTGTGTGGCTAATTGGGTATCCCTGTGAGTAAGCAACACCTTCTCTGCTGTGTGATATTGTATCATTTTAATTTTAATGCAGATCCGAATGTGTGTCTTAATATACGTCAATCACGGAGCAATAAATCAACCTTTATGTGTTTTGCTCTTCAGGATTGTCATGTTCTCACATTCAGCAGTTCAGGATCAGTCTCTGATCACCTTGTTCTCCATCCGCAACTCGCCACCGGTAACTTCATCATTAAAGCAGTCTGGTTGCCAGGGTCACAAACAGAACTTGCGATTATAACAGCAGATTTTGTCAAGGTAAGAATAGAATAGCAAGTCATGTTGTTTAGTTGCTCTACATTGCTCCTACACTGCCTCAAAATGGGGATATGTCTTTGGTTGCCAAAGTTTATTTATCCCAATCAGATAGACATTGCTCGTTTAGTAACTGGAAAATGAAACTGATATTGTGCTACCCATTGTGATTCAGGCAGCAGTGGGTCAGATATAGCAAGAAATACATGTAATAAAAATATATTATGCCCTACAACAGCCAACCTTGTAAGGAATGAATGCAATATTAGTTTATACGTTGAAACAGCACTTGATAGCGCATTTGAATATTGACCCTGATGTGAAAATAGTACTCAATGCAGTGTCCTTTAAGAGAAAGATTTATATTTGTTAGCCATAATTATTTGCCAGCTTTGTGCCAATTGGCCTCCCTCTGCTTGGGTAGTACAGGGAGCAGTACAACACAAGAACAGGACTTTCCCCCCTGCAATGTCTGTGCCGAACATGATGACAAGACCATCTCTTATCTGTCTGCATATAATCCATGTGCCTCCATTCCCTGCATATCCATATGCCTATCAAAAAGTCTCTTAAATGCCACTATCATATCTCCCTTAAACACCTGCCCAGTCAGAGTGTTCAAGGCAATTACCACCCTCTGTGTAAAAAAAAAACTTGCCCTGCACATCTTTAAACTTTGCCCCTCACTTTAAAGCTATGTCCTCCAGTATTTGACTTTTCCATCCTGGGAAAAAGGTTCTGGCTATCCACCCTATCTACGCCTCTCATAATTGTATTTATTTCTATCAGGTCTCCCTGCAACTTCTAACGTTCCAGCGAAAACAATTCAAGTCTGTCTAACCTGTCCCTGTTGCTAATTCCTCTAATCCACGCATAATTCTGGTAAATCTCCTCTGCACCCATTGCAATACTTCCACATCGGACGCGAACAACGCGCCTTACTCCAAATGTGGCCTAATTATAGTCTTATAAGTGAGTAACCATGATCAGTAAGTTATGAATATTGGATAGATTCAGATAGGATGTCTGTTCAAATAGAGCCAAAGTGGGATATCATGTGAAGACAGGCCCTTCAGCCCATTGTCCAAGCTGACCATAAAATACCCATTTACAATAATCCCACGTTAACATTCTTGTGTTTCTCCTGAAAATGCATGTGGAAATCAACTTTTTAAACAAAAATTTAATTTCAAAGTTGCTTTAAATTAAACCAGATGATTTTTTGAGGCTCTCGCAGCACAAGTAGTTCCTATAGAATATTATTAAAGATGCACTGTGAAGTTCTTTACCAATTGTGCTCTAAATTTCCTGTTCACAGGTTTATGATTTATCCACTGATGCCTTGAGTCCAATGTACTACTTCCTTTTGCCAAGCTCAAAGATTCGTGACACAACATTTCTGTTCAATGAGGAAGGGAATAGTATTATTGTCGTCATGTCTTCGGCGGGTTATATGTACACACAAGTGATGGAGGAAGCCAGCAGTGCTCAGCATGGACCATTCTATGTCACTAACGTGTTTGAAATCCTGCATGAGGATCTGAAGGTTTGTACACAAATCATACTCAGTTTTGCTTCCAATTTTGTGATATTCTCAAATGGTCACGGTTGGATTTGAACTCACATTTTAAAAATTCGATCTGGTTATGTAATCTTCAGTCAAAGCACAAAGTGCTGCAGTAACTCAGCGGGTCAGGCAGCATCTGTGGATGAAATGGACAGGAGGGTGGGGACCCTTCAAGGCTTTAGTCTAAAGTGGAAGTCGACTCGAAACGTCGCCTTTCCATTCTCTCCAGAGATGCTGTCTGATCTGTTGAGTTATTCTAGCATTTTGTGTTTTGATCAGGATTCCACATTTGCAGTTTCTTTTGACTTTATATAATCACTGAACGTCTGCAATCATTTTATGGAAGTGTTAAATGCACCCTGGTTGTAAATGTTCATGATACTTAAAATTTTAACTCAATGATTTAATTGATGTGTCAATGTACACACCCGGACATGATCCTTTCTCCTTTCCTTTCTAGGATAGTAATGGGCAGTTTGCAGGCGGTGGAGTCTCAGTCTTCTACTCCCATGTCCTCCAGATGCTGTTTTTCAGTTACAGTCAGGGCAAATCCTTTGCAGCCATGTTAAGTCGCACAACCCTGGAAGTGCAGCGTCTGTTCCCAATCAACCTGAAGAGGTGAGTGACAAGCAAGGACTATCGCACACAGAGGCTCGTGACACTTGGGGACTGTCACACAGGGCTGACACCTGCGCACTGTTATAAACGAGATGGTGATCGAACATCTCTTTCAACAGCTTCTCAGATATTGGGATCTTCTCAGCTTTTATACTATATATGTCATCTAACAATAGAGTGAACTAACAGAGACGTTTACAAAATATTAATAAAAAGCAACATTCTGTAAATACTGGAAACCCCAAGCAGGATAGATGGCATGTACAGGAAGTGCAGGGAGGTTAAAGATTCTGTTATAGCATCTTGATCTAAAGAGCATAAAGTCGAAGATAAATGCAGCATATGATGAAAGAATGGCTTGACTGGGCTTATATTCACTGGAATTTAGAAGGATGAGCGGGGATCTTATAGAAACATATAAAATTCTTAAGGGCTGGATGCAGGAAAACATTTCCCGATGTTGGGAGCGTCCAGAACCGGAGGTCACAGTTTGAGAATAAGGGTTAGGCCATTCAGGACTGAGATGAGGAAAAACGTTTTCACCCAGAGAGTTGGGAATCTGGAATTCTCTGCCACAGAAGGCAGTGGAGGCCAACTCAGTGGATGTTTTCAAGAGAGAGTTAGATATAGCTCTTAGGGCTAATGGAATCACGGGATATGGGGACAAAGCAGGAATGGGGTACTGATTTTGGATGATCAACCATGATCATGTTGAAAGGCGGTGCTGTCTCAAGGGGCCGATTGGCCTACTCCTGCACCTATTTTCTATGTTCTAGATTTCAATAAATGGGCTCCTCTGCTGGCAGAAACTGTGCCGGCCATCATGCCCCTATTTACACTTATCCTGCCCTAAGCTGTTTATTCCTCTTCACATTGCCATCAAATGCCCCCAGATTCTGCCAATCACCTGCGAGTTCAGAATAACTTACCCTGGCCAGTTAACCAAGCAAGCTGCAGTGCTTGGGGTGTGGAACAAACTGGAAAATCCAGCAGTGACCCATGTGGTCACGGAGAAGGTACAAACTCCACGCACACAGCACCCGGGGTCAGGATTAAACCCAAAGCAGCAGCTCTACTTGTAATGCTGTTGCATCCTCCTCCACCACAATCTGCATCAAATATATCCATGTACATCTTCTCCACATTCATATTCAACTTTAAAGGCATTCATGACCATTGATGATAAATGCACCATTTTGAAGGCTTGGTGGTTGTACCTGAGTTTGTCTATTTAGATCTCTACCTCTAACTCCTGCTTCCCATCTTCTTTGTTTCCTCCTCCTCTCTCTCTCTCTCTCGCTCTCGCTCTCGCTCTCGCTCTCGCTCTCGCTCTCGCTCTCGCTCTCGCTCTCTCTCTCGCTCTCTCTCTTGTTTTCATTACTTTCCTCCTTTCCTGCAGACTTTGTTTCTCATTCTTTATCAGTGATATTAAATTGGAAAGCTCTTCTGGCACACTGTCACAAATGGCCTACTCTCAAATAATTTCTTTGATTTCACATCCTCTCCCAGCGTCTCTGTATCTTCTGAAGCTCTCATCCCTCCACACGTTTCCTCGTATGAGTCATCCAGCTATGGCTCCTCAATTGACGTCTTTCCTCCTGGCAGATTTCTTGCACACGCCCTTCACCTCCAGCCCGGCCTCTTAACTGAAGAGCCATCAATCGAATTGAAAAATACAGCGTAGAAAATGGTCCACCAAGTCCATGTTGACCGTTCACACTATTTCCACATTATCCCACATTCGCATCCACCTCCTGCTCTCTTGGTGCAATTTACAGAGGCCAATTAACCAAAGTCAGGATCGAACCCAAGTTACTGGCACTATGTGGCAGTAGCTCTACCAGCT
Source organism: Raja brachyura (assembly GCA_963514005.1). The sequence continues at coordinate 29,115,665 of OY740811.1, forward strand.
GTGCCATTGTCCCTTCCCTAATTTACTTTCCTTCACTACTTTCCATGTGTAAGTTGTTTCTTATAATGTTAGAATAATACAGCTTGAACAGGACCTTTGGCCCACAATGTGCCAAACATGATGCTGAGTTAAACTGATCTAATCTGCCTGTAGAGGTGTATCATGACTTCCTTACTCTTAGGTGCCAGTATGATTCACTTGTTCATATTTTTATTGCTTTATTTTCCCCTCTAGTTCCAATGGTGGTAGTGGGAAGACAGTTCCTGCCTTATGCCAGTGGTCAGAAGTGATGAACCATCCAGGTCTTGTTTGCTGTGTCCAACAAACCACCGGAATTCCACTAGTTATTATGGTTAAACCAGACACGTTCCTTATCCAGGAAATAAAAACCCTGCCTGCCAAAGCCAAGGTCAGTGACTGTCTTGCTGAAAATGTATCCGGTAAATCAGGGCTCGAAATTAGCGGTTGCTCGGGTGCCAATGGCAACCTACAGTCCCGCCGGGCAACCTAAAAGCCATGCCATTTTGCCCGGCTTGGCAAGCAAACGGGACACCCGCCTGCCATCCGTGTCCGGGTCTCGGCTCGGCGCTAGCTCTCTGCTCTCGGCTGCGCTAGTTCTCTGCTCTCAGCGCTAGCTCTCTGCTCTCGGGTCTCCGCACGGCCAGCCGCCGAGCACATCATCGGCCGTGGTTGTGCGCGTGTGGCACTGCCACGGCAACTGGGCGGCATTGGCCACTTTCTCCCTCCCTTTGCATTGTGGGAGTTCTGGCCGCCATTGCTGTCCGGTCGCTGCCTCACCGTGACCACTGAAAAACAACGCAGAATTACTCCCTGGAGCTGGAGTAACTCCCTGGAGTAAGTCTTGCTTCTTGGTTTCCTGGTCCTCCAAAAATATTCGAAATGGAATTTAAACTGGTGTTTAAAATATTCGAAATGGAATTTAAACACCACCACCAAACTCCAAACTCTGGAAAAATAACAGCCTATTGCATTTTATCTGTTTATTTATTGTGTATATATATGGTCTATAGTATATAGACACACTGAACTTTTATCTCCTGTTCTGTATTATGTTTACATATTCTGTTGTGCTGCAGCAAGCAAGAATTGCATTGTCCTATCTGGGACACATGACAATAAAACTCTCTTGATTCTTGACTTGGACTTAAGCAAAAAAGGGTTCTTGGGAAAAATAAAGCTACCTTAAATTTAGTTGCGTCTGGATGGTACCTATGGTAGGGTGAAGACTATTCCATGCTTTAATTGTGCGGGGGAACTCCATAGAGCAGCCAGCATCTCTGGATAGAAAACATTGGGTGATGTTTCGGGTAGAAACCCTTCTTTACATTTCCTCTGGTTTTAGTGTTTTTAGTTTAATTTAAAGATACAGCGTGGAAACAGGCCCTTCGGCCCACCGAGTCCACGCCGACCACCGATCACCCGTACTATCCCACACATCAGCGACGTAGACACAAGACATCTGAATTTCCCCTGAATAAGGGGATTAATAAAGTATTTGTTATGTTATGTAAGCCAAGAGTGTTTAATTCTCTCGCGTCCCAGTTAGAACAATGAAATCCTTACTTGCAGTAGCACAACAGAATATGTAAACGTAGTACTCTGTAAACAATGTTATAAACGAGAAAACAAAACTCCGTACAGGCAGCACCCATATTCAGGATCAATTCCGGGTCTCTGGCAATTTTAGGCAGCATATTTATGGCCAATGTACTGCCCCAATAGCCTTGAACGGAATTAAAACATACAGTAGCTGTGAAGGGGGACATAGCGTCACTTAGAGATTTAAGACTGAAAATGGATATTCTTTTTTTTTAGTAACCAACGTATAACTCAACGTATAATTTTTTGTTTGTTGGAAAATAAAATATAGTGGCACAGTTGGTGGACTTGCTGCCTCACACGGCAGAGATCTGTGTTCGATCCTGTTCTCAGGTACTGCCTGTGTTGAATTTGCATATTCCTCCCACATCCCAGAGACACATTGGCTTTGTAGGTTAACTTGTCTCTGTAAAATTGCCCCTAATGTGCAGGGAGTGGGTGAGGAAAGTGGGATAGCAGAACTTGCGTGAATGGGTAGACAAAAATGCTGGAGAAACTCAGCAGGTGAGGCAACATCTATGGAGCGAAGGAAATGGGTGACGTTTCAGGTCGAGACCCTTCTTCAGACTGATGGTGGGGGGGGCGGGAAAAAGGAAGGAAGAGGCGGAGACAGTAACCTGTGGGAGAGCTGGGAGGGGAAGGAGGGAGAAAGCAAGGACTACGTGAAATTGGAGAAGCCAATGTTCATACCGCTGGGGTGTAAACTACCCAAGCGAAATATGAGGTGCTGTTCCTCCAGTTTACGGTGGGCCTCACTCTGGCCATGGAGGAGGCCCAGGACAGAAAGGTCGGATTCGGAATGGGAGGGGGAGTTGAAGTGCTGAGCCATCGGGAGATCAGGTTGGTTATTGCGAACTGAGTGGAGGTGTTGTACGAAGCGGTCGCCAAGCCTGCGCTTGGTCTCACCGAGGTTGATCATACGCTGAATAACCATATTTTTGTTTGGAAGTGGAAAGAGATAATATAAATTGCATTCATTGCAATGTGTAAAACGAGATGAGATACTGTACTGTAATTTTGCTGCATGTCATTGTGGTGTATATCATGTCTTGATTGGTGAATATGTTTAGTTTGTGACTTTATTTGAAGCAGAAATAATATGTGAATGCTTCATTGACCATAATTCCGACTGGTAACTATGCACTTCGTCCGAGCACATTATCCCACGTGTTATGCAAGCCGTCTTAAATGACCACCTAAACTGTCATTTGACAACCTAAAAAGCTGCCGAGGTTGCCCGGCTGGCTACAGGGAAAAAAAGTTAAGCGAGAGCCCTGTAGATAGTATAAATTGGTTCAACAGTACTTTATTGTCATATGTACCTCAATGCAGTTCTTAAAAAATATTGCGTCTTTGGCCTTCAAGGCTTGTTGTATGGTGGCAGCACTAGATTGGTGCTGCAGGGGCGGCCTGTCATGGCAATGCTGTTGGTGTATTAGTGCAGTTTATTGCAGTACAATGTATTGATGTACTGGATAAGCAATCCAGCGACGACCTCTCTTTAATTTCTGCCTAAGGACTAGCCTTAAATTGTCTTTCCAAACAGTCTTTCCACGTGAGGCAGAGGTTCACTTGCACCTCCTCCAACCTCATCTACTGTAAACGCAGTTCCAGGTGTCAACTTCTCTACATCGGCGAGACCAAGCACAGGCTTGGCGATCGTTTCGCTGAACACCTCCGCTCAGTCCGTCTTAACCTACCAAATCTCCCGGTGGCTCAGCACTTCAACTCCCATTCCCAATCTGACCTTTCTGTCCCGGGCCTTCTCCATTGTCAGAGTTTGGCCCAGCGCAAATTGGAGGAACAGCACCTCATATTTCACTTGGGTAGTTTACACCCCAGCGGTATGAACGTTGACTTCTCTAACTAGATAGCCCTTGCTTTCCCCCTCTATCCTCCCCCCCCCCCCCATTCTCCCACTAGTTTTACTGTCTCCAACTACATTCTATCTTTGTCCCGCTCCCTCCCCTGACATCCGAAAGGTCAGCCATTCCTTCTCTCCAGAGATGCTGCCTGACCCGCTGAGTTACTCCAGCATTTTGTGTCTACCTTCAATTTAAACCAGCATCCGCAGTTCTTTCCTACACAAGCCTTAAATTGTCCTTCAGCTCAACCGGTGCACAGACATCAATGCCCTTCGAGGCTTACTGAGGATTGCACCTTGTCATTTGTGTTACCAACTGGGGATGTGCTCTGAATTATTCTGAGATATAGTAATTGTGTTTCTATAGGTGTAAAATACACAGACCTCTTGAGAACAAACTCAGTATAGATTGCTTTAAATAGACCCAATGTAACTCAATCTACTAAAACCAGATAATCCTAAAACAAGTCTGATATTCTTCCTGAAGTGACAGAATCAACCAAAGTGCTACTGTGCATCAATAAATTTGGCCAGAGTGAACATTTCTCCATGGTTATTTTGTTTAGATTCTGCTGCCAGTTTCAAATTCCACATTTTGTGACATATTTTATGTTGGCAGTTAGAGTTGATGATATACTGACCATTGGAATGCATTGAGTGCTTTTAATGGTCAAACGGCAGGGAAGGAAGGTCGTCAGCTTTCCTGTACAGCTGAGCCGCATTTGCAATGAAGCATAGCAAACTCTCCAAAAAATAATGAAATCTGAAATAAAGGTTTTCAAATTAGTCATTTCCTATGCAGCAGCATGACATATGACTGCCCAAAATAGTGAGGAAAAGGATGAATAACAAAGGACAGAAAAACCAGGTGCTTGAGCAAACAATCAGTTTGTGTTTATAATATATCCAAATGTTTCCTATCTTTTCAGTTTCAGTGAAAAGCCTCCAACTAAAGTGTTGACTTGTCCTTTCAGTGCTTCCCAAAGGCTCTCTACATCTACATAGTAGCCAAGCTGTGCAGAACAGCACTTTATGAGCTTTAATCCAAGCTGAGAATACTTTGGGATGATTGAATTACAGAAATGATAATCTGGCAGTTGGCTATGCATGTGTAATATCTCTTGCTGGGTATATGTGTGAATGTGAGTGGAGACTGCATTACTTTGTGCATTTTCTGTGTTGAAGCGGGTTTTCAGTGACCCACACTGTCGCTTGCTGACAGCTTATCAGAAAGCAACTGCTAATAAGATGGCGCCACTTCATGATAAATCATGTCAGCTGCTTTTCATTTTGCTATATATTCCTGTACCGTCCCTCTCAATTGTTCTTGCCATCTTCAAAGGTCAGCAAAACACGAGGAAAGATTGTCTCAAGCTGCTTGTTGGGATAGCTGAAGCCATTTTTTAAATGGAAGTAATGTCTGACAAAGTTATAAGAGGAAGGGAGTTCAAGTCCAAGGGAAGGCATGACGTGCTCCGACTCTGATTTCTTGCATTTCTGTGGGGAGATCCTACACACTGGCAAAGGCTTGTGTAATTGCTGTGATAAATGTGGGCAAGAACACGCCTTACCCACAATAGCTGAATTAACAACAAGCTGAACTATGTAGCTTTACTGGCTCTCAAAGCTTATGAAGGACTACTTCCTGGCACTATGGAGGATAAAAGCTGACCGTTTGGCCCATTGTCTTTAATTCAAATTCATTTCCAATCCACCAATATTGTTGTAGACAGTCTGGGACTGAGCCGTTTTGTTTATGCCACCGTACGCACGTACAAGAACTTTAAACCACTTAATATATGAAACAAAATATACGTTTTCACCTCTAAAATTCCCTTGTTCCACCCCTTGCTTTTGAAGCATTCAGCTTTACATTTGTTCTTTCTGGAATTGACTATTGCAATATTCGCTGGCTGATGTTCCACTTTCTACCCTTGGTATACTTGAGGTCATCCAAAACGTAATTGATTTATTTTCCAGTCTCGTTTGTGAATGTGATCTGCATTTATCATTCGTTATACAACACCTCCGTCTTAAAATTGTAAATCTCATCTTTGGTATCCTCCATAGTCTGCCCCCCCCCCCCCCCCCCCCCCAGCCTCTCATCTCTTTCCACTCAACAATCTTTTGATAATTGTTTTCCAAGTAGCTCCTTTTAAATGTAGCTAAATTGACCAAATTTTTGCTGATTGTGCCTCTAGCAGCAGAGGCACAAACTCTGAAATCCCTTTACCTTTCCTGCCATTTTGTTAATGCTTCATTGACCATTAATGTTTGGTCAATTGTTCTGAAAGTATCAGTTTTTGGCAGTTCTTTGTGTACATTAGAATGTTTTTACCACATTAAAGGTATTCCATAAATGTGCTATTGTTGATCACCTGCACCTCCTCCAATACCTTACATGGTCCAATATAAAGGCTTCTGCTGATAAATGTACATATTATTGCAAAGATTGAGCAATGAGCGAAAATAATTCCTGGTAGAGATAGTTTAGGTATTAAGGGAAATCTTTATCTCCAAATTCCAAGCAATATATTGTGCGTCCAGAGCATTTTCTAATTTTACCTTAGATTTCCATTGTATGAATTTTATTGTGATTACAAATACTTCCATTGAATTAATGTAACGCAAAACTGGAATAACTGCAATGCTGGAATAACTCAGCGGGTCAGACAGCATCTGTGGAGGAAATGGATAAGTGGCATTTTGGTTCGGGAGTTGAGCTCAAGTCGGGGGTCTCCAAGTTATTGTAAAGGTTGTTCAAAAGCTGATTGTATATAATTGTAACAATCAGGTATTCTAATATCTCTGCACTATTTGGGGAAAGATGCGAAGATACGGGAAATGTTCTGCCTGCTTGCTAATTACAGCGAATGGCCTAAGAGTACTTGATTATGTTATTTAGAATGTAAATGGAAAAGCCTCAAATTTGGAAATATGATCCAGAACCAAAACGACAATTTATTATAAATGAAAGGCAAGCTATTCTCAGCTAGAGGGACAATATTGGTGATACAGTGGTTTGCAAAAGTTTTCATACCCCTTGAACTTTTCCACATGTTGTCACGTTACAACCACAAACGTAAATGTGTTTTATTGGGATTTTATGTGATAGACCAACACAAAGTGGTGCATAATTGTGAAGCGGAAGGAAAATGATACATGGTTTCCAAATGTTATTACAAATATAAAACTGAAAAGTGTGACGTGCAAAAGTATTCAGCCCCCCCGAGTCAATACTTTGTAAAACCACCTTTCGCTGCAATTACAGCTGCAAGTCTTTTGGGGTATGTCTCTACCAGCTTTGCACATCTAGAGACTGACATTTTTGCCCATTCTTCTTTGCAAAATAACTCAAGCTCAGTCAGATTGGATGGAGAGCATCTGTGAACAGCAATTTTCAAGTCTTGCCAGAGATTCTTAATTGGATTTAGGTCTGGAATTAGGTCTGGACTTTGACTGGGCCATTCTAACACATGAATATGCTTTGATCTAAACCATTCCATTGTAGCTCTGGCTGTATGTTTAGGGTTGTCGTCCTGCTGGAAGGTGAACCTCCGCCCCAGTCACAAGTCTTTTGCAGACTCTAACAGGTTTTCTTCCAAGATTGCCCTGTATTTGGCTCCATCCACCTTCCCATCAACTCTGACCAGCTTCCCTGTCCCTGCTGAAGAAAAGCATTCCCACAACATGATGCTGCCACCACCATGTTTCACAGTGGGGATGGTGTGGGGATGGTGTGTTCAGGGTGATGTGCAGTGTTAGTTTTCCGCCACACATAGCGTTTGCATTTAGGCCAAAATCTTCAATTTTGGTCTCATCAGACCAGAGCACCTTCCTCCACATGTTTGCTGTGTCCCCCACATGGCTTGTGGCAAACTGCAAACGGGACTTCTTATGGCTTTGTTTCAACAATGGCTTTCTTCTTGCCACTCTTCCATAAAGGCCCGATTTGTGGAGTGCACGACTAATAGTTGTCCTGTGGACAGATTCTCCCACCTGAGCTGTGGACCTCTGCAGCTCCTCCAGAGTTACCACGGGCCTCTTGGCTGCTTCTCTGATCAATGCTCTCCTTGCCCAGCCTGTCAGTTTAGGTGGACGGCCATGTCTTGGTAGGTTTGCAGTTGTGCCATACTCTTTCCATTTTCGGATGATGGATTGAACAGTGCTCCGTGAGATGTTCAAAGCTTGGGGTTTTTTTTATAACCTAACCCTGCTTTAAACTTCTCCACAACTTTATCCCTGACCTGTCTGGTGTGTTCCTTGGGCTTCATGATGCTGTTTGTTCACTAATGTTCTCTAACAAACCTCTGAGGCCTTCACAGAACAGCTGTATTTATACTGAGATTAGATTACACACAAGTGGACTCTATTTACTAATTAGGTTTACTCTATTTACTAAATACTTTTGCACGCAACACTTTTCAGTTTTTTATTTGTAAAAAAATTTGAAAACCATGTATCATTTTCCTTCCACTTCACAATAATGCGCCACTTTGTGTTGGTCTATCACATACAATCTCAATAAAATACATTTACGTTTGTGGTTGTAACGTGACAAAATGTGGAAAAGTTCAAGGGTTATGAAAACTTTTGCAAGCCACTATGTCTGTTGAAAAATTAATATGCAACCTCAAATGAATTTATTTTTAAAATGCAAAATATCAAGAGAGGGGCAGTAAAGGTGAAACTGTTCAGATCTGCTAGTAAACAGAGACTTGGGAAAAAATATTTGAAAGACCTTCCCTTCTGCAGTTTTGCATTCTTGTCCTCTTCTGTTCACATTCTAGATTCAGGATATGGTTGCTATTCGCCACACGGCCAGCAATGATCAACAGAGAACCACCATGATACTTCTATGTGAGGATGGCAGCCTGAGAATCTACATGGCAAACGTCGAGAACACATCATATTGGCTGCAGCCTTCCCTCCAGCCAAGCAGCGTCATCAGCATCCTGAAACCTGTTCGCAAGCGCAAAGCTACAGCTGCCAGTAAGTGTTTACTCTCAGATGCAATCCCCTGTTCAAATAGAAGGGAACTGACAGTGATAAGTATGAGTAGAAAGATGGCAAGGGAATTGCCTGTGGAAATGAATGCACTGCCTACTCAAACTGAGGTTCTCACTTGTTCAAACCTTTCTGCTGGAAATGAGAACGATAATCTCCTTTACAGGGCTCTTTTAGAAATTTGGGATTTGAGATACAGCATCGAAACGGGCCACGACAAATTATCTTTGATCATCTTTGAGGAGTTAATCTCCATTGCTGCACTGATGAAAAAGTCAGAAGAGGAAGAAAAAATGATTTGTTTTGATTGTGAGCTATGTACTTGGATAATCTCCGGAGAGACCTGATGAAAGGCTAATGTGTTGATATGTAAATTTGTAATTTTACTATTAACATTCTATACTTCAAAGATCACCACAATAATTTACAATATAAATATATCTTTGAGCTGAATGGATTAATGTAAAACGAGTGGATGGAAACATTTTGCACAGATGTTAGTCACAAAGGAGAAATGGAATTTATTTCTGAACAAAACATTTAACAGTACAGCACAGGAACAGGTCCTTCAGCCCACATTGTCTTTGCTGAACATGATGGCAAAATAAACTCATCTCCTCTGGCTGCACATGATCCATGTCCCTAGATTCCCTGCATATCCATGTGCCTTTCCAAAAGCTTGAGTGTAAGATGTTTATTGATAGCATCCTGCATCACTGGTTTATTACTGATGAGTTTCCTTTGCTGCCTTTGTTCACAGCTACACACACCTCCAGTCAGGTTACATTTCCAATTGATTTCTTTGAGCACAACCAGCAGCTGACTGATGTTGAGTTTGGGGGCAATGACTTGCTGCAGGTGTACAACATGCAACAAATTAAACATCGGCTGAACTCCACCGGCATGTACGTGGCCAGCACCAAGGTACGTCCACCAGATGGCACCCACTGTTACTTTCTGAAGATGCCGTTAGTTATTTTCAAAAAAGAGTTCCATTTTAATGTGTTGATATCTTGTTCACTATTTAATTTTTCAAGAAGAGATCAGAGGTGCAATCTCATTACATAGATGGCATTGAATATAACACAGTGCACCTCTACGTATGAAAATGAAAAGTGTAGGTGGTGAGTTCTGCAGTACATAGTCTGTGGCACCTTCTCAACTAGGGCCATCTTTTTGAAAAAGCTGCCCAACTAATCTAGCTGCTCTGCTCTTTCTCCATTCGTCTGCAGTCCCCATCTTCCTTTTCAAGAGTCCATCCAGTTCCCTATTGAAACTTCATACTTCAACTGCTTCAACATTTATCCAGAAAGCACTCTTCAGATCACAACAGTGTACCAAGTTTTTGTTGTTGTTTTTTTAAAGCTGCTCCTCTCGCCTCTGGTTCTTTTGTCAAGAGTCTTAATTCATTGTCTCCTGGTTACTAACTCTGTTGCTTGTGGATTGATTTCATTATTCATTTGATTTTTTCATCAATATTTTGATGTTTTGAGGAGGGAGAAAAAGTATAACTAGCCAGGAAGATGGGGACTGCAGGCGAACATTTTGCTTCCGACAACAATTTAAGTTGATTGTTTATTGAATACATTTGATCATAAAATTGTAACTGCACAATAATCACACATAACTAAAATGCCCCTTTAAGTCTGCTTGGGATCCTTTTTCATTCAAAGGGGTGTTGATTATATCGGAGCATATTTGGAGAACTATGACCGGGAAATTCTGAGACATCATACTTAGTTGCTGTACAAAAGAAAGTAGGAGCGGGAGCAGACCGCTCAAGCCTGCCCCTACTTTCAATAAGATCATGGCTGCCTATGCTAACCTTGACTTTCCTTCCAACTCAATTCCTCCCCCAGTCCTCCCCTAACTCAATTCTCAATCTTTCAAATACTTATCGATCTCCACTTTAACTATATCTAATGATCTGGCTTCCACCACTCTCAGGGGTCGAAGAATTTCAAATAAGAAATTTCTATGCATTTCAGTTTTAAGTGAACTGCCCCTTATTTTGTCACTATGTCCCTTATTCTCCCATTAGTGAAAATATCTCAGCATCTACTCTGTCGAGCCCCCTTTGGATCTTACATTTATTTTAATGCTGTTAGAGCATTTTTAATATGTTGTTTGTGGTTGAGGTAAAAGGGATTTGGTATGAATGCATATTTCCCTGCTAGTTGTCAGTCTATGCACAAGAAGAAGATAATCGGAAGATGATAAACATAAGTGTGTGGCTATATTCGTTTTGATTGATACTTGGAATCTGTACATTACTTTGCAGCCAGGTGGATTCACAATGGACGGTGTCAACAACAATGCCACCATGGTAATGACGGGGATGCGGATCCAAGTTGGGACTCAGGCGATTGAGAGAGCACCGTCCTATATCGAGATTTTTGGTCGCACAATGCAGCTGAACATGACGAGAGCTCGTTGGTTTGATTATCCATTCACACGTGAAGAGGCACTGCAGGCTGATAAGAAATTAACCATTTTTGGTAAGTGGAAATTAGTTGTTGATGTTGGAATCTTGAGCAAAGCACAAATAGCTGGAGAAACTCAGCAGGTCAGGCGGCATCTGTGGAGCAAATTAACAGACGCCATTTCCGGTCGGGCCCCATCTTCTGGGGAGAGATAGCTGGAAAGGAGAGGTGGAGACGGGACTGTTGATTGATTTCATTATTCACTCAATTTTTTCATCAATATTTAGATGTTTTGAGGTGGGAGAAAAACTATTACTAGCAAGGAAGATGGGGACTGCAGGCGGCAAACGTTTTGTGTAAATACATGGTTTCTGACGACAATTTTAGTTGATTGTTTATTGAATACATTTGATCATAAAATTGAAACCGCATAATCACACATAACTAATTGACCATTTAAGTCTGCTTAAATGACAAGGGCTGGAGGTGAAATGGAGACAAGGGGTGACAGATAAGGTGAGAGAAGAGTGAAATGTAAAGCCAGAGTGAGATATATAGATGGAAGGGGACGGGGGGAGGGGAAAGCGGAGGGGGATAGAAAATAAACGAGGGATAGTGTACTAAAGAAGGAAAAGAAGCAGGATTGCGGGTGGGTGGGAGATAGTGGGAGAAATAGGTGCTCAAGATTTCTATATTGGTGCACAATGTTTCTCTCCTTGCACTGGCAGGGTTTGGTGAAGGCTGCTTATATTTAAGCTACCATTCTAAACCTGTTATATGTTTGATTAGCTCGGCCCATTTTTCTAATTCCTGATCTGAGTGCACATTTTTAGAATTACTTTTAGGAAGTAAGTCGATTTCCACATTCTGCTTAGAACATTAATCGAGAGTGAGAGAAAATCATTTTTGTTCGTAGAACATAGAAAAGTACAACATAGGACCAGACTCTTTGGCCCGCAATATCCATGGCAAACATGGTACCGAGACAAACTAATCTCATCAATCCTTCCTTTCTTTGCCTATGTGGCCATCTAAAAGCCTTTGAACCGCCACTGTTATATCTGCCTCCAGCACCAGCCCTGGCAGCGAGTTCCAGATACTCTCCACTCTGTGCAAACAAAAGACTGTCCCCACACATCTTCTTTAAACTTTATCCCTCTCAACATAAATATATGCCCTCTCATCTTTGACATTCCCACCCTCAGTTCTTAATGTGTTCATATATTTTTGTAAATAATTATCTCCTAATTTTTACTCTTATAGTTGGTGCATCGGTGGATCCGGCTGGGGTTACAATGGTCGACTCCATAAAGATCTACGGGAAGACAAAGGAGCAATTTGGGTGGCCCGATGAGCCTCCAGAGGATTTCCCTTCAGCCTCTGTGAATAATGTCGTTGCTCCGAGTGTCAGCCAGAGTAACACCACAGGAGAAGTGGACTCAGTCACTCCATCCTCCACCAGTGGCTCTGTCCTTGAGAGGTAAGCATGAGCTGGACTCGGTGAAGTTGTGTGAATTGCATACTGACGTCCAGCTCCTGATTGGTGATGAACAAATGTTGAACGGTGAACATACATTGACAGCATGTAATATAAGATTCTATGGGATAAATTCCAAAAATATGTTTTCTTGCAGCAAATTGTAGACTCCAAATGGAGAGAACTTGGCAAGGCTGATTAAAACAAAATAACCATTCTCGAACGTGGAGAATGATTTTGTTCACCTTCACGCATTTGTTCTGTAATCAGAGTCGAGTGTTCTAGAATGCCTTTTTTTGCTGAACCGTATGTGGCTTTCATGCAGAAGCTTGTCATTATAGCATGATATCAGGCAGTGTCTTGAGCTTACAGTTCCGGCTTGGAGTCGATTGATGCATTTTTATTGTTTCTGAAGATAGTGGAATTAGGAAGTAAAACCTGGCAACATGCTCTGTTCATCTGTCCTGCCCAACAGCTCCTTTCTACTAAGCTATGGCTCGCTGTCTATCTCTGCACGTTTCTGTAATCTCTGTCCATTTATGTTAATCACATGCGCAGTTATGTGCTGATTTTTTGCATTAGACTGTTTTCTTTCTCTTGGCCATGCTCGGACGCTTCTTCCTGCCTCTTGCCTGTTGTAAAGTCTTGCTAGTTTTTTTATTTACACTCTCAACCAATTTATAAGTCCATCCCTACTGCCCTGCGTTTCTTTGCCACCTCTTCCAGTTTGGATCCTTCTCAATAAACCTTCAACTGTTTTCTCTGCCTTTCTTGGCTTCCTCTAAAGTTCCGTTATTGCTTTCATAAAAACAGCAACTCCAACTGTCTCATACTTATAACCCATCAGCGTTCTCATCTAACTTCAACCCGCTCACTGTTCCACTAGCTGTATTCACCACATTAATTTTCGGCAGATGAACAATAATTGCATCTGAGCAACTTTAAATCTTCAGTGACCACCTCAACTGAAATAGTGTTAACTAAAACCTTTAACAATATTGGTAACATCAGCCCTCCTCAAAGCTACCTTCATTGTAATTAAATATATGCAGTTGCTGGAAATCTAAAATTAAAACAATGTGCTGGAAATATTTGGTTAACCAGACAGCATCTGTGGGAAGAGAAATAGATTTAACTCTTTAAGTCAACCATGCCTTTAAGCTATGGAGTTGGTCAACTTTTCATCTTGCAACCTCAGATTTTAAAACTCTTCTGCCTTCATTGAATCCTGTACTATCCCTTTCACCCATCTCTCTGTTCGTCACATGCATACAATGGCTTCCACTGTGTTTCTCATCCTTACGTTTAAATCCTTGCACATCCTTTACCCTTCTTAACTCAGCGATCAATTGCATACTTCCCTCGAGTATATATTTCTTCTTTCTTTCTTCTCTCACTCTCCATAGTGTATAGGCATAGGCATTATCCTCATGTGTATAACGTCCCCAGATTGCTCCTCCACCCATTGCACAACATTCAGTCTGTGTGTCTTTGAAAACTAGATCAAAGCTTTGGAAACTCTGCACCAAATCTGCTCATCTATTAACCACATCCTTTTCATCTTCCTCAATGTCTCTTCCTTTTGACTTAGTAGCCACATCTGAGCGGTTACATCTCTGAATTACTGTAGTCATTTAGTAATGCACTAGTGGTATATATTTGTGGCATTAATGAAAGAGTAAATCTACAGATATGGCGATATCTGTAGTTCAATAAAAAGCAGTTTTTTACTACTCTAAAAATAGTGCTTTTTATTGAACTGTGGGACTTTATAATTCCTTAAAGCATTGATGCCAACTCAATCTTATCTGTAGGTGCTTAAAGTAGTAGTAGTAGTAGTAGTAGGCCCCTCTCGGTCATGACTGACCATGGGTGATGCATCCAGGTTGGATGCAAGCCTGGGCGATGTCAGATGGAGGACAGGCTGTTGCCCATGCAGCACATCCCTCCTCCACGTCGCTGATCGATCCAAAGGAACAGCAGGGCCGTTACAGTTTGGCACCAGCGCCGTCGCAGGAGCTGCAAGAGCGAGGTTGTAGACAATGACGAACTGCCTTAGGGGCTCCGACTCCGGATTTTCTTGAGGTTTACTCCTGGAGCCTTTTCCATGACTGGATATGGCCACAAGGCAGTTTGGGTTTTAAATCAGTTTTCACTCTCCTAGGACTGCCTTCCCAGGCTGACGAGCCCCGTCTGCCCGAGACCCGTGGGGGCAGGAGCGTCTACCTTCCCCTGCAGGTCTATAGCACCTGCCAGGTGCTTAAAGTAGATTTTGACATATTATATGAAAAAAGTCTGCACATTATTCGCCAAGCAAGATTTCAATTGCTGGGAGCTCAGCTGAGGCCACTTCAGTTGGGGTTTGGAGATATGACCATCATGGGAAGGTGGAATAGGGGAATGGGTAGAGAAAGCCAGAACGGTTTACTGGCAAGAATGTGGTCAATGAAGTGTTTGGAATGTCACCATATCGATAAGACTTTTACATGACCACTTTGGAAAGAAATTTTAAATTACTTTCTCTCTTGGGGATGTGGGGATAATTTGACAGCTGAGTTGTTAGTGGTAAGCATGCCATAACTTTAAATAAGCAATGTATTTCCTGAGTGTTTTGAGCCTGTATAATGTTACTTTGCACTGAATTGCAATGATTTTTTGCAGTTTGCAGCTGTTGTTCTGGATCAGGCAGGATTGCTACAGTTATAAATACCTCAATGTTTTCCCAACTGAAACCACCTGGTTTAACACCAGTCCTTTCTACTCAAAATGGAAAGCCATTGTAGTTTTTAAGTCTCCAGGGTGTTTCGCATTCTGAGAAATCTCCTGGAGTTTCACTACAAAACTGCAAAGTGTAAAAAGTGTATACGTTTGTGCAGAATGAATGAATTCCCAAACCTACAAACAATGAAATGGATGGGGAGGTGTTGGCATAACTGCAAAAGGAAATGGTCTCCATCTTGCATTTCATTTGTCTGTTGCATTTTGTGCTGTGTGCTGAAACAAAGTGTTTCATAGCAAACACTTGCATGACTCCATCAAAACCTCTGCTGTTTCTGCATGCCAGGCTCGTCATCTTTTCTTTCTGCTTTTTTCTAAAGTGTTATAAAGAATTGTGTTTACTTCATTTAAAGTTCTCATGTGGTGTTCTTTTCTGTTATTCCTTGAAAGTTGTGAAACTGAATCCCTAAACTCCTTAGACCGGTTAGTATCCCTTCTTTCTCTTTATGCTGTTCTCTTTTCTGATCATGTTGTCGTTTCTATAACATCAGACTAACTAAAGTGGCAGTAACAATACAGATGTTTGATCCTTTGATTGTGAAGTGCTTTTCAAAGTAACATTAATTTAATCGTGTTCTTGGGTTCAATAAACCATTTCCACTCATGTCATGTGTTTATGGAATCAAAGTCGGCATGGATAACTGCACATTGCTGGCTGGGTGAATTCTGTGGCTCTACCTCTAAGTAGGATGTATCTAGTTTTTAGAGTTTGTTGTTTAGGTCTTTGAGGATCTATTGACGGTGCTCTTTATGTGACTGCACGTGAAGTCTTTAGTTATTTTATGTTAATGACATGGACAATAATTTGGAAGAAAAGTTCTGTATTTTTATGTGATGCCAAAAGAAATGGAAGGGGATATAATGAAAAATAACGTAATAAGGATTTGCAAAGATTTATGTTTATTACTTTATCAGAGTAAAACTTCGGACATAAAGTTGATGTGGATAAGAATAAAATAGGAAAGCAAGGAATCAAAAGAGAGAAAGTGTTCAAATTGAAGAATGAGGAGCATTCTCATTCGTTAAAATGGTCATCAGTAAATAGAAACATAGAAAATAGGTGCACGAGTAGGCCATTTGGCCCTTTGAGCCTGCACCGCCATTCAATATGATCGTGGCTGATCATCCAACTCAGTATCCTATACCTGCCTTCTCTCCATACCCCCTGAACCCTTTAGCCACAAGGGCCACATCTAACTCCCTCTTAAATATAGCCAATGAACTGGCCTCAACTACCTTCTGTGGCAGAGAATTCCACGGATTCACCGCTCTCTGTGTGAAAAATGTTTTCCCCATCTCGGTCCTAAAAGACTGACAGAGGCTGAAGGGAAATCCTTCTGGAGGCTCATCGGGCCACCCAAATTGCTCCTTTGTCTTCCCGTAGATCTTTATTGAGTCGACCATTGTAACCCCAGCCGGATCCACCGATGCACCAACTATAAGAGTAAAAAATAGGAGATAATTAATTACAAAAATATATGAACACATTAAGAACTGAGGGTGGGAATGTCAAAGATGAGAGGGCATATCTTTATGTTGAGAGGGATAAAGTTTAAAGAAGATGTGTGGGGACAGTTTTTGGTTACACAGAAAGACTTCCCCCTTATCTTTAAACTGTGGCCCCTTGTTCTGGACTTCCCCAACATCGGGAACAATCTTCCTGCATCTAGCCTGTCCAACTCCTTAAGAATTTTGTAAGATTCTATAAGATCCCCCCTCAATCTTCTAAATTTGAGCGAGTGCAAGCTGAGTTTATCCAGTCTTTCTTCATATGAAAGTCCTGCCATCCCAGGAATCAGTCTGGTGAACCTTCTCTGTACTCCCTCTATGGCAAAAATGTCTTACCTCAGATTAGGAGACCCAAACTGTATGCAATACTCCAGGTGTAGTCTTACCAAGACCCTGTACAACTGCAGTAGAACCACCCTGCTCTTATACTCAAATCCTTTTGCTATGAATGCTAACATGTTCGCTTTCTTCACTGCCTGCTGCACCTGCATGCCTACTTTCAATGACTGGTGTACCATGACACCCAGGTCGCGCTGCAACTCCCCTTTTCCTAATCGGCCACCATTCAGATAATAGTCTACTTTCCCGTTTTTGCCACCAAAGTGGATAAGCTCACATTTATCGACGTTATACTGCATCTGCCATGCATTTGCCCACTCCCCCAAACTATCCAAGTCACCTTGCAGCCTCCTAGCATCCTCCTCACAGCTAACACTG
Organism: Raja brachyura; assembly: GCA_963514005.1. Next base: position 29,133,060 of record OY740811.1, read on the forward strand.
CCCCCCAGCTTCGTGTCATCCGCAAACTTGGAGATGTTGCATTCAATTCCCTCACCCAGATGATTAATATATATTGTAAATAGCTTTGGCTCCAGCACTGAGCTTTGCGGTACCCCACTAGTCACTGCCTGCCATTCTGAAAAGGACCCGTTTACTCCTACTCTTTGCTTCCTGTCTGCCAGCTAGTTCTCTAGCCACATCAACACTGAACCCCCAATACTGTGTGCTTTAAGTTTGCATACTAATCTCGTATGTGGGACCTTGTCGAAAGCCTCCTGAAAGTCAGAATCTATCAGTTTTGTCTTTAGCTGCAGATAAAATCGGAAGTACTGTGAAGTACTGTGGTCATCTGAACAACTTGTTGCTCTGAAGCTCATGGAGATAATCCGTAGAAGTTTGCTCAGGATTTTGATAGACTGGACAAATTAGTGCCCGAAAAGACAAATTATTCTTTAAGGGTGGAAATACCATTTGACGTAAATGTTACATGGCTTTATTATGTTTGGAGACAAGGAACTGCAGATGCTGTAATCTTGAGCAAAGTACAAAGTGCTGGCGGAACTCACTGGGTCAAACATCATCTGTGAAGGGTGTGAAGACGGGTGTGACAGGTGAAGGGTGCGAAACGCTGCCTGGCCCATTGAGTTCCCTCTGACTGCCTCATTACTGACCTGAGGAAAATTCACCAAGGGCTGAAGTAACTTAGCAGGTCAGGCAGCATCTGCACCACAACATCACCTGTCCATTCCCTTCACAGATGCTGCCTGACTCACTGAGTTTCTCCAGCATTTTGTGTTTTACTCAAGGTTCAGGTGTCTGCAATTCCTTGCCTCTCCATCTGTGGGGGGAATGTTTAGGCAATGTTTTGGGCAGAGAAATTCTTAAATGCTGCTTGTTGCTTTGCATTGCATCAAGCACCTTTATACAGTGTCATTAATGAACATGTCTTCTACCTCTCCCAACAATGCGGTCAGCGGGAAGTAATGCTCCCCTTTCTCCTCAGGCTCGTGGTGAGCTCCATGGAGGTTCTGGAAAGCTGCTTCGTCGTCGGGTGCTCAAACGAAAAGGTTAGCTACTTGCCTTAGTGATATAGGTGAAGGAAGTGATTTAGACAATAGACAATAGGTGCAGGAGTAGGCCATTTGGCCCTTCCAGCCAGCACCGCCATTCAATGTGATCATGGCTGATCATCTCCAATCAGTACCCCGTTCCTCCCCATATCCCCTGACTCCGCTATTTTTAACAGCCCTATCTAGCTCTCTCGAAAGCATCCAGAGAACCTGCCTCCACCGCCCCCAGAGGCAGAGAATTCCCTTTTATGCTATAAATGAGGGGAGTTGTTTAATAATTACATTGTTTAATATAAGATTCTTTTGGTTTATTTATTTATTTTCAACTTGGTCCATCTCGTTACTGGCACAGGGAAAACATTTAATAAAATCTGACAATGTGCACTTTAACCACATGTGATTTTTTTTCTATTACAAATCTCAAATTGTGGAGTACAGAGGCAAATAAATAAATGATGGGTCTTTGTCCCAAACATTAGGGAGGGCACTGTACATTCTAAAAACTCAAAGCGATTTGCCCTTTTGAAGATAAAGAATGTTTTCAGTAACAACGTCTTTCTCAACAGGAAAAGAATAAACAGACAGCATTGGAACTGGCCACTACGTTGTTGTCAATGCCAACTCCTTCCAGTATTCAACAGCAAACTAAGGGTCTGCTCGCGAGTCTTCACAACAGCCGTGGCAGCTATCACAATCATAAGGTGACTTGTGACTCTCTGAATGTTTCACGTGCATGTGTGGAACCAGTCTGTGCGTTTTCCACAACAGGGCTTCAAGGCCAAGGAGTGAGGCTACCACAGCTTCCAATCTCCTGCCTTTGAGGATTGTAGTTCAAAGCGATATGCTGCAATGGGGGGTTACACAAAAAGCTGGAGAAACTCAGCGGGTGCAGCAGCATCTAAGGAGCGAAGGAGATAGGCGACGTTTCAGGTCGAGACCCTTCTGCAGACTGGTCAGGGATCAGGGAAACGAGAGATATAGACAGTGATGTGGAGAGATAAAGAACAATGAATGAAAGATATGCAAAAAAGTATCGATGATAAAGGAAACAGGCCATTGTAAGCTGTTTGTAGTGTGAAAATGAGAAGCTAGTGCGACTTGGGTGGGGGAGAGATAGAGAGAGAGAAGGAATGCCAGGGCCCGAGGGCTGAGGGAGAGGTGGGAAGGGGAGGAGGCAGCCAGGGTTAACAGAATTGAGAAAATTCAATGTTTAAGCCCAGAGGATGCAGACTCCCCAAGCGGAATATGAGGTGCTGTTCCTCCAACTTGCGGTGTTGCTCACTCTGGCCGTGGAGGAGGCCCAGGACCGAGACGTCTGAAACGGAATGGGAGGGGGAGTTGAAGTGCTGAGCCACCAGGAGGTCGGGTTGGTTATTGTGGACCGAGCGGAGGTGTTCGGCGAAACGATCGCCAAGCCTCCTCTGCAATCTGCAATGTTGTTTGCAAATATGGAAATACATGGTGGTCTTAAACTACCAGGCACCATGTCTCCTTGAAGCCAGTCTGCTTTCAAATTAGTGACGATATCAGCTGAGCTTCAATGGCAACATCTGTTTTAACTCATCCACTTAAATTGTTAACGAGGGGGTTAAAGAATAAAGCAGATTAACTTGTAGCAATGAATACTTTGTTTTTCAGGGGCTGTACCTAATAACAGAAGAGGGTTATGTGAAAGTAGAGCTTATGTTCTATTTGAATAACGTAATTACAGTATCCTTACAAAATATGTTCCTCCTTGTTCAGGATCAGGCTTTGCTGAATAATGCTGTGCAGATTCTAAATACTTGGAATAAAGATGGCCGTGATCTTGACCCAGAGGTGTTCCAACGACTGGTAATCACAGCCCGTTCAATCGCCATGATGCGACCCAATAATCTTGTACACTTCACTGAGGTGAAAGCATCACAGCCTGATAAAGGTGAGGTTGGATATGGGTAAGCTGAGAAGAATATTATAATTACAGGAAGGACCTTTCCCTCTCCGGTCATTCCTCCTTCTCCCTGTCCCCTTCGGACAGAAGATACAGAAGCTTGAAAGCATTTACAACCAGACTCAGCACCAGCTTCTTCCATTCTGTTATCAGACTCCCATTAGTTAGGATACTGTCCCGATTCTCCATCCGAACTCATTGCAGACCTTGGACTTTTTCTCTGGAAATGTCACACTACAATGCTGAGAAGAATATTCTGCACCCTGGTATTTTTAGTTTGGTTTAGAGATACAGCGGGGAAACAGGCCCTTCGGCCCCGAGTCTGCGCTGACCAGCGATACTCGCACATTGACTCCAGCCGACAGGCACTTGGGACAATTTACATTTTAATCAAGTATACAAAACCAAGCCAATTAACCTACAAACCTGTCGGTCTTTGGAGTGTGGGAGGAAACCAAGGATCTCGGAGAAAACCCACTCGGTGACGTGGATAGTGTACGAACTCCGTATAGACAGCACCCGTAGGCGGGATCGAACCTGGGTCTCTGGCGCTGCAAGCGCTGTAAGGCAGCAATTCCATCGTACTACCACTCGTGCCGCAGTTGATTAGGTAGCACACAAGCTTTCCACTTTACACATGACAATAATAAAGCTAAATCTAAATACAGAAGATTCTGGAACTAACCAGCATCACTGGAGAGAAAGGCTTGAACATGGACCTTGCATAAGAATTGGAAATTGATAAAATAAAAAGAATCTCTTAAAAACTGCTGGGAAGTGGGTTGGGTGATATAAAGGCAGGGAGGTGGAAATCCTTCAAGAGGGTCTCAACCTGAAACGTCACCCATTCCTTCTCTCTAGAGATGCTGCCTGTCCCGCTGAGTTACTCCAGCTTTTTGTGTCTACCTTAGGCTAATTGGTCGAACTAAAATGGTTTCCAAAAGCTGGAAATTGTTGAAAACTGACATGGTTCCAATGAATCATTGAAAGGGTAATGAGATTAAAGGACCATGAAGTAAGGAAAAAAGTCTGTGCAAAGATGCCCAGATACAAAACACTCATGCCATCATTGCACTCCTGAATTTGTATCAACCCTTTGAATCATTTTATTATTTCATGTTTCTTGGATCAATGCCTAACCAACTAAGTTGAAAGGAATTATTAGCTTCAAGATAGTTATGGATAAAGGCAGGGCTAGTTAAAATTCAATATTAGGGCAAGGCCAACGTTGATGGTATTAGTCAGGAACTCGCTCAAGTTAATTGGAACAAATTGCAGGAAAAAGAACATCCGGAAAGTGTGATGCTTTAAAAATGTGCTGACATTTGTTCAGGGCATGCATGTTCCTGTTGAGTGAAGGGCAAGGCAGGTGGGCGTAAGGAAGATTGCGTGACAAGAGAAATTGAGGCTCAGGTCAAGACAAGAAGGAGTCATGGGACAGGTATAGGCAGCTGGAATCAAGTGTATCCATGGAGGAATTTCGGGAACTGAGGAGCATGCTAAAGAAGAAGGAAATCAGGAGGGCATAAAGAGGGCAGGACATAGCTTTGGCAGATAATATTCAGGATAATCAAAAATAAATTTTATGTACATTAGAGGAAAAAGGGTAACCAGAGAAAGAGAAAGGGGGGGCTTCAGGAATCAAAGCAGTAAACTAGAGCATGTGAAGTCACTGGAGATGGGCAAAGTCCTCAATGAGTATTTCTCCTCTGTTTTTACTGTGGAGATAGACATGAAGACGGGATCTTGGGGCAGTCAATATTACGGTTGAGGCGGTATTGAATGTCCCATTGCGTATGAAGGTTGACAAATCTCATGGGCCTAATCAGATATGTCCAAGGACACTGTGGGAAGCTAGAGAAGAAATTGCAAGTGCCCTGGCTGAGATATGTCATCCTTAAATACGTTTGCGGTGCTGGAAGACTAGAAGGTGGCAAATGTTGTGCCTCTATTTAAGAAGAGCTGCCAGGAAAAACCTGGGAACTAGGCCAGTGAGTCCAACATCTGAAAGTTACTGGAGAGTATGCTGAAGGATAAGCTATGCATCCATTTAGGGATAAACAGCACAGTTTTATACATGGGAGATCGTGTCTCATGAATCTGCTTTTTTTTAAAGATGTATCCAAAAAGATTGATGAGAGCAGAGCTGTAGACATTGTACATATCAGCAAGGCATTTGACAAGGTTTTGCATGGTAGGCTGCTCTAGAAGATTAGATCTCATGGGATCCAGGGAGAACAAATCAACTGATTACAACATTTTCTTCATGGCAGGAAACTGAGGTTAATGGTGAAAGGTTATATTTCAGACTGGAAGCCTGTGACTCGTGGTGTGCCTCAAGGATTGGTGCTGGCCCATTGTTGTTTTGGGTTAAATAAAATAAATGCCTTTCATACAGGAAACCTACTGTACCAACCTGGTCTGATCTATGTACAACCCCAAACTAATAGTGACTAGGATGTCATTTAACATCGCTTTAAAATAGTCCAATATGCTGCTTAATTGTTTCAAACTATTACAAAGACATATAATGACATAATCTTGCAATCTTACATCTTTATGGAGTGGCTTTGTCACACACAGTACACCATCTCCTTCACAATAAACAGGTCTTGCCAGCACCATCCTTATTTGTTTAATGATTAATAACAATTTGACGCTGCAGATAAAGTGAAGCAACAGATATTAATGATGCCACATTCAGCAGAGAAAACAATTACTGTTTAATCTTTCTCTAGAAGGATCGGATGAACGAGAGCATGTCCACAGGGGTGCAGAAGCTGAAGGCTGCAGTTTTATCATGCAGTTAGTCACTCATTTCTGGAGACTCCATGCATCCAAACCTAAGAATGCATTCCTGGCTCCTGCGTGCCTACCTGGTAATTGTAATTCTGTCTCAATTTTAGATCATTATCTTGCAAATAAAATGAAAGTAAAGCACATTCACAATCGATAAAACATAATAGATGAAAATTTACAACCATAATCAGAGTTTCTAATGATTGACAGTTATCTTTGGAGCTTTTCTGAATGAAATATTATGTTGCAAGAAATAATATTTTACAGTTTTCTGTGTTTGCCATTAAATTGTAATATGCTGTGGCATCCTTAAAGACATTGTCAATAAGGACCATCGGGACTCTAATGAGTACATTGTAATTTTTTGTTGGCGCCAGATACATGGTGACTCTTTGCATACTTGGTGTATTGTATGCAAAAATAAATAATTTCACTGTACCTAGGTACATGTGAGAATAAAGTATCATTGATGAATATTAAAGAGTATATTTAATAAATATGGAGAGTTGTATAATATGGTTGTATAGAAATAACCAGCTTTGCATATGTCCCTTAACTATATCCATGTAAAATACTGCTGCACTTACTTTGCTTGCACTGAACTGCTTGTCAAGTATTGGAAGGTCTGTTCAATGTTAAATCACATTTCAGTTTTCATTTTCTTCTCTAGGTCTGACTCACATTGAGGCAACGGTCAATGCATTAATTGACATTATCCATGGTTATTGCACCTGTGAGCTAGACTACATTAATGCTGCTGCAAAGGTTTACATGCAGATGCTGCTGTGTCCTGTAAGTACCTTTGTTCTGTAGAAGCTAATGGGTGTTTAATTAACCATAGGTGGTCAGTTTTGCGGCTCTATTTTGTGGGATGTGAGCAGTCTGTTTGGAACTTGGTTAAAGATTAAATGTGAATATCAACAGTTGAATTGTTGTGAAATGCTATTTGCCTGTCACAGTCCGTGCTGGCTACCTGTGTAATAGAGCTTAACCATGTTTTTGTCTGGCCCCAGCAGTGTTTTGGATCTAATTAGTTTAAACTGTTCTCCCTCAGGACCAATCGGTGAGTTTTGCCTGTAAGCAGGCGCTGATACGTGTTCTGAGACCACGGAGCAAACGCAGGCACGTCACACTACCCTCCCCTCCCCGCAGCAACACTCCGATGGGTAAGGGACAAGCAATCTAAATAATAAATATAAATGCAATCTAATAATGTGCTGTGTAGTCTCTATTTAACAGAAATGTTGCTATTCACAAAACCCTATGTAATATTCACCTGGTCAAGAACTCAAATTATTTTTTAAAAACCCTTCCTGTTGGATTACTTAAGGATCAAGAAATTATCTATTTTAACATTCAGAAATGTTTTCTGCGCTTCTCATAAAAGACAATGAAGTTTCTTTCTACATGGTTTCTAGCTACGTTGACTCTTGAATCTTTTTGTACAAGTGCTGAGTAGAATTCAGGAATAAGTTGCACCAGGCCACCAGCCCTTGTATAATTGTAGCTGCACACCAGCATACTTGACCGTACGTGTTCTTCATCAGTGTTGTGCATCTGTGTTAATAAATTAACATTGGCCTTTTAGATTTTCCTATCAATGGAATCATGCTCTAAGACTTTGTATTAATGTTTATACTAAATGAATGGTTGATAGCTGTTGTACATTGGTGTGCAGTGACATTCAGTTCAGCGTGAGCAACTCCCTCCGTTTTGCAGGTGATAAAGATGACGACGATGATGATGATGCTGATGACAAAATGCAAACATCAGGAATGCCGGGCAGTGAAAATATCCGTCAGGAAAGTCAGGAACAAAGTGAAGTGGATCATGGAGACTTTGAGATGGTGGTAAGCGTCTTAAAAAGATAAAATATTTTTTTCCCGGCCAACGAAAAGATGAGATAAAACCCCAATAATAATGAGCAAATAAAGACTTTTCTATGTCTGGAAGTGTCTGAAGAAGAGTCTGTGTCTGAAAGAGTCTGAAGAGACCGAAATGTCATTTGTCCATTCACTCAGAAAATGCTGCCTGACCCACTGAGTTAGTCCAGCAGGTAGACACAAAATGCTGCAGTAACTCAGCGGGTGAGGCAGCATCTCTGGAGAGAAGGAATGGGCGATGTTTCGGGTCGAGGCCCTTCTTCAGAGTTATTCCATCACTTGTGCTTTGATCAAGATTCCAGCATCAACCATTCCCTGTATCTCCAGAGACTTCTTTATGCTCCACTCTCTCCTTTTACCAGTGTGGGTGCAGCTAAAAACTGCAATAAGTCTGCGCTTTACACAAGGAGCAGAATTGACTGTGAAAGTGAAACTGTAGCGGATAGCTACATTGCGCACACAGTGAAACTCCATCCTGTAATAAATGCCTGTCGTTCTCTTCACCTAGTGCTCGAACATTATGAAATAAGATTTGACACTAAGCCACAGGATGTTTGTCAGTATATGAGTACAGTTAAAAGTTTAAGTTGCATTAAAAGAGGATGTGAAGGGCAGCAGAGAGAGAAGGGTTTTGACCAAAAATGTCACCTATTCATGCTCTCTAGAGATATTGGCTGACCCACTGAGTTATGCCAGCACTTTGTGCCTTTTTTAGAAACCGAGTTCCTTGTGCCTGTATTCTAAGGCATTCTTTATTACCTTCCTTCAGTTCTAAGGCAGTGAAAGTGAGCATACTGAGACATTTTTTACATGATGCTGCTCTGATTAAAATTATCTTCTTATGATCCCTACGATCATGATTAATCCTCATTCCCTCCTTCCCAGTCGGAATCGATGGTTTTGGAGTCGGCTGAAAACGTGACAAACGGAAACCCGTCCCCTCTGGAAGCACTGCTGGCAGGAGAAGAGGGTTTCCCTCCAATGCTGGACATCCCTCCAGATGCTGATGATGAGACTATGGTGGAACTGGCAATTGCTCTCAGCCTGCAGCAAGATCAGCAAGGTACAGCACGTTTACACCCATCCGTCAGCAACGGGAACACAATGGAATTTGGCTAATTTGTAAAGGATTGAATAGAACAAAAATAAGTTTCCTAATCTCCATTTCAAGGAACTGAAACGGTTTCCCTTCTAAAAAGCCATACATGTTATAAATTCAAAACAAGAATGAAACTGAAAACAAATTGGTCTGCTCCATCTTCTTTAAAGTGCAGTAAATTTGAGAAAGCAAACTGACTAAGTGCCTTTTATCAGAGCTGGGCAATCTGGATTGAGATCTGTCTCATTTGTATAATGATGTAAGTGTATAATGAAATGAGATTCGTATAATGTATAAGTTACCTTGTTTCACCCTGTTTCACATCTACATTGGCTAGACTGATTAGTGAGCTAATGAATTTAAATCTGGGCTATCATTCACTGCACTGACTGGGTGCAGCTATTTTGGATTTGATGGATATTTTATTGATTGCTGAAATCGATACACTGGCTACTGTAAGCTTGGCAGCAAAGCGCTGCACGTTTAAACCAAAGGCTCAGCATTTCCCACATGCTGATTAAATATAGGTTTCCTGAATTAGAATTTCCAGCTCGTGTTTTCAGAGTCTGATTATCTTCCATGGATCCCTGATGTATGAACAAGTTACTGATGTTGAGATTTGCCCTTACTAGGCAGCAGCAGTAGTGCACTTGGTCTGCAGAGTCTCGGACTGTCTGGGCAAGCACCCAGCTCCTCCTCATTGGATGCAGGGACACTGTCAGATACTACAGCTTCAGGTAACTGCATTGATTAAATTTAATACGCGTCTATAGATGAACAAAATGTCCGCATAAGTACAGCTACATGGGTTTTCTTGGCCTCGTCCTTTGCTGGGCCATAGTTATCATCAAGCGTAGAGTTTCAATTCTGTCTAGGTGTTTAGTGATAATAAATTGCATTAGAATTTAAATAAAATGAAACATAGAAAATAGGTGCAGGAAGAGGCCATTCGGCCCTTCGAGCCAGCACCGCCATTCATTGTGATCATGGCTGATCGTCCACTATCAATAACCCGTGCCTGCCTTCTCCCCATAAGTTCAAAAGCAATAAAGCTGCTTTAGAAATAATTAGCAAAATGGATTTCATTATTTAAAAATAGCTCTGAAAATTCTCGGGTATCCTTTTTCTTGCTCGGGTATCTTGGATTAGTTTAGATCGACCTGACTCGCAATGAGAAGGTTAAACTCGTGGGTCAGCCTTTATTTTCAATGCTTCTGTTTGCAATCCCTACAGTCGTTCTGCACGCTCCACATGTCCCATGTTGTTCTATTGATGTTTTAAACCGCAGGCTAGCAGAATGATTTTCAATTTATTCTCCCCATTTGAACAAGTTACATCTTGGTAAATCGTGACATTTAAAGATTGGATTGTGTCTGATGAACCTGGTGTGGTTTTTTTTAAATGGTGATTAAATTAGAGGACCTGGTAAAAGCTGTGGATGTTAATTAATGATAAAAAAATAGTTAAAGTTAATACTCTTGAAACAAAATGCAAATTATTGCACTTGTGAGAAACTAGCTGAGCAGTGAGAGATGGTTAGATGAGATTAGGAGCATGCACTCATGATGCTAATTGCAGCCATAATCATACCCTCAGCAGCTCTGAGTTAAGGCTGCAATTATTCCCAGGGTTTATTAATGACAGAGATGATAGGAGGTTTCTGTGTTTGACAATGACCGTAAGATCGAATGCTTTTTATGTAATGTGGATGCAATCATAAAATTATGTAGAGATATTAAATGAGCACAATGGGTCAAATAGATTTTGTTGTAGGCCCATGTGAAAGTCAATCATTTTACATCTAGAAAGGATAGAATAGAGGACTTTCTGGTGAAAAGTTAGAAGTAGGAGAAATCCAAAGAGACTTGTTGCTCCATGTATGTTGACCATTTGACTAGAAATTATGGTCAACAGCGAATTACCAGATGGGAGGGAAAGATTGATTGCATCGTCAAGATTTATGCATTCATGGTACATACACACAAATGCCCATGTTGCTGTTAGTTAGGATGCAAAATGGTGCAAAGTTTGCCTCAGCAAAGTCTGATCCAATTAATGCTAGTGTCAGGTACAGAAGATGATCCAAAAGGCAGATGAAGGGTGGTGTATAAATCTGGAGATCTTCTGGCGTAGGAATGGGGTAGGAATCATACTACTAATGGAGTAGAAACTATAATACAGCTGATACAAAGCCAAAGTTAGACCACATCTACTGAGGTACCGTGAAAACCTTCTGTTGCGTACTAACCAGTCAGTGAAAAATACATGATTACAATCGAGCTATCGACAGTGTACAGATACATGATAAAGGGATGAACGTGAAATAAAGTTTAGTAAAAGATAAAGCCAGTAAAGTCCGATCAAAGAGAAAAGATTAAGGAGATCACAGTTAAAGTAAGAGATGTTGCTGTGGGAGTAGAGTGGAGTGATTGGAATGCGTGACTGCAGGTTCACCTCTGTGACCAGCAGACAAAGTGCTGCCTGGGTTGGGCGCCATCTTGGATCCACTTCTGGCACATTTTGAGCAGTTCCAGAGTGCACGCCTTAGTAAAGTCATGATAGCTTTGTGGAGTTGGTGGATTGGGACAAATGAGGGACGTCTGGATGCTGAGGGTTAAATGAAGAGAGATAATTATACAAACCAGGGTTGAATGTCCTGATATTTAGATGGTTAGACGATGATATGAAATGTGTTAGATTTTAAGGGAGCGTGATGAATGCGATACAGAAAAATTATTTCTGGTGGTTGGGCATAAGTTATTCACTGCAGGAAACAATATGTTTCTATTTGCCTGCCTTTCTGAAAAGGACCCGTTTACTCCTACCCTTTGCCTCCTGTCTGCTAGCCAGTTCTCTATCCACATCAATACTGAACCCCCAATACCGTGTGCTTTAAGTTTGTATGCTAATCTCTTATGCGGGACCTTGTCGAAAGCCTTCTGAAAGTCTAGATATAACACATCCACTGGTTCTCCCTTATCCACTCTACTAGTTACATCCTCGAAAAATTCTATCAGATTTGTCAGACATGATTTACCTTTCGTAAATCCATGCTGACTTTGTCCAATGATTTCACCACTTTCCAAATGCGCTGCTATCCCATCTTTAATAACTGACTCTAGCAGTTTCCCCACTACCGATGTTAGACTAACTGGTCTGTAATTCCCCACTTTCTCTCTCCCTCCTTTTTTAAAAAGTGGGGTTACATTAGCTACCCTCCAATCCTCAGGAACTGCTCCAGAATCTAAGGAATTTTAAATACTTTTGTCGTATTGATCTTAAGGGATTGGACAGGCTAGATTCAGGAAACATGTTCCCGTTGTTGGGGGAGTCCTGAACCAGGGGTCACAGCATAAGAATAAGGGGTAGGCCATTTAGGACTGAGATGAGGAAAAAACTTTTCACCAAGAGAGCTGTGAAGCTCTGGAATTCTTTGCCACAGAAGGCAGTGGAGGTCATTTCACTGCATGTTTTCAAGAGAGAGTTTGATATAGATCTTAGGACTAACGAAATCAAGGGATATGGGGGAAAAAGCAGAAACGGGGTACTGATTGGATGATCAGCCATGATCATATTGAATGGCAGTGCTGTCTTGAAGGGCCGAATGGCCTACTTCTGCACCTATTTTCTATGTTTCCATGATCCGTAATCTATGTCATTTTGTTAATGTCACCAAGCATCTACAGTCCAAATTAGTTTTGTCTTTTCATAGAATTATTAAGGTACAGGTATCAGACAGGCAGAAGACATCTACATAAAGTGCCTTTATTCCACATGCATTGGAGCGTTTTCCACCTTTCTGCTAGACTTGTGTGTGTGTGTGTGGAAGTTCTGTATAGTTTGATCAAATGCTAGAACTGTTCTGTACTTGCTTTGAGCTTGTTTCAGTTGCTGCATATTAAAAACCGGTAAAAGACCGTGCCAAGTCTGCGCGGCCTGCACTGTGTTGCTCTGAAACTTCTGTGCCTGTGCTCACGGTTTGTAAATATGGTGTTTTTACCTGTAACAGCTGTTGCTATGCTTTTAGCTCCAGCCTCTGATGATGAAGGGAGCACAGCAGCAACAGATGGATCAACATTGCGAACATCTCCAGCAGAGCACGGTGGTAGTGTGGGGTCAGAGAGCGGGGGGAGCGCTGTTGATTCAGTTGCTGGAGAACATAGCGGTAAGCCTAATCATTGGTGTTAGCTTCAGCGAGAGGGATAAATAGATTTTAAGAAATGTAACTTCAAAACTAGAATTTTGTGCATGATCCCAGTATTTCAGTATGTACTGTGCCCTCCATAATGTTTCGGACAAAGACCCACCATTTATTTATTGTCATGTTTAGTACTTTGTTGCATATCCTTTGCATGCAATGACTGCTTGATGTCTGCGATTCATGGATGATTCATGTCTTCTCTGGTGATGCTCTGTATTGCAGCCATCTTTGGCTTATGCTTGTTTTGGGGGCTAGTCCCCTACAGTTTTCTCTTCAGTATATAAAAGGCATGCACAATAGGGTTCAGATCGGGTGATTGTCTTGGCCATTCAAGAATTGACCATTTTTTAGCTTTGAAAAACTCCTTTGTTGCTTTAGCAGTATGTGTGGGATCATTGTCTTGCTGTAGAATGAACCACCAGCCAATGGGTTTTGAGGCATTTGTTTGAACTTGAGCAGATAGGATGTGTCTATACACTTCAGAATTCATTATGCTACTACCATCAGCAGTTGTATCATCAATGGAGATAAGTGAGCCAGTACCTTCAGTAGCCATACATGGCCAGGCCACAAAACCCCCACCACTGTATTTCACAGATGAGGTGGTATGCTTTGGAACTTGGGCAGTTTCTTCTCTCCTCCATACTTTGCTCTTGCCATCACTCTGATATAAGTTAATCTTTGTCTCATCTGTCCACGAGACCTTTTTCCAGAACTGTGGTTGCTCTTTTAAGTACTTCTTGGCAAACTGTAACCGGGACATCCTATTTTTGCAGCTAACCAGTGGTTTGCATCTTGCAGTTTAGCCTCTGTATTTCTCTTCATGAAGTCTTCTGCGGACAGTGGTCATTGACAAATCCACTCATGACTCCTGAAGAGTGTTTCTGTTCTATTGGACAGGTGTTTGGGGATTTTTCTTTATTATAGAGAACATTCTTCTGTCATCAACTGTGGACTCTTCCTTGGCCTGCCGGTCCCTTTGTGATTAGTAAGCTCCCCAGTGCTCCCTTTCTTCTAAATGATGTTCCAAACAGTTGGTTTTGCAAAGCCTAAGGTTTGGCTGATGTCTTTAACAGTTTTATTCTTGTTTCTCAGTCTCATAATGGCTTCTTTGACTTTGGTCCTCATGTTGATAAACAGCAATAAAAGTTTCCAAAGGTGATGGAAAGACTGGAGGAAAGACTAGGCGCTGAGAGCTCTCATACCTGCATTAAGGAGGCAATTGAACACACCTGAGCAATTACAAACACCTGTGAAGCCATGTGTCGCAAACATTATGGTGCCCTGAAATGGGGAGGACTATGAATGAACGCAGCTGTAATTTGTATGTGAAATTAGTGAAACCAAAATGTATAAAAATACCTTTCAATAACATCTGACAATGTGCACTTTAACCACATGTGATTTTTTTCTATTATAAATCTCAAATTGTGGAGTACAGAGGCAAATAAATAAATGATGGGTCTTTGTCCCAAACATTATGGAGGGCACTGTATGATTTAATTTTACTGCAAACCAAGTGTTGGCTATTGTAGATAAAATTATTTACAAGCTTTATAAAGTATTCTTCGCAAGTTAAGTCTCCAATATTTAATTTGCTGTAATCCTCTCCAGCCAATTTGTCCTCTGTAATGTTTTGAATATTAAAGGAATCAAGGAATAGGGGGAAAGTGGTGCTGAGGTGAAAGATCAACTGTGATTTTACCGTAAGATGAAGCGGGCTGAAGGGACCTTTGTTAGTTGAATCCTGCTTTAATTATGCTTTTATGTTCTCCTGTTTACGCCCATTATTATAGAATTAAACAACACAAAGTAGGCCAATCAGTTTATCATGCCAGTGCCTGCATTTTTGAACAAACTTTCAAATCAGTCTGTCCTGCATTAGAATTATGCATCTTTCATGTCGTATACAGCCACACAACAGAAACAGCATGCCTGGTAATTTTGGGTTGCCAGCTCTGCTACTGAATATAAACACTGAACACTACTTTGTCTCTCTAATATTTTACGATGCTGGTTTGACAACACAGCCCAACAAGAAAAAATAAAATTGTGACTTGATGCTCAGTAATTATGTCCTTTTATGGTTTGCAATGGAAATGCTGACATAAAAAATAGGACTGGGGTTAGCCACAAAAATCTCACCAACTGTTCAAAAAGATCGTGGCTGTTCTGATCTTGCCTTCAGCTTCCCAAAAATACTTGACTCCCTGTGACACAGCAGATACTGCTGCTTCCTCTTAGCTCTAATAAACCACATTCAATCCTGGCCTCCTGCGCTGTCTGTGTGGAGTTCTCCTACAACCAAGCAAGTTCCCTGGGTTCTGTTTCCACCTTTTCACTTATTACAGCCTTTGCTCTGCTTTTCCTCCCACATTTCAAAGATGGGTTGGTTGGCAGTTTAATTTGTTTCTGTAACGTTCCCACAGGGTCGTGGATGGTAACAGAATGATGGTGGAGTTGATTAACAAGTGTACATAAGTGGTGGATGAAATTATTCTTGGAGCCAGCATACATTTGATAGATGAGAAAAGGGATTGTGGATGTTGGAACCTAGAACAAAAACAGAGCACCAGAATAACTCAGTGGGTTAAGCAACATGACGGTAGAGTTGCTGACTTACAACGCAAGAGACCCAGGTCAATCCTGATTACGGGTGCTGTTAGTACAGAGTTTGTACGTTCTCGCCGCCACCTGGTGGGTTTTCCTCAGGATCTTCGGCTTCCTCCCACACTTCAAAGATGCACAGATTTTGGAGGTTAATTGACTTGAATTAATTGATTGATTGATTCATGTAAAATTGTCCCCCGTGTGTGTAGGACAGTGTTAATGTGTGGGGGGATCGCTGGTTGGTGTGGACTCGGTGGGCCGAAGGGCCTGTTTCCGCGCTGTATCTCTAAACTAAACTAAAACAAATGTGGAGGCAAAAAGTGTAAGTTGGCAATTGGAGTCGAAACCCAGTATCTGGACGGAGAGAGAACAGGAAAGATTATCAATGTCTAGCAGTATGTTGGGGGTGGGGTGCATTGGAGGCAGGTGGGTGATGGGGGGAACGAGGTGGGGATGAATGATGGGGTGTGATAAAAGCTGGTCAATGAGAGGTGGAGCCATATGGGCAGGGGGTGGTGAACAGATGAAACCAGCTTTATCGACTGATGACCTCCTGTGTCATCAGGACATATGTGCGTATGACTCATTAATTTGTGAACCAATACTGTTCAGACAGCTGTTCACTCTAAAAAAAACAGTGCTGGAGTAACTCGGTGAGTCAGGCAGCATCTCTGGGAACATGGATATGGATGTTTCTGTAAACCAGCACCTACAGTTTTTATTTCAAGCTGCTCACTTTATCCGATTTCGATAGGAAGTTAACTTAACAAATACATTAGTACATTTCTGATTACCTCGCAGTTCCTAGCAAGGTTATTTTTTCAAGATTGAGTGGGCAACATTAAAAATGTGGAGACTGTAACTTTTTTTTAAAAAGCAACTAAATCATGTATTTTAATGTACATTTTCACACTTGATGCAGCTTGCAAGACTGTATCAGGCAGTTTAACCATTTTCTAATCTGTCTGCAGTATCTGGGCGCAGCAGTGCCTATGGAGACACAACAGCCGAGGGACATCCTGCAGGCCCAGGCAGTGTCAGCTCCAGCACTGGAGCCATTAGTACCACCACAGGACAGCAGGAAGGTGAAGGTTCAGAAGGAGAAGTTGAAACAGATGGTGACCTGCATACAAGCAACCGGTGAGAAACAAATCCCAAAAGCAATAGAATCCCAATGATGTGCAGGTTTGTAGGGTGATTGGCCTCCATAAATTGCCTCTAGGTTGTTGGGAGTAGATGAGAAAGTGGGAGTAAGCGTGGACCGGTGATTGATGGTTGGCATGGACTCAGTTTGCCAAAGGGCCCGTTTCAATGCTGTATCATAGAAACTACAACTAAAACTTTGATGTAATTTTCACCATCCATCCAAACTAGAGTGGGCCAGTGATGGTGCGTTGCATTTCATCTAGCTGTGACCTTCGGAGCATTTAAAATGTATATTAAAGTTGCAGAATGAATGATCCCTCTACCTCTCCTGATATAGGCTCCACATGGTGCGTCTGATGTTGCTCGAGAGACTTTTACAGCATTTGCCACAGCTTCGTCATGTCGGAGGAGTTCGCGCTATTCCTTACATGCAGGTCAGCTCTCTTGAGGTTTTTTTCTAATTTTTACATGTTTGTGGGTGACACCAAAACATTTATTTTCTCTTAAGTGGGTTAGGAAATTGACTGCTAGGTTGGAGATTAAAAATGATAAATGCATTGGCATTTGAAGAAATTACAGTAATATTAGGACATTAATTTTGTTTAGCACGCAACAAAAGCTTTCACTGTACCTCGGTACATGTGACCGTAAACTAAACTAAACGAAGAATATGAATGAAAAAATGCCATTAATTCCTCTCAAAGACATGATCCATATTTCACCTTACAGCCACCAAAACTATTAACGGCTGTGGATTAAAGAAATAACTGATGGGAATTTTGAATAGCTATCCTTGTTTCCTTTTACAGCTGGAAATACTTTAGGGGTCATTCCCCTGGATATTTTCAACCATCGTGCGGTCTGCATGATTCTGTGTTCAATGGCTTTACCTGCTTCCTTTGGCAACTCCTTAATCAGGAGCAGTTCGTGCAATAACTTCATTAGGTCGGTCAGATAGTGCCTTGCGGGAACTCTGCATAAGAAGTGATGGAGTAGATCAGGACTTTGGAGTTTAGAGGTTAGATCAGAGCAGGACAATGAATAGTAAATTGATTGAGCAGGTCTTGGAAAATGTTCTCCAGAGATGCTGCCTGACTCGCTGAGGTACTCTGGCACTTTGTGTCTTTTTTTAAAGGAGTAAATGAATAGGTGGTTGGCATGGAGGAAATTTGGCTTAGAGAATTGGGGAACAGTTTGAAAATATGTTGAACTTGGACCTCGGTTTGTGTTATTGATGATTTGAGTCTACACTGCATTTATCCGTCAGGTCATCTTAATGCTGACTGCTGATTTGGATGGAGAGGATGAGAAAGATAAAGGAGCCTTGGACAATTTGCTTTCCCAGCTAATTGCAGAACTGTGCATGGACAAAAAGGTAATGGCACTTCTGAAAGCAATTTTTCAATTAAAATGTAAATTGTATTTTTCTTCTTTCAACATTATGTGAGCGATCGGGTGGCACCCCTCTGACTGCCGCTGCCACAGTTGCAGCATTCGACAATCAAAAGAAAGTCATCTGGATACCTTGCCTTCTGTAATAATTCAGCCCCCTCCCTCCAAAATATTCTTTTTTCAAATTAGAATTAGCACAACTGTGCCATTGAACTTTTGTTTTGAAATATACATGTTTGAACCTGACATTACACGGCTGGTTAATATGATTAAAAATGTTAAATATAATGATCCACAGATAGCCATCAAACTTAAAAATGCAGCAGTAGTTTATGTGCTGATCTGCACGGAATGAACTCTGTACACTGGAACCGAGAGATTTGTGGGGTCATTCTGGGCCATTCACAGTCGTCACAGGCCGAAATTTTGCCATGGAAAGTTGTGACATTAAATTTAATAAATGGAGGAATTTATCGATCAGTTTGAGAAAAGCAACCATAAAAGTCACCAATTTCTGCCAAGAACCTAGTATAGGTTCCACTAACCTACTAATGTGGGCTGGCAGCTCGGGCTGACTTGTTTTGATGTAAAGATACACCATGGAAACGGGACCTTAACCTCACCGAGTCCACCCAGTCCATCGACCACCAGTTCACACTGGTTTTATGTTATCCCACTTTTGCATCCACTATCTACACACTAAGGGCAATTAAAAAAGGCCAATTAATCTACAAACCCACATATCTTTGGGGGTGGGAGGAAACGGGAGCACCTGAAATAAACCCATGTGGTCCCAGGGAGCGTGTAAACTCCACATTGTCAGGATTGAACCTGGGTGTCTGGCTTTGTGAGTCAGCAGCTCTACCAGCCACGCCACTGTGTAGCCCTCAATTGCACACAATTCCAGTTCTCCGTAGCATGGTTAATGACGTGTGAAATGGTACCGCACTCCAATTAATCATTAAAAGATGCTAGATCGTCCCAAAATAAGAAAATGGCACTATTGTCACCACCAGATAAAGGCTGTGAGGGATGGGCAGTCCGTGCATCTTTTTAATTCCACCTACTCTCAAGTATAAGTGAAGATGTTCAGAATTTCCATTCCTTTGTTGATTACTGGTGACTATTTTTGCCAGGATGTTTCGAAGAAGAATGATCGCAGTCCACTGAATGAAGTGCATTTGGTGATCATGAGACTTCTCAGTGTTTTTATGTCCCGAACTAAATCAGGCTCAAAATCTGCTTCTGAGGTAAGTCACTGCTGTGCACTGCAAATATCAATTCATATCATTTTTTTTGTTTCTTTTAATGAAATAAGTTGCATCTGTTTTGTTTATGTGTGATCTTGAAAATGTATTCAGAGTCTGCGATAGTAATTACTTTCATACCTACAGTCGTCATCGTTGATCTCCAATGCTACGGCCACTGCACTGTTGAGTTCAGGAGCCATTGACTATTGCCTTCACGTTCTTAAGTCATTGTTGGATTACTGGAAAACGCAACAGGGTGAGGAGGAAGCCGTGGCCACAAGCCAGCTCCTGAAGCCACACACGTCATCCTCACCACCAGACATGAGCCCGTTTTTCCTGCGACAATATGTGAAGGTAAATAGCAAGCCCCATGGTTGAGTCTCTGGTCAGCTAACAATAAAAGGAGAGGTGCTTCGGAAAGAACTGCAGGTGCTGGTTTAAATCGAAGGTAGCCACAAAATGCTGGAGTAACACAGCGGGGCAGGCAGCATCTCTGGAGAGAAGGAATGGGTGATGTTTCGGGTCGAGAACCTTCATCTGACTGAACGTCACCCATTCCTTCTCTCTAGTAAAAGTAGAGGTGTAATGCTTTGAAGATAGTAAATCAAATTCCAGTTCTGGATTCAAGATAACTCTGCAGCGCAGAAGCATTTTGGCACGTATAAAATATGAGGATGATATGTAATAGCAGAAAGGAATAAGATGCCGACATTCTGTTGATGGAGACACAGAGAGCTGGAGATACTGCATTCTTGAGTAAAGCACAAAGTGCTGGAGGAAAACAGAGGGTCAGGCAGCATCTGTGGAGGACACGGACAGGCAATGTTTTGGGGTGGGACCCTTCTTCAGACAGATTGTATTACGATTGGTTTGTGTGACAGATGCACAGTAATTTCATTAATTTTTGCTTCACAAGTTTAAAATTCTTCATAAATGCCTGTTGTTTTTTTTCCAGGGGCATGCTGCAGATGTGTTCGAGGCTTACTCACAGCTTTTGACTGAAATGGTGCTGAGATTACCATACCAAATCAAGAAGATTGCAGATGCAAACTCTCGGATCCCCCCGCCTATTTTCGACCATTCTTGGTTCTACTTCCTGTCTGAAGTAAGCATCCGTTTGCATCCGGTAACGCGGTCGTGTGCGTGCCTGTCTGTGTACGCGTGGATGTGCGGTACAGTTGCCGAATTCCTTTAACAGTGAATGTTTCCTCCCGTTCCAGTATCTCATGATCCAGCAGACTCCGTTCGTGCGTCGCCAAGTTCGCAAACTCCTGTTGTTCATTTGCGGATCAAAGGAAAAGTACCGTCAGCTGCGTGACCTGCACACACTCGACTCGCATGTCCGAGGAATCAAGCGGCTGCTGGAGGAGCAGGGAATCCACCTGCGAGGTGGTGTTGTCACAGCTTCATCAGGATCCGCCCTGCAGTACGATACACTCATCAGCTTGGTGAGTTGTGGCTGATCACCAGTCATCCTGTTGGCAACAGACCAAACTCTGACAGTAATCTTTAATTTTCTGCAAACACAATAAAATGTGGCATTGCGTGTGCTCTATTAAATTCTTACTACATGGAAACCTGCCCTTTGGCACAACTCATCCATGACAACCAAGATGCCCCATCAACGCTAGTCCCGCCTGCCCATGTTTGGCCCATATCCCTCTAAACATTTCCTATCCGTCCCTGCGCAAATGTCTTTTAAATGTTATAGTACCTGCTTTAACTACCCCCTCTGGCTGCTCATTCCATCTACCCATCACCCTCTGTGTGAAAAGGTTGCCCCTCAGGTTCCTATTAAATCTTTCCCCTCTCACCTTAAACCTATGTCCTCTGATTCTTGATTTCTGTGGGTAAAAGACCCTATTTATTCCTCTCGTGATCTTCTGCAATTCAAATAGATCACCCCTCAGCTACCTGCGCTCCAAGGAGTGAAGTACTGGCCTGTTCGACCTCTCCCTAAAGCTCAGGTCCCAAGTCCTGGCAGCATCTTCTTTGCCCTCTTTGTAGCTTCAAAACATCCTATGCATTGGAAATATGTGTTATCTTCCACAAGTCATATTTCTGAACAATGTTATTTGGTGAATTATTTTTACTCGACCTATGTAGGTTGTCATTTTTTGTTTCAATCAAAACATCTTTCTATTAATTCAATACCTCTGTCCCTCACAGATGGAGCATTTAAAGGCCTGTGCCGAGATTGCCAGCCAGCGGACTGTGAACTGGCAGAAATTTTGCCTCAAGGACGATTGTATGTATAACCTCTCAACATTGAAATGTTTGATTGAACTCAGCAAATAATTCCTGATATCTAGTGCTAGACAGACCTTCCTTCATGTCACAGACCATTCCTTCTTGACCACTCACCTCAGCTATGGACTGTCTTTCGGTTGCATTAAGGACCTGGTGGGGTTTTTTTGCACTCGATCCCCGCACATTAACGCAAGCATGCACACACTTGGACCAATTTGCAGGCCAGACTTGCTGTTACCCCTGACTGACAAGGATTCAAAAAGATCATATCCCAACTGAAAAATAACAAGGCCTTGGGAGGAAGCGCACTATTCCCACTGAAGTTTGAAAACTTAAGAATTCAACAACTTCAGTTACAAATCCACAATCTCATTGTCCATATCTCAGAAGAAAATGATATTCCAGGGAAACAGGGATGGTGTGATCATGACCACCTTTGAAAAAAGAGGTATGTCTGACTGGGGTAACTGCAGAGTGGTCTCCCTGCTGTCCCTGCCTGTCAGCAAGGTCCCTCTAAGCTACCTCCTCCCTTTGGCCGAAGAGCAGCTTCCAGAATTATATTGTTTATTCCATCCATCTGGAGGTAGAGTGGATGGGATGTAACAATTCCCAAGACATTTTTAGGGAGCATCACGGGGATTTTTGTTGGCCTTTATCAACATTGCTTAAACTTTCACCTTCATCTTTCTGGGTCCTCAAATTCGGCAGACCACAGAAACTCATCTCCATCTACGTTGGCTCTATGATGGCCACAAGCCGTGATATTAACCAGCGAGTCAACATTAAAGCTAATCTCAGTGAGGGCCAATATCAAACAAGGCTCTGTCATTGCTCCAAATCTATTCTCAGTTTTTCATGTTGTGCCATGCATCCAATCAACTTCCTGCAAGGATGGACTGAACCTTCAGAACTCATGGAAACTGTTCAACTTTGGGCTCAAATCCTTGTTTAAGAAGAGCAACGTCCCTTTTTTTTCCTGGGTATTTGTCCACTGCCACTCAGTGGAAAGGAATATTCAAGGTGATATTGAGATGC